>JAPQVY010000144.1:17972500-19172500 GCA_028535165.1 Quercus tomentella
TCAATGGGAAATGGCTGAAGCGTTATTATGCCTAAGTTAAGGTTATGTAGTTGTCCCTTTCATTCACATGAGTTCAAGGTTTACCTTTTGTTTTTTTTGTTTTTTTTTTCCTTTAAGTGACCATGTCACGAGACAAGTTTGTAACATGCTTTTATGAGTACACAATGAAAAAGACATGAAGTATTATAAAAAGCATTCCATGTCATAAGTAATAGCATAAATAGCAACCAAGTGTAGCATTTTAAAAGTTACAAACCCAAACTGTGGCAAGTATGTCAAATTAGCCAAATAAGTGCTATAAAGAAAAAAATATGTAGATGAAGTGTACAAGGTGGGGTAGTAAAAGAAGGAAAAGAACAAAAAAAAAAAAAAGAGAAGGGAACTACATCAACGAAGCCCAGAGATAAGAGGTTGGTCTCCAAAGCAGCTGGACCCACCAATGCTAGCAAGAAGACGCTCACGACGAAACTCCAAGTCTGCCACCTCCTTCTTCAAAGTCTCAATCCGTGTGTCAATAGCATCTACAGCGGGCTGAACCTTTTTCATGAAAAAGGCTCGGGCAATCTCACGGAGATGGTCTAGGATGAACTCCACAGCAAAACCCACACTGATCAGCTCCTGAACTGCAGCTCTCCATTGCAGGATCCTCTCGGAAGAGACAGTATTAACAAAGTTATGCTCAATATCATTCATTACGCTTCCCAGTAGCTTCAGGAAATGCTCACTGGTAGAACGACCAAGGCGGAATCCCTGCATGAAGTCCCCCCGGCTACTAAAAACTGCCTCTAGGTGAGAAACGCAATCCTAGGGAACCCTGAAGCCATGAAAGTCCACATAAGGAGGGCCGGAACCCCAGAAGTCTACAGGATCAAGGTCGTTAATCTCAGGTTGATCAAAATGTGCAAAAAAGGCTGCAGCCTCACCCGCAGGGTCTGGAACCATGGCAGAACGGTTGTCCACCTCAAACTGAGAAAGGACAGTAGGCAACGGACCTAACAAGGAGCATGAGACGTAACATGAGAAACCATAAGCGAGGAGCAATAAACTCGCAAGAAAGAAATAAGGAAGGAGATGAGAAATTCACCAGGACCCGTGAAAATGAGGCTGTGGGAACAACAGAAACAGGTACAGAAGGTAAGGCAGAAACGGGCGCTGTGGGAATAGCAGAAACGGGTGCTATGGGTGTGACAGGAGCAACGGCTGAAGGCATATCTACGTCTGCTACGACCCCTGGCCCCTCAAAAGTCTCTGCAAAATACGGAAATAGACATACAAATAAAAGGAAATTGCAGTAAAGGGGAGACGCAAATACATACGTGTAAGGAAGAGATGACAAAAAAAGGGAAGAATGAAATTGGCAAAAAAAAAAAAAGGGGGAAGGGAAAAAGGCACATACCCATGAATTCGGTCTCGGGGGGAGCACTTTCCTCGTCGTTAGAGTCAGAAATCCTCTTCTTCAAGACAGGTTCATCGTCCGGGTCCTTAAGGACGTCCTCAGACCCCTCAGAGGACAAGTCCACATCAGGTCCACGTATGGCCGAGCTAGGAATGGAAGAAGGGGTAACTACCAGTGAAGAACCATCCTTCACAGCCTGAGATATAACTGGAAAAGGGTCACTGGTGGAGATGACAAGGGGTGTGACAGGAGAAGCAACCTCGGTCTGAACAGTAGCAGGAGGAGTGGCCACCTCTTAGGGAGTAAGTGTCTCGGCAGGAATAGGAATGGCCTCACTAACCTTCCCAGTATGAGTACCCTCGTCTATGGGTACCGGTTTAGTGGGAAGGGTAGGAGCCTTAGTAGGAACTCCGAGTGCAGTAGCAGAAGGGGCAGGTGTTGCAAATACTACGTCGGCCCCATCAAAAAAGCCTCCCATGGGTGCACCCATGGAGGCAGAAAGCTCCTCGGCCATGGGGTGGTATATAGAAAGAAGCTCGGGCTCATCCTAGAAGACGAAAGGAAAAAGATATGAAGATCAAAGGAACTTTTAGGCGGATGAGTCAAACGAAAGCATGTGGCAGATGAGACACGTGCAAAGAAAAAAAAAATAGAGGAGGAAGAAGAAAAGAAAAGAGATGTACCTCAAACTCAGGTTCATCAAGCAAAATGGGACGGGTGACTGATGTATCCTCCTTATGCTTAGACTGCAAAGGAAAAAGAGAACAAGAGATAAGGTTAAAGGGAGAAGTCAACACACATGTCAGGATTAGCTACAGGAAAGTCAAAAGTATATAAAAGACGAAGCAGAATTAGAGGCAACTTACTCTCCGCTCAGCAGCAAATGCAGGGTGAGGGGTTGTCTTTCTCTTGCTGCCTCGTGTTCTGCTGGAAGGGGGAGCATTTGTAGATGGCCGTGGAGTAGCAGGTTTGGACTTGCTTGCAGACTTAAGCTTGGTAGGACCTTTCTTACTCGGCACAGAAATATTCGTCACTTTAACTTTCTTCTCCCAACCCAGAGGATAATCACTGGCATGCCAATGCCACCCTCTTTTCTCCTCATCCCACTCAAAGATAGCAGATCGATTCTGCTTCCTGGCATATGCTAACATAGACTTGGAAGACAAAAGCAACCGAGGATTAGTTGAGATAATTGCACTAAGCCCATCAGGAGGAACGAGGGAGAAACCACGACTACCCATCAACTCTTTTTCAAACGAAGTCATCACGGCCTGCCAATATCCATGCATGGCAGGGGTATAAAGACCCTCCCTCAATGAGCCCGGAACGGTAACTGCAGTAAAACGCTGACTCCAAAATTCAAAGGCAGTGGGCCGCAGAAAGGGTCGAACAAAAGTGGGGGACTCTAAAAGAAAAGAAAGGTCATCAAGAATATCCTCGTCTTATCTGAACTACCTTCTCACCCGGTTGGCAGGATAATGAACAGACCTAATTCCTTCGTCGGCCAAATAAGGCAACCACTCAGCATTGGTGGCCGCCAAGTAAGTAATCCCGGTCTCATCAAAATAGGTTAAGGGGGTGGTAGTCCCGGCGGTGTCAACGAACAAACCCATGGCAGAATCTACACATGTATAACCGGTACCCAATTTTCTATAAGCTTTCCAAGAAAATCCGACACCTTGATCAAAGGATTCAACAGTAGAATGGTCAATTGGCTTCAAGCCGACCCAACGAAAGGCCAATGGAAAGTCTGACTCAAATTTGCCACAAAAATCAGTAATGGCTTGCGAACATGACTGATACTTTTCTTTAGCGAAACGGAGGGGCCTACACTTCGACAAATGCTTAGCACAACGCTTGTACAGCAGGTGTTGCAAAATAGTTCTATGAACAGAGGAGGTGACTATATGGCAGGAGCCTGCCTGGCTCTCATCGCTCCACAGGATGTCTAGTTGAACATACAAATGCCCCAAGAACATAGGAGCCAATGACAGACTAACCCTAGCAGAAATCTTAATAGCCAAACGGAAATATAAAGGCTTCATGGCGTAATGGAGGTGAGACCCAAAAACAAACTTGCAAAGACAAAACACAACAAAGGCCGCACGATGGGTAGACACAGAGAATTTAGAAGAAGAACTAACCCAATAAGACAACTTGGCATTCCCGCTTATCCCCTTCTTCAACTCAGCCTCCACAACCTCTTCCTCCGGGGAAAGCTCTAAGGTGGCAGGATCAACGTCGCCAAGGATGGGCAAGAGTAACTAGCTGGCTACATCTTCTAAGGTCACGGTGACCTCACCACAGGAGAAGAAGAAGGTATGGGTGGTGGTACACCACCGGCGGACCAAGTGACGGAGGTTGAAGAGGTCCCGAAAGTTGGATAAGCAGTGGGATGAAACGTTGGCCTTCAAAACACCGGTCCGTTGTAACAACCCCATGAAGCCGGTGTCAGATAACTCATTGTCCACCCACTCCCTCCAACCCAAGGCGGTACCCGATCCAAACTCGAAATGGATAGGCACGGGGAGCGAAGTGCCCTGGCGAATGACTAGATCGGGGATCAAGGAGGCCAATAGGGCCCAAGAAACGTCCGTATTTCGCCGGTAAAGAGCGAGCCACACACGACCCGGTGGCGACGGCGCATAATCGCCGGGAATCTTTGGGAAATGGGGATGAATGTTGTACTAGGGATCAATAAGTGGAGTGCACTCACTGTCCGGGGCACGCTCCGTTTCTTCCTCGTTGGAATGGTCCAACTTGGAGTACACAGCCTCCTCGCCTACGTCACGTGCGGTGGGAGGATCGGAGATAACCTCTTTTCCTTTACGGTGGGAGGAGCTTTGGCTTTTCACCGGTGTCATTGTATAAAAATTTGATCTAAGAAAATGGATGAGGGTGTTTGAGGAAGAGGAAGCGGAGAAGAAAGGGAAAACGGAAAAAGAGTTTTGGAAAGGAAGAAGGAGTTTGTGTTTGGATTACAAAGGGACTCCTTCTTAAATACCCAAGTCATTAATGCCGGCACGAAAAGAGGCGACGGGTCAGCCATCAGAAAGAGGATGAAATTAATGAAACGACGGCTGTGTTTCAAAATAACTGCTAAAATGGGAAATTCGAAGAGACAATACTGTTCACGGCAAATATATATATATATATATATATATATATATATATATATGAATATATATGTATGTGTAAGGTAGGGACCACTGTTCAAAAAGCCCGCGAAGGAAAAGAAGATGGAAAGACAGAAAAGGCAGAGAAGTTTTTTTATTCACATATGAATCGCAAGAACGCTTCATATGTTCAGGGGGCTAAATGTTGATGGCCATTTTGGAAGCCCAAGTGGAAAGGAGAAGCCCAGCAACATGGACAGAAAAGAGTTGACAAATGGATAGAAAACCCATTAAACCCAAATGGCAGGAATAATGGATCACAGGCCCATGAGTTAAACAAATGGGCCTTGAGGGGGTAAATGGGCTTAAAAGAGCCCGGAAAGAGAGAAAAAAGCAAACCATGGGTAGTATATGATGTGGAAAAGTAAGAATGGGCCACGACAGGCCCAAAGTAATGAAAGCAAAGAAAGTAAGGGGTTGATGGCAAGCCCATGAACCCCAAGGATGAGGGATAATGTAATTGGGCCGGGGAAGCCCAAGGAAAGCAAATGGGCCAAGGACGCCCAAGAGAAAACAAATGGGACACAGGAGCCCGCTAGTGATGTAATAAAAGAACCAATGGCCGTACTGGGCCATTGAGAGAAGAATAAACGGCAGGTCCAAAGAGGCCCAGCAGGAGTGAGGCAAACAACTTCACAGCAGGAATGATAGAGTGGTATGGCAGGAGATGGTAGCAAGAAAGAGGGTGGGCTAAAGAAAGGCAAAGCCCACCGTCAAGCAAGGCCCAGCCCCTAAGTAGGGCAAGCCATAAAGGAAAGGGGAAAAACCTATTTTGAGGTTCCTACTCGAGCTCTTTTAGGGGAAGTGTCCTGTTGGGATGACATATCACCCAAAAGAAGTAAAGCTAAGTTGGAACCACTAGGTGCATGCCATGAGGGATAGGGAGAAAGAAGGCACCCACACCATTGCAGGAAAGGGTGCCACGACAGACAAACAAACAAAATAGTTTTCTTTTGTCTGGTGATGGGGAGTGGCACACAGACGGACCATTGGTGGTCGGCAAGTACACCTGACCAAACAAAGGTGGTTAAGGGCTAAAATAGTAAAATCCGGTCACGGCAGGCACTATAAAGAGGCCCTTGCCGTGTATAGGAGGAGGACGACACAAGCACCACGGTATTAGGAATTTGAAAACCATGAAATAAAAAACAAGTATTAAGAAAAAGAAGTAGAAAGAAAAAAGATAAGAAAGAGGAATATTAGAAGAGAAGGAAAGAAAAAGATAGAGAGTTAGAGCGGCAAGCATGCACCAATAGGGGACGACACAAGCACTACGGTATTAGGAATTTGAAAACTAGGAAATAGAAAACAAGTATTAAGAAAAAGAAGTAGAAAGAAAAAAGATAAAAAAGAGGAATATTAGAAGAGAAGGAAAGAAAAAGATAGAGAGTTAGAGCGGCAGGCATGCACCAATAGGTTGATTCCCTTTCTCTCTCTTGAAGTCCTGCTCTTTGCCGGAAACAAAGAGTTCTCTTGTGCACCAACCATTCAGGTCCGCTTCCCTCAAAGTGATTAATTTCCATGGCAGGATCTCCTAGGGAGATTAGTCACTTTGAGAAGAGGCGTTCTTCCCTCTCTGGTTTTGGTCCTGTGGATCAGATTTAATCTGATTTCTTTCCTCTTTTAATTAACCCATATACTACCCACTTGTTTCCCTTACTTTCCTTATAAAAATAATTGTTGTTAGACTGTGATTATTTTTTCTTAAGTAGGGATTATCTATTTACTTTAATAAAGAAGTCAAAGTACTTTCTTTTATCTTATTATTATCATATCTGCCTGTCACGACTCATCTAAAACAGTTCTGCCCGCCGTAAGCGTGCTCCTGGCAGACGAGGCATAGTTTTCGCACAAGCCGGACCAAATTGAGTTGCAGTTGGACCGTTCTCAACTCCCTTATTCAGAATATTTAGGCCTAGTACCGTAGGAGGCAGCCCAGCCCGATTTAACCAAAAAGGCCCACTACAGTTAGAAGGTGGTCAACACCTTCTAACACCTAGCCTTAATCTATAGAATTTATTACAAATGTATAAAAACAAGTTTAAGGGTCTATTTAGATACCGTTTATTACTGAAAATTGAAAACACTGTAGCAAATAATTTTTAAATGTGTGAATAGTGTTGTGAGACTCAGTTTTAAAGAAAAATTTGTTGAAATAAGTACTTACGAGTCCCGTGAATAGTGTCTGAGACCCACACAAAAAGGCCAAACGCCAACCGTGGGAAAACGCAAACGCTATCCAAACCAACGCTAAATGTTCATGCTTTAGCAAAAAGCTCAAGGAGTAGTTCCAATGACGCACACATTCAAGTAACTTGGCTTTGATACCATGAATACCAGAATAAGAGGATAAACTAAAACTAGATATAGAATAGGAAGCTAGGAAGTACGGGTACAGATTCGGGTTTGAGTGCGGTGCGGTGACACGACAATTTTTTAAAAAGTAGGACGCAGGTGCGGCGGAATACGTTTATTAATTAATTATTAAGTATATTTTATTTTTATTTTCTATATATTGCTAAGTATTTTTTTTTTCATATAATGGTAAACATATATCAATTTAAGAGCAATAGTATATAATAAAGTGAATACATAACTGTGGGTTCTAGTTAACTCAACCGGTAAAATCTCTGATGATTGTATAAGAGATTTTGGATTTAATCCCTGCCTACACCAAAAAATTAAAATACAATATTGAATGTTTGAAACTAAAACTAAATAAAAGATAAGTTTGAAATTAACTTTCTTTTTATAATAAGTATTTCAGCCCATATCAAGTCCAATTTCGGATCCATATCAGGTCCTATTTCGAACCAAATCGAGCCACATTGGGAAAAAAAATCGTTGATGGATGCGCGTGCAGCTGCATCCACACCAATCTAACTCGGGTGCGCCAGCCAAAATGGCACACCCATGCTTTCTTGATAGGAAGTAAATTTTTTTTTTGACAGCGATAGGAAGTAAACTAAATATAACTAGATATGGAATAGGAAGATAAAATAAGAGGATAAGCTGAAAAGATAAATAACTGAAATTTAAATGCAGAAATATAACAACTAAATATTACTTGACTGAATATAACTTGAAATGTCTTTAAATACAAGCACGAATTAACTAAAATAACTCGAAACACTTACAAGTGCAAGGTAACTACTAACTACGAGACTTGAACTTATATAAATATATATATATATATATATATATATATATATATATATATATATATAATGGTAACTCCAAATAAGATCAGAGTATATTAAGACTGAAATATTTTGTTTTAATTAACAATCCAAAACGGGCGCCGAAACGAATTAACAACCTTGCCTTGAAGTAAGAAAATATGTGCAAGGGGATAGCTCACAGAACTTATTTAAAATGCATCAATCTACCAACTTCAGAGATAATTGTTGCTCTCTATTCTTGTAGCTTGGAGGAATCCTTGCTGGTAGTACATTGAAAAGAAGCCACTTTGTATTAGAGAACTCTCGTTGGAAACCCATATACTACTTCGAGTGTAACTTCACACGTTTGACTCCATGAGAGGTTGCCACTTCCTCCTTAAGATAGGAAGGAATATTCGGACCAAAACATATTTCAAGCTTGTTAAAGTCTATTTCCTGTCCTGGTAGCTCACAGTACCATTTGGGAGTAACATTGAGCTAATATTGTTGAACCCTCTTTCCTACCTTTATTTTGCTCCTCTCCTTGTGTCATTTTATGGGATGGGACATTTGCACTAAGTTGAGAGAGAAAGGGTGACAGAGGATCGCCTTAGTCGAAAACTATATGAGTGATAATGACATCAAGACTACCATTGATTAAAATGCTATTATAACATATTGGATAATCATTTTAGTATAGGAGTACTTTGAATGAAGATTACCCAAATTAAAACAATTTATAAAAAACTTTAACTTACCCTTTTATATGCTTTGTTCATGTCAACCTCTAAAGCATCATAGCCCTATCTCTCCTTATTATTCCTTTTGTAAGAAAATTACAAATTTTATTAGATGTCATAACATTATCAAAGATTAAACCCATTGAATTAAGAGAGCTCAGGAGAATTAACTTAAGGAATCAAAGTAGAATAAGTTTTGATTTAAAGCTCTAAGAAGTTCACCTATATGGAAGAAATAGCTACAATTGAGTAAACACCATTGGCAGTCATATCACAAAACTACTAATAGAATTGGGGTTCTATCAGATCTTGGAGCCTTGGTAGATCCCTGTTGAAAAACAACACTCTACTTCAAATTATGTGATAGACCTTCCCAACAGGTCCCTTTGATTTCCAGTGAGACTTAGACATACTAGTTGAGCTATGATTTTCATCCATAATTAAGTGATCCTGATGGTAAAAAACTGTCACTAAAGAACGTTACAATATATCTATTTGAATGTCACCAGCGCTGCTTATTTAGTTGCCATCCTTGATCCTACTTGTGTAATAAATAAATCTTGTTAGACTTTTTCCTTTTTATAACAAGAGTTTGGAATTACTTTTTATTTTGATCCCTATACACTATAAAATTAGTCCTTTATTATAGTTGATCTTAAACTTGTTATTTTCCATCTAGCACATTTGCCTGTCTCAAATATTGGTTTGAATCATTTTGCATCAACCTTTAATTTTCTTGAATTTCCACTCATAATCTCTCAAAAGTTTAATTATTCCATACCTAGAACCCCTCTATAGATTTAAAAGATGGAACCTTGAAGCCTTATGTTTCATGCACCCTTCACCACTTGTTTTGCATTATGGATGAAAAAGCCACGTTACTGCTTAAATGGTTATTGCTTCCTAAGTAAAAAGGAAAAAAAAAAAATGTAAAGAGGATGATTTGAGAGATTTTAGTCAAATCTTGCATTCAGCTCAGGGCCGGCTCTACCCTAGATGCAATGGATGCAATTGCCTAAGGCCCCCAAGTGAAACAAGGCCCCTAAATTTAAACTAATAAAATTATCTCTTTATGTGTAAAAATATTAATTAAGCTTCAAATATTAATTAATGCATATAAATAATTTTTTTATCAAAGAAAAAGCATAAAAAAAAATATTGTGAGCTATGCAGGAGAATTGATAATCTCTCATCTATATCAAAGAAAAAAGAAAGAAAAAAAAAATCTCTTTGTGAGCTGTGCTCTTGACGGTTCAATCTCTGTGTGGGAGTTTTGATTTGAGCGTACAACTCAGTCTCCCAAAACACAAACAGAAAAATCTATTTTTCTCTCTCAACAACTCAATAAAGAAAAACTAAAAACAAGACCCAAAAAAATCAATCTCAAACCTTAGATTTTATACTCATTGCTAGAAACTCTGCCATTCTCCCCATTTAAATTTTCTGTAGCAGCTTGAAATTTGTTATGGTTCTGATCTTTCTCCCTTCAGGTTTGGCTCTTAAAAACCTTTCCGATTTGTGTCAAGCTCTCACTCTATTTCTTTTTCTTCCTAAAATTTCGTTTTCTTGTGGCAGTGGTAGAAGACAAAACAGAAGCCACATATTGAAAAAGTAGCTTCACTTACTGTCAAGATGTTGCCTCCTCACCCTTTTATTTCTAGTCATTATTCAGTCAAGTGTTTAACATTTTTAATATTTCTCTTTCTAAACTTATCACACAGCCACAGAGTGACCCACGTGATGTACAGGAAAAAAAAAGCTTTATTTTTTTACTTTTCCTCTTTTATTACACATTAGCTTGGTGAATACTGCTACAATTTTAGGGTGTTGTGAACAATGGAGACTCGATAGAGCTAAATTTTTTCTTTTCATTTTTATCATTAAATGGTGATTTTGGATGTAAATTTGCTTATTTGTTTAGCTGTTGATAGTGGTTAAAATACAATCATATATATATATATATATAATATTTTGACACTCTGATAAATGATTTAGATTTTTTGATAAAACAAGTTTTAAATTTTTTTTTTTACCAATAAATGAAAATTACTTCCATTGAATTATTAAATTATATAAAAAGAGGCCCCATTGAACATGGTCGCCTTAGGCCACAAAATATCTCAAGCCGGCCCATTTCAGCTATAGGTGTCTCCTATACTAGAGGTCGAATAAAAGGCAGAGTGTAGGAGGCCCAAATAAGCTCTTGGCTGATTTAGGAAGTATGGGTAAGGGATTAGAAGCTCTAACTGAAGTCCAATACTACTAGTTCATGCACAAATAGAGCACGGCACCATGGTGGGTGGTAATAAGCAATCTGAAGCTCAACCTAGGGATGAAAAGAGAATATGTGGAGGGTGAATTTTATGAGTGTTTAATGCCTACCTATGTTCCCTAAATTGTTCTAAAGAAAAGTATATCTCATACTCAAATTGTTGCATAATATGGTAAAACTACTTGGAACATGTAACTATACTGTATCCGATAACATAGCCTCTCATGACCTAAGTGCCGTGTCTACAAAGATCCATAGGTCCCCTCATGGCTTGGGGTATCATGTCTACAAAGCATACAAATATCTCATTGTGGCATAGAAATTGCCATGTCTACATGGAATTAAACCCCCCATGACCTGGGTTTCCAGTCTACAAGGAACTCAATCCCCTTGTGGACTGGGTTGTTAGTCATAATCCCCTACTTTTTAGTTATAATTAATTCATCAAGGAACATACCACATTACTTTTAATGCTAGGAAGATGGCTTTGTGGGGGGGGGGGGGGGGGGTGTGGGCGTGGGGGTTTGGAACAATTAGTGTGATTCCTGATTGATGTGGCCTTCAATGCAACTTTTGGAACAACAAAGGCGTGCTAATGATCTTCAAGTACCAGCTTAACTAGATGAAGTTACAATAATTCCCTTGCTCAATTATTACCTGCCCACACAGAGTATGAAGTTTGTTATGGAAAAATTGGACGAGTTTTTGTTAATACATTGACATGAATATATATATATATATATATACACATATAGCATAATTTTCAATCTCCAATGACGTCTATCACCAAGCCAAGAGTTTTGTAACTTAAGTAGTTGGTACTTGGTGTTTCTAACAAAAACATCTAGAATTCAAATCTCTCATCTTCCAACATCAAATTATAATTATTTAAAAAAATAAAAAATAAAGTCAATCACCACTCTCCCCCATTTAAACATATGGTTTATTTATTTTTGGAAGTTGGACAATTTCATAAATCAAGCACAACAATTATGTGTATTCATGTTTACTACCCTAAACAATATCTCAAATTACGCTTTGCGTCATAAACTGTTAGAATTCACAATTAACACCTTAATCTATAACTCATGTTACATTTTGTACCATACCGTCAATTTTGACGTTATCTTGGACCAAAAACCAAAGTTTAGGGTACAAGTGTAAGTTTAAAGTGTTAAAGTATAATAGTATCTCCTTTATTTTCAAGCAATTGAGAAGATGAACAATTGCCTCTTTTCATATGATACTATGTTTTTTTCATTTAAGTTAACAAGCCCAATCAACAATAGAGTGCAAAGTGTAACATAAATTATAATTTAAAGTATTAAAAGTTTATAATGTAAACTGTAATTTATGATATAATTTTTTTTAAAATAATATAATTTAAGTATAATTGTTAATAAATAATAATAATATAATTTTGATACTACTTTTAGAAATATAAAATATTTCTAAAAATAGCTTCTAAATTGATTAACTGTTTACATTCCCCATTATAATTTTCGCTTAAAAAAAGCAACTACCAGAATTCGGCAAGTAGAAATTTTTGAGAGAGAGAGAGAGGGGTGAATCGAGAGAGCTCTTGATGAAGCTGGAAAGAAACATGTGGTCAATATCCAGAGATGTGTAATTATCTTTTTCTCTCTCTCTTTCCTTTTATTTATCTTTTACGAAAGCAAAGAAGAAATATTCATTTTTGAGACCGAAGCGTAGCCATTGGTTTATCCATTCCTCCATTGAACATTGCCCTTTGCCTCCCGAGCAAATAGGGGGCATTGGTTCGAATGGTTACTAACTAGTTCTGTATGAAGAAGAAGAGGAAGGAAAGCTATCAATTTTTATAGAAACCCAGCAATTACTATAAAGCTTCTAAACCCCAAAACCACACCAACAACAAAGACAGGTATATATATTCTAGAGACAGACAACATAGATAGATAAAAGAGATAGTCATAGGATAGGAGTGTTATCTATGTCTATGTCTCTGTCTCTTCCTCCCATCTCCACTTCTTTCCTCTCCCCTCCAACTTTCCAATATACACATGGGTATTCCAAAATCTTTGCCTTTTGGCATCACAGAGGGAGAGAGAGGTTGAGACCTGCTTCTATGGTGAAAGGCCCACATGGGTTTTTCAGGGTTTCTTCTTGTTCCAGCTTCAGAGGTGAGAGAGGTGCAGCAGAGTTTGAGAGTGGGGCTGAAGAAGAAGAAGAAGAAGAGAGTAACAGCGATGAGGAAGAAGTGGAAGTAGAAACAGAGGAGAATTGGAATTTTGGGTCTTGCCTCTTGCCTGACAGATGGGATGTCCTGGGTCTTGGACAAGCCATGGTAGTAACTTTAAACTTTTATGGGGTTTTCGCTTTTTTTGGGGAAAAGTTTGAATTTTTAAGTTTCTGTTTGAATTTCCGAGAAAACTAGTGAGTTACATGGTTTGTAATTTTTCTGACCATGTTCATTATCAGATTCCTCAATTTGTATATTGGAAATTGCTCAATATTTCGTGTGTGCATGTGTGAAATGATGGAGGGCAGTGGTTTTTAGTTAGGAAGGCATGCATTTAATCTCATTTGGTAGCAATTTTGGGGTGTTGCATTATATCAATATATTGATTACTTTGTTATTGCACTCTTTAATCGTGTGAAGCATCTGTCAAAATAGTTAAGAGTACTGAAATTTGGTTTTCAAGTCTTTAATATATGCAATTATAATCATTATATAAGGTAAATGTTGAAAAAACTATGACTTCTTCCATATCTTTAAAATGTACTGTCAGTCTGTCACTTGTATCTGGTATTATGTTGGAATTCAGCACTAATTTTATTTGTGATTAAGTATCTCTGATTGTAGCTTCAAAATTTTAACCTTTTCTTATCTGATGTTCTATTGTGGTATTATATTAATAAAAGTTTATTCTTACTTGCACGTTTGTTAACTATTGTTAGGTTGATTTTTCCGGCATGGTTGATGATGAATTTTTAAATAAACTGGGATTAGAGAAAGGAACAAGGAAGGTTGTGAATCATGAGGAGAGGGGTAGAGTTTTGCAGGCTATGGATGGATGCAGCTACAAGGCTGCTGCTGGTGGATCTCTTTCCAACAGCTTAGTGGCCTTGGCTCGGCTTGGTAGTAGGCCCATTGGAGGCCCTGCCTTGAATGTAGCCATGGCCGGCAGTGTGGGCAGCGATCCATTAGGTGGCTTCTACAGGTCAGGCTCTGTTTTGACTAGACTTGTTTGTTATTTGTTTTTATCTATGTCTTTATTTAGAACTGAGTGAAACCAAACTTCTGGCTAGGGAGACTCTGGCTGGTTGTTTCCACACCAAGTTAAAATAATAATAATAAAAAAATAAAAAAAGGAAAAGGAAAGAGAGATTGCCATTTTGGATTAAGTATGTTAAAGGAGTAGATGTCAAGCAACTTTTGGTTTTTCCTTTTGACAGAACTGATATTGTTGATTATATTTCTAAATAATTTTTAAATTTTGACTTATAACTTCTGGTAGTCTAGTAATGTTGTGTGAGATAGCAAGACATGAGTTATATCTGTCTTCTATGTTATATGAATGGCCTAAAGGAAGGGTATCTAATTTCACAATCAATCTAATGGTCAGTTAAGCACTTTGGTCTTATCCATGATTGAATGCTCTCTTGCTGGAATTTTAAACTCCAGTGACTGATAGCACGGGCAAGTTATGGATTGTTGAAATGATCTGATTCTGCCCTTGGGGGTTGGATAACTCAATAATTCCTGATAAGCTAAGCTCATGGTCTACTACCTTTCTGAATATACACTCATTATTAAATTGGCTAACACTATAGAGAAACCGCAACATAATCTTACTTCCTCTTTTGTTTGGGGCAGGGTGGGGGTTCCAAGGAGATCAAAAGATAAAAAGATGTAGTTTTTGGTCTGCAATTTGTGTCCCCAATGATCAAGGTCTATGCATTAGATGTATGTTTGGGTAGAAAATAAGACACTAAACGTAAAGACCTCTATCTGGCTAATAGGATTACTATTCTATCTCCTTGGAAGCTTGCCTTTGAAAATATTGAGTTGTTATGGAACTATAGTAGGTGTTTAGCTCTTACGTGTTATGGAAACAAGGAGACATTGGTTTTTTGGTCGTTTTCCTTGCCTTTTCTTGCAGGAACTATTTGCTTATGGCTATCCTTTCAATAGTTTACTTTACCAGATCTGTAAATACAAGCAATATCCTATATATGATGAGTTTGATGATCTTGCTGCCTGTTTTAGATTTGACACATGAGCTGCGTGCATTTGTATTAAATTCCTTCCATGACTTCAGGGTGTTATCTTTTTAATTCAATGGATGTTCCTCTGTTGACTAACTTGAAGGGTCTAAAAGAGGTTAAAAATCAAAGTGCATCTAGAGCCATTGTGATGAACACAAATGGTTACTTATTTGAAAAAAGAAAAAAAATTCTCAAACAGTCATCAATGAGGTATCAAACACCTCTCTTGGCCCATGTTAAGATGGTCCCCTCTTTCAATTTATTGGAGGTATTTCTAGCTGAAAAACTTCTCATGGTTGAACGATAAGAGATACTTATATTTCTTTACTTATAACTAGAAGAACCTGGGAAAGTATTTGTTCCTCTGGAAATTTTATTAGCAGAATGAATATGGGCAAACAGTTGCAGTCGCTGGAGTAGTCATCTAAGAGGTCATTTTTTAGATCATTTCATGATTTTCATCCATATGTTCTCTGTCCTGTGTGTTTCAATGGAAGATTGCATTAGATTCTGAAAGCTCGAATTTGTGTGAAAACACAAGAGTTGTTTAGACCCCCAAATTAAAATTACGGCTCAGTTGATTTTACTCTAACTTAAACTAAGTGCAAAATAAAGTAAATGCGAGCGACCAAACAATATAACTACTCTAAGCCATATTCATCAAATATCAACAATAAAATGAAAGCTAAAAGAGTAGGGAAGAAGAATGCAAATACAAGATAACACGCCGATATGTTATCGAAGAGAAAATCGAAGAACTCGACAAAAAATCTCTCTGCCGCCCTCCAAGCGGTAAATTGATCCACTAAAGAATGAGTTAGAGTACACGAATAACAAAAGACCCTCTAAGCCTAGTTTACCCCATATACTTGAGCCCTCCAAGCTCCTGTTACCAACTGACTTGACGAAATCTTGTCTTCTCTAGCTCTCCAGATCACGCAATTCAGCCCGATTGCATCCACCAAACAATTGGTTTCTTCCAATGCTTCCCAGCAGCACCAAAACCTCACTTTACACTCAAGATGGGTGTGGTAAGTGTTTGGGCTATCAACCTCTCAAGGATTTGGATATGGAGAGGTAGGAGTTGAGGAAAACCACAATGGATTGTGTAGAGAATTGTGGGTATAACAATCTCTCACTCTCAAGGGTAATGGCTAGGGTTTTCTCTTTGAAAAGCACTCCTCTCAATATAATGTGGGTAGAGACCTATTGTATCAGACATGACAAAATGGCAAAACAAAATGTTTCACGGGTATCTCGCGGAAAGGCCTTACCCGCGAAACACTCGCGAAAACCAGCTGTCACCATCTGTCATGACTCTTCGTATTCCAGTTATGTGCTGAGCACATCGCTTCACTTCGCGGGAAGTCTTCTCGCGAGCTACCTGCGAAAACTCCTTTGATCTTCAATTTGTCTTGAGTCTTCACACTCTCTCTCATACACAACCCTTACAATGAAATCCCACATAAGATACAGGGTATATAAGATTGAACAAAATTACAATAAAATTTGGCACGGAATTAAAACCAATACAAATTAGTTGTAAATCACAACTTTACAGATTCTTATCAGTTTCATAGTAGAATTGCACCCACATATTTTGTGGGTCTTCTCTCTGTAGCATTCTCTAAGTATTTAAATTGGTCACAAGGATTGTTTGGGGTTAACTTTTTGATACCTCTCTTAATAGTTATTCGACTTTGTTGCTTTTGTGATGGAATAAAATTTGACTTCCTCTTATATTGTGTTTAATAGGACAAAACTGCGTCGGGCAAATGTGCAATTTCTATCTGCACCCATCAAGGATGGGACAACAGGGACAGTGATAGTTCTGACAACTCCAGATGCTCATCGTACGATGCTTTCATATCAGGTTGGCTAAATATATGTAACATCTTTTTACTTAATTTATGAAAGTTCTATAGTTTTACTTTTACCCCAAAAAAGAGTGTTAAATTCATATATTACTGATGCGGTACTTTTATATTTATGCTTGGTGTGGAATTTTCCAGCTGTTGGCTACGTCTTGTTTCCTCTAATAATTTATTATTGAATAGAAAATGTCTGCACATTCTATTAATGGGCTGGCGACTAACTCATACAATCTAGATGTAGACTAAAAATGTAGGTTCTTGGGCTGAGAGCTTTTAAGTTGTTAATAGTGTGTGTTAAATGATCAATTGGTGCACATGGGAAAGTTGAATCCTGAAAATGACTTATTCTCTTCTCTTCTCTCTCTCTCTCAAACACACACACACACACACACACACACTTTATTCCCTGGCTGAAAGTTTACAGGCTTATGCACAATTTGATTTATTTGTTTCATCTTTTTGGAAACCATTCACAGGATGATGACTATATGCAAATCAATTAACTTCAGCAAGTTATGGTTTAGTTAACTTGAAAATTATCATGAGTTCTGAAATTTATTGGGGGCTTGCTTATGAATAAAATAAAAAGTATGCACATCTTTAGGATCCCTGCATATCCAAGGAGATGGTGAGGGAGGGACTAGAACAAGAAATCTCAATTTTTTTGGCTAGTGGCTTTTCAAGGTATGAAGGGCCTAAATTACTCTGGAAATGATGATGTTATTTGACTTTCTAAGTTTTTTAGTGCCGATAACTTTTGTGAATCATCCATCGCTTGTTGGCCTTTCTTCTTATTAGTTGTATTATTACTTTACTGATTATAAAATAAATTATTTTAGCTGAGCAAACTTATCAAAAATAGTTTTCTTAAGTTACTTTGCAACCGGCAGTCACCTGTCTTTTAATTTCTAATAGAACTTTTGGGGCAGTTTAAAGTTCACATATAAAATTTACGTTCCAAAGAAGCTCTTATCATTTCGTTAGTGTGTGTAAATTGTCTATGAAGTGAATTGAATGAGACACTAATATATATGCCTCCTGATATTAGGGCATGCCGTCGACTGTCAATTATGATCCAAGCTTAGCTAGCATAGTTTCAAAGACAAACATACTTGTTGTTGAAGGGTATTTATTTGAATTTCCTGATACAATTAAAACAATCACTAAAGCATGCGAGGAAGCACGTAGGTGTGGAGCCCTGGTTGCTGTAACAGCATCCGATGTCTCCTGCATCGAGAGACACTATGATGATTTCTGGTAAGATTGCTAGCTGACTTGGTTATCTTATTATAGAATAATCACATAGATGGCATGAATCTTTATGCCTTAATAGGCTTTTGTTATTTAAATTTGCTAAGACCTCTTCCCTCCACCCCAATAGAAAGGATGACTAAAATAGCTTTTACTAAATTTAATTAACCCAATTATGGTGGTTGGTATGTTTCTCTTCAATGTGGTTGACAATCTTATGACAACCTTTGCAATAGTGTAAATGAAGCTGAATTCTTTTGACAACCTTCACAATGGTGTTGCATAAGGAGGATTAGGTCTCATGTCCTCAAGTGCCCAACATGCCAATTTCCAATAGAATTGTCCTACAAATTATTGCCCTAAGTGAAATCTTTAGCATTGGGATGATGATGAAGATGAGGTGGAGGTGGGGCTATATTAAATGAACAAATTAATCCAAGTATGATCATAAGGATTGAGGACAGACCAGGGACATTGCATGAACTAATTGGGCTTTCTATACAGTTGAGAACAAGTATTTTGGGGCAACAGCTATTTCCATAATTCTACGGACAGGGATTTAGGCAATAATTATTTCTATAATAATTGTATAGAAATGAGTTTAATTATTGAAATCCTCAGAAGAAGAAAGAAATGGGATCATTTATTAAAATCTTCAAGTGTCAAACTCCAAATATTCTTCACTAAAATGGTTAGCCATATAAAGAAGATGGACTCAAATGAATGCTACTAAAAAACTATGGATGGTTCCAGATCCCAGGTTGCTAGGTGCCTGTTGCTTTTATAGATTGCGAGGGGTAGAAAAAACCTTAGTTCCAAAGCTATTTCATCTTCTCTCTGGTTTAATGCCTGAACATTTTGAAACCAAAGAATTAATTGTCCAATTTTTAAAATTCATTCTTGTTTGTTTTATATTTCCTTTCAATTTTTTAATACATTCTATTATCTCATTTATCTTGTGATTAGTAGTAACTTTTTCCGCATTGAAGACTCCAATCTGGCAATCTCCATTCATATGCTGAAATTGTTTTCTCTGTGAACAGTTCATTCAGTTTTATTTTACTTTTCTTTCCTTTTCTGCTGTCAGGGAAATAATAGGGAACCATGCCGACATTGTTTTTGCTAACAGTGATGAAGCTAGAGCTCTATGTCACTTTGCATCAAAGGAAAGTCCCGTTTCAGCTACAAGGTATCTGAGCCATTTTGTTCCCCTAATCTCAGTTACTGATGGGCCAAGAGGCTCTTACATAGGTGTAAAAGGAGAAGCTGTATATATCCCTCCTTCTCCATGCGTACCAGTGGACACTTGTGGTGCGGGGGATGCATATGCATCCGGTATGTTGTATGGTATTTTACGGGGTATGTCAGATTTGAAAGGAATGGGTACATTGGCATCTAGGGTTGCAGCTACAGTTGTGGGGCAACAGGGGACCCGGCTTAGGGTTCAGGATGCTGTTGAATTAGCAGAATCATTCGCATTCAATTATGATAGTTCCACGATTCGATCAGATGTCAGTTCAGATCATATTTCCAGCTTATAGTCAGGTGCTGTAGGCCATGTACATTGATATATCATTTATTTGTAATCACACATTCCTTTGTTGATATCTTTGTGAGAATGTACACATTGGTTATTCTGGCAATGAAATAGCTTAGTCTTTGAGTAGGTAAGCATATTGTCATGAAATCTTAATCACACTGTACCAGAATGTCACATTCTAACATGTGCTTGATTTATCAGGATGCCTATCCCTTCAAAGTAACAAATTTGGAACTTCTGACTTCATAAATTTTGACAATGAAATATCCTACACTTTACTATTGTAACCTCATTGAAACATCTCCTTTTTTGACAATATTGAGAAAACTAGTGCATTTGACTCCAATAAAATCCTCCACATTTTTTTTTTTTTTTGAGAAAGCTCCACATTTCTTTGATAGCTTAGATTGGCTGATGATGATATATTTTGAGCCTTTGACAAATAGCACCAAGTATTGAATGCTTTTGGTCTTCCAACAAGCCAAACATTGCTCTTTAATTTCTGGGTGCATAGAAAATATTTAATACTTAGATTTCCTACGTGCACAATGTTGAAAATCCATGCTCTCTTTAACTGTTTGTCAGCCTGATGGTTATTGTTTTCAATCTTGTCTCATTTCTTCCAAGAAACAAAGTTCAACGTTCAAAGTTTCATACTTATGTTTGGTAGACTCATTGGCTCCTTGGAAGTTGGAAGTCCAATTCTTAAGTTTTGGCTTGATTGAAGATAAATAAGTATGCAGTTAACAAAGAAAAATTGAACACAAAATGGAGAACTAGTAGTTAAGATAAAAAATAAAAAAAAATAAAAAGTTCTTCATTAATATATGGGTGTAGTAGTTAGCCAAATCTTTTTTCTGTATCTGATAAAAAGGTGTGGAACCAGTTGAGGATTTTGTCTCCTCTATTTGCCCACCTAAATGGTCCCAAATAGATTAAGGACCTCTTTCATAGTAAAAAAGTATGTACAACTTGCTTAATTAAGTGGGCATTCAAATTTCAATTCACAGAATGCGTTACATCAATGCTTAATTAAGTGATCTTCTAATTCACACTATTGCATATTTGCAGTCTAATCTTCCAGATACGTTCACACCTAGAGGATGTTCAATTGGGTGATTCATGATTGACCCAATTTTGAGCACCCAAATTAGGATTGCTTGATTGGACCTTCCATGTGCTTTTTTTATTTTTATTTTTCTTACAAGTAGTGAGGGATGTGGATTTGAACACCACAAAAATTACTAGGCTCTTGGCTTATGTTCTGCCTTTTTTATTCTCAAGTTGCACAAGTGTTTTAGTCATTATCATGAAAAAACAGAGCTGAACTCTGAAGCGAAACTTATTATGATGGTAGCTAAGATAGTTATGTGTAAGTCAAATCTCGATAAATATCTTTTAAAATTTCCACTGAGCTCAAAGAATATTTTGCTTGTTTCTCAAAGAAAAAAAAAAAAAAAAAGCTTTTTCGCTCCAGGTCTCTTTTAGTTTCTCACATGTTCGTTGTCAAGGTAATTCTACTACTCACAACCTTGTTAGACATGCTAAACATGTCACAAGTTTATGGGTGTAGATGGAGGATGTTCCTTCCCACCTTACTGTGGTAATCCAAGCCGGTATGGCTTTTCTTTAATGGAATTTTCAGCCTTCTTTTAAATAAAATAAAATAATGAATCAAAATTTGGGTTAGGATTAGAACTACTCGTTTCTAATTTATGCTCTTGGCCTGACATTTGCATACAAAGAATTTAAGTTAAAAGCAATTTCTAATAGTGTTCATTGTCCTGGCTAACTCACCATTCATTTAGACTCAAATGGTAGTTGGAAATCGAATGGAAAATCAACTTTTTTTGGGTAAGGTAACGATTCTTTTTTAATTCTGTATTTACATATATGTAGGGATGGAAAAATTCAAACCTAGATACTCCACAATAATTATTTTTTAATTATAAATATGAAATATGAAAATATTGATATAGCCTTCACTATGTATGTGTAATTTGTTTGGTATCAATCCATAATGTGTACTTATGAAGGATTAGGACATGTGGTTAGTTTCCTCCGTAATTCAAAGTGCCTATCCATCCCCAACTGTATTATGGAAATGAATACACAAGCTTCTCACCTATAACTACTAGAGATTACCAATTCTGCTACCCATTTTTCAGTAGATTTTGGCCTGTTTTGTAGGCCATCTCGAATTTATTGAATTTTGAAAAAGAGGGGGAAAAGGATAACCATCTCTAGTTTCTACACTGATGGTTCGTTTGGATTGAATTTATTTTTGCTGAAACTGAAAACTGAAAACACTGTAGCAAAATAATTTTTAAATGTGTGAATAGTGCCGTGGGACCCATTTTTAAATGCTTGAACAGTATTGCTACAGTGCGTGAATAGTGATTTTTGTCTCTGCATAGTAAATTCATGTGATTTTACTGTTCATGCACTGAAAAAAAAAAAAAAAAAAAAAAACCCAAAACGCTGAATGCAGACACGCAAAACATGCAATCCAAACGGGTACTGAATTAAGTGGTTATAAAAAAAACTATAATTAAAGGAAAAACAAATTAACAAGAATTAATATTCAAGTGTTCTTTTTATATATATATATATATATATATATATAAAAGATCAAATTTTAATTTATGGTATCCGCTCCATAATAATAGTTCTCAGGGCAAGACAATAATTTATTTTTTGGTGTAATATCTTATTCGACAATAAAAGATTTTAGCACTTGATTGTTGAAATGTTAAACAATTAGCTTTATATGGACATTAATTTGGTGAAAACAGTTGAAGGGAATAATGCAGACATTTTTTTTTTTGATTGGTGGAATAAAGCAGACTTAAAATAATAAGAGGAAAAGAAAAATGCTACCAACCTCTATAATTCCTGGGACACAAAAAGGGTGACTTGACTCAGTACTTGAGCTCAGTTTCAATGAACAATAAAAAACTAAAATCTAAAATTAAAGATATAATATTTTACACTAATGATATAATTTGAAGTGAAAGTGATATTCCTCAAAACTATAGAACATATCAACAATTGGAAGAAAAAAAGAGAGTGAAAAATATTATAATATTGCCTCACAAATATAGCTAACAGGCATGGATCTTAATGTTTCATATGCAACAAAATGACAAGTACAAGTAGATCATTGGGTTTTTTTTTTTTTTTTTTTTTTTTTTTGTGTGGGTCATTGGGACTTGCATCATGCCCAGGTTCATATGATTTTGATGGTGGAACATATAATTTACCATATGATTCATCATGCAACTAAGTTGGTGATATGGGTAACCTAACAAAAGATTAACCAATCGATGTTAAGTCAACAAAATAATTGTGGACTTAGTACGTGCAACCTCTCATCTCAGCATTAATTATGAGACAGATATCATCATGATATGATGAGGGGATTGTAATGTAAACTCTAAATTGACATCATGGCTTATTTCATCAAATGTGGGACCCTTTTAAAAAAAAAAAAAAAAAAAAACCCACCCCACCCCTATAATCAGTGACCCCAGGTCAGTTTTTTTTTTATATTGTTGGAGCAAGTGGACCAAAAAGGAAGGGAACAAAATACGGTTACTAGAGAATCCATGGCATGACATAGGAAGCATATCTCAGAGATAATGCTGAGGATCCCACTAAAGTGATTGATGATGGGCACACAAAATTCTGTATTTGGCTAAGGATAAGAACCAACAACTAGACCAAGAAGTAAACTTTGGAAACCTTCTTGTTTGGTATGAAATTTACATAGAAACAATTTTGCAAAGATGGTAAAAAGGAGGAGGGATTTAATCATAGTAGTATCTGTTTTTTGAGTGACTAACAACACACATTTTGCCTCAGCATGTCAAGGAAGTTAACAATTTTGTAACTTGGATAAAGGAAAATCATATTTTGATTGAGCCAATGTAGTGGTTCAAAATGTATTGAGTTTTTCTTCTTTTTAATAAATGGGTCATACTAATGAGTGCCCTTAGGACATTGATTAACAATCCATTTTAAGAAAATTTTGACACCACTTTTATGAGAAATGAAAAAAAAAAACTGTCAAAACATTAATTGTTTTTTTTCCTTTTTCCATAAAAACTTTCTTTAAATGGATTATTAACCAATACTCTAAGGGCATTCGTTAGCATTTTCCTTAATAAATTTACAATATGAGCCCCTGCTTTTGAAGGTTTGAATTCAAGACTTATCCTTGACTAAATAAAAATGGGAATAATGAATAACCCTTCATTATTGGACCAATATCCTTGGTTGTTACTGTGTTTAATGCTTGGAAAAGAAAATTGTGAATCTTTAACTTGGAAATGGGATTTCCACTTCAATATATGGTTTGTACAACTCAACTGTAATTATTATGTATTATTATATTCCACAAGAATCATAAGTCCCATACACCATACAGCCAAACATAATGGGATTTCCATTTCAGTGCTCAAGAGTCAAGACACCAAAAACTGCCACAAGCCACGAGAATACAAAATGGGTAAAAATGAGAATGAGTAAAAATGGCAAAGGGTAAGCTCATTCACAATGATGTGTTCTTGCAAATCATACCTAGCTTATGAGCAGTGCGTTTCTTTTACATATGATAACCAAGTGATTCTATGGACAACATTTTATTACTAATTAAACCTGAATTTGTTATAAAAATTTTCTCATTAGCTATTCATGATCACTACTATTATTGTTAACTATCACATATATATATATATATATATATATATATATATATTTTTTTTTTTTTTGAAAAATCAAATACCAACTTTCAAGTTAATAAACTTAAATGATATCTTTTGTCTTCTATAAAAAGGGTTAGGAGGTAGAACTTCAGGAATAAAACCACTTATTTAAGTCTAAGGGGGTAACACTATCAGTTCGAGATTATGGCATTCTGAAGTGGAGGTCACTAATTAGAATTTTCTCTCCCCTTTTCGACCAAAACTTTCTTATCAAGAAAAAGGAGTAGAAAAAAAGTGACAATGGTAACTTACTAATCAAAAAGAGAGAAAAGAAAAGAGAACAGCTACATATTACCTTAATAATATAAATATAAATATATATATTTAAATGAAAGAGAAAAAACATATTTTTTGTCTCTATATTTTGGTCCTATTTTTTTCAATTGGTCCTTGAGTTTTAATAACTTTTATTTTGATCATTATATTTTTAAACAAGTTATCATTTTGATCCCTATGGTTGCAGTACTTATGAAAAATACTATTTAAAGTTTTAAACTAGTAACAGTCCATTAGCCATGTAAATATTCTTTGTAAGTGAGATGACGACAGCAACTAAAATGATAGCAAGTTTAAAAATATAAGGATTAAAATGAAAGTTATGAAAATTTGATTACCAAATTGAAATTAGGACTAAAATATAGAGACCAAAAAATTGTTTTTTTCACCAAAAAAAATAAAAATTGTATACTGGAAATTCAATGAAATTCAGTGGAGCAACCTACCAAATTTCAAGAAATTAATTGGTGCTGCATCCATTATGGGCAGGAGTGAATTTCGGCAGTGCTCATTAGTTAATCTTGACATATAGTAATTCATAGTCTCATCGAGAGACTTTTTGGGGGGTTTCTTAGAGGCCTTCTTGCATTGATAATCATCGATATAGACAAAGTTGCCCCCATAATTAAAGTGACTCAGTCGTATTTCAAATTTTCAACAAATCATTCATTAATAGCTATGACCAGGAATTAGTTTGCTTGTTTGTCTAGATAATAATAGAACTAGTATGAATGAAATGAAACTTCCTTTTTTTTTTTATGCAACAAATGAAATGAAACTCAATTATGTGAATAGTTGGTAAAATTTTGATAAAACAATGTATTTTGGGACCATACACTAAATTGAATTTTAAGTTCAACGACAATTGAAAAATGCAATAGGTTTTTTTTTTAGGTACATTGAGAGGCATGAAAAAACTCAAAATTTTGAATAATTAATAAAATTAATCTCATAAAAAAAGAATACGGACTATACAATATGAACTTCCCAGAAAAGCCTCTTCCTTAGCAAAGTACATTTTATTTTTTATTCAATTTTGTAATGAATGTTAGACTCCCAGATTCGACCTTATAGATTATATAGTGGCTTGTAATTTAAAAGTTCTCATAATTTTCATAATATTCTACTTTATATTTTTAATATTTTTGTTCAACATAAACTTTTAAATGTCTAAAAACCCGGGTTGGAGTTTACCAAATAACTCATTATTTTTATTTTGTCAATAAAAAGATTGCGTATGGATTATTTAATTAAAAAATTATGAAAAATGACCCATTTTTATTTAACTTTTTTAGTGGAATTGTTTATAGATAATGGTCATTAAAATAAAGGAAAGCTACACCCCATGCTGGTATGGCCCATGAGTTTCGCACCTACCATTACAGTTAACTTTCATTTCTCTCATAGTCATTATGAAATGCTAATCACGTGTGTTACTATTAAAATGTCAATTACCATGGAATATATACTGTTTACTCAATTCTTAATCTTATATATATATATATATATATGAAACATTATGAAAACTACTCTAAACCATTAAAAAAATCATACGAATGATATAAAAAAGGCTTATCCTCGTCCCTTATTACTTGTAACCTCAAGAAGTAGCTCAAAAACTCATACATTCATTCTCAAAAAAAAAAAAAAAAAAAAAAAAAAAAAAGGAAAATGGAAAAAAGAAAAGAAAGAAGGCCTCATACCTAGAGCAAACTTCTTCTTCCATTGTAAAGTGATGATATCACATTTAACCACCACTAAAATTTCTATTCTTTTTCTTAGGAAAAAAATTAAAAAATATAGTATACGTTTGAAAATTATTGAAAAAGCTTTGTTTTTAAATTTTTATTTTGTCTCCTTTTTTTTTCTTTTTTCTTTTTTCCTTCAAAATAATCTAGCTTTTAACTTTATAAAATAAACTAATTTTTAGTATTTTGTATCACATTTAACATAAAAGTAACTAAAAATTATATATTTGAGCAAATATTATATAAATAAATTACTAAAAATAAGCAATTCTCAAATGACATTCAAGAGTTGAACCCTTTTGATTTTTGAGTGTATATCGTATTGTAAATCTTTTTAAAAATCTTCTTTCCTCTACTTGTGCGTGGGAGTTTATTATCAAAAGAAATTAGCAATTCTCAAACCAACACATAAAAGAAAAGAATCTTTCCTACATAGCAAATGGTGGAAAAGTCATGTACAAATCCATCTCACTTTTCCTTTTATAATTGGACAATATATAGATTCCGATTCTTATTGCCCATTTAATTGACTACAAATTCACAATGATAAAGTTTAATTAAATCAAAACCCCTGACCTTTGGCTACCACCAACGACCACCACTAAAAAGAAAACCCAATACATATTAACCTTTTTTTTTTTTTTTTTTTTATTATTGTTAGTATTATTTTTCATGTGAAACTTTTATTTTCCTACTCTAATTTTTAATTTTTATAATAGTTCTTTCAACAAAGTACGGCGCAAAAGATGCGTTTGGATGCACAAGAAAATTGGACGGACGAGAAGTGCCAAAAGTACAATTATTGGAGCTAATGGGACACGTGGCAAAATTAAAACTAAATTAATTAATTTTTTAAAAAAAAAGAAGCAAAGAAAGCGATGGGCTATTTTCGGGTACGTCACAGTTGCAAGGGCGGCGTGTACCCGTCACTTTCAACCAGTGGTTAGAAAAAAAAAATTTAAAGCTCTCTTTACCGGTATTACCGGTAGAATTGCAGAAGATGAAGGACACAGTACGTGTCAACATCAGGACCTTCCAGAGGGTACAAAAGTTTTGTGACTCATCTTTCATACTAGTACTTTAATTTTGATGATAAACTGAGTGAGCTCTTGGGTTGGTAAATTTTCTCGTGAATTCCGATTTCAGTTAATTCAACTGTTAAAATGTTTTGTTATTAAATAAATGATTTGAGGCTTGAGCCTTGTTTGACTAATTTCTTGACCTTATGATAAACTAGTACTTTATTTTGATGATAAATTGAGTGGATTCCTTAGTTGGTAAATTTTATCGTGAATTTCGATTTCAGTTAATTCAACTGTTAAAATATTTTGTTATTAAATAAGTGATTTGAGGCTTAAACCTCATTTGATTATTCTCTTGACCTAATGATAAAGGACAATTATCATAAATTAGTCACTATAAATTTAAATTTTATTGTATTATTAAAAAACTAGTAAAGTCTCTTATTTTTGAATAATAAATGTAGGTTCAAATTTCTTCTACACTAAAAATCAATCGGTATTTCTTAATATAATGATAAAGAGCCATCATAGAGTAAATACTATAAATTCATCATAGAGCAAACATTATAAATTTAAATTTTATCGTATATATCAAATATTTGGTAAAGTATCTTGTCTTCGCATAATAGATCTAGAATTTGAACTCAGTTTATATTAAAAACTTATTGATGTTTCTTATCTTGATAATAAATAGCAATAATCATAAAGCGGACACTATAAGTTAAAATTCAATCATATTTATTAAAAAATTGATAAAAAGTCTTGTGCCACTTTGAAATATGATTTTGCTTTCATATTTGTCATGTTGTACATTTTGTTGGTAATTTGATCGTTTCATTTTGACTTTGTCGTCATTTTTTGTTAGTAATCTAACTGTTAAATATCATATAAATGTATTCCATTAATATATGTTATCTATATAATGCCAATTGTCACGCAGTGTCACTAAATTACTAACAAAAATAGATAGTAGGGTCAATATTTTTTGTTTGAGAGAGTTTCAATCTATGACGTCTGCTTCTGATGATAACTCTTTATTATCATCAGACCAAGACACCAATCGATTTTTGGTATAGGCGAGGATTGAACCCCAGATCTCTTATTCAACCATCAGAGATTTTACCAGTTGAGCTAACTGGAATCCACATAGTAGGGTCAATATGAAAATAGAATTAAACAAGAAAAATCAAAATAAGAAATTTGAAACATAAAAATTAAGATGAAAACACGTAACCCCAAATTTTAATGGCAAGAAACGTTCTTTAGTATTTATATTTATGACTTCTTTTCATAATTTGTTGCAAATGTAGATTGTTAATAATAGAAAATAAAAATAATATTAGTCATAGATCATTAATCGTGATTTATTATCTCAATACAATGTGAAATAAAATGATGTCGGTAGAAAAATTCTTATTTTAAAGTTTATTTTTATTCTTGTTACTATTATTCTTATAGTCATCACCTTTATCAGTTTTTTCTTCCTTTATGTGCATTGTGTTAATTGTAAGACTCACGTGGCAATCCACTTTTGACGAGCGATTATAAAATAGATGGCATAATTAACTGACAATGTTTGACACAAAGTGATCGATGGTGATATTTCCACATCTTAAAGTGGTGCCTTTTCATCTATTCCACTCCGACGGCGAGGCCTAGATTCACATATGTGAGTAGGAGTTGTGGAGCAAATAATTGTTGGTGTGAAAATAACATTTCTCCGTAGCATTCATACTTTAGAGTAAAATTTTATACAAAAAAATATCAGAAAGTATGTAAGAGTGGCACTAATAGAACTATGTTAAAGTTAATGATTATTTTTTTCACATTGAGAGTAACACAAACAAGTGGTAGCTAGGTATACCATGTAATATAAATTCTTAATAATTTTTTAGTTGAGTTTATGATGTGTTTTTATGTTAGAACTTATAAATTATATGTTACTTTTAGCAAAGTATATATTCTAATGGTCTAATCTAACTATTACTATAAAAGTAATAAAAGTTGGGACAATAAAAGCTACCACATAGGCACAAAATAGGTTCCATAAAAGTCAATTCATATTAGCGTGTACGTATTGAAGGCAAAAAGGTTGATAAATCCATTTAGAGCACAAATTTTTACTTCAAATTATTTGATTCAATTATTTGTTAACTGAGCATATGTATTATAAGTCAGAGAGAACTAGGCCCTGATTTTGAGGAGTCGGCCCCTACACATGAAGAGGACTGGTACTCTTGTGTAATTTGGTACATTGAATCAATGAATTTTGTTGACATCTTACCTTGAGAAGAAAAAGGAAAAAAGGCTATAGTTTTGAAACATAGGTACAAATACCTACTCCATATATTTTTTGCTAAATGGTCACTCTACAGCCTACATGCACTAATATGATTAGTTAGTTATTTTTTTGAGAGATTTTTAATATATGGTGTCCGTTCTTGATAACAGCTCTTTATTATCAGATTAAGATACCAATTTATTTTTGGTGTAGACACTAGGCAGAAATTAAACTTCATGTTATTCAACCATTAAAAACTTTACCAGTTGAACTAACTGAAACTCACAATATGATTTAGTTAGTTAATCATACTAGGTAAACTAATATTGTTGCCCATAACATTTTGTGAAATGGGCTCTTTTAAGTAATTATGAGAGATTTATTCACATCTCCTCCATCCCTAATTTTTGGCTTGGGACCCAGGAGGTTGATGGTTAATTAACTTAATTCTCCTATTCTTTGTAATTTTTTCTTCATTTTTTTTTAATTCAAAATGCACTTAATAGGAATAGTAGGGTGGGTTTGACATGCTCCTTATGAATATGAACTTTCCATTTTAAGTTAAAAAATATTAAGAAATCTTATTTAATTCTTTTCCAACATGCACATTAACATTAAGGAACTTTTTGGGGGTATTGTACTTATTGAATTGCTTAACCATGTAATTCTCTAAATGCTATAACTGCTGCTTCACCAATTAGAGCAATGCATGACAAAAAGACAAAGACATCTTATGACATGCTCCAAACCAGTAAACCTTAATAAGTAAAGCCTTTTTTTCCCTCCATAGCTTATTCCAAGTAACTTTGTACTAACTTTTTTTTTTTTTTTATACTTCTCTAAAAAAAGGAAAAAAAAAAAACTTTTTTTTTTTTATATACAATTGCTATAACTCAAAAAAGTTATTACTTGATGATGCCAATTTAATATATTTGTAACTTAAAAGTTCTTGCTGCCTTGTGCAAAACGTGCGCAGAACTTTGAAATAGCAATAATTTCTCTGTACTTGTTTCCTAGAAAATATCAAGGTTTTATTTTTATAGGAATTATCAAAGTCATTTAAAAGTTGAAGGTGTTAGAAACCATGAAACCAAACTTGGGAACTTCCTAGTTCCAACATTCTTGAACCATGAATGAGTACTCCTACTACTCTATCACAAGCACTATTGAAAAAAATAAAATAAAAGAAAGGAAGGAAGGAAAAAAAAAAAAGACACTTAAATTTCTCAGCAAACCAACTTCTAATTCTAAATCATCATGATTCACCTCAGAGACAAATGTTTCACGCGCTTTCTGTCGTGCATCTTTTCTCGGCAGACCAAACATGCTTTCTAGAAGCTACACACAAACAAACACACTCACAAAAGAGCAAAGCTTCACAATTCCCAAGAGAGAATGTTAAGTAAATATAGCACAATCCTTAATATCAAAACCCCTACGACATTTTATTCATTGATTTTTCACAGTACAAACTCTATCTACAAACTTGTATATACATTTAATATCAAAACACCTGTAGATCATGAAACTATTCCTTACTATCTATATTTCCCATGTCATTCATCACCTTATATTGTCTTCTTCTTTTTTCTTCTTCTTTTTTTTTCTTTTTAAAACCCATTATTTTTTTTTAACATTATTGTTGCCTATACAGCATAGAGATTTGTTTTTTCAACACCGGCCTCCCATGTATAAGGCTCAGATGTTACAGTAACTTTGTAATTAACATAAAAAAGACATTGCTAAGACTACCACTTTAAGAGGGCAGCAGTGACACATTTGTGGTGTTTTGAGAGAGGTATATTGGTAACTAATTTAAAAAGCCCTATTTGTCTTTCTTAGTATTCTATAATAAGGCCTCCCATTGGAGATCTATGTGGAACTCCCTTCCTCCTCTTGGCAGTTCTGTAATTCACCGTTGGAGGGGGTGTTGATGGTGAAAAACTTTGAATTCTGCTTTTAACATATCCATTGCTAATGCCATTCAATGATCCTTCAGTGTCTGACCCATCTGTGTCCATGCACATTTTCCTTTTACGGAAATTCTTTGATGTCCCTACAATCTGAAAATTTTACAAATAGAAATAATCATCACTCACTGATTCACATTCATTTCCTACCAAAAACCAAAAAACTGAATAAATTAATGCCATTATAATGTATTTGTAACGTATGTTAAAGTTTTTTAGAGCAATTCTAGAAATTTCCCTTTTAAATTTTAACCAAACAAGGAAACGAAATCACCAAAAATTGATAACAAAACGAAATAGAAGAAAAAGAAAACCCATTTTGATTTTTTGGAAGAAAAAAGAATTTAGATATAAAATTAATGGTTGGAAATTGGAGTAAAACATATGATGTAAATAAAGAAAGTGACTTCTAAAACCCTCCAAAAGAACAAAAAAAAAAAATAGTAAGAATAAGAGTGTGGTGGTAATTGTGTTTTAATTTATACAGTACCTTGCAACCAAGTGAGCAGAAACTGAAGGAATCAAGGAGGCTACGCTCACAGACTTGGCAGGTATTGGTGACACCTTTACCAGGCCTAGGCTGAGGCCTTTCATTCAAGAACACAATTCTGGCACTATTTATTATGTATGTCTGCACGCCTGTAATGTCCAAATATTTCTGAATCTCAGACACCCTTATCACATCATGATATGATGACCTCCTTATCTACAAACAAAACCCATCACAAAAATTTTAGCAAACACACAACACAAGTGACAAGTCTTATAAAAAAAATGAAAATACCCAAAATAAAACCTACAAGTCAGAAGAGAGAGAGAGAGAGAGAGAGATAGACTTAGCTAGTAGAGGACTTTAGAGGCCTCAGTTCCAAAAAACCATGTCATTGGTAGAATCGAAAAATGACCATGTGATTAATTTTGAAGGCTATGAATTATAGCTAGAATTTTTGACAATGTAGTGTGTTGGGTTATAATTTCACTGTGTTTAGCTACTTCAAGACCCCATCTTTAACAAAACCATGAATCAGTTGCAGAATCTCAAAACACAAACAAACCTACAAACCTGAATAGCGCGATGGTCTCTATGAGAGCCCAGACAAAGAGAACAAAGGGCACCATTCATGCAGTCCAAGCAATACATATTGCATTCACTCTTGTGAGAATCAGCGTGAACTTTGCATTGAACAAAGAAGCTAGTTTGGAGAAGTGGCCGAAGCCATAGTGGCCACTTGTTATTTTCTACACCATCATCATCATCTAAACCTCCTCCCTAGTAAAAAAACCAAACAAAATATACATCAAAACAACAACAACAAAAGAGAAATTCCCATCAATCATAAATGTGAGAATTAAGTGTATTCATGATGTGGGGGCTAAGCTAACCATGATTCTTCTGCTTTTGGGGTTGATTTCTCTTATGGTGAGTTTTTGATCATCATCTACAGCCAGTTTTGGAGGGTAGAAAAGATGAAAGAAAAAGAGAACTTTCTTTCTTGAGAGAGAGAGAGAGAGAGAGGAGAGAGAATAGAGAGGTGGGGTAGTACTTTTGTAATGGTGGGTGGTGGATGGGGTGTGAAGGATGGGTTGAGGTGTGGGATATGTGCTTTATCTTTGGGCTTAAAAAGTCCACAACCGAACCTCTCTCCGAACCTGAACCAAATGGTTGAGTTTAATATTATTTTTTGTTATTTATTTTATTATAAGAATATCTTTTTAGTTTTTAGTCCTTATTTTTGGGTCATATTTTCAATTTAGTTCTTGAGTTTTTATAATTTTTTTTTGTCCTTATATTTTTAGATTTACTGTCATTTTAATCCCTATTGTCATCTCATTGTAGAAAACACAATTTTAAGTTAGCAGCAAGGGCAAAACCACTCCCTTGGCCCCCCAAAATCTTGAAAAATCCTTTTATAGTATGTAAAAATATTAGCATTTTGAATATTTAGCTTATAAAAATTGGAGTTGGACCTCCAAATATTTGAGTTAGTGCAATGGTGTTCTTAAAAACAATATGTTTTGCACCCTATATGTTAAGAGGTGTAACAAATTGAACTATATAATTTCATAAGTAATAAATTAAATATCGGAATTTCAAAAAGAAAAAGAAATAAAGTAAACCCTATAATTTCAAAAGTAACAAATTAAATTCCAAGATTTCAAAAAGTAACAAATTAAGCTTCAACCTATTGTGTTTGAGATTTAATTTGCTACTTTTGGAATCCTCAAGATTATTATGACTAAAATGTTAGTATCACAACTTAGCCCTTCAAATAAAAATTCTTGATTCCACCCTTGATTAGTAGTGCAGTTCATTAATCACGTAGACATATTTTTTAAAAACTGAGACAACAATAGAACCAAAATAATAATAAATTTAAAAATTTACAAACTAAAAAAAAGCTATAAAAACTTCGACAATGAAATTGAAAAGTTAACTAAAATATGAGCACTAAAAAGATGTTTTTGGCTTATTTTTATTTTGCCTTTTGGGTTGAAGATGCGTTTATTTGAAGGAACTCATGAACTGACCTATGTTGGCTATAGACTATAGACTATAGCCAATAATGTTGATTTATTTTCTTTTTTTCTGTGTTTACTTTTCTAATTTGGAATATTGTAATCTTTAATTTTCTTGGACAGAAGAGTAGGTTTAGGTTGGCAAAAATTTGTTTGTTTGTTTGTTTCATTGGGTTGACACTTGGGAGGTAATCATCTTGACACGTTGGAAAGGTGATGAGTCAGTCATGTATGAGGAAACTTAAAAGAACCGTGTATATATTGGACCCTTTTTTTTTTTTAATGCTCTATGCATGTATGTATGTATGTTTAACTTGCATGATGAGATGGTACGGTAAGTGGAACAGTACACTATATGATGATAGAATACCACCTCAATTGCCAAACATAGAATAAGCACACAGTAAAAGTGTAAGGAAAATATTTTCTGCAGGAGTTTTCAACGTAAGAAAACAAATTCACTTTTGGCATTCTTCGTCTCACTTGGCCTTTTCTGTGGTAAGGTTACCCCACCTTTCCCTTTCAAACACAAAATTTGTGGTAAAAGGGTATTTTGAGTAGGGGCCAGTAGGGGGAGGTCTAAATGGCCCTCTTTTTTCTTTCTTTTTTTTGGTTAATTTGGTTAAAGGTAAAGGGTTGAATGGGTTTATTGTTTGCAATTTTGAGCAAGTATTAGCGACCGAACAAAATAAAGGTTTTAGTTAACTCAACTTATAAGTCTTTTTTCATTTAATAAGTGACCTGATTTTGAATCTCGCTTACACCAATTAACTCTTCCCCTAAGAGGAGGGGTAATATTTACATAGTTCCAGAGCAGTGCTCTGAACTATGTAAGTATTTTTCTAGGAAGAAAAGAGAAAATACAAATTAAAATGCAATTATTACACAATTTTGATTTTTTTTTTAATACTGCATTAAAGGCACAATAAACAAGAGAAATGATACGTCTACAACTGTGGGGCCGGAAAATTTATGACCCGGCCCACCTTCCATCTGGACTCAGGGCCAATGCCGACGAAAGCAATTGCCGAGGACGAGTGGTGAAAGATCAAATAGTCTAGAGGTGCAGCCGAGGGTGACCCTGTCCTCGACATCTCAAGACTTCAAAAGAAAAAACGACGTGTCATCAAAGGCAGCCTCAAAAGCACCCCCAGAAGAAAAGGCGAATTAAATGGGTCACACGTAGGGGTACGGAGTGGGAATGGTTCAAGGAGAGGAGGTCACCTCTACAATGAATGCGCCCACAAACGTCCTATCCATATTGAAGGGATAAGACTCCTGAACAGTGTGGCTTCAGTTATTGCAACTAACAAAAAGTAGGGAAAGGCGGCTGATGGGACAGGCACTCGAATAGGCACCTGCCTGATCGACAGATGGAGAGTCAGGATCAACCAAGGAGGGCTATATAATATAAAGGCTTGTGCGCCAAAAAAAGGGGGGACAAACCGTCTCCCAGTCCCTTGAGCCCTAAACAAGGGAGAGTTATAAGAATACTAGTCCCCTCGGACAAGGTCTAAGGACCGGAGCCGCTCAAGCTGTGCCGGAGGAAAGGTCTTATTAGATACGTTACCATTATGAACACCACGACTAACCGCCGTCTAGTGATCAAGGCCTAGCCTTTCAAACTCACGCTCTATAAATCATATTGTTTGGGCCTTTTTTGCGTGCGAGCCCAATATCATTTGGTGGTCGTCACAAATTGAGTCCTTACAATCGGCGCCGTCTGTGGGGAGGCTTGTGTGTTGGCACAGGCGGTGGGTCGAGAAAGTCCCCCCATCACTTCCAACAGCCCGTTGTAGCGCCCTAACCTAAAGTTCCACTAGGGGCTGCGTTTCTCACTAGGGGCTTGGCCGAAGGGTTAATCCTCCCAAACCAATGTCCCACACCTTGGCCTGGGGGCTAACATCCCCCAAACTACATGAAAATCTAAGTTTCGGACAGAACCAAGGTCTTGCATAGTCCTCGGGCTCAAACCTATGGGGAAACCAAGTACATAAGATTGAAAATCTAAGTTTTGGACAGAACCAAGGTCTTGCATAGTCCTCGAGCTTAAACCTATGGGGAAACCAAGTACAGGAGATTGAAAATCTGAGTTTTGGACAGAACCAAGGTTTTGCATAGTCCTCGGGCTCAAACCTATAGGGAAACCAAGTACAGGAGATTGAAAATCTGAGTTTTGGACAGAACCAAGGTCTTGCATAGTCCTCGGGCTCAAACCTATGGGGAAACCAAGTACAGGAGATTGAAAATCTAAGTTTTGGACAGAACCAAGGTCTTGCATAGTCCTCGGGCTCAAACCTATGGGGAAACCAAGTATAGGAGATTGAAAATCTAAGTTTTGGACAGAACCAAGGTCTTGCATAGTCCTCGGGCTCAAACCTATGGGGAAACCAAGTACAGGAGAATGAAAATCTAAGTTTTGGACAGAACCAAGGTCTTGCATAGTCCTCGGACTCAAACCTATGGGGAAACCAAGTACAGGAGAATGAAAATCTAAGTTTTGGACAGAACCAAGGTATTTCATAGTCCTCAGGCTCAAACCTATGGGAAAACCAAGTACAGGAGATTGAAAATCTGAGTTTTGGACAGAACCAAGGTCTTGCATAGTCCTCGGGCTCAAACCTATGGGGAAACCAAGTACAGGAGATTGAAAATCTAAGTTTGGACAGAACCAAGGTCTTGCATAGTCCTCGGGCTCAAACCTATGGGGAAACCAAGTACAGGAGATTGAAAATCTAAGTTTTGGACAGAACCAAGGTCTTGCATAGTCCTCGGACTCAAACCTATGGGGAAACCAAGTACAGGAGAATGAAAATCTAAGTTTTGGACAGAACCAAGGTCTTGCATAGTCCTCGGACTCAAACCTATGAGGAAACCAAGTACAGGAGAATGAAAATCTAAGTTTTGGACAGAACCTAGGTATTGCATAGTCCTCGGACTCAAACCTATGGGGAAACCAAGTACAGGAGATTGAAAATCTAAGTTTTGGACAGAACCAAGGTCTTGCATAGTCCTCGGACTCAAACCTATGGGGAAACCAAGTACAGGAGAATGAAAATCTAAGTTTTGGACAGAACCAAGGTATTGCATAGTCCTCAGGCTCAAACCTATGGGGAAACCAAGTACAGGAGAATGAAAATCTAAGTTTTGGACAGAACCAAGGTCTTGCATAGTCCTCGGACTCAAACCTATGGGGAAACCAAGTACAGGAGAATGAAAATCTAAGTTTTGGATAGAACCTAGGTATTGCATAGTCCTCGGACTCAAACCTATGGGGAAACCAAGTACAGGAGATTGAAAATCTAAGTTTTGGACAGAATCTAGGTATTACATAGTCCTCGGACTCAAACCTATGGGGAAACCAAGTACAGGAGATTGAAAATCTAAGTTTTGGACAGAACCAAGGTCTTGCATAGTCCTCGGACTTAAACCTATGGGGAAACCAAGTACAGGAGATTGACAATCTAAGTTTTGGACAAAACCAAGGTCTTGCATAGTCCTCGGACTCAAACCTATGGGGAAACCAAGTATAGGAGATTGAAAATCTAAGTTTTGGACAGAACCAAGGTCTTGCATAGTCCTCGGGCTCAAACCTATGGGGAAACCAAGTACAGGAGAATGAAAATCTAAGTTTTGGACAGAACCAAGGTCTTGCATAGTCCTCGGACTCAAACCTATGGGGAAACCAAGTACAGGAGAATGAAAATCTAAGTTTTGGACAGAACCAAGGTATTTCATAGTCCTCAGGCTCAAACCTATGGGAAAACCAAGTACAGGAGATTGAAAATCTGAGTTTTGGACAGAACCAAGGTCTTGCATAGTCCTCGGGCTCAAACCTATGGGGAAACCAAGTACAGGAGATTGAAAATCTAAGTTTGGACAGAACCAAGGTCTTGCATAGTCCTCGGGCTCAAACCTATGGGGAAACCAAGTACAGGAGATTGAAAATCTAAGTTTTGGACAGAACCAAGGTCTTGCATAGTCCTCGGACTCAAACCTATGGGGAAACCAAGTACAGGAGAATGAAAATCTAAGTTTTGGACAGAACCAAGGTCTTGCATAGTCCTCGGACTCAAACCTATGAGGAAACCAAGTACAGGAGAATGAAAATCTAAGTTTTGGACAGAACCTAGGTATTGCATAGTCCTCGGACTCAAACCTATGGGGAAACCAAGTACAGGAGATTGAAAATCTAAGTTTTGGACAGAACCAAGGTCTTGCATAGTCCTCGGACTCAAACCTATGGGGAAACCAAGTACAGGAGAATGAAAATCTAAGTTTTGGACAGAACCAAGGTATTGCATAGTCCTCAGGCTCAAACCTATGGGGAAACCAAGTACAGGAGAATGAAAATCTAAGTTTTGGACAGAACCAAGGTCTTGCATAGTCCTCGGACTCAAACCTATGGGGAAACCAAGTACAGGAGAATGAAAATCTAAGTTTTGGATAGAACCTAGGTATTGCATAGTCCTCGGACTCAAACCTATGGGGAAACCAAGTACAGGAGATTGAAAATCTAAGTTTTGGACAGAATCTAGGTATTACATAGTCCTCGGACTCAAACCTATGGGGAAACCAAGTACAGGAGATTGAAAATCTAAGTTTTGGACAGAACCAAGGTCTTGCATAGTCCTCGGACTTAAACCTATGGGGAAACCAAGTACAGGAGATTGACAATCTAAGTTTTGGACAAAACCAAGGTCTTGCATAGTCCTCGGACTCAAACCTATGGGGAAACCAAGTACATCAAAAAAGAAAAGATAAGTTTTGGGCAGAACCAAGGTATTGTATGGTCCTCGGACTCAATCTATGGGGAAACTAGATACGCCAAGGTACAAATTCAAACTCTGAGATATGATCCTAAGTATGTTATGTGTACAACTATTCATCCATGTTAAGATAACTAGATCAAAAACCATGAGATTCGTAACCATAATAAATATTCGCAAGGATAACTAGAATGTAATTTAGAGGAAAAAGGAGGAAAAGAATTTCATATATGTAGTCTAGGAGTTCAATTACAAAAAAATTATAAAGTCTTCAAAACAAAAAGGAAACTAGCTAACAGTTAAACTAGAAACAAATATAAAAGTCGGCCTGGGCTTTTTACTACTTCAATTTTGTTTCGACCACATCCTGGGAAAGCTGAGCGGGATTAGCCTCGGAACCTGGGGTGATATCTCCTTCCTGGGAGGGCTTGGCAAGATCATCGTCGGTGCTGCGGGGCACATCAGTGAGGGTAATGGCGTGAAGGGGCTGAACAGAGATGGCTGGCTTCTCGGTACAGGAGATCCAGTCACTGGTTGTAGACAGTGAGAACTCCTGAGGAGTCCCGGAATTCAAACCTTCAGGTACTTCAGTCGCAATATGAGGCTCCCCTCCTTCTATCGACTCACTAGGAGTGACGACGATCTGAGCAGTTTCTGGCTGAGCAGCCTCAGCCTCCCGTGGGGCGCTCATAGCCTCGGAGCTGGTGGAGGCGGTCTCGCGGATGGCTGGGGGATAAAATATGCGCTCTGCTTTCCATAAGTCGGACAAAGCTTCCACCCCAGCTTGTTTAAGGGCCTTTTCCCAGACCTGGGAGCAGTATAGCCTACATACTTCTGGGATTTGAGCTTTAAGGGAAGCCTGGGTATCAGCCACCCCCGCCTCATAGCCCTCCTCCTCGGCCTTGTCCTTAGCTGTTTCAGCCTCAGTTCTGGCAAACTCAGCTTCCTGTTTAGCCCTCACGGCTTCATCCCTGGCAAACTCAGCCACGCCCTTAGCGTTGTTTGCCATGATCAGTTTCTCCTTCAGATCACTGATCTGCTCCCTAGCAATTTGCAACTGCTCTTCGGCGGCGGATAGGCGCTTTGTCTGTTCCTCGGCCTGTTTTTGGGCTCCAGTTAAGCCTGCCAAGGCACTATCCCTGTCTCGGGCAGCCATCTTTAAATCTTCCCTAGCCTTTGCGAGGTCAGTCTCGGAAGCTTTGAGGGTCCGAGCAGCATCTATACGCTTGATGCGTTCAACCTCGACGGTCTTACTCTGCCTTTTAACTTCTTCCTCCATCCTATAGGTGGCCTAGATAGCCTGCCAATTGAGATGGGTATATTGTGAATGAAGATCTGGGCGCAAAAATTGATAGAGTCTTAAGTTGCAAAAGTCTTACCATTCTCAAGTACCTCTTCGCGCTGAGGAAAACCTCCTGCATCCTCGTATTCTTCAACTCCTCCATATCAGTGGGAAGCAGCATGGTCCGTCCTAACGCGTCGGCCACATAACCTCCTTCACCGTCTCCTAGGTTCCTTATGGACGCGCTCTCCAGCAACGGCTCCCCGTGGAGCATTGGGGCGGGAAGCCATGCACTCGACGTGGACTGACCTTTAATCCCTTTCCCCTTGCTTTGGTGCCCAATCTTTAACTGTTTTTGCGCTTGCGGGGCTTCATCCCTCTCTTGAGAGGATGCGGTTTTTCCCCCGTCCATGGGATCCTTCCCCTTGGGACTCCTCTTTCTCTTTGAGTCAGTGGGCTCCGGCCGAGGGGGCAGAGCTGATGGAGAAGGAGTAGGAAGTTTGGGGCGGGGAGATTGTGGCTGCGACTTGGTAGAGGAGGACCTAGTCTGGATGAGCTGGAGCTGAGGTATTGGAGTTGGAACATTGGATTGTGGTTTTTCCTGCGCACCCTTCCCCGGCTGACCCTCGATGAGGTCGAACAAGCTGGTCGGGGGCTTTCTCTTAAGACCCATCTCGGCTCGGGTGATTGTTCCCACCGACAATAGTTCTGCTTCAGACAAATTCGGGTCACCCAGATCACCAGAAGGATCCTCGGATGGGTCAACCTGGTCGAATACCTCAAAACCCTTCTCGGACGGACCCAGATTACCCTCGTCCTCCGTTGCCTGATGAGACGACGAAGAATCCACAGTCGGGATGCCCTCGGGTATAGGAGATCCTTCGGAGATCAAAAACCCTTGTTCGGTTATCGTAATTTTTGGAAGCCGAGGATGGGTAGCGCTAACCACGTGCTTTGGGTCAACAAATGACTTTTGAATGGGATCGTACCCTAGGATTTTGTGAACGGCTCTGACTTGACCATCCTCATCATTTACAAAAACTGCGGCTTGGAGAACAGTCTCCAAATCAACCCGATTAATCAGGTGAAAATGTCGATGAAGGGCGTCTGGATCTGCAAAAAGAGGCATATACATGGTTAGTAATCGAACCGCACCAAATCAAAATGGCGCAAAAGATTGGCACCCATCTACTCTCTATGCCCCACCTGGTTCTCCCTCCACCACTGGGCATGGAAGGCCATCGTGCCACTCCCCGGATACGATAAGAAAATCCTTATTCAACCCCTTGTTGGAATCAGGGAGGCACTGGATTAATCGAACCCTATCGTCTCTCGTCTTCATGTAATAAGACTTGCCCTTCAAATTTTGGAGATTGTAGCACCAATTCACGTCATGGTGGGTTAGTCTTAGCCCCATTTTTTCGTTTAAGGCGTCCACACAACCCAGAATCCTAAACATATTGGCGGCACACTGGGTGGGAGCTAACCGGAAATGCCTAAGGTAATCCTTCATTACCGGCCCCATGGGGATTCTCATACCCCCCTCTACGAAGGTGAGAAGGGGAATTACCACCTCACCCGCCTTTCTCAAAGAATGCCACTCCCCCATCTTACAGTGCTTCAAACTTACGTTGGGAGGAATCCTATAATTGGTGATGAACTTTTCCATTGCCTCTTCAGTATCAACCAATTTTCTCAATTTAACCATCTCCAAGCGCTACTAAACGAATTTAGTGAGTGACGGGAGAAGGAAAGGAACAAGGGAAAAATAAACCCAGAAAAGAAAAAGTACGAGTTAGTGGAGGCAGAGAACTTACAGAAAAGAGGAAAGTTGCCTCGGACAGGCTTTTTGTGCTGGAGATAGACTTGAATTTGGGTAAAAGTTTGGATGAACCCTGGATATATGCGCTAGAACTCTTAAAATGCAAAAATGAAGAGACAAATTAGTTCCAAAAATCATTTATACCTCCTATCGAAAGTAACTGCACGAATTTTCCCACCCATAAAGGCAAAGAAACCTCCACCGTTTGATCACATCGCACCGTTGAAAGTGGGGAGCATAGAGCCGCCCGCATTTAATGAAGACACGTTTCATCCTCCAAAGGCTCCAAGAACGTGTCTCGGGCAGACAAAGAGTCTCGGGAACCGATGGGCGACAAGGATCGATAGAGCCTTGGCAGAGGCCTGATGTCATCAAAACCCTTCTATCCGACCGAGGACCCGGATAGCAGGATTTTGAGGGGCTATTATGGGGCCGGAAAATTTATGACCCGGCCCACCTTCCATCTGGACTTAGGGCCAATGCCGACGAAAGCAATTGCCGAGGACTAGTGGTGAAAAATCAAATAGCCTAGAGGTGCAGCCGAGGGTGACCCTGTCCTCGGCATCTCAAGACTTCAAAAGAAAAAACGACATGTCATCAAAGGCAGCCTCAAAAGCACTCCCAGAAGAAAAGGCGAATTAAATGGGTCATACGTGGGGGTACGGAGTGGGAATGGTTCAAGGAGAGGAGGTCACCTCTACAATGAATGCGCCCACAAACGTCCAATCCATATTGAAGGGATAAGACTCCTGAACAGTGTGGTTTCGGTTATTGCAACTAACAGAAAGTAGGGAAAGGCGGCTGATGGGACAGGCACTCGAATAGGTACCTGCCTAATCGACAGATGGAGAGTCAGGATCAACCAAGGAGGGCTATATAATATAAAGGCTTGTGCGTCAAAAAAAGGGGGGGACAAACCGTCTCCCAGTCCCTTGAGCCCTAAACAAGGGAGAGTTATAAGAATACCAGTCCCCTCGGACAAAGTCTAAGGACCGGAGCCGCTTAAGCTGTGCCGGAGGAAAGGTCTTATTAGATACGTTACCATTATGAACACCACGACTAACCACCGTCTAGTGATCAAGGCCTAACCTTTCAAACCCACGCTCTATAAATCATATTGTTTGGGCCTTTTTTGCGTGCGAGTCCAATATCATTTGGTGGTCGTCACAAATTGAGTCCTTACAACAACATTTCTACAACATTTTTATAACAAATAAATAATGAAAATATATGGAAACCGTGGATGTCTTTCTATCATTTATTGAATGCACTTATGGAAATGATGATAAACATGACTTAAAAAAAAAAAAAAAAAACAACATGGTGCTCATAAATCATAATGCATTTATGGGGTTGTACTCTGTTTACAAACTTTTTGAAAGAATCGTAAACCAATGCTTTTATTTATTTATTTTTGTTTGTTTTGTTGAAGTCATATTATAACCAAATGTTTCCAACCACTCTGTAATGAACATGGTGAGTGACGATACTCTTGTTTCACATTTTTCAAACACTGGCGTCAATGAGATGACCTCTTCAATTCTTTTATTAACTTTACGTTCAAATCTATAATTATAAAAAAAATGTAAGTCGAAATTGTTGTTTTCTTGGACTTTTCTTCTGTTACTTGCGTGCTTATATGGGACTAGTACTAGTAAGAACAAGTCTCAAAGGAGACAGCCGAAAGGGAGGCCCATTAAAGGAGCAGAGCTCAATCAACTATAGACAAAGTGGCCCAACCAAGAAATCTAAAGGATTGAACCAATAGCCCAGTTACAAGTGGGAAAAGCAAACATATTAACAATTACCAGCCCTTTAATTTGTTGCCATAGACCCTCTATTTTATTTTTAGGGGCAAACCTTTTAACTTACATTATGACTACTTACTCATTTTTTCATACAATTTTCTCTTTCTTTCTATAAGTGACAAGAGCAATGCAACAAGGTAAACTCACCGTCAAACTTTTCCTTTTGATTTGCGTTTGGATTTGATGATTTAAAATAAAAAAGTTTGAAGAAAATTTATTAGTATAAATAAATTTATATAAATTGAACAAAACAAGATAACGAAAGATTTGATGTTTTGACGTAAATAAAAACACTTGTAATATTATGGATTTAAAATAAAATCTTATAACCAGTTATTTCAAATTAATATATAAAGAATATGCCTAATCCAATCTCCTCCTAACAGAAAAGTGGAAACTAGTTTAATTGGTAAAAGTTAAACCATCTAATGTCGTTCCAATTAGGGCTGAAAATGAGCCAAGCTGATCATGAACAACTCAGACTCTGCTTGATAAAAAGCTTGTTCATGTTTGTTTGTTTATAGATAAGCCAAACTTGAGTCTTAGTTTTAGACTCATTTAATAAACAAGCCGAGTCCAAGCAAAAAAATTTGTTCACGAACAAGCTCGTGAGCTATTAGGCTAGATACACAACAATTCAAGCATAAACTCATTTATAAGTTTATATATGTTACCTAAATATACTCATTACACATATCTTAATAATGACATGGCCAACATGAGACCACTACCTATATTACCTTAATTTTTTCCTTCCCTTTAAACTGATCAAGAACCACTTTAGACTATAGTTACATTTAAAAACAAATAAATAATTAAGTAGGCCACATATGATCCTTCCTTATCAATCATCTAAAGTAAAGTTATGAAACATGTTAGTATTTTCTCATTCATAATAGTTACAAACAGTTATTTTTCTAGGCTTTCACTATCTAACATGAATGTAAAAATTGTAATTTGAACAATTGTTGAAGTTATAGACAAGGAATGATGAATGAATGAATTTAATTATGTAAATTATTAATTTGAATAATAGCTAATCATAAGTAGGATGAGATGCATGATAAAATGAGTATAGTATTTTCTTTTTCTTTTTTCTTAATTTTAGAGATTTAAGCATTTAATAATGTGATTTTTTTTGGATCTCAAGCTTAAAAACTTGACCTGAGCTCGAATTTGAGCTTGATATTAAGCTTGAGTTTGGCTTGACTAATTAATCAAGCCAAGCCAAGCCAACCTCAAGCTTTTTGGCTTTTCCACGAGCTCGAGCTCAAACTCAAACACTATTTTTAGGCCTGTCACAAGCTCGAGCTTTTGATTTTTCTTGACGAGCCAAGCTTGAACATGCACTACTTGACAGAGCTTGGCTCGTTTACAGCCCTATGTTCCATTGATCTAGGAGTTGTATATATGAATAATATTATGTTTAGTAGTCTTGACAATGTCTTAGGCAAAACTTTTGTATGCGCCCGGCGCGTGAGATACCTTCTCATGTTTTAGAGTGCTTGTCCCAACCCGAGTGACATTTCAAATGCGTATTTTCATTAGCAACTCGTCATTGTTTATAAATAAACAACAATATTTAATTTTCCAAGTTTGCTACCTGTAGCATCCAAGCTTAGTTATATCTTGAAGAAGATTTTCTCGTATCTATTAGCAAACTCATTTGAGTTGGGACAAATATTATCTTAAAGAAAATGATTTTTTTTTTTTTTTTTTGGGTACCTATAAGCCTCTTTGTTCCTTTGTTCTTCCATTGACCTCCTCTACATTTCCCAACAAGTTTATATTTGAAGAAATGGAACTAGCTAGGATGAGAATATCCCAATTTAGAAGTTGAAGAACGGAGAAAAAAATTGGATTGAAGAAGATATGTTTTGGAAATTTCGCTTGACCAAAGTCAAGTGACAATCGAAGGAGAAGCAAACTTTCTGTTTGAATTTTTAGAAGTTTTGCTTGAGCAAAATTCGACTTTGTTCAAACGAGATAGTGGACAAATTGATATTGCTAAGTAGAAATTGATAGAAAACGAGGCAAAGAGAACATTTCTATTCCTAATGAAAAGTAGCTGTCATAATTACATGTTAAAGCTTATGTTTCTTCACAAGTAACCTTTCAAAGGTGCCCTTTCAATTTTATCTCTTCATTGGTTATATGTAATAATCCATATTCAATTTTAACAAATTTGGCACACCTATTATAGAAACTCACATGAATGTCTAAAGTTGTTATTCGTAGAATCCTTACTCATTTATATTTTCGAGACGATTTACCTATAATCCTTTAGTAAACTCAATTGAGTGAGGGCAAATGTTGCTTTAAAAAGATGATTAATTTGTACCTCTAAGCTTGTTCTTCCATTATTTCCTCTTAATTTCCCAACAAAGACAAGATTTACTCTAACACTATGATAAAGTGTATAAGAAAATATGAAGAAAAAAATAAAAAGATAGAGAGAAAGAATTAACATGGTTCGATTTTAGAGGCCTACATGATCCACAGGAGAAATCTTTTAATGGCTTTATTTTAACTATTAAGCTTTGTGTATTACAATAAACTCATTGAAGGATATTCATAGTAGACTAAATCCTAGATTAACTATGCATTAAATCAAAGTTACAATAGTACAATATAGGTAGATTAAGATTTCTTTGTTTGCACTCCAAGTAGGATGAAAAAAAAAAAAAAAAAAAAAAACTTGATTATTGACTAATATCAGACTTTGAGATCTCTAATAAATGTTAATTCTCAATCTTGTACATGAATAATATACGGTTAAATTTGCATTCTTAAATTAAAAATATATATCATATTTAGGTTTTAATCCGTTTTTATTTATGAAAATATTTAACAATAGTGATGCTATGGTGATGTAACTAGATAATTGAAATAGTCAATTCAGGTTTCGCTTGAAGTGACACCAAAATTAAGAAAATTAAATTAAACACATGATGCAAAATTAAGCAATAATGATAAACTAATTTGAATTATAATTATACTTCAATTTAATATGATATATAGGATATATGATTCGACGTCTAGTGCGTATTTTTTTTTTGAAAGGAGAGGAGATACGCACCTTTTCCTCTCCACTCTGTTCGTTTGCGGTAGATGGCATCTTCCTTTCGGACATGACATGAAAATATCGACTGAGAATTCTATTCCAGATCACAAAAAGATCTCACAACACGAATAAAGAACAATGCTTTGCTACATTTCTTTAGTTTTGCCTTATCATTATTAGTGGATCCACAATGGGCAATGGCTGCAATTTCCCCAACTCAGTTTTCCAATAGTTTAAGGGTTGTTCCCCATTAAATTTTTATTTTAAACGGTAAAATGAGATTAATTTAATATTTTAAAGAACTAGTATTTTAGTGTTTTTGCTTTCTTAGATCAAAAGTTTAAAGATTTAAATATATATTTCATTCATAAAAAATCACTTAAAATCTCAAGTTAATCCCTTGACAATATCCTGTGTGAAACTAGTCTTTGTGTTTTTGTAAAAAAAAAAAAAAACTTATGGGTAAATTACAAAGTTGTTCCCTATCATTTACACCATATCTCAATTTAGTCCATAACCTTTCAATTGTGTTAATTTAGTCCTTAACCTTTCAATGTCGTATTAATTTTGTCTCTACTGTTATCTCTTGGATGAAAATTGTTGACATGGTAAATGGCCCAAATAAAAAAAAAAATTGTCACATCAATGGACACTTGTACTGCCACATCATCTGACAACCAAAATCCCTAACTCAAGTCCATCTACTCTCCCCCTCTCTCGTTGGTCACCACCAACCAAACCCATCTCCCTCATCCTCTAAGAAGTTGCAGACACCAGCAAGTTCAACTTAAGAATAATTGATTGAAATATTTATCTTATGTTACCTAGCAAAGATACCAAAGTCGTGTCAGTCCATCCAAAGTGAGAAAGTATGGAACTTTAGAAGTCTAGAACCACATAAGACTTTCACCATATCCTAATATTCCCACCAGATCCTAATCAACCATATGTATAACAAATGAAATAAAACCCAAAACACATAACCTGGTGGGTTCAGAAAAAACAAAGGAAGAGTTCCTAAGTCTATAACTATGGATACCGCCACACAGTGGCAGCTTTAGGAATTTTTCCCATGTATTCCTTAAGAAGTATAAATTACATAATCTAATAAAAAGAGAAATTCATATATTGACAACAACAACAATAAAAAAAACATGCAAATACATAAAGTTTACAATTTTCTTCTATGAGTTTTCATATTTTGAAATCGTTGCATGATAGTCTCATTATCAATGCTGCAAGCTACATCTCTTTCAATGTACACAACCAACCAACCATTCATCCACTGATCCCCCATTCGATTGCATTCATTCTTTATATATTTCATTGCTGAAAAGCTTCTTTCTACTATTGTAGTAGTGACAGGAATGGTCAAAACTAACTTCACAAGCGAATAAACTAATAGATAAGTGTCATGTTTCCCTGTCTTTACTAATTTTTCAGCAAGTTCACCAACTCCTTGAAGCTCTAAAAATGAGTCATTGCTGCGCATATAAAAAATGTAATTCTGAAGTTGAGGGCCAAGTGCCAAAATATCTGTCTTAAAAAAATCAGATGGATAGAACTTTGCTAGACGTATCAACTTGTTCTTATCAAAAGCCACAAATGAATTATTTGAATTCAAGCAAGCCATACAAAGTAGCAACTTGGTATTCGCCTCTAAAAAACGGTTGTTAAGCTTTTAAAGTTGCAAATCTATGACTGTGTAGAATAGCTTAACACAATAATTATGTAAATTTGTATTTTGTTGGGTGTTACGTCGCAGCTTTTCACTAACTACAAATATTTCATCCATGTTCAAGATACGAATATCATATGTGGTACAAAATGAAGACACTTCAGTCAATAAAGATTTCCATTTATCATCTCTCATCACTTGCAATCGTTGCTTAGACACTTTAACAAGATCCATAGCATTTACTATATCTTGATTTTTTATTTTTTTTTTGCAATGCTATTGACAACTCATTTGTGATCCCTAAAATGTTTTTAATCAAGTGTAGAGTAAAAACAAATTCAAAAGATAGAATTGACACCATAATAGATCGAGCTTCAACTTTTTGATCGGGGAGGTCATCTTCTTCAATAATCTTAAGTACATCAACAACAGCAGAGAACATCAAAATCAAGTTGAGAATAGTCCCATAATATGATCCCCAATGTGTATCATAAGGACATTTAAGATTTGTCTCTAGATTCAAACCTTGCCCACTTCTATGTACACCCTTCTCTAATTCTTCTTTAATTTTGGCAAATTATGCATCTCGAAAAGCATCTCATCTCTTACAAGAGCCTGCAACAACAGTTACTAAATTACTTACCACATAAAAAAAATTTATCAATGTTAATGTGATTCTTAGCAACGGCAATAAAAGTCAATTGAAGTTGATGAGCAAAACAATGGATATAAAATGCTGACTTATTCTTTTTCAAAATTAAAGTTTTGAGACCATTGATATCACCTTGCATATTACTGGCCCCGTCATAACCTTGCCTACGTAGTCTCGATAAACTCAAATTATGTTCACAAAGTAAAGATTCAACAGCATATTTGAGTGACAAAGCGGTGGTACTTGCTACATGTACAATATCAAGGAACCGCTCTATAATAATTCATTTTTTGTTCACATAACGAAGAACGAGGGTCATTTTCTCTTTCACTGAGATATCACACGACTCATCAACTAATATTGAAAAGAATCCATTGTCAAGATCCTTGATGATGGCTTTGGATGTTTCACGTGCAACTGCATTCACAATGTCTTTTTGAATTTCATGGCGACTAAGCTTGCAATTTTTTGGAGCTTTTTGCAACACTTCATTAATAGATTCATTATGATTTGCCAAAAAATGTAGAAACTCAAGGAAATTTCCTTTATCACTTGAATCTTGAGATTTATCGTGACAACAAAAAGCTAACCCCCGACATAAAAAGGAATCTTATGCAATCAACTATTGCATTTAATTGAACCCGATATTCAATTTTATTTTGATTTGATTGCTTAACCAAAACACTTTGAATGTGTTGCTTTTCCTTCATTAGATCTTCACTCTTCATGACAGCTTGGTTATGAGCACTATTAACTCCTCCAACATGGGATACTAACTTCTCTTTTCGATTCCAAAGTTTGAATCCCTTCGTTACAAAAGTCTCTCATCCTCCTTGCCTACCAACATCTTGCCCAAATAAATAGCAATATAAACAAAATACCGCATCTTTGTCTATACTATATTCCAACCAGTTTCTATTTACATACCAATTAGAACTAAATCGACGAGGCTTTCCAGAAAAATTTGTTGGAGGGTATTTATGGAGAACAGGTTGACAATGGCCTTTTTGTAAATAAAATCTTCTTATTTCATCATGATTATTAGGATGATAAGATGATATCTTTTCTCGTAGCTTAGGATTTGAACAAAGATTTTCTAAGTTAAAGTCAACACGAGTTAGAAGATGAATATGAATCTTGCACAGGAAATGAATTTTGCACAGGAGATGAATCTTGGGTACGTGGTTTTCTTATCAAATTTTTGTCTGTAATTCTAGCAAAAGAATAAACAATAAACTATAAGTTCATTTGAAATATTAATAAAATTATTAATTATTGTTGTTTAGTTGTTTCATTGTTTTTTTTTACTGACCACTAGCAGTCTAGCACACACCCCACTGTGCATCATCCACCTGGCTCAACCCACTGCCTAACATAATTTAATTTGTTTGTCTTTTATAATGTCTTGTTCAGTTACTTTCAATGCCTCCACTATCCCAATCCAAACATCCAAAGCCATAATTTGACCCTATGACACACAGCCCGACTTCATCCACCCCCCACTCAAAAGACAAGAGCCAATCAACAATATTACATACTCTTACACAGTTACACAAAACATTAAAGAAATGTAAAACATTCACAATACACAAAATGACAAACTCAAAACTGATAAAGTCAAATAAAGGCAATTAGGCATTAGGCAAAGCTATTCAATTCCAAAGAGAAAGAAAATCTCATTTTTCAGTTCCAAAGAGAAACAGAGAGAGCTCCGCTCTCACTCTTAAAGCATAGTAGAGATGAGAAAGAGAAAAAGAGAGAGAACTGAAATACCTTGAGGGGCGGCACCACGGCAGCATGTCGAAGCCAGGTCTAGGCCAAGGCAATCTCCAATCTCGCCATTGCCATCGCCGATGTGCTTTGGGACTAGGGGCGGTAGCACGTTGAGGCTAGGGTCTTGCTAACTCGCTGTTGCTGAGCTTGAGGCGGAGGCGCTACTCGCTGTTGCTGAGCCTGAGGTGGAGGTGCTACTCACTGACTGTTGAAGGCTGAGGACTGAGGTTCTTTTTTCCCTTTAGGCTAGGATCTCAATTTTGGTTTAAAATTTGATCAATCAATGAGGATTGATTGAGTATTTAGTTTATAAAAATTTAATTATTATTATTTTTGTTTATTTAAAAATCTATCTAAGTAGTGAGTGAGGATTGATCTTGGGCTTTTTTCCCTAAGGTCTTTATGTTTGTTGGGCATTTGGGCTTGCGAGATGCTATTATTATAATTTTTTTTTCTTCAGATTTTAGTTCAAAATTTTTTTTGGGCATTTTCTTTTTGCTTGAAAGGCCCTAATATATTATTAATTGGACCAAATTATGAACCAAAATTTAATTTTATTGACATAAAAAAAACTGAGGGTAGTCACAAAATTTTTTTTTTTTAAGGGTAGGCAAATATAAAATTTTAAATTATTATATATAATTTTTTTTTCTAGGTCAAGGTGGTCTTGTGACCATCTTGGCCTTAACGTGCCATTGCCCTTGCTGCCACAGCCAAATTTGCTTTAGATTCATCTATCATTTTGCTTTAATAACAGCAATCTACCGACTACTCTGCAATTAGCTTGTAAGGTACATTGCCCTTCAGTTGTTCCCTTCTTTGGTTGGTGGAGACTAATGAGAGCGAGAGATGAGTTGGGAATTTTATTAGAGTTTAGGAATTTTGATTGTCGTGTTTCAAATATAATTTGCTTTTTTAATTTAAAAAAAAAAAAAAAAAAAAAAAAAAAAAAAACTAATGTGGTGGTACTGGTGTTTGTTGGCATGGCAAATAAATAATTTTCTATTTTGGCCGTTTGCCATGTCAAAAATTTTCATCCAATAGATAACGGCAGTGACTAAATTGACACGACACTGAAAAGTTAGGAACCAAATTGACATAATTAAAAGGTCAGGGGCTAAATTGAAATATGATGTAAAAGATAGGGACCAACTTTGTAATTTACCCAAACTTTATTTTTATATTTCCTTTTACAATCAATTAAAGTGACAGAATTTTTCAAAATGATGTGGATCATGGGGCAAAATTTTAAATTAAAAAGAATGATTGTAAAAAGAACCCTATGGAGTCATTATCAAACACAACTTCTATGGTATTTCAAATAGGAAAAAAAGTTGTTACACACACTCCAACCCACGTTTACAAATATGTGAAAAAAAAAAAAAAAAAAAAAAAAAAAAAAAAAAAAAAACTAAAATTGTGACTTACGTTGTGTTTGGCATTGGCTAAAAAATGCAATTTTTTTTCCTACTATTCATTTTATTTTTGTCACTATTCATGTGTTCCATTGCACTTTTTGGTATTATTTATGGGTCCTACTATACTATTTCAGTTATTTCTTAGCTTTATCTACAGTACTTGCAGTAAAAAGTTTTTTGTTTCAGAATAAACTATTCTCAAACGGACTCTTATAGTCACGATTTCCAAATTGAAAATTGTTTTTTTTTTAATGTGTAAATGTGTGTGCAATAGAGTATGTATAATAAACATTGCTCTTTAAAACAACACAATTGACTATTATGTTAGACTTTCATCACTTTTATTGGACAAAAAATGACTGCCAAGTGTTTTGTAGTTGTAATTTAATTGATACTTCATAATGTTTTCAATAAAAACATTTATAGTTTAAAATTTAAGAGAAAACCTTCAGTCAAGTCCTAGCGTAAAGAAGACATTTTACGCCACCAATGATGTGCCGCCATGTCATATTTCCATTGATCTTACAATACACTCTTGCACACACAAGTATAACTCAATTAAACACAAAATTCTCAAACACCTATCAGACCTGAGAAGCTCCAATGCCTCTCATCTCCTCCTCTCCTCGTACCACCGGACCTCCACCCCACCATTGGAGCTGCCGCACACATTGGTCAAGAGCTAGCGTCACCGCACCAGATTCTCATCAAGGTATCACAAATTTAATGGAATTTTGGGTCCGGCTTCCTTCTCATTCTCTCCCATTTTTTTTTAGACATGGGTTTGTGATTTTAAGCTCAAAAGAGAGAGTCTTTAAGGCTTTTCCGATAAACCCATTTGATTTTAAGCACAAGGAAGAAAGACTTTGTCTTTCTTTGTTGTGTTCGCAAAAGTCTTCGAAGCTTTTGAAACAAGCCCATTAGATTTTTATCAATCTTAAGCTGATTCCCACCTCAAAGTTTCAATCTTTAATTATTTTTTTCTCTTTCTTTATTGTTTCCACATAATTTTTAAGACATGGGTTTTGTGATTTTAAGCACAAAAAACAAAGTTCTTGAAGCTTTTGCTGCAAACCCACCTCCTTGTCATTTTTTTTTTTCTTAATCTTCTTTTCCTTAAATGTGATAGTCATTATCATTAATACGTATTCGAAACCCAATGTTTCAATGTTCTTGCTCTTCAATTTAACACCCAATGTTTCACTGTCCTTCATCAAACACATCCCTACAGAACTATCAGCCACTAAAGAACCATCTCCAGCAAGAACTCTTTTAGGAGATCAAACATTTGACAAGGAGTGGAAAAATGAATTGGGTTTCAAAGCTAAAACCTTGACCGACGGGAAGGAACCGGTGCGACGGTGCCAACTCTTGACCGATGTGTGCGGTAGCTCCAGCAATGGGGTGGAGGTCCGGTGGTACGAGGAGATGAGGAGATGAGAGGCGTTGGAGCTTCTCAGGTCTAATAGGTGTTTGAGAATTTTGTGTTTAATTGAGTTATTCTTGTGTGTGCAAGAGTGTATTGTAAGATCAATGGAAATATGACGTGGTGGCACATCATTGGTGGCATAAAATGCCTTCTTTACGCCAGGACCTGACTGAAGATTCTCTCAAAATTTAAATCCCTCGTTCCCCTAATTATCAAATTATCACCCAAAAAAAAAAAAGAAAAAAAAAGCAAATTACCACTTAAACATGTGTTAGGCAAGAAATTTTTATTTATTTATTACAATTAACGTAGAAATCAGCAATTAACATTTATATTCTTGTATCATAAGACAAAATTTTTCTCCAAATATAGAATGGACAATTATTTAAAACCGCCATTCTTAAATTGCAGTGAGACAGTCACTAATTTGTTTCAACTAAAACAAACACATAAAAATCTCTCAATTTTTTTATTCACGATATCATATCAATCTTGGGAATGAAGAAAGAGTTGAATGTGATCTAAGAAAGTAAGGTTGTGAGGCCTATCTTTCCGCTTCACATACCCTTTGGCTTCTTTCTCGGAATACACAGTCAACCCCTTCATCCCATTCCTCTTCCACATCTCCGCCGCGTAGCTCCCGTGCGCATAGTACGCCTCCGCGCACGTTACCCCCTCGCCGCCGCACGATCCATCATCTCCGTCACCGTTGTCTAGCTCCACCGTTATAGACAGCCTCTCGTAGTGACCGCGGGAAATACCCTCCAACTCGTCCAACCTCGCCAAACCCGAAACCGACACGGCGTACAGCTCGCCCGTCACAGCCTGACCCGACCCGGCCATGTTGAGCAGGAACGGGACCCGGTAAGGCCCGCAAACGAGCGGGTAGTTCTCTGCGGTTCGACAGGTGGAGACGAAGGTGGCGTCTCCGGTTCGCATGAGGTCCTGCATTAGTGTGTGGTTGGAGAAACCTCGTTTCAGAGTCCCGTACGTGAATATGAACAGGCTTGGACTTGGAGTACTCGTACACTCTTTTCTGTCTTGGGCAACCATCTTAGAGTTTTGGTTATTTTTACAGAGACTATAGAGAACAGATTAGAGAAAGCTTGTTTCATATAAAATGGTTAACAACGTGAGTTTACGTACGAAAGTAGTGAACATATATCTAGAACGAGGAAATGTCATTCCTTAATGTTTAAGGGATTTCATTTGTTTGTTTGCATAAGGTGGTATTAATTACGTGTAGCTGATTGATATATCTACCCTCTCACATGGCGTGAGACTGAGAACATGATGTGACATTCAGACCTATTATGGTATGATTTTGTTATATCTGTGACCAAAACCAATGGTTCTGTCTAACTTATAAATATTTGAACTTTGGTTCGGTCAATCAAACCAACAAGGTTATCGACACTGTATCCTTGTCAAGAAAGTCCACTGATCTAAGGTCGAGTGGCAGGAATTAGTGTGATGGTCGATCACTCGTATACCATATGCAATTAATCCCCCTCCCTCTCCCACAACAACTTTTTACTATTTTTACTTTTTGTTTTTGCTTTTTTTACTTCTTTTCATTTTTTTCATTTAATGGTTGAAATTTAAAGTTGCTATTTGCAACTCTAAATTTCAGCCATTCATAACAATTGCATCAGGTGCAACATCTCAATCCGCAATTAACAAGTTGCATGATTCCAGACTCTTCATGATCATATTGATTATTGATTTGACCCTAAAATCAACAAAAACCAACATGTGGACGACCTTAACAAGATTTTCATTTTATTTTATGTGATTCTTTATTAAAAGGTATTTGACATCACATCAATAAGATGCTAAATCAATTTTTAATTTTTTTTTAATTTTTTTTTGTTTAAGATTGCATGTAAAATATAAATATCGACACTTTGAACAATTTTATGACACGTCCAATACACCAGAGCTATAGATTATCGATGTAAGCACATTTAAACCAATGCCAATTGCCAACACTTGCTTTGATTGAACTTTTTTACTAGTAAATTCAAAAGTAATACTAGCCAAATAAAATAAAAATGATTTTTCATGAGCCTGCAAGTTTTTTAAAAAAAAAATAAGAGATTTAGGATTCGAATCTCAAATTTTCACATCTATTAAAAATAAGATAGAGTTTTTCTTTTAAAACATATTTATAGCAAACACCTGATTTTCTATGTTACAGAATACCAAAATAAAAAAGTTGAATAGACAGACAAAGCAAAGATACGGGAAATAAGGTGAAGATAGCTAAATAAAGATTTATGATACCAATGTAAGCTAGTCCTTACACTGTCAAATGTTGTTCATGTGGATGGAATTGATCGGTGCTTCATTGGTTTTTTCAATTCAAATGTTTACATTTTGTATGCAGATAAAAACTTGGATGGTTCTCTTCATTACAAACAGAAAACAAAGCCAGAAATAACTTCACCAATGACTTAAGTAAACATAAAAAAATAAGACCAGAAAAAAGTGAAAGGTAGAAATGTAGAATGAAATGACACTTTTATTAAATGAACATTCACGGTTCAATTTGTCCATTGACAGTAACACAATATCATCACAAGTGAACAGTTAATAAACTAAACTGATCGAAACAATTTCAAGAAGTTCCATTATAGAAGTGGGATATTTCCACTAACAGTAATTTGATAAGAACCTTAATTTTCTTGTTTCACAAAGTACATCAAAAGACAAATGTCTGTTTAATTTGTGCACTGCTCAGGTTCAAGGAATATCACCACAATAGAGTTGATTAACAGGATTAAAGGGATGGTAATTTAACCTGTAATGCCTATTTCTTTCCAGTAGGATCCAAATTCATCTCCTGAAGGTTCAGCAACAAATCATCTGCTTTCAGGAAAACTTTGTTTGATGAAACTGAGACAGTATGTGCAATTTCTCTTGCAGCTTCAATCTTCCTGAGAGTGACGAAAGCTGGGTTGTTGGCAATAGCTTGACCAATCAGCTGCGCACTCGTGGCCTCACCCTGGTAACCAGTGGGGAAAAATAAACAAGAGAATATATCAAATGGTATCAAGAACTGTTTAAATTCAACAAATTGAACTGTTTGTTCAATTTAATATATATTTCTTAAAATTAAAGCATCTATGCATGGCTCATCCAACACTTACCACAATGTAACTTAACAAAGGTTCCATGGACACATTTGCATCAACACCCATTTTACACAAAAACGATATAAAGCACTCAGCAAAAGATAATAAAGAGAGATAGAAAAGAGTAAAAGGGGGAAAACAATATGAAGTATGTAGCGAATATTGGAAATGTGATAACTGTTGTTGTTGTGGTGTTGTGATAGTTAATTTAAAATAAAATTTAAAAAAAAAAAAAAAAAAAAGGTTACGGCATCTATAGGGTTTTGCTAAAATATTCTAGGAGAATGGGAAATTTTTTTTAATAAACTTAAGTACGAATGATTGGGTTGTAAAGTTCCACACTGAGTTGAGTCTAAAATTACTGGTTTAGTATTTGAATCAAATATTACCTCAAAATGCAAACCAATAGGATTACTTGAATTAATCCAATTAAAAAGACTAGCTAGATTCTATTAAGGAGATTATATTTTGCCTTTTCTTTTCTTTTTCTTCTTTTTTTTTTTTTTTTTTTTTTTTGGTTGTTGTTGACAAATGCTGGGTTGTTGGCAATGGCTTGACCAATCAGCCGCGCACTCTTGGCCTCACCCAGGTAAGTGGTAACCAGTGGGGAAAAATAAGCAAGAGAGAATTTCAAATAGTATCAAGACCTGTTGAAGTTCAACAAATTACAAGGAACAGAGAAAACCCAGATTCATGAATACAATTACCACTAAAAAAAAAAACAATGCAATAATTGTTCAATATACTGTGAATAATAAGATGTCCTAACATTATTCTGGTGTGAATTCTCTTAGGGGGATCTCAGAAATTCCTATTAAAAATGAAGAGAACAAAAAGCTTTCTGAATGTTCATGACCAAAATGGCCAGGTAATCACCAAAATTTAACCACTAAACCCACAAAAGAAGCCAATAATCATTAAGGGGGACTAGTATATGATCAAGAAAAAATGAAGCAACATGATTCTATTTTTTCCAATGAATTACTACAGCTGAATTTCTAAACCAATTCTCACTGGCTTAACATCAGGAGGCAATAGATCAATCCAGTAGATCACTCACCAACATTCACTCTACAACAGATGATTAAGAGCTTAGAGCAAATAAGTACATTTGCAGCAACTTGAACCAAATTTAAGGCAGACAAGATCAATCTAATCGATCACTAACCTGTGCTCTAATAATGGCACTTCTCTTGTCTTGTTCGGCTTTTTCCACAATAAATTTAGCCCTTTCAGCATCTTGTGCAGCCACCTGTTTGGCTTCGATTGCAGCTGTAAACTCCCTCCCAAAAGTTAAGCTTGTGATTGACACATCATCCAGTGCAATATTGAAATTGGCAGCCCTTTCAGTCAAAATCTCTCGTATGTTCCTACTAACAGCCTACAAATAATAAGGTTAATAAACACTCAGAGAAACCTGAAAGTGTACCTCTATCATTAGAACCCACCCTTCAGTAACTATACTAGAAATTCAAAGCATAAAAACCAAGGTACTAGGAGGGAAAAGAAACAGAATATTAACAGGCAAGGATTCATCACATGATATATTTGCTTTATATGACTGGATGACGGAAAAAAAACATTTTAGTCAAAGGGGAGATAAAGAAAATCTGCACAGCAAGACCTTCAGAGAAACAGTTCTGCTAACTCAATTAGCTTGACTATAACAGATGGATATGGAACCAAAAGTAATATTTGTACCCTAACCAGAATAATTAGATCAATATGCTATTAAAACTGTCAAAAAGAATAAGCCTTGGGTTTTACCTCCCTCTGAGTAATAAGCTGACTGGCGTTATACTGAGCAACAACAGCTTTCAAAGTTTCATGAATAATTGAAGGCAGGACCCTTTCATTGAAATTCTCACCAAGGGTTCGATAAACTGTCGGTAACTGGTCTGGCACGGGACGGGTAAGAACTCGAAGCCCAATTTTCACCTGTACATCAAAATCGAAGATCTATATTACACATTAACTCAGGAGGAGGTGGCTTGTTCTAAGTAACAAATATTTGACTATAAATCAAACACTAGAAGCATGGAAATTCAACTCTACAATCGAATTATAACAGCTGCCAAAACACTAACTAGCTCTATATGGCTTTTGTATGCTATTATAAACACTTCACCGTATAGCTAAGCATGGGCAAAGTTTTATAAAGATATGTTGCAACAGTATTGTTTGCCTTGAGAAACACAGTAAGAAATGAATAGGATGATTCATTATTGATCCAGTGATTGTTATTCAAGTGGCTACAAACCATCCAGCATTGGTACCAACACCTAATGACTGACATGCGTAGGTGCTTTCCTGTAACCAATTGTTCCTTATTAAAAAAAATGTGTAAATAAAGTGCTTTCTAAATATTGTGGCACACCTTTCCACTTCTGATACCTACATTTACTAAAGAGGCTGGTCTCTTAAATATAATGAACCTTCCAATTCAGTTTCCATGGAACAAAGTAATAAAAAAAAATGTACACATGCCCACACAAAATGAATGATAGAAAAAGGAACCGGAAATCTAACACGCACACAAACTCAGAGAAACTCCCAAACAGTCCTTATAGCATGGCTTGAAAGGTTTTTTTTTTTTTTTTTTTTTTTTTTTTTTTTTTTTTTTTTTTTAATTATTATTATTATTATAATATAGTTGGGGGATGTAAGATGCATAAAAATTAGTAGCTGAAAAGAAGACTAGTAGAAATGTGCAATCTATATGAGTACATAGAGAGCAGCCAACACAATACAAAAGAATTAATTAATATAAATTTAAGTTAAAATATAAGAAATATCACTTGAAGTTTGGTTTTTTTGTTTTATGTTCTTTTTTTGATGATGAGGAACCCCCTAGAGATATGGGCCAATGGGACCACCCCTAAGGGGCAAACCCCAGATGCCTATACACACCCACTGATGTTTCTTTTGAAGATTGGAATAAGATAACTATAAAACAGAACAGACAAGAGTTTTAATGGAACCACAACTTTAAAAAATATATAATCACGTCAATTTTCTGCAATGGTAATGAGAAAGGGATTTACCATCTGGAGGTCACGGCTCCCAGAAGTACTCTCCACTAGATGGGGCTTTGCACGGACATCATAGATTACTGGCCTCTCAAACCATGGAATCATGAAGTGTGTACCTTCAGCATAGACCTGCACATTCAACACATTAATGTACTGCTATATCAAAACATGGAAATTAGAACAAAGTGTTGCACATAACATGATGAAATGTATACAAATGTACAGATGATAGGGAGCAATATTTTTTAATCTAGGGTTTTCAGGCTATTAATATAATACATTTTCTCTTTACCTGCAAATGTAGTATGGACCAAACCCATCCCAAAAAATGAAAAGGGTCAGAAGTTCATAGAGTCAAATCCTAAGCTTCAACTGATCCTAAATTATTTTGATGTTTAAAAAACTAAAGCTTACAATGACTACAATGATACAAATCTTCTTTCTTTTGTCAGAAATGACTTCCAACGAATTATCGAAATTCATATAAGAAAAACTGGTCAGATTTTGTTACAGCTTAATAATTAGTAATAATAACATAAGAAGAAAGAGACAAAGGTAAGAAGATAATCAACTATAACCTTTTAAAAAATTTACAAGAATTTGAGACAAAACAGTAACCTGTTCTTTGACGCCAACTACGCGGTTGAACACAATGGCTCGGTGCCCTCCCTCAACATTGTAGAGACTGTTGGCAGCGCCATACAAACCAATTGCACCAATAATTCCAACCTTAAGCAAAGCAGAAGCTGCACCACCGCCAGGAACCTTGGGAACTTTAACGTTGTTGAAATTCATGTCTTAAATGCTGAGAATGTAGAGAGTATAGGTCAAAATGATTCCTAAATGCAGAGAATATACATTTGTATTTTTTTTTTTTTTGTATCACAGGTTAGGAATTAAATAAAAATCCAATCATGCCACCCATTGTTTACATGAAGCAGAGTGCAGCAGCAAAACATACAGAAATAAAAGAATGTAACCAAGTAAGTAAGAAAAGGGGAGGCAAGTTCTCCACAGCAAGATGAACTGCCAGGAAGGAGTAAAGCATCAAAATTTAAGAAAAGTACAACAATCAAGAAGATCTAACAAACTAGAGAAGCAATGACTACTCATTGCAGCCATCCACTCATACAAAGTACTCATAAAAGTCCGCTTCACCACCATCATTGGTCATCCAATGCCTCCGAACTTCCAATAATTTCATTCCTTCCAAACGAATCCACATGACACATAACAGGATTGCATTTCAAATATTTCCTAAGTGGGTATCATAGAAAACACAAAATATATTTCCTACATCCTCTTCCTGCTACAGGACACTTCTAACTAAAATAAACAACAGGGAGAGATTAAAGCCCCTTAATTTAAAGAAACCCATTTATTATCTTAATCTATACAACAATAAGATGATAAAAACATTAGAAAGAAGGAAAATGGGAGAAAAATCATAATCCATAAACCAACTATTGCACTCAAGGAAAGTAAATTGAACCAATGATGTAGAACAATAAGCTCTCTGATACCAAACAAAGCCCCTTAATTTAAGAAAATGGGAATATTCTCACAAATAGTAATACCAAATTCTGAGAAAATTCTTTTGTCTAAATTATCATCTGGGTTGTTTAACATTAACAGATGGCCATAGCTTAACATAGTAGTAAAATGACCAACACCCACAAACATTTCTCAATTTCATTTCCTTTTGACATTGTAAAAAAAAAAAAAGGTAAATAAATCAACCTTGTGGGTTTTTTTTTACATTGGGTTTTGATGCTTATAGTGAAGAATGGAGAGTAACCCAAAAAAAAAAATAACAAAGCAAAAATAGAAGAACCCAAAAAATAAAAAACAAGAAAAGAAGAAACAGAGGCAACAGACCTTGAAGAGCGAAGCGTCTTGCAAGCAGAGTAGGTGTCAAAGTATATAAACCCTAAAGCTAAGATGCTTCAGCTAAGTGACTGCCAAGCCTTCATATTTTCTTAAACCCCGCACAACATGACTGTGCCATTACTTTTATTTTTATTTTTATTTTTTTATAATAAATTTTTAAAGTTAAAATCTTTTAGTTTCAGATATTGTAGGCTGTTTTTTACTTGTACAACAATCCCGCCCACTTGAATTTTTGGTCAACTTTTTTTTTATTAATATATATATTTGATTTTTATGGAAATGTATTGGTCAACTTTTAGGATATCCTAGTTCTAAGCAAAGTATTTCATTTTCCTTTAACCAACAAAAAAAAAAAAAAAAAGACATCATTTTAGTCCTTATATATTTAAACACTAATCCATTCTTGTCCTTACCGGCACAAAACTTTCGGAAATTGATCATTGCTTACATAATAAGTGGAGGTAGGAGATTGAGCCATGGTTCTTGTAAGGACACAATTCCTTTGCGGCCCAATAATGATGTTGGGCTCGCGTATGAAAGATCTCTCACAATATGATTTGTAGAGAGTGGGTTTGAAAGGCTAGCCGTTGGTCACGGGGCGATGCCCGGTCTTGGTTTTAGAGGAATTTATGTAGAAAAAAGGAGTTGGGCTTGAACATTTAAGCCCTAAGGCGTCGCACCCTGTGGGATGGGACTCCTCGGAGTTGATCCGAGGACCATTGAGGTCTTACCCCGGTTACCCAATGATGGACTTTTTCAGTGAAGTCTGGTGTTGTTGAGAGGTTCTGCCCCATGTAGTCTTTCTCTTTTTTAGGTGGGATGCCCCCCCCCCTCCCTTAGATTTACTTACTTTCTTCTTTTATACTTGTCTGCGTTAACTGTCCTTCGTCCACGTGTAGGGTCAATCTTTACAAAACTTATATTTGTCCCATCAGTCTAATCCCAGAATTGTTGGGGATGGTTGATAAGGCTGCAGAGTACGGCTCTGTCAGGTGCAGAGTCTTATCTAGAAGGGTAGTAAGGATAACTTCCCCCAAGATATTTTAGATCTCCTTACAAATTTGTTCCTATACCAGTTTTACCCCTTTATTCCGATGGGATTTTGGATCTGCCGAGGACTGAACTGTCCTCGGCTGTATTCCAAAAACAATCTCGTGCTCTATGTCATCGGGCTTGGGTCATAGCTCTCCTCGGCCTGGGCCTTCGGACTCTCCACGAGCAAATGGGCCTGGTCCATAGAGTATTGGGCCCCACAGTTCTTATTAGGGAGAATATACAATTTTACTCAACTATAAGGCTCTTGATACTAGTTAAAAAAATAAATTAAAAAAAAAAAGAAGCTCTTGACGCTACTAAAATACTTATATGTCACTTGATTATTTATAAAAGTGAAAAGTTAACAAATACTTTAAGACTTAATGACATTAATTTAAGAAATATTTTAAATAAAAAAAAAAAAAAAAAAGCTAATTTTTTGATAATTTTTTATACTTCACGTAAAAGTAATATTAAACTTTTCCTAAAATTGTTTAATAACAAATGTCATAATGACCCATTAACTAGATCCAATAGTTAGATTAAAGAGTCGCATCTTAAGCCCATGGTAAGCTTTTTTTTTTACAAGATAGAATTTCTACTCTAGCCTAATCTAAGCGTATATGTGTGTGAAATTCTCTTCTGGAGACTTGAACCCTGGTCCTTGCCCTTTTCACACCCCACAAGCATTTATACTAGGGCTGTCCATCAGAAACCGAAAACCGACCCACCCGTTCAAACCGTCCGGACCGACCCGAAAACCGGCCGATCCGACGCCGGTGACGGTCGGCGGCGGGTCTTCGCCACGAAGAACCGATTCAGGCGGATCGGATGACGGGTTTTCTTCTCCAAAACCCGATGAACCCGATCCGACCGCCGAATCCCGTGAAAGAAGACCGAATCTACCTAGAACCACTCAGATCCGGTGAAGATTTGGTAGTTTTTGGTTAGATCCGGCGATTTGATGGAAGTTTTCGCTCAAATCTGGGCTTGAGGTGGTGTTTTTGGCTTCGATCCCGTGGTTGTCACACAAATCCGAAGAAAAATCAACAGATTCGGCGAAGATCCAGTGAAGAACGGCGAAGATCCGTGAAGAACGGCGAAGATCCGGCGATGAGATGGAAGTTTTCATTCAAATCTAGGCTTGAGGTGGTCTTTCCTGCTTCGATCCCGTGGTTGTCGCACAGATCCGGCGAAGATCCAGAGAAGATTCGGCAAGATCCGGCGAAAATTTGGCGATTTTCGGCGAAGATTCGGCGAAGATCTGGAGGGTAAAACTCACTCCGACTTCGACCGACCCGACCGTTGTGCACCGGATCCCGATCCGACTCGACCCGAGGTTGCCGGCGGTCGGCGGCGGGTCGTTCAACGTCCCACCCGATGTGAGCGGGTCGGTTCCGGGTTGGGCACAAACCCGACCCGGACCGACCCGTGGACACCCCTAATTTATACATGTGGAGTGACCATCGCACCAAAAATACATGGTAATCAACCCATGGTAAGGTTAAGATGTTTGTGGTTTGCGCATGCTTATATATGGCCTTCGGATTTTGCAAGTGCTCCAAATCCACTTTTCAAAATTCTCTTAAGCTCGTGGGTAAGCTTTAGGCTGTGTTTGGTTCATGTAAAATATTTTCCAGAAAATAAATATTTTCCGGAAATGCTATTTTCGGGAAAGAAAAATATTTTCAAGTGTTTGGTTGCATTATGAAAATTGTTCTAGAAAATATTTTCATGTGTTTGGTAACATTCTGAAAATACTATTTTCCACCACCACCCACACAAAACCCACCACCACACAACAGGAAAACCACCAAAACACCACCACCCACACCACCACAACAACAACAAAAAAATCAGAGATCAGAGAGAGAAAGTAAAAAATCAAAATCACACAGAAACGTAGATCGGTTCGTGGGTCGATCAAAATCACACAAAAAATCAAAATCACAGAGAGAGAGAGATCGGTTCGTGGGTTCGTGGCGCGAAGGCTCTGGGTCACTGGCGAAGTCAAAGGCTTGTGGGTCGAAGGCTCTAGGTCGAAGATCGGTTTGTGGCGCGAAGGCTCTGGGTCGCCGACGAAGTCGAAGGCTCGTGGGTCGAAGATCGGTTCGTGGCATGGAGGCTCTGGGTCGCCGGCAAAGTTGAAGGCTTTGGGTCGAAGATCGGTTCGTGGGTTCGTAGATCGACGAAGTCGAAGGCGTGATTTGGGCTCTGGGTTCGTGGCGTGATCTGGGCTCTGGGTTCGCTGGCGAAGTTGGGTTCGTGATCTATACTCTCTCTCTCTCTCTCTCTCTCTCTCTCTCTCTCTCTCTCTCTCTCTCTCTCTCTCTCTCTCTCTCTCTCTCTCTCTCTCTTTGCGCGTGAGTCCGGAAATGGTTTGAAGTGAAAATTTTGACTGAAACCAATTTCCAGGTCAAACCAACTAAAACACACAGTCAACTGAAAATATTTTCCGGAAAATTTATTTTCTATGTGCAACCAAACACCCACAATTACGGAAAAGCATTTTCGAAAGTGATTTGAAACCAAAACAAAAACAGCCTTAATGACCATTTTTATCCTTTATATCACAATCCTTAAAATCTCAATTAAATTTATATAGCCTTGGGCCACATCAAATAAAAGAAAGAGTAAATAATGGACCCAAAATAGTTGAGCTTTACTTCTTTTAAAAGCGGGCTTGACTTGTTTTGGGCCTTACAATAAAAAGGCTCTAACAACAAGATAATTTAATAGGTAGAAGTAGAAGAGGACTATTTGGCAACTATTTTTTTTTTGATAAGTAACTATTTGGCAACTATTAACGTGCATTTGTCCCCAACTTCCCTTCTAGAGTCTTAGACTTTTGTTTAGGAAAATGTATTACTGAGTTTTCATTGATTAATAAAGTGTTAAATTTTGTTTGGCAAGAATTTTATCCAAGTATTATATCAAGCGAATGTTTTTTTTTTATAGAATTTCAACCTATGATATTTGTTTCTGATGATTGTATTCATTATCACCAAACTAAGCCACCAATCAGTTTTTGGTGTAGACGGGGATTAAAAACTACAAATCTCTTATTCAATTATAAGAGACTTTATTAGTTGAGCTAACTGGTAAAACCTTAGATCATCAAATTTATAAAAATGTTTCGTTCAACGTTAACAACTCAGTAACATTAGCAAACTGTCAATGGGTTATGCTTCGGTGAGTGGGTAGGCTGCACCCAAAAATATAACTTGAATATTTGATTGGAAGTTACTCCAATATCAAATTTCTTTTGTTCTATCCTGTTTTTGAATTATTTATTAGATTGAAATGTTCAAATGATGGTGTTTTTATAGATTCACACATCACATTCAATGCAGGCATCATAATTCATAATTTATTCTAATTTTTTGCTGGACAGTATAATTTATTATTAACACGAAATCAAACTAATAAAACCTGTAAAATAACATTTTTTTTGAATATATGTAAAATAATATGTTAGCCAATTAAAGTATCTTGACCTTTGATCCAAAGAAAAGGATCTTGACTCTTGAGGTAGCTTTAGAATTGTTAGTATTTTGTTATTATCTCCTTGTTTGTTTTGATTTGTTCCCAAATTTAAAGACATCTAGAGAGTTTCAACTTTCGATTAATTGAATTTGGCAAGAGGTAAGGGAACTCAAATTGAATATTAGTTACGTATAAAAGAAACAATTATCATGCCTAAAATCTCATAAATTCAAATCCTCCTATCATATATAAATAAAGAATTAAAGAAATTTATACAGTATTTTTGAGGGGGAGAAAAAAAAAAGGTAACTAATCTAGTTTTGTCATTATTAATTGGAAAGTTGTAAAACAACTAATTCCCAAACCTTTTCCGCCCAAAAAAAATGAAAAAGTTTACTTCCAAACAAGTTTGAATGAAAATTCATTCAACTAATTATATTTTCTTTTAGGGGAAATTACACTTTACCACCCTAAACTATACCTCAGATTACACTTTGCACCCTAAACTTTTTGGATGCACATTTTGCACCCTAAACTATGACATTTGTTACACTTTGCACCCCGACTTAAATTTTCTGTTATATTGGACGGAAAGCTCAACCTCATGTGACTCTTGTTTAAGTGAAACACGGTCCAAAGACCCAAATGCCCTTCTTCCAACCCAACAACAAGCCACTTTCTCTCTCTAAACCTCTAAACTCTTCCACTGTTTTTGGCCACACACAGTCACCGAGTCACAGCCACCAATTTACATGCATGAGATCTGTAATCAGAACCCACACATTGTTGGCCGTCTCACAACCAAAAACCAGATCAAAAACACAAATTCATAGGGGTACAAAATCATAAACACAAATTCGGACCAACCCACACAAGATCCACAAACACAAATCTCATTCAATCTATCACCAAGATCTGCCATGAGAGAGAGAGAGAGAGAGAGGAGCTAATCATACACAACCAAAACCCAACCTAGATTTGAATCGGGACCTAAACAAACCTAAATCAGATATGAATTGTAACCAAAACAAAACCTAAATCGGAGCTAGCCACCATCACCCACTACCATCTGCGACCCAGCCACCGTACCACCCTCAAAGTCCGCTGATATGTGCATGCAAGAGAGCCAAAACACCAAGTCATGTGTGAGAGAGAGGGACTGCCTGAGACCGTGATTTGTGTAAAAGACGTGAGGAGGTTCTTTTGAGTTTTGACTTCGAAGAGAGCATTTAGGTATTTTGACTTGCTGTTACTTAAATAATAGTCATGTGCTAGTCACGTGATTGAGCTTTCCGTCCAATATAACAGAAAATTTAAGTACGGGGTGCAAAGTGTAACAGATGTCATAGTTTAGGGTGCAAAATGTGCATCTGAAAAATTTAGGGTGCAAAATGTAATCTGAGGTATAGTTTAGGGTAGTAAAGTGTAATTTCCCCTTTCTTTTAATTATAGAATATACATTTTCATATACAAACACAAATATCATAAATGTCTATTATCAACTAGTTTAAATAAGTTATTATATATACTTGGATAGTTTTATCGATCAACCACATAATAGCTAAATTTAGTAAAAAAGAAGAAGAGATGGTTAATAAATGTCCTCAGGACATTGATTTAGGAAATTTTTTTATAAACTTTTTATTAGAAAAGAAAAAACAATTAATTTTTTTGACTATTTTTTTAATTTTCCATGAAAATAACATCAAAATTTTTATAAAATAATTTATTAACAATTGTGATAAGAACATTTTTTAACTTTTTTTTTTGGCTAAATTGCAAAGTACACCCCTAACGTTTGGGGGTGATTGGATTTTACACCCCAACGTTTCAGAACTTTGATTTGACACCCTAACGTTTGGTTCCGTTAGCAAATCACACCCCCGGTTAGATTTTGCTGTCAACTGCCAACTCATGTTGCTGATGTGTTTTTTTTTTTTTGCCAAATAAGCTCAAAACGACACAGTTGCAATGGAGATGATGTGAGGACTTGGCACCTGCTAAACGCACCATATTGCCCAAAGAAAAAACAAACAGAAACTCTCTAAATCCTCTCTCTAACCCACGAACCATCTCTGAGCTCTCTAACCCACGAACCATCCCTTAGCTCAGCAATCCATGAAACCCAACCCTCCCTTCCTAACCCTTATGAACCCAGACCACCCATCGGCTCTGACCGCATGAACCCAACCCTCCCTTCCTAACCCTTATGAACCCAGACCACCCATCGGCTCTGCAACCGGCTCCTTGCATCGTGAACCCAGACGGAGTAAGTTCATCGATGGCTCCAGGTCAGCTCCAAGGCGGTAGCAGCGGCGGCGACGGGTACAGCCAAAAATTCTCTATGGCTCTCTTTCTCTCTCTCTCTTTTTGGATTTTTGTTTCCATTGCTGGATTGGAAGTTTGGGTTTTTTTTGTTGGGTTTGCTGGAGCTTTTGTTGTTTGGGTTTGTTGAGGTTTTTGTTCCATTTTTTTTGTTTGGGATTTCGTTGCTAGATGCACAGAGTGATTGGGTTTTTGTTTTTTTTTGCTAAACTTCAATGGAACTTCATTAAAAAAGTGCAGAACAAGGGGGGAAGTCTGCCTTACAAACCTTTAGTAACTCTAATGGCAGACTATCCTTAAGGAAAATCGTAGAGCAGGGGGTCCTAAGAGCTATCTTGGCAGCATAGTGAGCTGCAAAGTTACGGACTCTTCTAACCCAAACAAAGGAAACAGAAAAAAAGGCCCTACTTAAAGCAAGAATATCACAAACAAAGTTACTAATGACCCAATTAGGCTGGAGATTGGGTTACTTGAAAGTGAAACTGGATACTTTATTGATATATACTGTATTGATACTTGAAACCGGTTACTTTATTACTTGAAACTGGATGCACAGAATTTTGTCAATGGTTTATGATATATTCGGTTGTGTTTTGTATGAAACTGTTTACTTTATTGATATTTAATTTTGGTGGATCAACCTGTGATGATGAGTTGTGTGTATTGAATGGTGTAAAATAATGCATATATTTACTTGGTAAATTGACTAAGTGGAATGATTGTGGTCCAACTGAGTGGTCCATGTGTTCTACTTTATAGCTCTTGTCCGCACATGTATGTGAATTATATTTTAATAATTTATTAATTAAATGTAATATTCTAGTAATGCATTTATATGTGTGTGCAGGGCTTTGAATATGGATCAAACATTTGATATGTCAATACATCATGGAGGGGTATTCATTACACATAGTGATACATATGTTGAATATGCTAGAGGAATTGAATCAAGGGTCTCAGATGTTGATCCTGACACTTTTGCTGTTTTTGATATGCCTAAGTATGCCAAAGATCTTGGTATTACGAATGTAGCAGAATTTTTTTACCGAATTCCTCATATGGAACTTCATACTGGCCTATTTCCATTGAAAAAAGATGATGATGTTAGGGTTTTACGTGACTGGTTAGAATTTGCACCTGAAAGGTTGATACACATATATGTGGAGCATGTAGTTGATGAGGATCAAGGTAATGAAGGTGATGATGAGCATGAATTTCATAAAGAAGTTGATGAGGGAGTTGGAGTAGATGACAATTTTTTTGATGAGGACTATGCTGATTTGGTAGGTGACAGTGAATTTGATAGATATGAAAGACCATCCTCCCTTATTGACCCATCCACTTACATTGCTCCATCCATTCACATTGTCCAAACCACTGCCTATGACCAATCGAACGTAAACCCTAATAAGCAGAACACATCAAATTGGGTACCCACTTGCTTTAGTGATGAGGAGCATAATATAAAAAGTGGGGAAAGTGATTATGGGCACTCTGATGTTTTGTGCACACCTGTCAACTCTGAGGATGATGAAGAGCATCCCAAGTATATTGAATTTAGAGCTGAGGTGGATATGCCCGACCCCGTTTTTGAGAAAGGGATGTTGTTTAGTGACCACAAGGAGTTTAAGAAGGCTGTGCAGTCTTATAGAATCAAGCATGGATATCCATTGTTAATTGTTAAGAATGAGTCTCGCAAGGTGAGTTACAAATGTGAGAATTGTGAGTGGTATATTTATGCTTCATGGGACCGTGAAGAAAACTCTTTGCTTGTGAAAACCTATCGAGAAAAACATACATGTTCTAGGGCCTTTCATAGTAGGATGGTTTCTACAAGGTGGATTGCAGTTGCATGGTTAGAGGTGTTTAGAGGAAGACCTAACATCAAAAGTGCTGAAATAAAGGAAGGTATAAAAAATCAGTTTCAAGTAGACATTTCCCTAGATAAAGCCTTTAGGGCTAGGCAGATTGCATTGGAAATGCTTAAAGGAAGGTTTGCTTATCAGTTTGAAAGAGCTAGAGATTATTGTGAAGAGTTAAGGGTTTCTAATCCAGGCACTACAGCCAAAATTAATCTACACACACCCACACTGCACTTCAAGAGAATGTATGTGTGCCTAGCTGCTTGTAGAACCGGATTTCTGGAGGAATGTAGGCCAATTATTAGTCTTGACGCTTGTCATTTAAGAGGGTTTTTGAAGGGGCAACTATTGGCAGCTGTTGGGATTGATGGGAATGATGGGATGTACCCAATAGCATTTGCTGTTTGTGAGGGTGAGACCAAGGACAGTTGGTCATGGTTTCTAGAGTTGTTGTTAGCTGATATTGGTCCTGTGAGGGAACGTGGCTGGACCTTTACTTCTGACCAACAGAAGGTATGTGTTTCTTTTTTGTGTAAGTTTAATGTTGCATTCATTGTTTAAATTTAAATTTAGTGTTCAAATTATTTAATATCTACGTAATAACCTTTTTTTTTTTTTTTTTTTTTTAATGTAGGGCTTACTTCCTGCTCTTGCAACAGTTGCTCCTGAAGCACATACAAGGTTTTGTGTTAGGCATTTATATGCCAACTTCAAGAAGGAGCACAAGGGTAAACTATTGAAGGATTTAATGTGGGCAGCAGCAAGAGAGACCACTAGATCTGGGTTTGAGGCAAAGATGGAGATGATGAGAAATGTAGATGTCAATGCTTATGGGCATTTGATGGGTATTGACTGTGCACATTGGAGTAGACATGCTTTTAGTACTTGGCCTAAGTGTGACATGTTATTGAACAACCTTTGTGAGTCATTTAATTCCAAGATAATCGATGCTAGAGATAAGTCCATATTGACTATGTGTGAGATGATTAGGAGGTATCTTATGAAAAGGATCCCAAGAAATAGGGATACAATGTTGAAGAAGTCTGGCCCAATTTGTCCTAGGATTCAAGATAAATTAGAAGTTAACAAGGAAGCAACTAGGGATTGCACATCCACATGGTCTGGTGGATCAAAGTTTGAAGTGCATTGTAGGGGAAAACAGTTTGTAGTTGATCTGGATAAGCATACATGTGCTTGCTATAGATGGGATTTAACAGGCATCCCTTGTAAGCATGCGGTTTCAGCAATTGCTTACAAGAAAGAAAAGACAGAAAATTATGTGCATCACTACTACAAGGTTGAGACTTACCTTAGAACTTACTCACATCTTATCCAGCCTACCAATGGTGAGGAGTTTTGGTCAAAGGAAGCCAGTGATAAGATTCTACCTCTGAAGATGCTAGTACAGCCTGGAAGACCAAAAGAGAACAAGAGGAAGAAAGCTGCCGATGAGGCACGAAGGATTTCACATAAGTTGAAAAAGTCATCTGCCGCTCAAAAATGTACCAATTGTGGACAATTAGGTCACAACAAAAGAGGATGCAAAGTACCCCCCAAATCTAATGATGCAAGTGAGAGCCAGACTGAGCAGAGACAAGGGGCAACATCTACTGTAGAGAGACAAAATCATGTATACATACATGCTTACTGCTAACTAAGTTTTGGTATATGCTCCTTATTATAGTTGCTAATTGCAATTTTTTTGAGCTTGTTGTAGATTAGGAGAACAGGAGGCAATCATGTGTTTATGGGCTTAAGAGTGGAAGAGGATTGTCGCCCATCAAGTGTTGCTGGAAGCCAATCAACTATAGTACCTTCCATACTATATTATATACATTGTGCTTATTATTTGCAAATTGCCAATATTTGGTCATTTAGTTTGTTGTGCATGCATACTTACCATATTTTTATTATTAAAGGTCTCAACCCAAACAAGTGTTGCTGGAAGCAATGGAGTTGGTAGATCTAGAAAAGGTGCTGGAGCTGGTGCTGGTGCTGGAAAAGGAAGAGCTGGAAGTCGAGCTGGAAAAGGTTAAGGAGCAACAACAAAAGTAGTTTGTAGGACCATTAATTGTTAGAACATTTTTGTGGTCACTGTTTTGTAAAGCTTTTCATAAGCTTATATGATATTTGTGATATTGTTTTGCGTTGGTCAATAATTTGCAGAAACTTTGTGAGAACAACTATTAGCTGTTATGGAAGAATTATTAGTATTTTGGTCATATATTGAATATATCAGGTTTTGGCAATGTGTTAGGTAATGACTGTGATTGTATTGTTGTTATTGAAGAATGATTAACATTTGATTATTTTTATGGAACTCTGGAACTTTTGATTATTTTTATGTTGGTTCTGGCTAGGGGGTGAAGATCTTATGTACAGTGGTCTGATTAGTACTGTTCTTTCTTTTACCTTAGGGAGTATTAATGGTTAGTGGTTTGATAAGAATTTTGATACTGTTAAAGAGTTTTGAGCATAGGGATATTGTTAAGAGTTTTGATATGAAGTTGGAAGATTCACTAGCATCAGTGTTAACATTAAGGCTCACGGGTTTGGAAGATTCAAATGTTTGTGTAAAATGCTGCCTGTGAGGAGAATACCAGGAGACCAATGCTTGTGTTGCTGAAAAAGACTTGGAGCAGTTAACTGTATGCTCCTTTTTGAACCTTAAAGTGAGAGGTGTATCAAAACAGTGAGGAAAATGGGATGCTTATAATGCTGAACTAGTTAGGATTAAGCTGCACTTTAAGGCTCTAATTTGTACACTTCAAAAATATGCAATGAACGTGAGTGACAGTTGCTTAAAATACAATGAAATCAATATGAGAAGGGAAAAACTTGCTTATAATTTCTGAAGTTAACAATAATAATACAACAAAATCAAAATTGTGCCTTTCATTCCAATTCCAAGGCTTCAATTCACTTCAATTCCAAGAATATTATGTATACCTAAACACCACATTCAATTCACTTCACTTCAATTCACTTCTCTGCTCTTTCTTTTTCCCATAGTGCTCTTTCTTTTTCCTTAACCTCAAGTAAGAAAATTACTTCTCCTCAAATTTCATCTTCAGCATTTTGATAGGCACTGGCTTTTGCTTCTGCATTAGAAATTGCTGCCCATTTGAAATTGCTGTCCATTTGAACAAAAAATTATCATTCTTTTGCAATGAAAATAGACTTCAAAATTGACTGCAAATACAGATACATATAAGATAGTATAATTCAGCCCCTATTCTCTCAGTGATCCATCAAACATAATGGGATCCCAATACATGGGAAAAAACAGTATCAAAGTGCTACAAAACCCATAAACACACTCAAAGTTCCAATAGCAAAGTAAATCAGTTTAAATCACACACACATAGAGAGTTCTAGCAACAAATCCATCACCCAAAAAAAATTAACAAAAACCCCAAACATTCTGTGCATCCAGCAACGAAATCCCAAACAAAAAAAATGGAACAAAAACCTCAACAAACCGCAACAAATCCATCACCTAAAAAAAATTAACAAAAACCCCAAACATTCTGTGCATCCAGCAACGAAATCCCAAACAAAAAAAATGGAACAAAAACCTCAACAAACCCAAACAACAAAAGCTCCAGCAAACCCAACAAAAAAAACCCAAACTTCCAATCCAGCAATGGAAACAAAAATCCAAAAAGAGAGAGAGAGAAAGAGAGCCATAGAGAATTTTTGGCTGTACCCGTTGCCGCCGCTGCTACCGCCTTGGAGCTGACCTGGAGCCATCGATGAACTTACTCTGTCTGGGTTCACGATGCAAGGAGCCGGTTGCAGAGCCGATGGGTGGTCTGGGTTCATAAGGGTTAGGAAGGGAGGGTTGGGTTCATGCGGTCAGAGCCGATTGGTGGTCTGGGTTCATAAGGGTTAGGAAGGGAGGGTTGGGTTTCATGGATTGCTGAGCTAAGGGATGGTTCGTGGGTTAGAGAGCTCAGAGATGGTTCGTGGGTTAGAGAGAGGATTTAGAGAGTTTCTGTTTGTTTTTTCTTTGGGCAATACGGTGTGTTTAGCAGGTGCCAAGTCCTCACATCATCTCCATTGCAACTGTGTCGTTTTGAGCTTATTTGGCAAAAAAAAAAAACACATCAACAAGATGAGTTGGCAGTTGACAGCAAAATCTAACCGGGGGTGTGATTTGCTAACGGAACCAAACGTTAGGGTGTCAAATCAAAGTTCTGAAACGTTGGGGTGTAAAATCCAATCACCCCCAAACGTTGGGGGTGTACTTTGCAATTTAGCCTTTTTTTTTTTTTTTGAGAAAGAAGAACATGGTTAACTTGATCCTTAATAATAAAGTCAAATCTATCAAAAAAATATATATATATTAAAATGTGTATTTAAAAAAAAATTACCATAAACCTCATAATTGAGCACTTGGGAATCTTGAGCATTAACCAAAAAAAAAAAAAAAACAAAACAAAACAAAATTGCAAAGGTACTATAAATAGGACTCCAAAATCAGCAAAATCTGACCAAAATCCCAATCACAGATTCTCTCAATCTAAACATAGCCTTAATAAAAGCCTCCTTTCGTTTCCTCCGATCTCTCAAAACCATATCTCCTTGATTCCCTCTCTCTCTCTCTCTAAAAAGAATCTCCGCCGTGTTTTTGAATTTTACCAGGTAATAACAAACATGGTGGCCGAAAAAGAAGAGAGTACGAAGAGCCTAGTATTCACGTACGGGCAGTGGCGGAGCCAGGAATTTATATTTGGGGGGGCCATGTATAAATTTTTTTTGTGTGTGTGTATGAAATGTCAAATAGTAATATACAATATTTCATAACTGAGTATGTATAAACCAAAGTATATTTAATTAAAATTAAGCAATCATGAGACAAAATTAAATAATAAATAATATATTATAAGAAATTTAAAAAAGAAAGCAATGAAAAAAAAAAAAAACAAATACCAGGAGCACGGTGACACAGCACACAAGCTGTCAAGCACAAGCACAAGCACAAGCACAAGCACAAGAAGCTTCACAAAATTGAGTCACAAATTGAGGGGCCCACGGCAGTAGCCTACTGACAATTGTAATACCATTAGTCACTTTTTATGGCCTCAATTCAACACATATCACGTTTACCCAACAAAAATTGAACACAGTACATATATATTTAACTACTACAATTCTAGAAAGTGCAGAATAAAGAGACAAAACCTTTACCTTCAAACAAAGTGACAAAATTTTTACTTTTAAACAAAGGATGAGAAGGAAAGATCTAAAATCTGAAAAGATTAAAAAAAGAAAGAAGAAGGGGGCAAAGACAGTGCAGTGGCTGTGGCGAGAAGGACTGAAGGAGGCTGAACCGCTGAAGGAAAAGAGAAAGAACTGAAAGAAGTAAAAGAAGAAGAATGCAAAGCCCAAGTCCTCAACGGAGACAGAGAGAGCGAGAGAGAGAGAGAGTCACCTGTTGAAAGATTTTTTCTGTTCTGCAACTGCAAGACTGCTGCAACTGTGTGGCGGCGTGTGGGAGAGACAAAGTTTCAGACTTTTCAATTTTTTTTGCCGTGTACAAGTAAGACCTAGATACATTGGGATGAAAATTAGAATTTTTTTTCTCTTTTATTTGTTGAGATAATTGTTTTTTTGGCCTAATATGTTGTGGTAATTGTTAATATATCTGTATTCGTTTTAAAGATGCTAAATATGTAATTATTGTAATTTGTTTACATGTATTTGTGGATTATATTTTATTGTACTGAAAATTGTATTTATTTTTAGACTTTATATAGGTATATTATCAAGGATGGGGGGGCCAAAATTACAATTATTTAAGAGTCTTCAAATTATTTAAGATATTTTTAAAAAAAAAAATTTAGGGGGGCTAAGCGGAAAAATTTTGGGGGGGCCAAGGCCCCCCTCGGTCCTCACGTGGCTCCGCCACTGCGTACGGGACGCTGAAACGAGGTTTCTCCAACCACACCCTAATGCAGGACCTCATCCGAACCGGAGACGCCACCTTCGTCTCCACCTGTCGCACTGCAGAGAACTACCCGCTCGTTTGCGGGCCGTACCGGGTCCCGTTCCTGCTCAACATGGCCGGGTCGGGTCAGCCAGTGACGGGCGAGCTGTACGCCGTGTCGGCTTCGGGTTTGGCGAGGTTGGACGAGTTGGAGGGCACCACTCGGGGACACTACGAGAGGCTGTCTATAACGGTGGAGCTAGATAACGGTGACGGAGGATCGTGCGGCGGCGAGGGGGTAACGTGCGCGGAGGCGTACTATGCGCACGGGAGCTACGCGGCGGAGATGTGGAAGAGAAATGGGATGAAGGGGTTGACTGTGTATTCCGAGAAAGAAGCGAAAGGGTATGTGAAGCGGAAAGATAGGCCTCACAACCTTACTTTCTTAGATCACATTCAACGCTTTCTTCATTCCCAAGATTGATTGAAAGCATAAATAAATAAAAATTGAGAGATTTTTTGTGTGTTTGGATTTTTTGTAGTTGGATTAAAGTCGAAAAATTATGCTGGAATGTTACTTGATTAGATTATAATCTCTCAATCTTTGCCAGAAAACAAATCCCAAAAATAAAAAATGTTTATAATTACCTATTCCAAAAATGTTTATTTATTTTTTAATTTTTTTCAAGTACGTTAGTGATAAGGGGAGTTCAATTAAAAATTTTATTTATAATGTCTATCAATCCCCCGTGCTTCTACTATTTGTTATGAATTCTGAGTTAGGGCAACAAGTTGGGCTAATGAGCTAGCTCATGGACACAAAAACTAGCCCATAGCTTGACCCACTAAACTAGTGGGTTACTCATGGGCCTCAACAACAATGGGCCAAGCTACCTATTAGCTCGGTGGAACGTCACACCATGGGTCATTGTCAATTTGGTGACTTTTACTTAAAGTGTCGGTCAGTTGAATCTGATGGGGTTGACATTTAAAGGTAAAAATACTAAATTAGAGATGAGTAAATTAAATAATTCGTTAACAAGTTAGTTGTAGATTTTATTAATATTGGAAAAGAATAGGTTAATTAAATAATTCGTTAACAAGCTCGAGCTTCTTTGACAAAACAAGAACCAATCTTGAACACGTTATTTGGTTTTTTTCTTTTTTTTGGGGGGGGGGGGGGGACGGGGGGAGGTATGGAATGTAGATATTGATATTTTTTATAGAACTATCATATATTAGGGTTTGCGTGATTTGGGGGGAGTTATGGAATGTAGATATTGATATTTTTGATAGAACTATCATACATTAGGGTTTGCGTGATTTGGTATGATTTGTGTCTTAAGATCATTTTGCAATGTCACAAGGGCTAATTTATTGAAAACTCTCATTCATTGCGAACGAGTGTTTACTCAACCACATCAACTCCTATTCATTGCGAAAAAGTGTTTAGTCAACTGCATCAAGGTAGATTTATTGAGCTCGTTGCTGTGTTTCTTAGTCAATTTGGGCTAATTGGCACACATAATGACATTATCAACTTAAGGGACAACTAGATGAGGGAGTGAGATGCAAAACAACACACCATCGACAAAAAGCTTTGGCATCGCCACTTCTTATTGAAGATGAGTTTGAGAGATGAGAAGATGAGGTCAAATATGGCATTATTGCTCTCTCTCTCTCTCTCTAAAGAAAGAAGAGACAAGAATGTAAAATATAGTCTTAAGTCGGTGATAAATTTCTAAAACCCATCATTAATGGTTTATCAATCTGTACGGTCATGGACCTATAACTCTTGGCCCAAGGTCAAGAGCCCAAACAATTGGAATAGACAAGTTATACTTAAAGAGGGGGGGGGGGGGGCACCTTGCCTAGCAGACCAGGATGGTGGTGGTACCGACCACAAGTATAGTGCAACCTGAGCTTGACTCAAACAACCTTGGTAGTGCCCTGGGTAATATCACTGCCGAGCAATGACCGGCGTCTGGTGCCAGTTCCAAGGCTCCTATTTCCAACGTGGGACCCTCTTTTGTCAGGAATAATTTAACCGGGCCCCTCCCACACAAGTGGTGAGACAGGTAATCATTTTTAATCCACTGAAACAAGGCTATAAATAGGGGAACCACCTGAGAGTAAGGGGTTAGACACTAGAGAGTTAGGACTAGGGAAGTAACCGATAGACATTATAGTGTTCGGTTAGAGAGGCTAGCTACTTAAACGGGCCCTTAATCAACCTATACAGGAGCTACCCATTGTAGGATATCCACTAGCCCACTAAAATAAGTAAATTGTGAGCCCAAAAGCAAGGTTGGCCCATTAGCTGGGAATCGGGCATGCACACAATCAATGTCATTTTTTTATTTTAAAAAGAACTAATGGCCAAATTAGAATTGCTTGAGCCAATTGGGCCAATCAGCTGTAGATTATTGCAAAGAACAAGACATACAAAAATACTCACGGAGTCACGATAAGAGACCATAGCAAAATGACTCATTTTTTTATTAGTTTCCTATGCTCCAAATAGGTCATAGTTTTGGTTAAATTCCAAACCAATTGATTATTTTGTTTGAATTATATATAGTAAATATCTATTTTCCTCAATTGAAAATACAACTCTTGGGGGTTGAAATTCATTTGTTCAAATTACTATTTGTAAGGATTGAGAATGGTGCCTAGGCCCACCAAGAACAGTGGAACCTAGCCCAAAAAGCCTAAAGCAATAAATTTGTTAGAGAGTGGATCTAGTAAACAAGCTAACACGCTAATTAAGTGCAAGCCTTAAATAGATTAGATCCAAGACAATAAGATTTAACACACAAACTGATGAAAATATCACTCCTCGGTCAAGTCTGAGGATGGGATGTTCTTGTATTGGTCAAGTTTATATGTTTACAAAGTGTTCTTTTTTTTTTTTCTCCGATTTTCCTCCTCAATTTTTATGATAGTCATTTCCTTATATAGTCCTGTCTCCATGCATCCCAGCTCTCCATCTGTTCACTTTCTAGAAAATTCCTTGGATGCTTGTCTCATCAAGGCCCTTTTGGAAGCAATGAGAGGAGTTGTGAGCTAGGATGACACTGTTTAGGTGTCATTTCTCCACAAATGCGGATAGTTCATTTGGTGCAGTGCATTTAATATGGTGGTAACAGTCTCCTTCCCAGATATTTATTCTTTCAGTTTTTGATATGGTTCTGCTACTTCCCCTTATTTTTCCAAAATGGTTGACTCCCCAAATTCCTGAGGTGCCTCTGTTCCTCGGGAACCTTGGCTGTAACAACAATCTTCTCCTTTCCCCTCGGTCTTCTAGATTAGATATGCATGAACCCTTCAACCCTCCTCGGGTGTTTCTTTGTCCTCGGTCAAGGCCCATAACCCAAAAAACGTGCTTGAACCACTTGCCCTCACACCATTCATATAGAAAATTTTTCTAACTTTTAATTAATTTTCCGAATGAAAAAATAAGTCATATAAAATAACCGTTTTCTCCAGTATTTTTATCATGTTGGAAGTGATCTAAGGCAATGAAAGCACAATCCCCACACACACAAGAAAGAAGAAGCTTGTTTTGGCATATATTGCACCAAATTATTATTATTTTTGGTTCTCGAGTTCTTTTTATTTTAGATCATTTTCAAGTCATTGAAGATTTATTTATTTATTTTTTTTGAAAGGTTGAAGATTTATTTTTTGGTACATTTGTAATAGATTATTAGGATCCAAACATACAAGATAGATCACCGACTTTGACCATTTTGTCACTTTCAATCTGCATTGACATTTTCTTTTTCTTTTTTTTGAAATTTCAGAATTGACATTTTCAGAGGTATCAGCCACAAGTTTTGTCAACAATCGGCATTAAAATATAGAAGAAACAGATTCGTTAAATAGTGAGGTAGACTAAAAAAAACCTACTATTTTAATAGACGAAAACTATACCGATATCTTTCATACCGTGTAATGGAAAATTATACAATGACCCTTTACTGCATTTTATACATTACTTACTATTTCTTCTATTTCCTTTTACACGTCTACATTTTGTCGTTATTGCATAAGATTTTTCAATTTCTTCAACGGGCCGCATCAACGCAACCTTATAAGATTAAGCATCACACATGACCTTCAGCCACTATTATTGAACACTAAATATTGTTGATGATGGCTTGGCTTGGCCTAACTATTATGTGGTAGGTATCAGTGACAGTGATTATGTTGCTTGTTTATTGACAAAATGATAATATATTAGTAATTGAATATTCTCATTCAACTATTGCAGTTGTTGAGTCCTACATTCAAACATAATCAAGAACCCAAAAAAATAAAAAGCAAGCAAAAAAGGTATTCATACTCAGACCAACCAGGAGAATATATATTAAATTTTAGACACACGTTCACGGACATAGAGATACATGCAAGATCAAACATGTGTAGAAAAGGAGGTCTGGAATACTGTAAATCTGCATAATTCAATAGCGTTTTTGCATAGCATTGAAATGTAAGATATGTTATTACCATCCTTTTGGTTTAAGAATCTATTATCCTTTTCTTCTTTTGGGAAATAAAAATAAGAAGTTTTACATGAATAAATTTGACAATTAATTGAAACTGGTGTGGTGGTGGGTTAAATAGGATTAGCATCTTCTCCACCAAATAAGAAATAAGAACTTATTTAAAATAATGTATCATTAAACTTACCTATGAATTTATTGACTACCAAACCCTTCTCATGAAGTGTACATGAAGAGGATCATCTACTAGGAAAATGTGAGTGTTGACATATAAAACCACATCACAGGATCTACCAATGAAGTCAGTTAGGCCTTGTTTGGTTTAAAAAAAATGATCACTCATTACTCATCACTCAGTTTTCATCACTTATCATTCATCACTCATCACTCATCACTGTCACTCAAAAATACCCCAATTTCTGATAACGTTATTTGTGGCTTGTTTGGGTGAAATATCTGACTCAGTTTTTTGAGTGATTGGATGACCAAAACCGAGTGACCAAATATGAGTGATGCTATCCAAACAAAAAATTTTCTGTGGGTCCCACAAATTTTGGATGATGAGTGATGAAAACACAATCATATCACTCAAAACTCACTCATCCAAACAACCCCTTAATACCTTGATTCCCATAATAATCGAATAAAACTCTCTCTATTCCTATGAAATGGATACTCTCCAGTTCAAATAAAATGAAAATGATCCTTTTCTAGGTGGATATAAGTGTTGGTCTATAAAATTAAATCGCAAGATCTGCCAGTAAAGTCACAATTAACACTTCATTCCCATTATTGACCAAGAGAAAACACACACATAAACCTCTCTCAATTTGCTTTTGAAATAGTGTCCAAAATTTAAAGGTAAATATGGTATCATGTTATTTAAAAATGAAATATAATTTTTTATGTGATGACATGAAATTCAATAAGACGCAACATTACGTACAATTTAAAATTCACGAAAAATAAAATTTCTTCATCAAATGAATCGATCCCCTCTCCTTTTTAAAGCAACTGAAGTAGATTTATTGTTGTCTATTTTAGTTATTAGGACTATGGAATCATTCTTTTCTTTATGATGTCATTGTTGAGTATCATGCCTATGGAACCAAAGTTCTTGACACTTCTGAAGACTGCTCCATAGGATGTCACTCCTACACAACCCAAATTCCTAGCAGAATGACAGCAACTCTTGGTGCCTTCCCTACTTTTAGACTAGGAGCTTCATTTGTTTAGAGTAGATTTCATTTGATAAGGGCAAACCAATTTGGTTATTGTATGCAGACCATACTACAAGCTAAATGAGATGATATAAATAATCTCATCCCATCATTTAGCCACAATAAACATCTCTCTCTCTCTTTTCTTTCTTTTCTTTTTTTGTTTGTGGGGGGGGGGGAAGGGTGGGAGTGACCAACACACATACAACTCACATCCAAATGAAACAGCCTTTGAATCACGAGTAATCATTTTACACTCTCATTTTGACCCATATTGATCTAAAATTACAAATTGGATCAGGTCTATATTCAAGTACATAAGCATATAGGAGCCGGGTGTGCATATTGATAACTCTAATCAGCTAAGATTTCATACAGAAACTCTGTAACAACATATACAGAACTATCAGACTTATTACATATACCAGCATGTCAAAAGAATTAATTAGGAAAGCAATTTGTAAAGTTGGAAATGGATTCCAAACCTCATTTATCTATTAAGTCATCAGTTTCCATCAGTTGCTGTGTCCTGCATTAGTATACAGGAATTATAAGTAACTACACAAAATTGATAAAACTACAAAAGATTACAAAGTATATTGGGCAGGCACATCTGCTGAATCTAATTTACACAAGAAGGCACACGTGTTGAACAAAATATCAATCAATGATTCTAATATGGACATTGGATACAATTTTTTCTAGCAATGATACTGTTTAGGGAACGAGGCTCAAAATTTGGAAGGAAAACAGCCAACAAAATCAAGAGACAACATCATAAAGAGCAAAAGAAATTAGGAAAATGTTTTCATAATGGGAATAAATGGATGCAAGCTCTAAAAAGGCATAGGAGAGGTCAGAAGGACATGATCAACAGTTAAGATAGGGCAGTCCTTTCATGCTTGGGTACATGTAGGGTAGGGCTACCACATAAGGGGAGACCAGCATTTGTCACCAAAACTATGAGGTGTGCTTTGCTTCTTCTATAAATGTCTTGGAGGGCATGTCCTAGGGTAAGCCACTCTGTCTGAAGATAGAGTCCTTCCATTTTTCCAAAACTTAGATATTCAGGAGTTTTTTTTTGAAAGGATGGCAACTCTATTGGAACCATTCCAAAAACTTGGACAGACATTTCTAATGAATTAAAAGCAAACAACATATCTAAAAGAAAAAGAGGTTAGGATTTACAATATATTGCTTTTAGAGTGTCCATTTAAAAAAAACATATCGTGAACTGTATTATGATTTTTATAACATTGTAAAAGCAGGTATTGATTTTAAAAAGAAAATAATTCTTAATTCTTCTTCAGGGTTAATATCTTGATTCTTGAAAATTAAAAGAACTGCACATATCTTGACATTCCAGATACTCAACATCAGACAACAAACACACACAAACAAAAAGTTAGTAAACAAACGCAGTCTTTCATCATAGTCATTGATCAAATAATTCAGCACCCTGTTGAACAAGACTAATTTTAAACATTAATTAAAATATTACCATATGGCTGTCTGACTAATACCAAGCCCATTACAGGTAAGTATCATTCCTTTAAATCTAGCAAGATATTCCTGCATACAAAGGGTAGAATGTCCCAGATAGTCAGCATGCAACATTAATAATCAGTACTAAGGGGGCCTTGAAAACAACCTAAACAAGTGTAAGTTGACATATCTAGACCTGATAATATGATTTTTCCATTTTCTTACCCGCAGAGTATACTTATCAACCTCATAGATTCCACTTAGATCATAGTCAATTCGTTTAGCAGGATCACTCAAAACTGCAAAAGAAATTAATACGTAATATTATACTACTTATTTTGTACAATTATATTAATGCATGATCTAAAACCAAAAATGCTATAAAGAACATGTAACATTTTTTTGATAAGTATAAAGAACATGTAACATTGCTGTACTGTCTTCACATCAACAAAAGAAGTGATGGATAATTCAGGACCAATATATATATTATTCAATATTTTTTATTGAATAATAGTCTGATGTACAGAGAAATACAATCTGCTTTTAAATAGAGAAGTGGGTCCCATGATCTTGAAATTAAATATATGACAATAACCAGAAAGGAATTAATTAAGCATTTTTAATGTTGTAAACAATCAGACATCCAATAGTTCAATATCACAATCAAAGATCTTGATCTCCGAATGAGCACTAGTCAGGGACTGTTTCACTAGATTTCAAAAATACTTTTCAGGACTCTTGAAGATTCTAAAGATGAGAGAACAAGAAGATTTCGAAGGGTAGCAAATGCTGTAAGTGGACTCAGCAGACTAAAACCAATGCAGACCATTTCATTTGTATCCATAAGAATTACCTCTGTAAGCTTCATTGATCTCTTGGAACTTTGCAGTAACAGCACTGTCACCCTTGTGCTTGTCAGGATGCCACTTCTGTATAACCCACAGAATCATGTAGATTTCCTCAGTGTCATGTTGCATTTAATGAAAGAAAAATTTGACCCTAAAGAAATGAAAAAAAACACACTTTTCAAGGAGCTACCAGAAAAGAAAGATGACCAACCAGTGCAAGCCTTCGGTAATTTAATCTGATCTTCTCATCAGTTGCATCATAATCAACCTCCAAAACTTTGTAATAATCCTTCAAACAAGTAAAGCCCGCCATCAAATATAGATCAAACATCTGAGTTAAATCTACAATCCCAATCCCTTGGAAACAAGTCATGTAAATTTGAACCACAAACATCTTGTAAGATGATAAAAATCTTTTAGATGTGTTGCCTGAAGGCCCTAAACCCACCATTAAATTAGGTCCTATCAGAAGCTCTGAAAATAACTTTGAGCTAACAATGTGAATTTAATGAATGGTCTAATTGTAGTATTTCAAGTTCCAGGAAATCAAAGTTCTGATAACATATATGCAAAGCATTAGAATAATCCTGCTTCCTATTTCACTTTCTACTAATTATTTCATTGCCAGGAAGATCTCCCTGTAAAGACCTTCATTGTGGCATGCTCTATCTCCGAGGTACATGCATTGCAACTATACCTATACCTCTGCACACTACCAATCTTGTAGACAGTATTCACAAAGAAAGGTTATCTGCATTTGCTGATTTCCTAGTACTTGACATTGTGGTATGCACATCAGGAGAAACAAAATACTATACTGATTCAATAAAAAATGTATTTAACTTAAAAGAGGACTAAAAAGCAAGAACCATAGCAGGTCGAGTTTGGGTCAATTACTTATATACTTAATTATTTCTTACATGACATTTCTTCTTGTAAATAGCAAAATTGAAGCAATTCAGAGATATTTGTTTCATCAACAATTTATTGCTTCAAATCATTATTGCAATAAAAACTACCTCATAATGCTCCACATATGTGATTTATAAAGTCCTACACCTGTCATATCATATTTAAGAGTAATTATTGTGATTTGGGACTAGCGGAAGTGCATTCGCAGGATCAAGGAATATAAACATCCCCACAAGACAATAATATTTAACGTGGTTTGACCAACTCCAAGCCCATGTCCATAGGCAATGCCAACCAAAATCCACTATCAATAATCTAGATTAAAATCACTCTCAACCAAACCTCACAAATCAGACTCAGAGACTCTCACAAACTAGGCTTACAAACCTTACAAACACAAACATAAACAAAACCTCTCATAACACAAACTCACTCACAAACCTCATGTACAAACTCAATGTCAAAACCCTAATACAGCCAATGATGCTCCCACACTAACCAAAAAAAAAAAACTCTCAATTCGCAAAGCAAGCATTGTTCAACCTAAAAAATCTACCAAACTACTCTTCCAAGAAACCCACTCATGTTCTTCAAAGAGTCTTCCCCACTCACCCATATGAGTCTTGGGCAAAATCCACCCAACATTATGTTATTATTCTCATCCATGAACCAAAGCTGCCTGTATTAGCAGATAACATAGGTTTGGTTACTCACAAACATGTATTTTTACTGTATAACATTTTTTTTTTGCATGAAACTGTATAACTTAATGTTAAATGATCATTACTTCCATTAAGATCCTGGCCCACAATATGTAGTCTAGACCTACAAAAAGCAGGCCTACCTGCTCTATCCTTGAACCAAAAAATTTATAGGGGAGAACCAATTTACTGTCAATCTTTTTTTCCTTACAATAAGTGGAGGTGGGGGTATTTGAACCCAAATTTTTTCCCATAGAAAGAAACAAGTAATGCCATTGAGCTACAATGCTCATGTTGACAATGAACCTCTATCCCTTAGCATTTTTTTTAACAGTAAGTTAGATACACCGCCAGTGGGTCTTGAACCCACAACCTCAACATGCACCCGATCCCATTCTTGTAGGAAAGGAAGTGCCATTTCATAGCTCATTGGCTCTATTTCTTTTAGCATTTCACAATTCCAATCACAGGTTTGATTCTTGAAAGGTTCATTGTGTGTTCTGCTGACAAAAGCTCAGCAACTATTTACATATTTTGCAGTAATTTGGCTACCCCATAAGGGCACCCATTGAAACAGTCTATACCCAAACTATAATAGACCCAATTGAGACAGTCTCCACCATATGCAGAAAACATTGAAACAGCACCCCTCTATTGATACCTGAGAGAACTACAGAACACACACACATAATGGAAATCAAACAACCCAAACAGTTTCTTTTTTTTCTTTTGCTTTCTCATCTTTCTTCAGCTACCAAACAGAGCAACAACAATAACAACAACCCAAAAAAATGAAAACCCAGAAGCAAAATCCTAAAATAATTACAGGAATCATGACCAAGTACTAGAATAAAATCATTGCATCACAGAAAAATAATTACACACACCCAAAAAAACATAAGGAAAGAAAAGAAACAGAGAAGTGGGTCAGGAAAATTTGGATACCTTTGGGGTGGTATTATGATTGACCTCCATCTACTGGGTTGGTATGTACAGTACAGATTCCTCTCTATATTTCATTTGAGAAGTGCAAGCTAATTACTATTAGCTCTTTATTCAGCTGAACACATAGATATGAATATCGTATACCCTTTGAAATCAATAAAATTTAAGAGAAAAAATCAGAAGGATTTTTGGGCTTTGTGGTGGATTTTTGATGGGAAAAAGAGAGATGAGTGGAGCTTTCAATGCCACAATTTGTATGGATTTTGATATCAGATTTTGTGTGTGTGTGTGTGTGTTTTTTTTTTTTATCTCTCTAATTCTTTGCGTGAAAAATATAGCCAAATCCTGCACGTGAAATTTTACTGGGGTTTTTGTAAAACATTCATGGTGAGAAAAAAAAAACAAACAAAAAAAATAGATAAGTTGTATTTTAGGGGAAAAAAAAATACGGTTTACGGTTTAGAGAAAATCTTCTGGTCTATTTTAGGGAGAAAAAAAAAAAAAAATCTCTGAACCGGTTTGTAATAAAATAGCTGGAATTCCCTTCTGATCAAATCATGATCCAAGTATGTTTTTAGTTGTATCCTTATCCATTTAATGAGTCAGGTGACTTCCTTAAATTAGTGCGTAACCGTCATGCACTGAAACTTATCTATCTGTGAGATAATCTAAAATAATTTTATAAAATCTTAACTTAATTATTAAGAAACTATACTATTGCATAATTTACTTTTGTATGGCTTTAATTTGTGTTACAACTTGATGAAAAAGTCATTGCTTGAATGTACAATGACTTACAAAAAATTTGTCAGATAGTTTCAAATACTACAAAAAAAAAAAAAAAACTCAAAAATTCAGATATTAAAACTTTTGAAAGACTAAAAAATATTAAAGAATCATATAATTCACTGCTTAGAAATTATTGAAACAATATATATATATATATATATATATATATATATATATATGACTAAACAATAGACAAATATAAGAGAAAAATGGGTTACATTAAAAGAAATAATTCATGGCTATAACTATTGAAAAGAATCAAAAGATTCAGAGCCTACAAATTATATATATAATATATGTGTGTGTGTGTGACTGCACAAATTCAAATGTTAAAACTTCCAAAATGCCAAAAAAGATATATAATTAAAGAATAAGTTATTGAAACAATTCAAAAAATATATGACTATTCAAAAGAGAAATATAAGAAGAAGAAAAAAAGGTCCATGAACCCATAAAGTAATAAGTTTTAAATTTTGACGGTTCTAAACTTTAAACGAACCTTATCAGCATGTGATTCACGCTAAAAAATGTTGAGCAGGAGCTCACGTAGAAATAATGAAAGCCATACATCCTCTTAATATATTGTACTCAGTATATAAGCTTTTTGCCCAAGAAATTAACATATTTTCGTATCGTGAGATGAAACAAAGACATATGCAGTAGCAGCAATCTTAAATTTCAATTATTGCAAGCTTTTTTATCTTGTAAAAATCGGCTAAAGAAAGTTTGGTGGTTTATATATGAAAATTAATTTTTAAAAAATACATGAAAAACCATAAAAATATATATATATATATATATATATATATATATATATATATTTTTAACAAAGTAGAGGAGAATAAAATAACCGAAAAAGAGCTCATACCTCTACTCGGCTTTAAAAAATATATATATTTGGGTTTGCACTGTTTTTATAGTGTTCATGATTAATCTCGCAAATTTGGAGATAAATTATTAACGTTTGAGTTTAAGTTGAATTTGTTAGAGAGATAGAATTTCACTCTTTGTTTAGTTTGGACTAAACAAAAATAATTTTGTTTAAAAAAAATGATAATGTTGAGTTTGAATTTAAGTTAGACTTCTTAGAGAGATAAAGTTTTACTCATTGTTAAGTTTGGACTAAACAAAAATAATTTTATTTAAAAAAATGATAATGATGTGGCAAGCTCTGGAGAGGTCAATAAAAAGTCAAAGACTTTGGTTTTATATATATGCGAATAATCTTATATAAATCTTCACTTAATAAGTTAGAGGAGATTCTTAAAACTTTATCCTTTTAATTATTATTAACTCAACAAATTGTGCGTTTCTCAAAAAAAAAAAAAAAACTCAACAACTCGTGCAATGTATTAATATAATATAGTTTTTTTATTTATTTATAATTATTATAGTTACTAATAGGCATTATAATAAATAAATGACAGTGTATATAGAAATAAATATTCTACAATTAAGAATTTATTGTAATTGTATTTGTGTATAGAATTATATATGTTCTAATATTAAAAAAAATTATGTTCTAAGATTCTAAAAGATGGTTTAAATATAGAATGAAATTTAAATTTAGTTAGAAAATACATATTAGAGTTATAATGTATAAAATTGTGAATGCTCAAAAGCTTATATGAAAAAATGCAATATGGTAGTGGTAATGGGTAACCACCCACCTATTAGGCCGGATGATAGTGAAACGTCCTCCCCACCCCCCAAGCCTTTGAGCTTGGGGGTTGAGAGAGGGTCAAGGAGAGCACTTTAGGATAGATTTCTAATTGGTTAAAAAAAAAAAAATACAATGAGGTAAACCAAAAGTTAAATGTCTTATGTTTTATATAGATTATAAAGGTAAATTATTGTTTTCATCCCTAATCTTTAGGTTGTGTGACAATTTTTTTTGTTTTTTTGAAAAGGGTTGTGTGTCAATTTGGTCTTTAACGTTTCAAATATATCAATTTAGTTTCTAAACTTTTGGTATTATGTCAAAATAGTTTATGTTGTTAAGTGATACATGTAAAATGTTGACCTTGCTAACAGCTAACATAAAATATTATTTTCGTCACATAGACTGTCACGTGTATTGTCAAGGTTAACATAATCTAATATATATAATATGAGCACAACTTTTTGTGCTATAACTTTGATATGACGGATTATGTGTAGTAGAAAAATATGATAAGTTCGTATAAAATTAATAGGCTGTCATTCATAGTTTGCCACCTCAGAGTTGTGAGAAATGTTGTGACCCTAGTATTAATTGCATTTGAGAAGCATGAAAAGAAAACTAGATTCTATAGTAGAATCTCAAAAAAATAATTTATTGACACTACTTTCTGCGCTTCAGGGGTCCAGTCTTGTACCCAGACTTACATGGCTTGCCCCAAGGAGTAAGAGAACACCTTCCATGATTCCCACTACTCTTGCTTCTACCCTCACCTCCACCATGAGGATGATCTACTGGATTCATAGCCACTCCTCGAACTACTGGTCTTCGTCCCAATCACCGGCTTTGCCCAGCCTTCCTGAGCTTTCGAGCCCCATGGCTTGGGTTTGACACCATACCAATTGTGGCCCGGCACCGTGAATCAATCAACTTCTCAGCACCTGAAGGCATTTTAATTAAACAGTATCTAGACGTCGGCTCTTTCAAGATCTTTGCACAAGTTCCTGCAGCTCGAACTAGCTTGCCACCTTGATCCGGGTTGGCCTCAATGTTGTGGATCATTGTTCCAATACGCATAGCAGCAAGTGGCATACAACTCCCAATTTGTGAATTTATGTCAAGATGAAGCATCTGGTTCATCATGCTCTCACGCAAACTATGAGTTCCAACTACATCTATGAAAATTGAAACAAAGAACAAAAAGATTTTGTTCAAAAAATTTGCATTCTGATTAGTTTCATGAAGCAATGCACTCATATAGAATTAAGCCCAACACAACTAGCAAGGCTACTTAGGTTGAATTCTTTAGTCTTTTCACTTTGAAAATGCCAAACTGGCTTCTCACAACTATGACTGAAAATTTGACTTAAGTAGAACTAATTTCCCAAGAAACAAAGCAACAATAATATTGAAATTCCAAATTTTCTTTAAATTCGCAGCAACCAAGCAGAAACTTGGATTCAAAGCCCCAAATGAGATTTATACAGAAATTTGGCCAAGAAAATTAGAGTTCATCACATATTCAGAATTAAAAAAAAAAAAAAAGAATAATAATCAAATTCTCGTTCTTTTTGCCATTTTCTTTGTAACCAAACAGTAAATTTGACCCAAAAAAAGGATTCAAATTTTAAGTTTCCATTCTCTCCCTCAGTTTCTCTCAACAACCAAACACCAACTAAGCTTAAAAATTTGGGGGAAAAATAATTCATTCCTATTCTCGCCCTCAGTTTTCTCAGCAACCAAGCATTAAATACACTTTTTTTTTTAAAAAATAAAATAAAATAAATTTCTGTCAATGTAGACAGTTTTCTCGGCAACCAAACACAGAGAGAGAGAGAGAGTTGTGGAAAAGAAAAGTACCAGAGGAGAAATTGCAATGAGAAGCAATGTTGTTGTGGGCAGATTGGCGGATCGTAGAATGGATGAGGTTGTTAAAGAAGCTCGATGAAGCTCGCCGAAGAGCCATTAATCAAAGCCCTCTAGGGTTTAGGATTGTTTGATTTTGCCTGTTGTACTCAAGGTTGTCAGGATGGGAATCCTACACAGGATTAGTGAGAGGGGTTCGGGAATCGGATCAGGGACCATAAGATTCTACTTTCTGGTTAACAAAACACCAATAATTATAATCTTCATAATATGTTAAGGAAACATTGGAAAAAAGTAAATTTTGACACAAATTACTAATAAAGGGCAAGTCTTACTAACTACCAAATTACAAATACTTGAACAAATTTCATAGTTCAAAGTTACAACTTACAAATACAAATTTCTAACTTCTAACACCACAAACATACACATAAACAACACAAAGCAAATAACAGCATTTCAAACAAAGCTACAAGATCATCTAAACCAAGGTCATTGTAACATTGAATGTTTTCCTCATAAGGGGGTTGATCATCATAAACTACATTCTCATCTATGTCATTTTTAGCAATCAAATCATCCATGGGATAATCACCAAAATCCCTTGATGCATTTGGAGGTTCATTGGCATCACCATAATCAATTGCAATTGCTGCAAATAATGCATGAATATGACACCCCAAGTTACAAATTCATCAAATCTTTGTATTAAAACTCGGGTCCAAAAAAAATCAAATCTTTTAAAACACCAACATATAAATACCCAATTTTTTTTTGACAATATATCTACATGGCATAATGCCATCCATGTCAGTGAAGTCCTGGCATCGTAGCACAGTGGTGGGGAATTGGGTTCAACTCTAACTCTAAATTAAGAAAATCCGAACATACCAACTATCAAAAACTTTGAATTCAGTAACACACATTCAGATTATATAAACTGCACAACAACCAAGGACTCACTGCACCCTACTCCATTGCATCAAACTATAAAACAAAAGCTCAAGAAGCCATTTTTACACAAATACATGCTTCATTGTTTTAAACGGCAATAATACTAATAAAAACTAAAAAGACCCCAGAAACCAAATGAACTGACGTATCAAAAATAAGCAGAGAAACAGAAAAAAAAGGCGCAAACTTTACAGTTTTATTGATAAGCAGTATTACAAACAATCAGAATGGAACAATAATCATGAACAAATCAGATAAATTCAAGTAATCATGACATGAACAAACCCAACGAAATCATTAAAAAAAAATCCAAAAAAATGGGAAAATATTAACAAATCAACACCGGAATTTGAAAAAAAAAAAAAAAAACTCACAGGCATTGTGGCGTAGGGGTGTCAATTCGGGTTAGCGTGTCGGGTTCGTGTCAGGTTGAGGTAGGGGTATTCGACTAAATGACTCAACCCTAACCCGACCCATTTAATAATCGTGTCATGATCCTTCAACTCTAACCCGACCTGTTAATAAGGCGGGTTAACTTGACCCAACCCATTTGACACGCTTAATAAACGAGTTGTGTTGAGTTGACATGAATGTAACACAACCCATTTCAACCTGCATAATATTAAATATAACATCTATCTAGAAATAATTTTTTTTACATCCCAAAAAGCAGTGCATACACTTCAAGTCTTCAATCCGTATTCAAAATAATATAGTTCAACAAAAATATAACATTCATCTAGAAATAAGTTCTTTACACTCCAAAAGAAGTGCATACACTTCAACCCAAATTCAAAATAACGAAGTTTAACAGAAATAAAATAACATAATTCAACAAAAATATAATATCCTTGGAACTTGCCAAATGCTAAGTATCAATATTGAAAGAATTTGAGCAAATAGTAGACTAATCCTGACTATGACCACGATTATCATCCATAGATTCTTTGTTGATGTCCAAATTCATAACATCTTCCAGAAGCTCATTCAATTTTATTTGTGCAAGTTCTATGTCAAAAAAAAAAAAAGTATTAGTAGTTCTAGGGTCTGAAAGTTTCAATTTTCAATTATATCCCTTGTAAATTTTTGTAATTACTCACTTTTCTTTTTAAATTTAAAATATATGTTGGATATAAAAAATATTTGACAAATCTAAAATAAAATAAATATTTATTCGTTATATGAGTTAAACGGGTTGTGTTAAGTGGGTCATTTTGGGTTGACACAAATAAATTGGTGTGTCAAACGTGTCTATTACGGGTTACGCGGGTTGACCCACTTATGTCATGTTTCTTATCGTGTCGCTTTTGGGTCGACCTGTTTATGACCCAAACCCATTAAGGCCCAACCCTAACCCGAAAAAACTTGTGTTGGGTTCGTGTCATGTTTGCGGGTTGGGTCGAACATTGACACCCCTACTGTGGCGTCAGAGACGAATGGAATTTCAGATTTTCTCTTTCTTTTTCTTTTTTTTGGATTGTAAATTTTCAGATTTTAATGATGTTTTGGGCTTGGCTCAAAAAACGCTCAGCAGACTTGTTTTCAGTAATCACTTTGGGCTCGAATATTGGAGGCCCGAAATACAAGAAAAAGAGTTCATTTTGTGTTGTACAATCGGGATCAGGATTGCGATTGTACACAATCCTACTTGTTTCCACCTCCCATATAATAAAAATGCCAGAAACACAAAAATTTATATAATTTGTCACGTGGCAAATTATGAGTAGTGAATGTGTGGGCTCACATGGACTCGCATCTTTTTCTTCACCACTCGCAACTTACCACTTGGTGAATTGTGGTTAAAATTATGTAAGTTTTTGCGTTCCTAACATTACTCTCTAGATGAACCTAGATCGACCAAAATCAATTTCAAGAAGTAAGATCATAGGATCTAGGATCTCGTATTGATAACCATGGTCCATGGTTCTACTTGTTAGAACTTGTTTGAAAATGGAGCCCTTAACGATGTCATTTATGCATTAAGTTGTCCTCATTATTATTATTACTATTATTTTTCTCTTCAAGATATACTAATATTTATGCATGAATGAGAATAAGTTACTTTTGTTTTGTTTTTTGTTTTTGGTAAATATTATACTATTTGATAACTTGTTATTAAATTAATATTATATAAATCACACACACAAATTACGTTATAGGATTACCTGTTCTCTTTATTCTCAAAACGCATTTCAAATTTTGTGTGTTAGACTATAGTGTTCACTAATATGGTCAATCAATTTTGAGGGAAAATTTTCACGATTCCCCAAATATGGGAACCATTGTTGTAGTGTTGCACTAATAAAAGGAGAATCGACATGTTAAAGAAAGGCAATATATAACAAGCAACACAAAACAACTATTTTGGGATTGACAAACTGCACACACATATCCAGTATGTTTAAATCCCACGACCTTACCATCTAACTTATTATCATGGAAAAAAAGGAAATACCAATTTAGCTATAGCTCATTCGTGCTAACACATAATATTGTCATTTTTTTTACGACATTGTTTGTGTCAATTTAAAATCATTGTCATTTATGTTAGTTGGTCAGTATTTGTCGATTTAAAAAAAAAATATGTTGTCTACCACATGCTATCCTCATAAAATTAGGGTTTAGACACTATAAATATTAAAATGTAAATTCACTTTTTTTTTTTTTTTTTTTTTTATCATGTTTTTATTAAACTTATATAACTTGACATGTTATGTAAGATCATAAAGACTTTAATATGAAAAATATCTCAAATCAATAATTCATTCGTAGGGTGAATAATTAAACATGATAAGGTAATATTCAAATATAATTAAATTTTCATATAGTCTATAGTTAAGGATAGAATTTAAATAAGAAAATGTTATATTTTGAACTCTATAGTTTAGGTGTTCAACTTTTTCTTTCTTCTGTTTCTACTTTTTTGTTTGTTTGAACAACATGAAGTCCTCTCGTTACTCTTGAAGTTCTTATACCATAGTCGATTATTCTTATTAAGAAATAACTTCACAATATTCTCTTGCTTGATCCTAAATAATAGGATTTGAACTTAACTGTCCACCCTAGTAATGCGAATTACCATTGTAAGGATCTGATTTGGACTTCTAGCCCAACGGATGTGTGGACTTAAGCCCAAAATAGCCCAAAACAATAAATTTGTAGAGAATGGGTTGGGAGACTGGGCTTACGTGAACCAAATAACAGAAGAACAGGTTTTGATGCCAAAAAGAGAAAGATAACAAAAGTTTGTTAAGGAATAATGCTCTCGAACTGGTCCAAGGACGCTGATTCTTAAATATTTTGCACTTAAAGCTCTATTACAGATTTGTCTACAGTTTTTCTCCCCTTCTTCATGGAGGGTCTTTCACGTTATATAGTCCTCCTCGGACCATCTTAATCTTACACTTGTTGACCATCTGAACCCTTATTTGAGTACCTGTCCTATCAGGCACCGTCCTTGGCTTTCTGTGAGTTGTGGTTGCCAAGGCATTACTGTTCAGGGGTCTTCTCCACATAAATGCGGCCAGAAAAGTAGCTGCGGTGCATTTAATGCGGTGGTAGTAGCTTTCCTTCAGATATATTATATTTTTCTTTTGGGGTTTTCTTCCCTCTTACACGTTTCTGGGGTACGTCCTTGTCATTGATGCATCCTGGGGGGTCGCCTTGATCATTAGGTTCGGTGTTTGACCTATTCTGAGTCGGTCCGAGGAGACACTCCTCCTCGGACAACCTTCCCGTTCCATGTTCTGTTCGTAAAATCTGACTCAAAACAATTTGTACTGCTTGCTTGTCTTCAGATTACTTACCTCTTCGGACAGGGCCCAAGGCCCAATATGTGATTCGGCCCTTTAACCCCACAATAGCCCCTCAAAACTCCAGTTTTTCTCCTTCTCATCCGAGGAGAAAAGTGGGGTTTTGATTTTTAAGAAGTTACATCAATTGATTCCTTGATTCGCACGTGCGAGGGCGCTGTTTTATGTGCCCCATTAATTGCACCTGACGTTTTGAAGCCCACGAAGCGTCATTAATTGCTCCATGCGGTGCTTTGTTTCCTAAATCTAACAGTGAGGCGCAGATCCAATGACTGATTTTTTCCCTGGAATTTTGAGCGGGATAACTCTTATTGCTTGTTTTCACTCCCTATATAAAGCGTATGGAGAAACCTTTTCTCCATTTTTACAAGTCTTTAGGTTTCCAAAGATTTCAAACACTTAAGTTCTCAACAACTACCCCAGGGGGTTGGCCTACGATATTGTTCCTCAAAACAAATCGTTACACACAGAGAGGTGAGGGAAGTGGTCATTCCTATAATAGCCTTCATAGAAGGGGGGATGACCCTTCCTATGGGTAGGATAACCCGAGACTACCTTATTAACCATAGGCTATGTCCCCATCAGTGCGCACCCAATATGTTTAGGATCCTAGGCTGTGTCGATGCTCTAAACGAGTATCTCGAACTGGGGCTCACATGGCACGACGTGGTCCATATGTACGAGTGCCACTCACAAGTTGACAGAGGGTTTTACCTCAAGTCGAGGTCGGCCATTGTCAGGCTTATCTTGTGCCTCCCTAAATCCAACAAAGGGATGAAAGATAACTACCTCATCGCTTTAGGGGCATGGCACGATGGTCTCCACTGCCCAACCCAAGAGAGAGAGACAGGTGGAATACCTTAGAGTTAGGTTCCTTAGCAAAAGACTTAGATTTTTTAACCCCACTCATGTCCTTTGTTTTTCTTTCCATTGAAAGTAGACTTCAATTATCTAATTGAGTTTGGTTTCTCGGTTATTTCTGCAGAGAGGAGGCAAGTCGCTCCTCGGCTCAGTCTTACTAACGTCGCGGCTCTTAACTATCTGCTCCGGTTAGAGATTTTTGTGAGCGAGGACCGACAGTTGTGAGCTGTCTATTTGATCCTCGGTTTCGACCCCATTTCGAAGATCTTTCAGGAGGTTGGCCACACCATCAGAGCTGGTGACCCTCGGATAAATTGTATAGACATGTCAAAGTCGGATTTCCTGGCCTGGGGCGACCTTCCCCCAGTTATATTACCAGTTCAACAAATCCTTCCTCCGCTCGTAATACCTTTACAACAAATCCCTTTCGAAGCATCAGTTGCGGCAGAAGAGGAAATTGCCTCCTCGCGCTTATCATTGGAAGAGGAGATAGACCAATTCCACTTCGAAGGGGAGGAAGGAGTATCGGAAAGGCCCGTGTAGCTCTCGGATTCTGAAATCAAGTCTGACAGACACTCCGCGGCTTTTCAGTCTGAGATAGTGGTTGTTGAGGTTGATACAAGCTCAGAGGAAAGAAGAGAGATGGACTCAAAGAGGAGACTGAGCTTGAAAGGTTTAATGGCCAACAAGAACAAGGGGGAAACTTCGAAAGACGCCCCCAAGACCCAAACTCCTGCCAATCTTCCCCTTCCTCCTCCTCCTCTCGCTGATCTCGGACTGCCGGCTGCGCAAGATTCGAAGAAGAAGAGGTCAGTGCACGAATTGGGGGAAGGTGAGGTGGCTCGCCCAAAGGGCACCAAACAGTAGAAGACTAAAGGCCCTAGGGATAAGAGGGCCACCTCCCTTGATAGCAGGGAGGACGTCGAAGTGCGCCGACCACAGCGCACATAGGCTCCACAGATAGAGTTGGATGGAGCCCAAATCCCCTGGGATGCCACTATCTGGGAATCCCAGAAAGGTCATACGGCCTAAGCTCTAGAGCAGCCTTTCTACTCCCACGGGACATGGAGGTTCTTAGACGTACTTGGCAACCGGAGCTCTTCATGTCATTAAAGAGGGACCTTGCCATGGTAAGTCAATTTTCGCTTTTCTGAACAGAGTGATAGGAAGCACCTTCATTTTTCAGTGCTGTTGCCATCATTTTGTATACATGATTCCTTTGTTATTGTCATGCAGGTCACATAACAGGTTTACGTGGCCGAGGAATGGGTCCGGAATGCGAATAACAAATTTGATGCTGAGTCCCAGTCTCGGCATGAGGTTAAGAAGGCTCTCGGGGCCATGAAAGAAGAGAAGACACAGTTGGCCGAAAAGCTGAAAGTGTCAGAGCATGAGCGTAACAGTGCGCTAGCGGGGCTAAAAAATGCTGAGGCCCAGGCCGAGGACTAACGCAAACTGCTCTACACAACAGAGGTGAACTTGGCCATTGAGAAAGCCACCGTTTTGAGTCTAAAGGCAAAGCTACAAAAGGCTAAAGAGGCAGTTGAGGTGGCCAGGGAAGTTGCTAAGGCCACGGAGGAAGCCGCCTATGAGCGTGGGACGGAAGACGTTGAAAAAAGGTTGGTTGAGGAGATAGCTGAAGTATGTAGGGATTACTGCTCCGAGACCTGGGTAGAGGCACTCAGCCGTGCGGGGGTCCCTGTAGACTCTGAGCTAAGGAAAGTTGAGAGTGTATTCCTCCCGGAAGTCATCAGAGAAGCTCCAGCTGACCTGCCTCCGACCATTACCCTATCCCTCCCTCCTCCTGAGCAGATCTTTGATACTCAGGTCCTTGCTGGGGGTGTTGAAATTCCCACGGGGGTAGTAGGAAAGGGTAAGGATGTCCTATCCTCGGCCAAAGATGTCCCTGCTGAGGATTCCCTGACCATCAAGGACATGGTTTCCCAGGCCAAAATAGTTGAGTCAAAGTCTGATGTTGGGGATGCCAAGCGCAAGGCCACTGATTCCGGGAAGGGCACCCAAGCCGCAAAGAAGTAGTCGTAGGATTTTTCTCTTTCCTTCTTCTTCCTTTTTTTTTTTTTTTTTTTTTTTTTTTTTTTTTGTGTGTGTGGCTTTTGCCAACATTTGTAATGTACCCACCTTTGATTAATGAATAGACTTTTTATTTTTATTTTTTATACTTCTTGTATCTTTATTTTATACGTTCCCTAACTTATTAGTATTATAAGAAGCATTGCACTATTGCTGTTTGTTTTTATTAGAAGCTAATAATAACTTAATGCTAGCAAGTTAAGTAATTTGATAATGTACCAACAACAGACAGGTTTATCACATATTTGTATCGAGAACTGTCCCTTCTGTATCGAAAGTTGATATCAATGGAGATGAATATATACTTTAGTGAAAGCAGAGTAGAAATGGGAGTATCTTTGTCTCGTTTACTACTTAGACGAGTAGGTTAGGGCTTGTACTTATGCAAAATTATTGATCCGTGGGATTGGGTACGACCCTTGTAAAGACGTTGATGAGTGTAAAGATGCCATTGGATATCAATTTCTCCCAATGAGTATAAAAATGATGACATAGTGTTAATTTCCCCTTAGCATCTGGTTCGAGGACATCAGGCATGACTAAGGTTTTGTTTGAACACTTATAAAAATGACGACATAGTGTTAATTTCCCCCTAGCATCTGGTTCGAGGACATCAGGCATGACTAAGGTTCTGTTTGAAAACTTATAAAGGAAGAACAACGCACTTATGCAATGAATGGATGTACTGGCAAAGAAAACTTTCATTAATAATAGTACCTTTTCAGGTTGTTTACATTCCAAGGGCGTGGTATTACATGCTCATCTAAGTCTTCTAAATAATACACTCCTATACCAGCCACTGAGGTGATGCGGTACGGTCCTTCCCAATTGGACCCTAGCTTTCCCTATGCTGGGATCTTTGCAGTACCTAGGACCTTCCTTAACACCAAATCACCCGGCGCCAATGGCCTTAGCTTCACGTTGGCGTCGTAACCTTGTTTGAGCTTGTGTTGGTAGTATGCCAATTGAACCATTGTGTTCTCCCTTCTTTCTTCAATAAAGTTTAAACTCTTTTCTAGTAATTCACTGTTATTGTCCAGATTGAAAGAGCTAGTCCTCAGTGTAGGGAAGCCGTTCTCCAAAGGAATAACCGCCTTAGCATCATATGTCATCGAGAAGGGGGTTTCCCCGGTGGATCTGCGAGGCGTGGTTCGGTATGTCCAGAGGACATGTGGCAGTTCTTCCACCCATTTTCCCTTTGCATCGTCTAACCTCTTCTTGAGTCCATTCACTATGGTCTTGTTAACGGCCTCGGCTTGACCATTTCCCTGGGGATAGGCTGGGGTAGAGTATCTGTTCTTGATTCCCAAGTCACAGTAGTATCTCCTAAAAGATTTGCTATCGAATTGGAGGCCGTTGTCCGAGATGAGGGTATGAGGGATTCTGAATCGGGTGACAATGTTTTTCCAAAAAAACTTCTTGGCGTCCACATCCCTGATGTTTGCCAAGGGCTCAGCTTCAACCCATTTGGTGAAGTAATCCGTGTCGACTAACAGGCATCTCTTGTTACCTGCCGCTTCAGGGAAAGGGTTTACGATGTCTAAGCCCCATTGTACGAACAGCCAAGGGCTGGACAGAGGATTAAGGACTCCTCCAGGTTGATGCATGTTCGGCGCGAACCTTTGACATTGATTGCATTTCTTTACGTATTCTTGTGCTTCCTTCTGCATTTTTGGCCACCAGTAGCCTTGAGTGATGACCCTGTGTGCCAAAGATCTACCTCTGGTGTGGCTCCTACAGATCCCCTCGTATAACTCTTCCAGTAGTAATTTTGTTGCTTCAGGGTGTATGCACAGCAAGTAGGGCTCAAAAAATGAGTGTTTGTATAACTTTTAGTCCTTGGACAACCAGAACTGAGAAGCCTTCCTACGCACCTTTACTGCTTCTGATTTTTCCTCAGGCAGGATGTCGTTCTTCAAGAATGATATTATGGGGTCAATCCAGATAGGCCCTACCCTGACTTGGTGAACATGGATCATTTCTCTTTCCATCCCTGCTGGTTTGTACAAATCTTCCACAAGGATGACCCGAGGAAGACCTTGTGCCGAGGAAGTAGCAAGCGTGGCCAGGGAATCAGCATGGGTGTTTCCACTTCTAGGGACGTGCAACAAGTTGAAAGATTCGAATCCTGACCGTAGGTGCCCCACCTGACTTAAGTACCTCTGCATTCTTTCGTCCCTTGCCTCAAATTCTCCTTTTACTTGGCCAACGACTAATCTCGAGTCCGAGAACATCTCTATCGCCTTCTTGCCCATTTTCTGAACCATGGTCATTCCCATTAGCAGGGCCCCATATTCGGCCTCGTTATTCATGGCCAAGAATCCTAGTTTTAGCGATTTCTCAATAGTGATCTTCTCGGGGGATATTAATACTATTCCCACCTCGGACCCCTTTTGGTTTGCTACGCCATCGACGTACACTTTCTAGGATAGCGGGCCCTATTGGGAGATCACGCCAACCAATTTTCCATCCATGTGTTGCGCTTTTGTCACTTCTTCCGATGAGGATTCAGCGAACTCGGCCACCAGGTCTGCGAGGACCTGGCCCTTGACGGAGGTACGGGGCATGTACTTGATATCAAAAGCCCCTAGGATCGTCCCCCATTTAGTAATTCTCCCTATGTAATCAGCACTTCGAAGTACAGTTTTGAGTGGGAGCTGAGTCAGGACGACAACTGTATGCGCTTGGAAGTAATGGGGAAGCTTTTGTGTGCCAAGCACCACTGTCAAGACGACCTTTTCTAGTGGTAGATACCGAACCTCGGCCTCATGTAATGATTTGCTTACATAGTAAACTGGCTGTTGTACGCCATTGTCAACTCGCAGCAATACCAAACTTACAGCGTGAGGGGCCACAATGATGTATGCGAACAGGATCTCATCCACCTCAGGACTAGACATGATAGGTGGTCGCGATAGATATTCTTTAAGTTGTTAGAAAGCCAGCGCACACTCTTCAGTCCATTCAAATCCTTTCCACCTTTTCATCAAGAGGAAGAAAGGTTTGCACCTATCCGCCGATTGAGAAATAAACCGATTCAGGGCGGCAGCTATTCCGGTAAGCTTCTGGACCTCTTTGGGATTCCGGGGTGGTTGTAAACTGTTAATGGCTTTGATTTGATTGGGGTTGACCTCAATACCCCAGTGAGTCACCATGTATCCCAAGAACTTGCCTGATCCGACGCTAAATGAACACTTGGAAGTGTTTAGGCGTAACCTATGTTTCCGCAGGATTTCAAAGATTCTTCCGAGGTCTATAACGTGCTTGGACACCACCTTACTCTTCACCACCATGTCGTCTATGTAGACCTTAATGCTTTTGCCCAATTGGGATTCAAACATTCTTATCATCATCCTTTGATAATTGACCTTGCGTTCTTTAAGCCGAATGGCATCACCTTATAGTGGTAGTTTTTAGTGGGAGTGACAAATGCTGTTTTCTCTTGATCATCCAAGGCGAGTGGTATCTGATGATACCCTTGAAAGGCGTCTAGGAAGCTCATCCGAGGATGGCCGACCGTTGCATCTACCAATTGGTCTATTCGAGGCATAGGGAAGGGATCTTTTGGGCAGGCCTTATTCAGATCCGTGAAGTCCACACATACTTGCCACTTCCCGCTCTTTTTCTTTACTACTACGGTATTGGCCAACCATTCGGGGTAAAAGACCTCCTTGACAGCCCCTGCCTTTTTAAGTTTCATTACTTCTTCCCTGATAGCGTCTGCATGTTCTTTGGATGGGCACCGAGGCGATTGCTTTTTAGGAATGATGGATGGGTTAACGTTCAGGTGATGGCAGATAAACTCTGGATCCACCCCTGGAGCCTTATAAGCGTCCCATGCAAACACATCAATATTTCTTTTGAGGAATACCAACAGCTCCTCCTTCTTATGAGGGGGTAGTTGAGCCCCGACCTGAAAGAACTTCTCCGGATCACCACCTATAATAAAATTTTCCAAATCCTCGCATTTGGGCTCTTCGGCTGGTTCATAGGATGGCAGTTTTGGAGTTTTTGATTGCTATAAGTCCCTTTCGGTAGTGGTTGAGGAGCTAGTTTCGTGCTGCCGTGAGATGGCGGCCACAAGGCATTGCCGAGCCATAGGTTGGTTCCCCACAATTTCTTCGATGCGGCCCCCTGAGAGGTATTTTACTTTCTGGTGCAAGGTGGATGAAACGGCTTCTAGAGCATGGAGCTAGGGCCTGGCCACAATAGCCGTGTAGGGGGAATAGGCATCCACCACGATGAAGTTTATCTCCACCACTTCTGAACCAGTCTGTATGGGTAGTCTGATCTAACCCTTTGGAATGACAGTCTTCCCCTCGAAACTAATCAAAGGGGAATTGTAGGTTGTCAGGTCCTCGGGTTTTAATCTCAGCCCCTTGTACAGGTCAGGATACATGACCTCGACAGCTTTACCTTGGTCTACCAACACTCTTTTTACATCATACCCTCCTATCCTGAGTGTGACCACCAGAGCATCATCGTGGGGCTGAATGGTTCCGATCTTGTCCTCATCCGAGAAGCCCAGAACTGGTCGGATTTCCACTCTGGCTCTTTTAGGCTTCGGATCGGTGCTCTCGGCGAGAAGCCGAGCTACAGACATTACTCTGGAAGGGCAAGAATCGGTCCTACTGGGAGTAGCGAAGATGACATTGATCGTTCCCAAGGGTGGTCTCGAAGAATCATCTCTCCTAGGTTCCGAATTTGTTTGACCACCTCGACTATTGGTGTGGTGCAACAGATGTTTCAACTTCCCTTCTCAGACCAGCTGGTCCAAATGGTCCCATAAATTTCTGCAGTCCTCTGTAAAGTGCCCATGGTTCTGATGGTATTGGCAATAAAGGTTCTGGTTTCGTCTCAGGGGGTTTCCCAGCCATCTTGTTTGGCCATTTGAAGAACGGTTCATTTTTAACCTTTTCCAGAACCTGGTGCACCGATTCTCGGAACCCTATATTGATCGCTTGAGCATTGGTAGACCCTGACTGACCAGCAAAATCTCTCCATGGCTGGCTGTTACTATATCGGTCCGACCTGAAATCCCTCATCTCTTGAAGGATAACCTTATCCTTTCCTTTACCCATTTGCTGGTTTTCCTCAACCCTCTTATATTTATCAATACAGTCCATGAGCTGGCGCAAATTGGTGACAGGTTTTCCCGTTAGGGACTTCCTTAAGTCATGCTCGATTGGGAGGCTACTCTTGAAGGTGCTGATGGTGATGTCTTCAAAATTACCGTCAATCTCATTGTACATCTCCCAATTTCTGTCCAAGTATGTCTTCAGGGTCTCTCCCTCATACTCAAGGATAGTAGGGAAGATAGGGGTCGAGGGACTCTACTGCACGTGATGAAGCGAGAACCAAATGCCTGGGTGAGCTCCTTAAAGGAGTTTATGGAATCGGGCTTCAGGCTGTCAAAGCATCTCATTGCTACGGGTCCTAGGCTGGATGGGAAGACCTTACACATCAGGACTTCGTCTCTGGAATGGACGACCATTCTCTGATTGAAATGGCTCATATGCTCTACGGGGTCTGTCTTGCCATTATACATGGTGAACGTGGGTTGAGTGAACCGTCGGGGGAGTTCTACTCGCTCAATTCTTCACGTGAAAGGCGACCTGGAGATTTGATCCAACGCCTTGCCCATAGTGTCGTTTCCCACGCCTTTTCGAGGGGGGCTCTTGTGCCTACATTTGTGGTAGTGCTCCTCTTCATAGGAGAAAGACTCACTGGGTGGGGTCTTTGACCTTCGTCTGTAGCTACCATCCTCTTCACCGTCAGGAGAGGTGTCTGGGGTAGAGGAAGCTTGCCTTCGCTGTGCATGGCGCAACTTTCTCTTCAGCTGGTCGACTTCTAGTTGTAGTGCTCTGGTATTCTCTTCTTGAGAGAGATGAGCCTTTCCCCGTGACTGGCTTCTTTCGGTCCGGGCACTATGCACACTCCCCTCTCGATCCCTTTTCTGCTTGAGGTTGACGAAAGGATTTTAACGTTGGGATCTTATGGATTCTGCCTGTCGTGGATTTGAACCTGCCATGGTTGAACGTTGAGCTCACCAACACCCGAGTATTCCCCTTCCTACAGACGGTGCCAATTGTAAGGACCTGATTTGGACTTCTAGCCCAACAGATGTGTGGACTTAAGCCCAAAATAGCCCAAAACAATAAATTTGTAAAGAATGGGTTGGGAGACTGGACTTACGTGAACCAAATAACAGAAGAACAGGTTTTGATGCCAAAAAGAGAAAGATAACAGAAGTTTGTTAAGGAATAATGCTCTCGGACTGGTCTGAGGACGCTGATTCTTAAGTATTTTGCACTTAAAGCTCTATTACAGATTTGTTTACAGTTTTTCTCCCCTTTTTAATGGAGGGTCTTTCACGTTATATAGTCCTTCCCGGATCATCTTGATCTTACACTTGTTGGCCATCTGAACCCTTACTTGAGTACCTGTCCCATCTGGCACCGTCCTTGGCTTTCTGTGAGTTGCGGTTGCCAAGGCATTACTGTTCAGGGGTCTTCTCCACATAAATGCGGCCAGAAAAGTAGCTGCGGTGCATTTAATGCGGTGGTAGCAGCTTTCCTTCAGATATATTATATTTTTCTTTTGGGGTTTTCTTCTCTCTTGCACGTTTTTGGGGTATGTCCTCGTCATTGATGCATCCTGGGGGGTCGCCTTGATCATTAGGTCCAGTGTTTGACCTATTCTGAGCCGGTTCGAGGAGACACTCCTCCTCGGATAACCTTCCCGTTCCATGTTCTATTCGTAAAGTCTGACTCAAAACAATTTCTACTGCTTGCTTGTCTTCGGATTACTTACCTCCTCGGACAGGGCCCAAGGCCCAGTATGTGATCAGGCCCTTTAACCCCATAACCATTATCAACGTAATTACCATTCAATATACCAAATGTGCTAGTAAAAACAATCCTGGTTTAATTTCCCTCAATTGAAATATTTAAAATGATGACATATGAATCTTGTTCGACTCAATTATTATCATCTTGCAATATTAAAAATAATTGAATCTTTTTTTTTTAGAGATAATTACAACATGCTACTAATCTCGCAGCTCGAACCCTTTCCCCCTTAGACCCTTAAGCACTTTGTGCATGGGAAGGTGCCAATTCAACTACAAGGCCTTTTGGCCAAAAAAAAAAAAAAAAAAAAAAAAATTTGAATCTTAGATTGCATTGAGGTGAGATTGCGTTGAGGTAAGATTATGACTTATCCCACCTAAGAAACCAGTCCCATTATTATTGTAATAGTATGTAATCCTGTGCATATGCACGGGTACATTTAAAACCAATCACAATTACACACACACATATATATGATTTAGAATCTAATTAGATCTAAACTATTTGATTTTCGCATCCAATAATTCACTTGCCACAAAAATTAAAAAAAAAAAAAAATTAGATAGGACACATGGCACAAAATTGAATTTCATTTAAAATTAAATTTAGAATCTAATTGAATTTAGAATCTTTAATTTTTGCACGTAATAATTCACTTGACACATAAATTTAAAAATTATATGAGACACATAACGCAAAATTAGACATGATTTAGAATCAAATTGGATCTAAACTCTTCGGTTTTTACGTCCAATAATTCACTTGCAACAAAAATTAAAAAATTAAAAAATTAAATGGGACACATGGCACAAAATTAAACTTCAATTTAAAATCTAATTGAATTTAGACTCTTTGATTTTTGCACCTAATAATTCACTTGACACAATAATTTAAAAATTATATAAGACACATGGCGCAAAATTAGACATGATTTAGAATCTAATTGGATCTAGACTCTTTGGTTTTTGCACCCAATAATTTACTTGCTATAAAAATTAAAAAATTAGATGGGACACATGGCACAAAATTGAACTTCCATTTAGAATTTAATTGAATTTAAACTCTTTAATTTTTGCACCTAATAATTCACTTGACACACAAATTTAAAAATTATATGAGACACATGGTGCAAAATTAGACATGATTTAGAATCTAATTGGATTTAAACTCTTCGGTTTTTGCACCCAATAATTCATTTGTCACAAAAATTAAAAAATTAGATGAGACATATGGCACAAAATTGAACTTCAATTAAAATTCAATTTAGTATTTAATTGAATTTAGACTTTTTGATTTTTGCACCTAATAATTCACTTGACACACAAATTTAAAAATTAGATGAGACACGTGGTGCAAAATTAGACTCAAATTTAGAATTTAATTGGATTTTTTCTCAATTTTGGCTATATATAAATACTAGCATGTAACCCATGCAAATGCATGAATGCATTTAAAATTAAACATAATTTTTATTAAAAAAATATAAATAATTAGTCAAATTATTATTAAAAAAATAGCATGTAACACATCCTTTAATGCATACATATAGTTACATTTAAGATTAAACTTAATTTTTATCATAAAAATATAGATAATTAGTCAATTTTTTTTTTAAAAAAAGTAAACGTACGTAATTTGTCACATATTAAAATTCTTACTTAAATTTAATAATACTTATGATCATTTTTTTCCTAATTTTTAATAAGATAGAACGTGTGGTAATTTTTGTTGTGTGGTGATTTTTATTGAGTATATGTGAAATAAAAATCTAATACTAATCTTTTTTTCTTTTTATTTAATTTTTTTATTTCATAGCTCATTAGTATTAAATTCTTAATATTTTGCACTCATTAACTCACTTGATACAAAGATTAAAAAAATTAGGTAGACAAATGACACAAACTTAAGTGAATAATTATAGTGTGGTTCCCGCATAAATTTAGACAAAATTTTTATTATAAAAATATAAATAATCAGTCAAATTATTTTTAAAAAATAGCATGTAACACATGCATATGTATCGATACATTTAAATTAAACACAGTTTTTATCATAAAAATATAAATAATTAGTCAAATTATATATATATATATATATATATATATTTTTTTTTTTTAAAAAGTAAACGTAATTAGTCACATATTATAATTTAATACTACTTATGATAAATTTTTTTTTTTCCAATTTTTAATAAGATAGAATGTGTAGTGATTTTTATTGAGTATTTGTGATTTTTTTTTTTAATTTTATAGTTTATTAATATTAGATTCTTAGTATTTTGCACTCATTAACTCACTTGGCACAAAGATTAAAAAACTTAAGTGGATATATGACACAAACTTAAGTGGATAATTAATTATAGTGTGGTTCCCACATAAATCTAGACACATGGCACAAAATTGGAAACTCTAATTTGGAATTCTAATTTGAGTTTATTTCAGTTTCACCTATTATTATATATATAGATATAGACTAGCTATAACCCCATGTATATGCATAGATATACTTAAAGATATACAATAAGATGCATAATATAATTTATATACATATATTTATAATTTTTTTTGAGAGTTTCAACCTATTGCGTCCGCTCTTGATAATAGCTTTTTACTATCAGACCAATAGACCAATTGGTTTTTGGTGTAGGTGGGGATTGAACCTCAGATCTCTTATTCAACCATCAGAGATCTCTTATTCAACCATCAGAGACTTTACCAGTTGAGCTAACTGGAACCTACTCTATATATATATATATATATATATATATATAATTTAAATACTATTGATAGTCATTTTTATATTTTGTTAACTCTTTAAAAATTTTTGTAAGGATATTATTAGGTATAAAATGTAAATTGTTTATTTTTTTAAAAAAAATTATTGTGAAGCACTTTTTTTTTTTAGGATTCATTTATTTTAGACTCTTTAGTTTTTGTACTTAATAACTCACTTGGATGAATATTTATGATGTGGTCCCACATTTGATTCTAAAATTAAGAAATAAAACTCTTTAAGAATAAATAATTTAGGACACGGCGCAAAATTGAAACTCTAATTTGGAATTTTAATTTGAGTTTCTCTCAGCTTCACCTACTTAGACATTAATCTCCTAGTGGGTAAGGAGTTATTATAGTCTTGTTCAAATAGGATTGTTACATCACAAATATAAATTCTCTATCTCATTTTTTGTGTTTCACTTTATATATTACTAATTACAACTTGTTACGCATACATTTTTTATATTTCCTTAAAAAATCATTAAAGTTTAAAATGGAAAAAAAAAAATCAAACACATGATATTTGATTTACTAAATAAACTGCTATAAGGAAAAAAAATTACATACGCAGCTAAAATTAGATATAATTCTATTGATTGTGATGAAGTTATAATAAGTAAATTCCAATTAACTCATTTGGTAGAGTTTCTTATTATAAAATAAAAGATTTATAGTTTAATTCCTACCTATACCAAACTATTTGATGACTTGATGATAAACTGTGATCTATTTTTTTTTATTTTTTTTTATTTTTTATATTATTTGAATAGATTAGTCAAGATTGTGTCAAGATTGCCATAAAGATTTGATTGGTCTACTCTTAGCCACAATTTCAATAGTTTTCTTGACCAATAGATTAGTCATAGGAGGCGTCTCTTTAAATCCCTCAATTCCTTCACTTTTACAAACATTTAAATTAAGTTTCATTGACAAAACTATTTTATTTTATTTTTTTAATAGTTTCAATATTTTTCTTGACCAATAGATAAGTCAAGGGAGGTGTCTCTTGACTCTTACGTGTAAATCCATCCTTTTTTTTTTTCTTTGGTAAATAGAAGATATATCAAACAACTAAGGAACCGGAACAATACAAGAAGAAGTCACAGTCTAATAGTGGTAGAGCTAGAAAATTTTTTTAGGGGGCGAAGCTAAATATAAAAAAATTATTTAGGAGCTATCCAAAACCCAAACAATTACATAGTGTATAAAATTTGTGTTCAGGACTAATAACTACTTTTTTATTATTATTTATTTTTTATAATTTGTGCTTTTTTATTATTTGAATACTATATATATATGGTTGAAAATTGCAAAAAGCTAGGGGGGGGCAAGGGGGCCATGGCCCCCCCTTAACTTTGCCTATGCCGTCGAATTATACATTACAAAACAGCCCCAAACAGCAGGAGGGGGTACAAAAGACAACAAAATCAGACAGGAGAGAGCATCCCAGTCTTGCAAGAGCATTAGCACTCTTGTTAGCTTTTATGTACACATGTTGGACAGTGGAGTTAGGGATCCTTTGCAGCAGTGACCTGCAATCATCCACCAACACCAATAACGAAGGGTAAACTTCTGGTTTCCTTTCTTAATGATAAGGGTAAAATTGTGAATGTGAATACTCATGAATATAGTATCATGAAGTGACGTTCAAAATAGACCCGTCGGCCTCACTTGTCATAAATGGCAGTCAAACAGCTTTAGGACGTCTATAGCTTTAGGAAGACGGGGTTAACTTGTCATAAATGGAAAGCTGACACTACTAAGTTGAAGGGAATAGGCGAAGCTGACGACCCCGACGAGGGAGTAGGCGAAGCTGACGACCCTGTGAGAGACCGCGCCCCCGGCCCCTTTTTATGATGTGTTGGGCCAAACCCACATGAATGGGTGGAGTCGTGTTATTGTCTCTCAAAATGGAGGTTTGACTAGTTATATTTTTCCCTTTAGATTAAGGGTTTTACAATGGAGTCGCCACTTATTTAATTATTCGAAAAATAAGAAAACCATGAATGAAAAATTCCTCATTTTATTAATTTGAAATTGAATTTACATAGATCGTAAGAAAATTACATGGCTTTGGTCCTAGATACAATCTAAGATAAAGTACATGGCTTTATTTCCTAGTTACAATCTAAAAATCAAAAATTACATGGATAAGTATTTGATCTACTAACCCTTGATCTAAGCTCGGAGGCTATGTTATAAGATGGGAAGGTGTTAGGCACCCACCTTGCCCGGTGAAATCGGTCTTCTAGACTATGGTGGCCAACATTCATATCACATCATCCAATATGTCAATCAATTTGTATGTTGAATTTAATGTGTGTGCATGTGATAAACCCTAATTCAATTTATTAAGTATGGCATTTGGATTGAAAAATAAACTCTAGTGAATGTGTGTGGATAGTGATAACATAGATTCAAGAATTTGAAAGAATTACTAAACAAACATGTTTTTCATATTTTTGATGTGGATTTAAGATTAAATCTAGTGATATGCATGAACATGTGATGAACAACTAAGAACATGTGAAGAACACATAAAAACAATTAAGAACATTCAAACATATTCAAGAGATTTATCATGCTTTAATCTTAAATTCTCATCATGGCAATATAAACAAACAGTTAGGGAAGGGGATTATACCTTCATGCAAGATCCATATGATGGAGGAGGGGATTCTTGATGGATGTCCTAAAGGTGGAGGAAAAGAAGAGCTAGGAGAGGGAGAGTGAGTCTCACTCAATACCTTGAGTCTCAGGAAGACCAAGATATGACAAGACTACTCAACTTCACTAGAACTCAAGAGAAGAGAAGAAAGGGGGATTTTTTGTTTTTTGGAATGAAGGAGAGGGGGGTTTATATAGTAGTGGTGGAGGAAATATGAATGGAAGGCCATTTAATGAGAGTTGATAAGGAATCATGAACCTAGACCTCATTTTAGCCTTTAGGAAAATCTGGTGCATTAAATGGAAAGATTGGTGGGAGTGAGGAGCAAGCCAAAATTCGGTTTTCCCGTAGCTGCTGTCACAGCCTATAGAGCCAACTTTGAAAAATCATATCTGCCTCAATTCTGATCGGAATTATCTCATTCTTGTGCTCAAATTAAAGCCCTGGATGTCTAGTTTCTGGGAAAAATAACCTCATTCACAGATTCAAAATATTCTGAGAGATATCAATGAAATGGTAAGCAGAGGTCATTTGTTAGAAAATGGTTTCAGCACAATTAACATTAATAAGTCCCCAAATTAGTTCCCAATTAACATTAAATGGCTCCAATTACTCCCATTTCAGGCTTAATTATCTCTAAATTTACTCTAATTAAAAGATAATTGTACAAATTACTCATTGAATAATTAATGTTTAACTATCTAGTTAATTAGGTGTATGCAACTCTACCATAAAATGTAGTCCTAACCAATCAAATTATAACACATCATCGATTTCAAGTTGATTATATTTATAACCAATTGAAATCAATTGTTCATAATCACATATAGTCAGACTCAATTTGTAATAGTGCATCTCAGCCATTAAAACTTGATTTGATGATAACTTTCAATCTAATGGTCCGATTAGGGCTCATGACCAGTCGATTTGATCGTTACAACATCAAGATCATTTTGGTGAAATGAAATTAAGGATCTAATGACCAGAATCAAGATGCATATTTCCAATGTGAAATTACCCTTTTACCCTTCATGTGACGTTAAATACGGGTTGCAAAATAGAGTGTCAACAGAATGCCCCTCATTGGAAGAGTTTGAAAAGCGAATGCCAATGTATGAAAGAGACACCTAACTTTGCAATCAGTATTTAACCGTGGTGAATGTATGATGCATGTAAATAAAAATGTAGACGGTCATGTTCTGGGTCAAAATGTGGACCGAATCTCGAGGGAGATTGCCTACGTACCTCTTAGTGGGAGGATCAGGTCTAAACGTAGTTCATGCATGCAGGATTTTTTTTTTTTTTTTTTTTTTTTTTTTTTTTTTTTGTATGAGTACAAGATATGCTTACCTGGAGGACGACGGATTCGGGCTTTGGCTCATGCTTTCAGAGGACCAAAGGTTCTGGATCCTGGCTCATGTTTTCAGAGGCCTAGGATTTTTGGATCTTGGCTCATGTTTTCAGAGGACCAAGGGTTTTTGGGCTTTGGCTCATGCTTTCAGAGGACCAAAGGTTCCAGATCCTGGTTCATGTTTTCAGAGACCTAAGATTTTTGGATCTTGGCTCATGTTTTCAGAGGACCAAGGGTTTTTGGGCTTTGGCTCATGTTTTCAGAGGACCAAAGGTTCTGGATCTTGGCTCATGTTTTCAGAGGCCTAGGATTTTTGGATCTTGGCTCATGTTTTCAGAGGACCAAGGGTTTTTTGGGCTTTGGCTCATGTTTTCAGAGGACCAAAGGTTCTGAATCCTGGCTCATGTTTTCAGAAGCCTAGGATTTTTGGATCTTGGCTCATGTTTTCAGAGGACCAAGGGTTTTTTGGGTTTTGGCTCATGTTTTCAGAGGACCAAAGGTTCTGGATCCTGGCTCATGTTTTCAGAGACCTAGGATTTTTTGGATCTTGGCTCATGTTTTCAGAGGACGAAGGGTTTTTTTTTTTTTTTCGGGGAGGGGGGGGCTTTGGCTCATGTTTTCAGAGGACCAAAGGTTCTAGATCCTGGCTCATGTTTTCAGAGGCCTAGGATTTTTGGATCTTGGCTCATGTTTTCAAAGGACCAAGGGTTTTTTGGGTTTTGGCTCATGTTTTCAGAGGATCAAAGGTTCTGGATCCTGGCTCATGTTTTCTGAGACCTAGGATTTTTTGGATCTTGGCTCATGTTTTCAGAGGACCAAGGGTTTTTTTTTTTTTTTTTTTTTGGGCTTTGGCTCATGTTTTTAGAGGACCAAAGGTTCCGGATCCTGGCTCATGTTTTCAGAGACCTAGGATTTTTGGATCTTGGCTCATGCCGATGTGTGTGGCCTTTTATACTAGTACCTGCAAAATAAACGTTTTCAATTAGTAACGGAGTTATTCATTGAAAAGAAGTTGGCATACCTGGCAAATGCCCCTAGTTTCGGACATATTCCATGCTTCGATGAATGCTGAGGGTGGACAGTTGACTTGATGTTGCACTACTGGAAAATGTGGAAGAAGATCATAGCTTTCTGGTCTTGGAGAAGAATTTAATGAAGAATTTTTTTTTTTTTTTTGAAAAATTTGGAAATTTTGAATTTTTTCAAGGAATTGAAAACTTTGATTTTTTTTTTCTTGGAAATTTTGTCTTTTTTTTTTTTTTTTTTTTTTGAAAAATTTGGAAATTTTGAATTTTTTCAAGGAATTGAAAATTTTGATTGATGATTTTTTTTTGAAAGCAACCTAAGAAGTACGAGCCTAATGCCCCTAGTCTTAAGGCTTTTTGAAAATTCTCTTTTTCTTTCCTTCTCTCTCTCTCTCTCTCTCTCTTTTTTTTTTTTTTTTTTTTTTTTTGAGATTTGAAGATTTGTTCATTATCAAAAATTGTAGAAGATGAAGATGAAGATGGAGTAAAAGAGATGAAGATTTATTCATGATTTTTTTTTTTTTTTTTTTTTGAAAAACCTATCCTTTGAATGAGAATAACTTTGGCTGAAGTTGATGCAAATTGCTGGATAAGTCCTTGCTCAATTCCTATAAAAAGATAATTTCAATTAGTAATGGATTTGTTCATTGAAATGAATTGGAAGTACTTACCCAATGCCCTTAGTTTGGGGCATATTCCATGCTTAGATTAAACTGAATTCATTTGATGTTGCGACAATTGGGGAACATGAAAGAAGATCACGGTCCGTCATCATTGGTTCCTGTAAAAAGGCTTTCTTTCTCTAGCTTGTTAGAAACCAATTATCATGAAAACTTGCATACAATATAAATAGGCCAATGCTCTAAGTTTAAACATGCTTAATGCAAAACAAATGAGTTTAGCCTAACATACACCCAAACAATTTTGTCACATTATTTTGACTTTGTTCTCCAAGGTTGTTTGGGTGAATGGGACCGGGCCTTTGCAAGGTTGCCTACGTACCTCTGTCATAGAGGATCAGGTCAAGACGTAGTTCAAGAGAACTAGATTTTGGAAAAGAATGATTTTTTTTTTTTTTTTTTTTTTTTTGAAATGAGATTTCCCTTCTTTTTTGAAAAAAAAAAAAATTTCCTTTTTTTTTTTTTTTTGGAACAAGAGGTGATCCTTTGAACAACCATTTTGGCAAATCAAAGTGTTTAAGAATCGAACAAATCTCTTTGATTAGGAAGGATTAAGATCATTAAACTCATGTAATCAAATTTGCTTCATCCTTTTGAACATCGTCAGATTAAGTCTCCAAAGGCAATCAAGAAATGAAATGAATCACATTGTTGGGTGCAAACAAGGAGAGTGTTCCAGGTTTGGAAGTTTTTTTTTTTTTTTTTTTTTTTTTTTTTTTCTTTTTTTTTTTTGAGTCATTTTGAGGATTTGAGAATTTGAGAAATTTTTTCTCGGACATGTCATCCTGTGGGGTTTGACAATTTTAAGCATTTTTCCTTTTTAATTCAAGAGAAAATATTATTAGAGTTCAAGATGCGCCTACAACTAGCAAGACTTCAAGGAGGTCTTTACTCATGGGTTGTAATGTAGGCCAAGTTTGGGTTATGAAATGAAAGATATAAAAGGCTCAAAATTCCCTATGATGTTTCCCCTAAGTATGCATTACTCAAAAATCAAGTATTAGAGGAGTTTTCTCATTTCTTCTTTGTTATCTTCTCACTAGTTTTCATTGGTCACTTGTATCAACAATCGTTTTTATGCTCATTCATCTTGAATCATACCTCTAGACTTTCATCTTGTAAAATTGTTCTCTTTTTAGGTTGCTTCTTCAAGTTTCCAACTTAGTAGGATTTTCCAGTTTTTTTTCTTTTCTTCTTCTTCTTTTCTTTGGCCCTAACTTTTGCCTAGACCGCCCTTTTGGGTTTTCAGCCTAGCGGACTTTTTTTTTTTTTTTTTTTTTTTGCCCTAACTTTTGCCTAGACCGCCCTTTTGGGTTTTCAGCCTAGCAGGCTTTTTTCTTTTTTCTTTTTTTCTTTTTTTTGTGGTCTTTCATCTCTTCATTGAATGAACTTTTGGGGACCTTTTGCCCTCCTTGTATTTCTCAACTTAATGATTTTTGGTCATTTTGATGCACTCTCTAGACTTCTTTCTTGACTCAATGCACTTGCACCTTTTTGTGCTTGATGAATCTTTTCCTTTTTTGATGAACTTTCTTTTGGATGAACCTTCTACTCTTCTTGGCATGATGAATTTTAGGTTCTTCAAACTTGATGCACATTTTGTTTTCTCACATTGATGGAATTTCATTTCTCTTTCCTTGATTGAGTGAAAGTTATTTTTCTTTGATGATCTCTTATCCTTAGCTTAATGAATTCTTTACTTGTCTTTCATGTCTTCTAGGAGAGCTTTATCAATTAGCTTCAAAGATACAAGGTTGACTCCTCCTCAACATGAGATTTAAGCATGCATACTTTGAATTTTCCCACCCTAGGTTTAGACTTTAGTGGGTTCATGTGAAAAAGAGGCTAAGTGTTTAAAGGCTCAAATGGGCTAGCAATGGATAATGAACATTCTTGGTAATAGGAAATAATTTGGTTTAACCAAAGATGGCCTCCTATCCCTAGTAATACTCGCTTGTAGGCACAGTAACTTGAGCTCTTTTAATAAATTCCTCTTAAAAGAAAAAGGATGAATGCTCTAATGATGTAAAACAAAAAAGACTTTTGAAAATTGGATCAAACGCATGGATTCTTGGGATTTTCCGAAGGATGGATTCTTTTTGATTGCCTTTTAAGACCATTTCTTCTTTTATTCAAAGTAATTTAGCAAAAGTGTTTACACGGATCAAATGAAATTAATCCTTTCTCAATACAAGTTGATTGTTCAAGCCTTTAAACATCACAATTTAGAAAAAGTTTTGTCCAAGGGATCCTCATGTACCATTTTGAAAAAAAAGACTTTAAAAAATCTTGAAATCTTTGAAAAAAAATGGGTCTTTTTGAAAAAGTCACTAGGAAGACCAATGCCCCTAGATCAAAGAATTTTTTTCATTTGAATAATTTTCTCTCTCTTTTTTTTTTTTTTTTTTTTTTTTGGAAAGATTTGGAAATCTTAAAATTTTTTTTTGAATTTTTTTGTTTTTGTTTTTGTTTTTTTAATATATATACACAAACAAAGCTCATTAAATGCTACATGAAATTTTTGAATTCAAAAAAACATAGAAACATGGAATAAACAAACAAACTTTAAGCTTAACCATGATGTTGCAAACCAAATGTGGAGTGAGGCAAAGTTGGGCCACTTGCTTCTCCTTGGTCCATTTAGGATGCTTGAGGCTTGGTGTGCTTGAGGCTTGGTGTACTTGAACCTTGATTATGATGAAATGGCTTGAGCTTGCACTTGGAAGGCTTGAACCATATGATCAGTTGTTATTTGCTTGAAATGGCTTGACCTTACACTTGGAAGGCATGTATCTTGTGAGTTTTTGGCCTTTGATGTTGCTCATGTCTATTCACCTTCAATGGGCTCAAGTGTTGGGCATAGACTCATTCAAGAAACAATTTTGGGCTTCCATTTCAAGTAGAGTTCAATCTTAGGCTTTTGGGTTTGAGTTCATTTACAACATACAATGTTCAAACAATCATGATGGGCTCAAGCGTTGGACTTGAGTCATCATGGTTCAAACAACGGCCAAACAAATGCGTAATGAAATGCAATTTACATGGACCGACCTAAAGGTAGGTTCTATGGGTCATTACAACATGGGTAGAAGGTAGGTTAAAGGTCCCCACAAGCTAGGATGTCGTACCTCCCAACTTGTGACGCCAGGAGCGTCGCGTTGGTCCGAATGGTACAGTTTGTCCCTATGAACCACCATGGCATAACCATGATGATCCTTGTCGCGGTGGGTGGTAGGTTCACCACTGGGTATGTGAGTCTTAGGAAGACCATAATCCACGGTTAATACTACCGGGCTTCCGGGCTAGCACACAAATAAAATAAATTTCATTCAAGCAAATGATGCATGAAATGCAATATAATGACATATTAGACCTATTATATACAAAAAGCAATAAACAAACAATGACATGGTTGGCCACCATAACCTAATTGAAGCTTAGCCCTCAATATCCCCAGTGGAGTCGCCACTGTGAGAGACCGCGCCCCCGGCCCCTTTTTATGATGTGTTGGGCCAAACCCACGTGAATGGGTGGAGTCGTGTTATTGTCTCTCAAAATGGAGGTTTGACTAGTTATATTTTTCCCTTTAGATTAAGGGTTTTACAATGGAGTCGCCACTTATTTAATTATTGGAAAAATAAGAAAACCATGAATGAAAAATTCCTCATTTTATTAATTTGAAATTGAATTTACATTGATCGTAGGAAAATTACATGGCTTTGGTTCTAGATACAATCTAAGATAAAGTACATGGCTTTATTTCCTAGTTACAATCTAAAAATCAAAAATTACATGGATAAGTATTTGATCTACTAACCCTTGATCTAAGCTTGGAGGCTATGTTACAAGATGGGAAGGTGTTAGGCACCCACTTTGCCCGGTGAAATCGGTCTTCTAGACTATGGTGGCCAACATTCATATCACATCATCCAATATGTCAATCAATTTGTATGTTGAATTTAATGTGTGTGCATGTGATAAACCCTAATTCAATTTATTAAGTATGGCATTTGGATTGAAAAATAAACTCTAGTGAATGTGTGTGGATAGTGATAACATAGATTCAAGAATTTGAAAGAATTACTAAACAAACATGTTTTTCATATTTTTGATATGGATTTAAGATTAAATCTAGTGATATACATGAACATGTGATGAACAACTAAGAAAATGTGAAGAACACATAAAAACAATTAAGAACATTCAAACATATTCAAGAGAATTATCATGCTTTAATCTTAAATTCTCATCATGGCAATATAAACAAACAGTTAGGGAAGGGGATTATACCTTCATGCAAGATCCATATGATGGAGGAGGGGATTCTTGATGGATGTCCTAAGGGTGGAGGAAAAGAAGAGCTAGGAGAGGGAGAGTGAGTCTTACTCAATACCTTGAGTCTCAGGAAGACCAAGATATGACAAGACTACTCAACTTCACTAGAACTCAAGAGAAGAGAAGAAAGGGGGATTTTTTGTGTTTTGGAATGAAGGAGAGGGGGGTTTATATAGTAGTGGTGGAGGAAATATGAATGGAAGGCCATTTAATGAGAGTTGACAAGGAATCATGAACCTAGACCTCATTTTAGCCTTTAGGGAAATCTGGTGCATTAAATGGAAAGATTGGTGGGAGTGAGGAGCAAGCCAAAATTCGGTTTTCCCGTAACTGCTGTCACAGCCTATAGAGCCAACTTTGAAAAATCATATCTGCCTCAATTCTGATTGGAATTATCTCATTCTTGTGCTCAAATTGAAGCCCTGGATGTCTAGTTTCTGGGAAAAATAATCTCATTCACAGATTCAAAATATGCTGAGAGATATCAATGAAATGGTAAGCAGAGGTCATTTGTTAGAAAATGGTTTCAGCACAATTAACATTAATAAGTCCCCAAATTAGTTCCCAATTAACATTAAATGGCTCCAATTACTCCCATTTCAGACTTAATTGTCTCTAAATTTACTCTAATTAAAAGATAATTGCACAAATTACTCATTGAATAATTAATGTTTAACTATCTAGTTAATTAGGTGTATGCAACTCTACCATAAAATGTAGTCCTAACCAATCAAATTATAACACATCATCGATTTCAAGTTGATTATATTTATAACCAATTGAAATCAATTATTCATAATCACATATAGTCAGACTCAATTTGTAATAGTGCATCTCAGCCATTAAAACTTGATTTGATGATAACTTTCAATCTAATGGTCCGATTAGGGCTCATGACCAGTCGATTTGATCGTTACAACATCAAGATCATTTTGGTGAAATGAGATTAAGGATCTAATGACCAGAATCAAGATGCATATTTCCAATATAAAATTACCCTTTTACCCTTCATGTGAGGTTAAATACGGGTTGCAAAATAGGGTGTCAACAGAATGCCCCTCATTGGAAGAGCTTGAAAAGCGAATGCCAATGTATGAAAGAGACACCTAACTTTGCAATCAGTATTTAACCGTGGTGAATGTATGATGCATGTAAATAAAAATGTAGACGGTCATGTTCTGGGTCAAAATGTGGACCGAATCTCGAGGGAGATTGCCTACGTACCTCTTAGTGGGAGGATCAGGTCTAAACGTAGTTCATGCATGCAGGATTTTTTTTTTTTTTTTTTTTTTTGTATGAGTACAAGATATGCTTACCTGGAGGACGACGGATTTGGGCTTTGGCTCATGCTTTTAAAGGACCAAAGGTTCTGGATCCTGGCTCATGTGAGGTTCTTGATTGATGAGGTTAAATACGGGTTAAGTACGAGCCTAATGCCCCTAATCAAGATGCATATTTTCAATGTGAAATTATCCTTTTACCCTTCATGTGAGGTTAAATACGGGTTGCAAAATAGGGTGTCAACAGACCCTGACGAGGTAGTAGGCGAAGTTGATGACCCTGACGTGGCCTTGCTTGGTCTCCACATTTGCAAATATAAAGAAATATCTTGCGCCCCACGCTTGGTGTTAATAAAAAAGACTCCTACAAGGAAAGGATTCTGAAAAATAAGCTCATGAGGATTCCTATAAGGAAAAGAACTCTACACTAAGGAAGAGAGGTCAACCTTTTACTACTATAAAAGCCCCAATGCCTTCACAAACCGAGGTATGCATAATTGACCCCGCTCTAGCACTTTAGAGTTGTGAGAAGTTCTAACTTGACCTTCGGAGGGTATTTGGCCGGCACTACACCGGTGCTCTCTGCGAGGTCTTCTCTTTTTGTTGTGCAGGTGTTGTTTCGAGTGTGCAAGAACCGTGTGACTCACTGGTGATTTTTTCGGCATCATCAGTTGGTGCCATCTGTGGGAACGAAGCGCACTTTAGCCTATCGCTTCCCGGACAAAGAGTTGCATGGTACTTACTCGCTCGATGGCAACTACCAACAACATTCAGGGAGATGAGCTGCAACCCACTGCCCTGGAGAGGCAGGTCCAAACTCTCATGGCAGCAGTGGAACGTCTCACCAAACAGAATCAGGACCTTGAAGAATAGCTACGGCAGAAGAACACCGCTATGGGTACCCAAGAGGAAAATTAAGAAGGTACTAGTGCTGAGCGAAGAGACCAAGAGGGGCTGGAAGGTAGTAATGCCCTAAGTAGACTAGAGCGACAAGATATGAGTCGTCCATCCGTCCCTGATATGGCTCCACCCCACATTGTCGTGGAGATGCAGGCGATGAAGGAACAGATGAACGTCATGATGAACGCCCTCAAAGGATGGGTGTCCAGCGACCTTGATGATCTGGTCCACCGAACCGACTCGCCGTTCACTGCGTCTGTTAACTCCTTCCCCCTTCCACCAAAGTTTCATATGCCGCAGGTGGAAAACTACAATGGAAACAAAAACCCTCTAGATCATTTGGAGTCCTTCAAGACCCTGATGCACCTTCAGGGGGTACCCGATGAGATCATGTGTAGAGCGCATGAAGAGTAGCACCCCTTTTTTTCTAGTTTACCTTAGTGAATTTTAGCTATACTCCTCAGTTTTTCTATTTACTTTAGTTTTTGCTACAATAACTCTTTTAAAGCCCAAAGGGCAGGTCTTTGTTTTCTTTTTAAGAACTGCTTTTTCTACGAATGCATGGTTTATTATAATAAGAGGAGTTTATTCAGACATGGCCAAAGTCGCCTACGGGTGGACAGCCACTATGCTAAGTTACCTACGGGTAGACGCATGGCCAAAGTCGCCTATGGGTGGACGGTCACTACGCTAAGTCACCTACGAGTAGACGCATGGCCAAAGTCGCCTACGGGTGGACGGTCACTACACTAAGTCACCTACGGGTAGACGTCTGGCCAAAGTCGCCTATGGGTGGACGGTCACTATGTTAAGTCACCTACGGGTAGACGCATGGCCAAAGTTGCCTACGGGTGGACGGTCACTACACTAAGTCACCTACGGGTAGATGCCTGGCCAAAGTCACCTATGGGTGGACGGTCACTACGTTAAGTCACCTACGGGTAGACGGTCACTACGTTAAGTCACCTACGAGTAGACGCGTGGCTAAAGTCGCCTACGGGTGAACGGTCACTACGTTAAGTCACCTATGGGTAGATGCATGACCGAAGTCGACTATGGGTGGATGATCACCATACTAAGTCGCCTACAAGTAGGCACCAAAATTTAGTCATTTCAATTAGTCCACGACCCTAAGTGGATGACTCACAAGGTGACGAGGTACCAACACTTAGTCACCTCAACGAGTTCACAAAGTGGAGGAATCCAAGTCTACAAAGTAGACGACCCTAATATGTAGTCCATCAAGTGGACGACCTCATCTCAAGAGGATGAAATTTTATCAAGTCCATAAAATGGACAAGCTTATTAAGTCCACAAGATGGACAATTTTATCCCAGGAGGATGAAAAAATTATGAAGTCCATAAAATGGACACAAAGTGGACAACCATGTGTTATTAAGTCCACAAGTTAGACGACCTTATTAAGTCCACAAGGTGGATGACCCTATTAAATCTACAAAGTGGACGACCTCATCCTAAGAGAATGAAAAATTATTAAGTCCACAAAGTGGACGAGTTTATCATTAAGTCTACCGATTGGACGAGTCAGTTAGTAATACCCACGAAATGGACAATTGTGCCAAGTCCCCAACGTGAACGAGCCCATAAAGCTGACAAGTTCGTCCACCAGAAGATATGACTAATATTACAAGACGATGGTTTTAACATAAAAGATAACAAGATGAACAAGTCTACTGAAGAGACGAGTTGGAATTGTCCAAATGAAAAGGACTTAAACTCCATAAACCTGTCAGTTTAAGCTGACGAGATCATGGAGTGGGGGGCAACTGATAAGGGTAAAATTGTGAATGTGAATACTCATGAATATAGTATCATGAAGCGACGTTCAAAATATACCTGTCGGCCTCACTTGTCATAAATGGCAGTCAAACAGCTTTAGGACGTCTACAGCTTTAGGAAGACGGGGTTAACTTGTCATAAATGGAAAGCTGACACTACTAAGCTGAAGGGAGTAGGCGAAGCTGACGACTCTAACGAGGTAATAGGCGAAGCTAACGACCCCGACGAGGGAGTAGGCGAAGTTGACGACCTCGACAAGGGAGTAGGCGAAGCTGACGACCCTAGCTAGGTAGTAGGCGAAGCTGACGACCTTGACGTGACCTTGCTTGGTCTCCACGTTTGCATATATAAAGAAATATCTTGCGCCCCACGCTTGGTGTTAATCAAAAAGGCTCCTACAAGGAAAGGATTCCGAAAAATACGCTTATGAGGATTCCTATAAGGAAAAGAACTCTACACCAAGGAAGAGAGGTCAACCCTTTACTACTATAAAAAGCCCCAATACCCTCACAAACCGAGGTACGCATAATTGACCCCGTTCTAGCACTTCAGAGTTGTGAGAAGTTCTAACTTGACCTTCGGAGGGTATTTGGTCGGCACCACATCGGTGCTCTCTGCGAGGTCTTCTCTTTTTGTTGTGCAGGTGTTGTTTCGAGGGTGCGAGAACCGTGTGGCTCACTGGTGATTTTTTCGGCATCATCACTTAATAAATCCATCCTCTCATTCCTTCACTTTTACAAACATTTAAATTAAGTTTCACATGGACAAAACTATTTTACCTTTTTTTTTTTTTGAAAATCCAAGCAAGCTTCATTAGAAAACAAACATTACAAAATACAATTCAAAGCATCCTTCTTGATCACATTCACAAACTGATCAGGTAAGGATGATTCATTGACAAATCTCTGCCACCTATTATTAAGACCCCATTTGGCTAAACAATGAGCTGCCAAATTAGCTTCACGATTTATCTACGAAAATTTCATTGAATCTAGTTCTTTGACAACACCACAAGAGTCTTTTACAATACATATAGGGCATATTTGATTAGCTGAAAAAAGTAGTGTTTTTTGTTTTCATTTTCAGTTTTCAATGGGACCCACCGTAAAAAAACTTATTTGGTTTAAGAACTTGTACTTAGTTTTCATTTTTAGTATCCTAAAAGTTGGATTTGAATATAAAAAATGAAAACACATTTTTAGTGTTTTCATTTTCATAGAAAACGAATACAGTGGCAATTTCGTAAATATTGTGAAAATGCAAAGGGCCCCACCTGATTGATGTGAGTGTATGTAAGTGAAAAAAGTAACTTAAAAAAAAAAAAAAAAAACCGTGTATGATGAATTCTATACCCAAATCATGTATTCAAAATAACTTACCAAACACCCTCAAAATGTAAAAATGTGTCATTTTATATATATTCAATTTTAGAATTTGAATATAGAAAAGAGAAAATGAAAAGTGAATACATCACTTTTTAGAGCCAAACAGGGCCATAACTTCCCAGGGAACAGAAATAGGTCTTTCCTTTCAAAGTTTTGTTAATAGCATTTGTACAAATCTTTGAGTCTTATTCAATTACCACTTTTCTTAAATTTAGCTCATGGATCAATAAAATTGCCCATCTATTTCCTTTTGCCTCAACTGCAATGATTTATGGGAATTTACGGGCAGGAGCTTAGGTAGCATTTAATAACTGTTTCAGTTTGTTAGTTTGTTTGTTTTTTTTTTTTTTTTTGAAATCTTGTTCTTTTAAAGTAATAAACATGTTTGGTAAGCTGAAAGAAATACTGAGAACAAAAAGGAACAGAAAATAGTTTTGGATTGTAGCAAAAAAATAATTTTTCGAGACCAAAATATAGAAAATTCATTTGAATTGATACCTAGCTAGAACAGTTTTTTTTTTTTTTTAATAAATTTTTTGATAGAAAGATAATATAGTTTATTTATGATACATTGAATTTATACATTCTGCATATCCTCAGCCGCCATGCTGCCTAAGGGTGGAAGAATTCATTCCATTTAATCATTTATACAAATTATGAGCCATAAAAATGTGCAAAACTGCAAACTTTGTTAGAGTTATACATATACCTCTTGCTGCTGCAGAGAGAGCCATCCAAATTAAGGTAGGGACCTAGCCAACTACTCAGCTCTTGCACCACCCAACCATGTCTCATTAAGAATGAGCATTGCTGGCTAGATCCATGGATACTCTATAGTAATTCAAGATATATTTTAGTACACTGTTGAATTTATAATCGATAATTTTGATTATGATTGGTCTATCATAGAGAAGAAATCTCATAAATATTGTTGTGCTTGCTCCTCTTGGTCTTGGTTTTTTTAATGAGTAATGTTGTTCATTACATTTTTACAATAATTTCACAACAAAATTTAGGTGATAAGTTATTAGTGGTTCTAATCTAGATCCACCACAAATATCATTTTTTTTTAATCCATTAATAACAACTGAGTGATAGTCTTGCTTGAGTGGCGTAAATGGGTTTCAATGTTTTGGGATTCTTGGATTTTCATCTAATGATTTTTCATAGGTTTGTTTTGTGTGCATTTAGTATCAACTTATTTAATTTTTTATTGAAAGCAAAAAAAAAAAAAAAAGAATTTTAAGAAGTTATACATAAGTTAATGAATTTTTGAAAAGTTATATATGAAAGTTAAAAGCTGAAGAAAAAAAAAAAAAAAATGAAGCCAAAGACATGAATCTAGTAATTAATCTTCATTTTCATTTTAACTTTTAAGAACCAAAATAATCTTCTTGGTTCTTCTCAAAAATAATAATAATAATCTTCTTGGTGACCAAACGCGATATATATAAGATTTGAGAGCTAATATACCATATAAAATATTATCTTCTCACTTGAAAAATGCCATTTTTGCTGCCGATTGAAAAGTGGAAACACAGTTAGCTCTCAAATGTTATTTTATATATATATATATATATATATATATATATATAAAATAAGATTTGAGAGCTAATATATCATATAAAATATTATCTTATCACTTGAAAAATGCCATTTTTGCTGCCGATTGAATAAAATAAGATTTGAGAGCTAACTGTGTTTCCACTTTTCAATCGGCAGCAAAAATGGCATTTTTCAAGTGAGAAGATAATGTTTTATATGGTATATATGTTACATTTTGAAAGAACAGCTATGAATATAAAATAAGATTTGAGAGCTTACTGTGTTTCCACTTTTCAATCGGCAGCAAAAATGACATTTTTCAAGTGAGAAGATAATGTTTTATATGGTATGTATGTTACATTTTGAAAGAACAGCTATGAACGGTAAATATTTTATATGTGCAAATTGTCAAATTTGTTTTTGTTGTACTTTTTTTTTGAGAAGCCAACCTGGAAGTCCAGGAAGGAACTATATTAGACAAACAAAATTAAGGAACATCAAAAGCAACCAGAGGGGCAATGTCTCTAGATATGTCTTCTAACCAGACCTTAAAATCTTCCCCCTCTTTTGCTTTCTTTGCCAAAGCATCAGCAACCTTATTACAAGAACGATTAACAAAACAAAAATCACACCAATTCAATTGAGAAGACAAATGGTAAATATCATCAATGATATGACCGAAAGAATGTTCAGCCGTTCTAGACTTGATAGCATTGATAACCCCAGCAGCATCACCTTCGAATACCACCCTGTGAAGAATCAATTCCAAAGCAAAAATAACAGCCCTGTGGCATGCAAGGATTTCGACCTCAGCTACTATTTGTGGGAGGGAAATACGCATTGATAGAGCACCAATGATAGCACCTCGCCAGTCCCGTATCACCACGCCAAGACCTGCAGAATTTGTGCTCTGGAAAACTGCACCATCAAAGTTAGCTTTATACTGATTTGGCTTAGGAGGGCGCCACTGAACTAAAGTCGATAGCTGGGTGGAAATTGGATTCGAATCCTGGGCATTGAGGAAGTCCTGTAAGAGACCACTAGCTTTTTGTACAATTTGATTCAGGGGAATGGATTGGAGGCCCAACTGGAGGCAATTACGCCTAGGAAAGGCAACGGGTCGGGTTCAGGCCGGGTTTCTTTATGCCCGGACCCGACCTGTGGGCCTAAACCCGTTACCCGAACCCGCCCCGTTTAATAAATGGATTTTTTTTCCAACCTCAAACCCACCCCGCCGGGCCCTGTGGGCTCCATGGGCCCTGTTCCGTCCTGCCCATCCCCAAATCACAACACAAACACAAACACAGATATCAAAAACACAAGTTTCAAATCTATGAATTTCCCTTTCAAAATCACAAACACAAACACAAACACAAATCCTAACACAAATACAAACACAGATTTCATAAACACAAAAATTTCAAATTTTCCCTTTCAAAATCACAAACACAAATACAGATCCTAACACAAACATAACATATTTTACAAACACAAAATTTTCATATTTTATCTTCCAAAATCACAATCACAATCACAAATCCTAACACAAACACAAAAATAAACACAAAAATTTCAAATTTTCCCTTTCAAAATCACAAATACAGAGACCGAAACCCTAACACAAACACAAAAATTTCAGATTTATGATTTTCTTTTTCAAAATAAAAAACACAAACACAAACACAAACACAGAAATCAAAAACACAAACAAAGAAAAAAAACAATGAAAGACGAAATGAACCAAAAAAGAAAAAAGAAAAATCATGGGTGTGAGGCTGAACGAACAAAGCCGACGCCGTGAGGTTGAACGAGGCCATGGGGTCGTGAGCGAGGCTGTGAGAGCTTGAAAGAGAAAGAGGTGCTGCTGAGATTGAGATTTGAGAGCTTGAGAGAGAGAGAGAGAGAGGAGGGGGGGCGGCTGAGTGAGGAAAAATGAAATGAGTTAGGTTAGGGTTAATTTATAACTATATATATAAGAGGGTATTTAAGTGATTTCTTATTACTTATGTAACTGGGTCGGGACGAGTCGGGTTCGGGTTTGGGTCGGATTTTTGTAAAAATCCGGACCTGACTCGGACCCGGTTCGGGTTTTTTTTTAAAACCCCAAACCCGACCCTATTCTTTATCGGGCCGGATAAAATCTGGCCCATTAGGGTCGGGCCAGGTCGGGTACCCGTAGATTGGGTAGAAATTGCCATCCTTAATTACTCCTGTTCCACAGAAGCCAAGAATTGATTATAAAAACTTCTGCTCTAAGATCATCAGATACCTGCAAAAAATGAGCAAACAGATTAGAAAAATCCCCTGGGGGGATTGCAACTGAGCTACGGGCCCAGCTTAGTTGGCTCCACACATGCTCCAGTGCCTCGCATCCCCACACAACATGGAGAATATCTTCGGGTTGGGCATTACAGATTATGCATCTGTCAGTATCAGCTATAAGGCGACGGAACAAGTTGACCATGGTGGGTAGTGCCTCATTGCAAGCACACCAGGCAAAATGCTTCATCTTGGAAGGGATCCGTAGCAACCATAAGCCTCTCCAAAATGACTTCTGGGGGTTAGGATTTAAGCTACTAGTGTTGTTGGCTGAAACATCACAAACCAGCAACTTATAGGCACTTCGGGCAGTCAACAGGCCAGAAGGAGTTTTAGACCATATCAGACGATCACTAGGGAGTTTGAAACTCAATGGGATACTCAAAATGATTTTAGCCTCATGCAGTAGGAAATTTTGGTGAACTACATAAGCTTTCGAAGCACATGAAGTTGAATCAATGAGGCTACTAACCTTGGCATCGGGTGGAATATTAGGGAGAGGAGAGATGACTGTTCTATAGCATTGATCGGGAAGCCATTTGTCTTCCTTTATACTAACAGAGGCACCATTCCCTATCTGCCAAACCATGCCCCTTTTAACCACATCTCTAACACTACAAATACTCTTCCATGCATAAAACCCCCCCATTCACCTCAAGTGCTTCTAGAATTGAGCAATTTGGAAAAAATCTAGCTTTGAAAACCTTATGGCATAGAGAATCTGGATTATTGATCATTCTCCATACTTGCTTGGCCAAGAGAGCTTGGTTGAACTTCTCAATCTCCTTAAACCCTATACCTCCCACCTCCTTTGCTTCATAAAGCCTTTCCCATTTCACCCAATGAACTTTTCTTGCCTCACCATTATAACCCCACCAAAATTTTCGAATCATGATCTCAATATCTTTTATCAAACCCTTGAGAAGTTTGAAACAACTCAGTAAGTTGGGATCGCTTGGATTACTGATTTAATGAGCACCTCTCTACCAGCCTGAGAAAGGAGTTTTTCCTTCCACCCCTGCAATTTCTTCCAAATCCTTTCATTAATATAGACAAAGCTATGTTTTTTTGCTCTCCCAACAAAAGCTGGAAGGCCCAAATATTTTTCATATTGTCTAATGGATGGGACACCCAGTAGCACTTGAATACTAGCCTGGATATCATGATGGGTGTTAGCACTGAAAAATATATTAGTTTTGTCTCTATTTATTTTCTGCCCCGACCCCTTCTCATAAGTAGATAATATATCAAGAATTACCTGACATTCAGATTCTTTTGCTCGGCAGAAAAGAACACTATCATCCGCAAAGAACAAGTGAGACACCCGAGGACCATTTCTACAAATTGAGACACCCCTAAGCAACCCCTCTGATTCAGCTTTGTGGATAAATCCTTGAAGCCCCATAGCACATATCAAGAAGAGATAAGAGGAGAGTGGATTGCCTTACCTTAAGCCTCTGCTAGGAATGATGTGACCAACTGGGACCCCATTAATGATGGCTGAAAAAGAGACAGTTTTGATGCAAGACATGATAATATTCACAAATTTCTCGGAGAAACCCAAATGCAACATTGCTTTTTCCAAAAAAGCCTCGATCATAAGCCTTACTCATGTCAAGCTTTAAGGCCATGAAGCCCAACTTCCCTTGGGTTTTTCTTTTAAGATAGTGTAATGTCTCAAAAGCCACCAAGATGTTATCAGTTATGAGACGACCTGATAAAAAAGCACTTTGAGAATCTGAGACAATATATGGTAAGATACATTTCAGCCAATTAACTAGAACTTTTGCAATAAGTTTGTAGACCACATTACAGAGACTGATTAGTCTAAAGTCTAAAACTTTTTTTGGATCTTTAATTTTTGGTATGAGAGCTATGAAAGTAGAGTTGAAATTAGTAGGAACATGACCATTATTAAGTGCATTTAGGACAGCTTTAGTAACATCCCTACCAACAATGTGCCAAAAAGTTTTATAGAAAATGGGTGACATACCATCGGGTCCGGGGGCAGTGAGAGGGGCCATTTGTTTGAGAGCTTTAAAGACTTCCTGACCTGTGAAATTCTTGTCCAATTCTAAATTCATTTCTGCAGTAACAGTGGGTGACATGCCAACCAAAACCTCATCAAAACCCGTGGGATTTGATGTAGAGAAAATGTTTAGGAAATACTCTTCCACCATACTGCCCACATGGTCTTCATCTTCTACCCACAGTCCGGATTCATCCTCCAAATCCAGAATTAAATTATGCTTGTTCCTTTGGTTTGCATGGCAATGGAAGTACCTAGTGTTTCGGTCTCCATCCTTCAGCCAATCGGCATGTGCTCTTTGCTTACACATGGTCTCTTCCTTGGATTTTAGCACCTCAATTTCTTTCCTTAGCTTGTAAATATGGTTAGGAGCAGTAACATATAAACCAACCTCCTCCGCCCCACTAAGCTTTCTTAACTTCTTTGCAAGTGTGTTTCGTACCAGCTCAAATGTTTCCCGGTTCTAGGTTCTTAGATTCTCTTAGCACTTGTCTAACTTTGTTGTCAACACTACCTCCGGAGAAGATGCAGAAACTTCATCCCTTGACTATCTCACCACATCTTCACATGAATTATCTTTCAACCACATTGCTTCGAATCGAAACAGTTTACCTTTACGATAAAACCTTTGTTGTTCTGAATCTGAAATAAGAAGAATGGCCTTTTGATCCGAATGAAACACATCCAGATGGTGAATCCGGGTAGTAGGAAAACGAAGTATCCAATCCATTGTAGCTATCCCATGATCTAGACGAATCCACACATTTTGATCCCCTAATCTCCTATTGCACCATGTGAAGGGAAAACCATTAAAACCAAGATCTTTCAAACCACAAAAGTCTAGGGCATCTCTAAATCCTTGCATCTGTCTCTCGGGACGCTCCAACCAACCTTGCTTTTCCTCCAACCAAATAATTTCATTGAAATTCCCCATGCAAACCCACGGTAGGGATAAACGTTGACTCAAATCCCTTAGTAAAGACCAGGAATGTTCCCGGTTGGCAATTTCAGGGTCACTATAGAAACCTGTAAAACGCCAGGCATCCTCCATTCCAAAGTCTATACTAGCATCAATGTGACGATTAGAAGAAGTGAGCATAACCAAATTAATGTTTTCTCTCCATAACAAAGCTAAACCACCACCCTGATTCACCCTAGGAACAACAAAAAAAATTCACAAACTTCAACTTCCGGCATATTCTTTCAATAGTAATTTTTTCCACTTTGGTTTCCATAAAAAACACGATTTTGGGATCTTTTTTGCTAATCAAAGCAACCAACTCTTCTTCTGTTTGTGGGTTCCCAAGCCCATGACAATTCCAGCTTAGGCAACTCATTGGACCTGATGGTGTTAGACCCTAGCAACCACCTGATTGTTTTCCTTATTCTCCGACCCCCCTACATTCCTACGCAACTTTTTCACCATGCTAGTATCTGCCAAGTCTAGAGGAGGATGTCGATCAACTTGTTCAGACATTTCAGTAGAGGAGTTGTCACTGCCTGCTTCACGTGCCAATTTTTTCCATTTTCTTGTCTCACTCGGAATGACTTCACTATTGGTAATATCAACTAGATTCAGCTTACTTGCAGTGAAAAAGTAAATACTCGTAGGAATAGACTTATTAGACTTGTCCACAAGTGTTGGAACCTGTTGCTTAGAGATGTCACACTTCACAGCCAACCTATCACTGACCCCACCTACATCATCATTCTCCAAATTGCAAATATCCTCCATGAAATGGTCCCTCCCTTCCACCAGCATCTTAGTTTGATCATTGCCGTATTTGGGGCTTGGTGTTGAGGCTGGGCTAGTGTGTTTTGGCATAGCTGGACCTTTCCTCCACATTGTATCTCCACGACATCTTCCTGAAACCACAACCACGGTTTTACGATTCTGCCTAATGGGTTCTACCCGAAGCCACTCTCCATACTGTTGATTCTCTTTTTTCAATTTTCCCTTTCCTTGAAGCCAAAGATCACAATCCCTTTCGCTATGATTAACTCGACCACACCAATAGCAAAAGTTTGGAAGGCGCTCAAACTTGAGGAGAGCCCATCCAATATGCTCACCCTCCGACCAAAGCTTGTAGCAACGTGGAAGGGGTTTAGTGATATCAAGGGACACATGGATCCGTAAAAACTCACACCCTTGGCCATCATCCTCAGGATCAGCCACTTGCACAAATTTACCTATTGTATTACCCACTGCCTCGCTGGTTTCCTGAGTCATACTCTTTTTTGGGATGTTGTGAAGTTGCACCCAAAAAGTAGAGGTGGTATTCTCCAGAAGCGAGGCAGATTCCACATCCATTGCACGTTGGAACACTACCAAGCTTTTATCATAGGACCATGGTTCACACTCCAAAACCCTCTCTAAATCCAGAGCATCATCAAATTCGAAAACCATGACGTTCCCTCCAATGTCTCGGATTTTGAATTCGCCACTCGATTTCCATAGCGGTTTAAAAGTTCGAGCAACTGCTTCAGTTTTCCCTATCCACTTTGTAAAAAACCTGGCTGCCAATTTGTATATAAGGGGCGCACTACGCCGGGGCACATTAGCACCCTGCTCTTCTTCTTTGGTTAGAGAGAAACGAGACCAAAGATTATCAAGCGATGCCATGGTGACAGAGCAAAGAAGAAAACAAAAACAAAGGATACTAGAGATCCACAACCCGTCCTAGTAGAAATGCAGAGCGTACTGAAGGGAAAAAGAAACCTACACAAAGGTAGGGATAGAATTCTACACGCTCCTTGAAGAAACCCTAGCAAGAGATAAACCCTAGCAGAGAAACCCTGGGCGGCGAGCCACAAAACTACAGTTCATTTTGGGGGAAATACAACATTGCATTGGATACACACACACATGTTCCTAGCACATCACGTTTTATTCCCAAAAGGGAGAACAACGATGGATTATTTGTTGTTTTGTAATTTTATTAACATTATTTATGTTATTACTATTATTCATATTTCCTAATATTAATGGTGATTGTATTTAAGTATATATTAATATTTGTAATTTTTATTTTTGAGGCTTTACTTAATGGGTGTCAATTATAAAATATGTCAATTCTAATATTTCTCAATTTTTATATGTCCAATTTATTTATATATATATATATATTTTAAATTAGTAATTTGTGAACTAAAATAGTTCACCAATAGACTATTTCAATATGTTGTATTTCAATACAATCTTGAAGAATCCGAATTCAGCCTTTATGAGAAAGAAAAAAAAAATTGAGTCATTGCATTTTGTTAATTTGGACCTTTATAAAGATTGAAAAAGAATAGGTTAGGAATTTTTTTTTTTTTTTTTTTTTTTTTTTTTTTTTTTTGTTAATATTGAGATTTGTGTTAGAATGATAACATTTACCACATGTTTTATGTAGGACATAGCATTTTATTGTACGACCTATATTAATAAGATCAATGCTGAGAATGGGTATGAGTCTCCTAAAAAATTGAAAAAATATGAACCAAAACTATGGTGTGACATGTAAAAAAGCATGTGAATTTCCAAAAATTAGGCCAATAATTCTATATATATATTTACTATTGGTTAAATTTGAATATATATAAATACTATTTGGTATAAATGGAAAAATAATATTTTAGACACATGTTGGACATGCAAGTTGGAGACACAACAGAACTTGCAAATATGCAAGTCTAAATAAGCATACAAATATGTCACAGAATCAAATGCAAGGCATAAAAATAGAGGGAGATAGAGAGAGAGAAAAAAAGTGGTTGCTACACAACTCTCCTATATGGAAGAAGAGGTAAAAATGATAGAATATGCTATTTGTTTTATTAAATTAACTCTATTGTTTTGAATAAATAATTTTTATGTTAATATATATATACACAAAAGTAATCATAATGATGTGATTTAATCTCAAATTTTAATATTTCATCTCAAATTCTATTACCAAATGTTTCAAGTAATTTAAAATAAATTAAATATTTATTTTGATTATATATCATTGTAGGGGCAAAGGCCCAAAATCAAATATTGGGTTTTGGGCTTCACCCGGGACAATTGACAAGTCCGAGGAGAGGCAAATGGTTGTTAAGGGGACTCTTAGTTAAAGTCTCATAAGCAAGGAATATATGGAAGATGATCCGAGGAGGAATACCTCCTCGGACGTGATGAATGTAGCTCGAATGTGTACTCTAGCAATTAGAGGGACTCTCCAACAAGCACTAGCAATAGGAACGTGCCTCATAAACACACGGGGAAGAAGGAAACACAAAATATCTAAGGAAAAGCTACTACCATCGCATTAAATGCATTGCAGCTACTTTTCTGTCCTCATTTATGTGGAGAGGACCTCTGAACAGTGCTGCCTTGGCTACCACAACTCACAGAAGGCTGAAGAGGGGTGTCTGATGGGACGGGCACTCAAGTGGGGACTCAGATGATCAACAAGTGTAGGATTAAGATGGCCCAAAAAGGGCTATATAATGTGAGAGACCCCCCATAAGATGGGGATCGGAGAAACAGAGAGAGAGAACACGGTAGCAACCTAATTTGTCTCAATATCCAACTATGATCAACATATATAATTGTAACCTCCTTGGACTGAAAGTCCATTGACATCGATGTCTCTTATTTGTGCTTGATTGTCATTTAATTCAATACTTGCCGTTGTACAACTTATTAGGCCCTAGTTCTTCAACCCATTCTCTACAAATTCATTGTATTAGGCTCCTTAGGCCAAGACTCCATACATTTTGGACTTGGGCCTCAAATTGTGACCCTACAATTGGCGTCATCTATGGGAAGAACTTGTGCCTCAGTGAGTGTAACAGCTAAACATGGTGGGATTAGGTTCGCAACAAGCAGGTCCACACCAGACAGAGCTTGCAGGTTCTCAATGGCAAAACAACTTTCTTAACCTTGAACGGGAAAGAGATCAGGATAAACATCGAGAGGGTAGTGTACATACTACCCATACAAACAAAAGTCATTCTAGGGTGAGAAGTCACGTATCCCAAAAGCAAGACGATAACAAAGCCCTACAGTAGGAGATTGAAGACTTAAAAAAGAAACTACGTCGTGCGCAACGGAAGTGCTCCCCCTCCAGTTTAGATACTAGTGATGAAGGGGACGACAATTATAGGCAAAGGTCAAGAACTCCACCAAGTGAGACATTTTCTTACGAGGAAGAGCACCACCATAAACGCAGCCACAAAAGTCCATCCCGTAAAGGCCTAGTGAACGACGCCATAAGCAAGGCCCTGGATCGAATCTCCAAGTCACCCTTCACACGCAAGATAGAAGGGGCTAAGCTTCCTCGGCGATTCCATCAACCCACTTTCACTATGTACAACGGTCGAACGGACCCCGTAAAGCACGTAAGCCAGTTTAACCAGAGGATGGCCGTCCATTCCAAAGACGAGGTTTTGATGTGCAAAGTATTTCAGTCCAGCCTGGGACCGATGGCGATGAGATGGTTTGATGGCCTCAAGCTAAATTCCGTAGGTTCCTTTAAGCAGCTAACCCAGGCCTTTGGCTCTCGCTTCATCACGAGTAACAGGGTTCCTCGGCCCTTGGATTCTCCACTGTCATTATCCATGCGAGAAGGGGAGACCCTGAAAGCCTACTCGGACGGGTACTGGGAGATGTACAATGAGATAGAGGGTAACTATGACGACGTCACCATCAGCACTTTTAAAAGCGGCCTCCCAACTGAGCATGGTTTAAGAAAATCCCTCACAGGAAAGCCTATCACCAGCCTGCGCCAACTTATGGACCGGATTGACAAGTGTAAAAGGGTTGAAGAAGACCAGCAGTTGGGAAAAGGTAAAGCGAAGGTTGTCCCTTAGGAGAGGAGGGACTTCAGGTCGGACCGATTTAACAACAACAACTGACCGAGGAGAGACTTTGCAGGACAATCCGGATTTGCTGACACGCAGGCAATTAACGTTGTGTTCTGAGATCCGGTACATCAGGTTCTTGAGAAGATTAAGAATGAGCCATTCTATAAATGGCCAAATAAGATGGTAGGAGACTCCATGAAGCGCAACCAAAACCTGTATTGCCAATACCACCAAGAACCAGGGCACACCACCAAGGACTGTAGGAACTTGAGGAGCCACTTGGACCAACTAGTTCGAGAAGGAAAATTAAGGCACCTCCTACATTATCCCAGTGGTCAACAAGAACAGGCGAATCCTAAGGCCCGGAGAGACACCTCCTTAAGACCTCCTATCGGCACGATAAACGTCATTCTTGCTGCTCCGGGAAGGATCGGCTCTTGTCCTTCCAGAGTAATGTCTGTGGCTCGGCTTTCCACTGAGGATGACGATCGGGAGTCCAAAAAGGCCAAGAAGGAAGCCTCGCCAGTGCTGGGATTCTTGGACGAGGATAAGATCGGAACCATCCAACCCCATGACGATGCTCTGGTAGTCACACTCAGGATTGGAGGATATGTGAAGAGAGTACTGGTAGATCAGGGCAGTGCTGTGGAAGTAATGTACCCCGACCTGTACAAAGGGTTAAACTTAAAACCCGAGGACCTAGCGGCATACAATTCCCCTCTGGTAAGTTTCGAGGGAAAAACCGTCACTCCAAGGGGCCAGATCAGACTGCCCATACAAACCGGTTCGGATGTGGTGGAGGTGGATTTCATTGTAGTTGACGCTTATTCACCCTACACAGCCATTGTGGCTAGACCTTGGCTTCATGCCCTAGGGGCTGTCTCCTCTACCTTGCATCAGAAGATGAAGTACCCATCGAAGTGCCAGGTTAAAGAGATTGTGGGGAATCAGACCACGGCCAGACAGTGCATGGTGGCTGCAATCTCACGTCAACCCGGTGCTGAGCCCTCGGCCTCTACTGGAAGGGGCTTATAGCAATCAGCCACCCCGGCATTGCCCGGTAATGAATCAACCGAGGAGGCAAAATGCAAAGATCTAGAAAAGGTAGCCGTTGGCGTTGATCCAGAAAAGTTCTTTCAAGTTGGCTCGGAACTACCTCCCCAAGAGAAAAATGAACTGATTGGGTTTCTTAGAGAAAACGTGGACGTGTTTGCGTGGGACGCCTACGAGACCCTAGGGGTTGATCCGAGCTTCATTTGCCCCCACCTAAATGTTAACCCATCCATTACTCCCAAGAAGCAACCACCCCGGCGCCCGTCGAAGGAGCATGTTAACGCTGTTAGGGACAAGGTGATGAAGCTCAAAAAAGCAGGGGCTATCAAGGAAGTTTTTTACCCCGAGTGGTTGGCCAATACTTTAGTGGTAAAGAAGAAGAGTGGAGAATGACGAATTTGCGTAGACTTCACGGATCTGAATAAAGCCTACCCAAAAGATCCGTTCCCTATGCCTCGGATAGATCAGTTAGTAGATGCAACCGCTGGCCATTCTCAGATGAGTTTCTTAGATGCCTTTCAAGGATATCATCAAATACCACTGGCCGTAGACGACCAAGAAAAGACAGCTTTTGTCACTCCCATTGGAAACTACCATTACAAGGTAATGCCTTTTGGTTTGAAAAACGCAAGGTCCACCTACTAGAGGATGATGACCAGAATGTTTGAGCCACAGCTGGGTAAGAGCATTGAAGTCTATATAGATGACATGGTGGTAAAGAGTAAGGTGGCATTCGAGCACGTGAGAGACCTCGGGGACATTTTTGAAATTCTGAGGAGAAACAAACTGCGTCTCAACGCGTCCAAATGTTCATTTGGGGTAGGATCAGGAAAATTCTTGGGCTATATGGTGACCCACAGGGGGATCGAGGTCAGTCCTGATCAAATCAGGGCTGTAAATAGCTTGCAGCCACCTCAGAATCCTAAAGAGGTCCAAAAGCTTACCGGCATGATCGTTGCCTTAAACCATTTTGTTTCTCGGTCGGCAGACAGGTGTAGACCTTTCTTCCTTTTGTTGAATAAATGGAAGGGATTTGAATGGACCGAAGAATATGCTTTGGCCTTCCAACAATTTAAAGAATATCTATCTCGGCCACCAATCATGTCCAGTCCCAAGGCCGATGAAGTCTTGTTCGCCTACATCGCTGTGGCCCCTTATGCAGTAAGCCTAGTGCTAATTCGAACGGACAACGACGTACAATGACCAGTCTATTACGTGAGAAAATCATTGCATAAAGCTGAGATCCGCTACCTACCACTAGAAAAGGCCATCCTAACAATGGTTCAAGCTACACGAAAGCTTCCCCATTACTTCCAGGCACACACAGTTATCGTTCTAACCCAACTTCCGCTCAAGTCCATACTTCGTAGTGTTGATTATACAGAGAGAGTTACTAAGTGGGGCACGATTCTAGGGGCTTTTGACATCAAGTACATGCCTCGTACCTCTGTCAAGGGCTAAGTCCTCGCAGATCTGGTGGCTGAATTTGCTGAACCCTCGCTAGAAGAAGAAGCAGGGGCGCAAGACATGGATGAAAAATCAGTTGGCGCAATCTCTCTACAAGGGCCCACATGTTGGAAAATATATGTTGATGGTGCAGCAAACTAAAGGGGCTCCGGAGTGGGGCTAGTTCTGATTTCCCCTGAAAGGATTACCATCGAAAAATCACTAAGACTGGGCTTCTCGGCCACGAATAATGAGGCTGAATATGAAGCCCTCCTGGAGGGAATGACCATGGTTCAGAAACTGGGCGGAAAAGCAGTAAACGTGTTCTCGGACTCAAGACTGGTCGTTGGCCAAGTAAATAGGGAGTTAGAAGCAAGAGACGAAAGAATGAAAGACTACTTAGACCAAGCTAAATGCCTACAATCACGCTTCGATTCTTTTAGCTTACTGCATATCCCTAGAAGTGGAAACACACATGTCGACTCCTTGGCCACGTTTGCCTCGGGTCATCCTTGGGCCAAGACTCCATACATTTTGGACTTGGGCCTCAAATTGTGACCCTACAATCATAATTTTATGTTTTAATATGCAAAATTTATATACCACACACAATGTATGCACAAAGTGACTCAATATATGTACGTATACATGTTGCAAAATTAATTAATTTGTTTTTATTGTGTGAATCACAAATTATTAATATAGTTTCAACATATATAAATTTTAATTAAGCCATGCATCGCACGGGCATAATACTAGTATTTAAAAAAAGTTAGGATATGAATGTGTGGAATGAATAAAAGTGGTACACTACCCATCTTCCACAGATAATGTAAAGGTTGAAACTGCATTGGTACTACATCACTTATCATTATAGAAACAAAAAGAAGAAAGTAAAGAAACAAACACCGAAACAAGTAGCAAGCAAACAGATTCGAAAAACCTCAAACTTGAAGGGTCCGTTTGGATTGAGGGGGGAGGGAGTGGAGGAGGGAGTGGAGGGGAGTAGAGTAGAGTTAGTTGAAAATAGGCTAATTTTGGGCCAACTCTACTCTACTCCCCCTCCCTCCCCCTCAATTCAAATATACCAAAAGAGAATCCGAATGGCCATGGAGAGAGTCCAACGCGGGAGCAGCAACAACAAATACAAAGAAAGATTTAAGAAAAAAAAGTAATTTTTTCTAGCAATGTGTAGTTGTGTGCCAAAAAATAAAAAATAAAAAGAGGTTTGAGCCTCTATATTTTTTGGATTTTTAATGTTTTATTTTGTTTTGTTCAGAGAGAGAGAGAGAGAGAGAGAGAGAGAGAGTATCTAGTCACAAAAAGAATTTATTGCTTTTTTTTTAATACATATTTTGGGTATAATTTATTGCTCTACATTGCATTAGGGCCTTTTTTTTTCCCTTCTTTCTTTTTCATTCACTCTTTTTTTTTTACTAATTTTTTGGTTATGATTTTAGGTTTTATTTATTTATTTTACATAATTAATTTAAAAAAATAGAAAAACTAACCTAATTAATTAAAATTTGGAGGCCTTCCTTAATTTGGGGCCTCAGGAGGTCGCATAACTCATCTAAGGCAAGAATCGACCTTGCCACTTACACCAAAAATTAATTGGTATCTTATTTTGATAAAGAGTAATCATCATGGGTCGAACACTATAAATTGAAATCTATTCCACCTTTCCAAACACCAGTAAACCAATGTGAATGCTATGGGAATAAGAGATGGTCCATGGGCTTACCAAGCACCTATACGAGGAAAGCTCTTTAGAGCATTAGCAGTGGTGGTGCTTAGCACCACCAATATTAAAAAGCATGCTGCAATGGTGGAAAGAAAGCCAAAAAATTTAGTTGTTGAGCTACGGTGCACAGCCAAAGATGGCTGTGCACTATAGCTAAGATGGTAAAAAAAAAATTTCTTATTAAAAATTATATTATTTTATTGTGTTGGTGGTGGTGGTTGTTGTTTATGGTAATATATATATTATTTTATTGTATTGAATTGTGATGCCAAATTGCTAAATTTTTTACACCACCAATGTTTATACTCTTAATGAACTTTATATACGACATGGTTGCCCTCAATATCAGTGAAAGTCCAAGTTATTGTCTTTTACTTCTATTTTCTTTGAGAATCATGTACAAGGTATTTTTTGTTTATCTTTTTGCTCAAACAAGAAACATGTCCACATGGCCATTTGGTGTCCTCTTTTTAAACACTACTATTGAATCCACGCCTTGCGTGGGATTCATTTTGATAATAAAAAAAAAAAGATTAAGAGCCATGTAACTTTTCCTATCCAAAAGAAAAAAAGAGAGAGAAAACATTATAAGACAGTAAAATTGTTTTAATTACGTTCAAAACTTGTATTCAAAGTTCAAACCCCCTTCACTTGTTGTAAATGGAAAATTAAAGAGAATGATGGTCTCGAAAGTAGATGAGGATTACTTAAGCAAGTTAAAATTTAAGATGAAGTAACAATACAAACTACTCTAGTCAAAATAATCAAAAAAATTTCCAAAATTTAAAAACACAATAAATTCTATGATTCAATGTAAAATCTTATATTACATGACAGATGTGATAGACGAAAATACCAAAAAAGACCCTCACAGACTTGTAGAGCACCCATGCACTTAGGAGTATCTTAGTAATTTCAGAAAAAAAAAACGTGTGCGCAGCAGAATATAGAGCAAGAAACCTCTCCAATTGACAACAAAAAGACTAAAAGGGGCCCCACTTTTTTGTAGCTCACACGTGAAATCAGGAGTAATACAGTAAATTCAGTCAAAAATGTGGGTAGCATAATATTAAAGTAAGAACCTCTAGAATTGATGGGGAAAGGACCAAAAAGGACTCCAACTTTTTTTTAGCTCACAATAATTTCAGCCCAATAAAATAGCTGCCGTTTAAGCCATGCTTGTATCGTTTTGTCAAAGATAAGAACGTCAACTGTCTTTTTTTATATAGATAATAGAAATAATTGAATATGTGGGACATTCAATAATGACTTTTGCTTATCTATTGTACACTCCAGCTAGTGTGCAGTCACATTATTACTCATTGTTTTAGCCCAAAAAATATATATAATTATTACTCATTGCAGATTGTATGTACCGAATAATATTATATTACTTTTATATGTTATGATTTAGATATCTGTGTAACAAAAATAAATAAATAAATTGAAACGCTTTTTTTAATGGGAAAAAAGAAGAAATCTGTGTAACAATATATATATATATATATATATATTTTTTTTTTTTTTTGTGGGGGGGGGGGGGAGTGCTTTTGGCTTTATTTAAAAAAAAAATTAGTACAATTTTTCTGTTTTGAAACTATTAAACACTATGTTTCTATTTTAAAACTTGATTTAAAAAAAATTAAGTTATAAGTGGAACTCGATATTAGCAATATCGAATTCTATGTATATTTTGCTACTTAATTTAAAAAATAAATTTAAGTTAAACTCGACTTTAGCACTCGACTTTGCTAAAGTCGAGTTTCACTTAAAAATTTATATATAACTCGATTTTGAGGATATCAAGTTTTATATAGAACTCGATTTTGTTAAAATCGAATTTCAAAAACAGGGATACAGTGCTTAATAGTTTCAAAACAAGAATATTGTCTAAATTTTTTTAAAAATAAGGGCAAAAAGCCCATTTTCCCCCAAATGTTTGTATATATTACATTGCTTAAGAGGAGAAAGAATCACAAAGAAGACTCAGCTCCTCAACACCCACCTACTCTCTCTCTCTCTCTCTGTGATCACACACACACACACAAAGAGCTCTGAACTCAGAATCGTATTGGTTACTTTGGATTGCTTGGGCAATGTCAAAGAGGGACTTACAAATCATTACATGCAAAGGTATGCCTGATTACATTTTTAGAAAAATAAATATCGATTCATTTCCTATTTATATTTATGGCTTAGTAAAAACGTCTGATATCAGAAGATGCAGTACCCAACGTTTCAGTCATTTAGCCAACAAGGGAAACCACCCCTCCTGCCCCCAACCTTACTCTTATTATAAGTTCCTTTTTATGTTTGTTGTAGATTTTACATATATAATTGATAGTTAATATGAAGTTTGTTCTTCATATATTTTTTTTTGATAATCATTTGTTCTTCATATATATATTGAAAATCTGTGTAAAAACAGTTAATTTTTAATTTATTAGTTCAGATGTTTATTAATTTAGTACCTTTTCATTTCATTTCAATAAATAAATAATTGTTGAATTCAGTGTAATATAGAATATGCTTGCATACTTGTGTATTATAAACTTTAAAAAAAAATTATATTTTAAATCCTATATTTTAAGGGTTTAACAAATTAAATAAAAGTAAACATTAAACTTTAATATTTTAAAAATATATATATATTAGAACTTATAATTCTAAAAGTAATAAATTGAAAGCTAAAGTTTCAAAAAGTAACGCGTAAAACTTTTAGATTTAATTTGTTACACCTTGTATTATATGATTTAAAATGTAATACTATTAATTATTATTATTATTATTATTTATTTATTGTATTTATAAACTTATATATCTCTCTCTCTCTCTAATTTGTTCAACAATGGGGTGTGAATGTGTGATATAAAGCGGCAGTATGTTGGGGAAATGGGGAACCGTTGAAGGTGGAAGAGATACAAGTAGAGCCACCAAAATCATCTGAAGTTCGCGTCAAGATCCTATATGCTAGTGTGTGTCACACAGACCTCTTATACACCAAAGGGTTCCCAATTGTTAGTATTCATTTCCTTCCCAATTGTTACTGTCCTATCATTTACTTTCAACTTGTATTCTTTGGGCTAAAGGGATTTGCTATTAATTGTTGATCTACAGCCTCTTTTCCCTCGAGTTCTAGGACACGAAGGTGTTGGGTGAGCTCTCAATTAATGAACTTTCAGACCGATAACAACACTTTATATATGATTGATGTTAAAAGATTAATATAAATGGTACTATATATATAATAAGCTCTTACATAGTGATGTGTTAGATTTTGAATGCAAAATGAAAAGTGAAAAAAATTCATTTATAATGCAGTGTGCTAGAGAGTGTGGGCGAGGAAGTAACAGATCTAAAAGAAGGAGATCTTGTGATTCCAACATATATCGGGGAGTGCTATGAATGTGAGAATTGTATGTCAGAAAAGACCAACTTATGCCTCAAATACCCTGTACCTTTAAATGGTCTAATGCCTGATGAAACTTCAAGAATGTCTGTTAGAGGCCAGAAATTGTACCACGCTTTTACTTGCTCAACATGGTCCGAGTACATGGTTGTTGACGCTAATTATGTTGTCAAGCTTGATCCAACTATATCTCTTCCACATGCTAGCTTCCTCTCATGTGGATTTTCAACTGGTTTTGGGGCTGCATGGAAGGATGCTAAGGTTGAGAGCGGATCAACTGTGGCTGTTCTTGGTCTTGGTGCTGTTGGCTTAGGGGTATGTATGTGTTTTCTTTCTCAACAAGTTTAGAGTGATATTAGGGTTATATTGGTGTGTCATAACTCCCAACTCATAAATCACAGTAAATAATTCAACATTGAAACTCACTGACATATTAGTTTTAATATTTTATACAATAACATTTATAGTTTTTAACATTTTTTTATTATATATTTGTCTTAATTTCATGATAATTGTTAATTGTCAGTGTGCTATTTTAATAATGGGAAATACTAATGAGTGTCTTTAGGGCACTGGTTAAGAATCTAGTTAAAGTAAGTTTTTATTGGAAAAGAAAAAAAACAATTAATGTTTTGACAGTTTTTTCCATTTCCCATAAAAATGATGTCAAAACTTTCCTAAAATAGATTGTTAAGGAGTGCCCTAAGGGCACTCGTTAGCATGACCCTTTAATAATTATGTCCGGCTGAGTTTTTAATACCTACCCCACTAGAACATGGCAAAAAAGTATGAAAACAAAGCACCACAGACATATGCACAGAAGGTTGAGAGCACTCAGCCACTATTAAATAGATAAAGACAGCCACTAATTAAATGGTCTAAGTGGTGTGTGTGTATATATATATATATTAGGTACAGCTAGCTAGGGTTGCATTTTGGTACTTCAAATAATCAAAGTGAATGTGAAAGCACTAATTATAAAGGAAAGATTGAGGGACTTCAATTCACGTGAAAGAGGATACACAAATGATAAGTGGAAAAATAATGATTTACATTTCCTTCTCACATCATCCAATCACTTGGACCCATAACAACACAAAAAAACAAAACGTTTAGTGTCCAATTGTCCATCGAAATATCTTAATAATTAATGAAAATTTGATAGATAAAAACCCATTATCAATCACATTCACATTGTTGAAGAATTAAGGATGTATAATACCTAACCTAATTGGTCATAGAAAAGCAAAATGTGTCCTGAAATTTTTTGTTGTCGTGTTACATTTGATCTGACAAATCTATAGAGGTACATGAAGGGTGCATGACATAAGCTTACTCTATAACTCAAGTCCTAAAGGCCATAGAGGGACATGATTATTTCGGATAATTAGTCTTAAGTTCAAAGCAAATAATTCAAATTAGAGAGGGGAAAAAAAAAAAAGAGTCAATCATATAACATCGTCTGATTTATTGTAGAACAAAATACTAGAGATATGGCTTTATCATGTGCTTGTCTAACATAAAATATGTCTCATATATAGTTTTCAGATTCAATTTCCAACTTTGTAACATATATGAGGAGTAGACTTTTATATGAGATTCTTTTATTTATTTATTTATTTTTAATATAAACCTGCATAACTTGATTCGATTTAATGAGATTGTTTAACTAGTTGGATTCTCTCTCTCTATCTGCTTCCATTTTTTTCATTTTTAAATATTTTTATGGCTATACCTTGTTGAATTTTTTTTAAAATGCAGTTCAGATAACCTACTAAAGAGAGAGAGAGAAAAAAAAAAAACTCTTATTTTATTTTCCTTTTAATATCCCAAAGGTGGATCAAGGAGGTTTGAAATTATGTCCTTGTAAATTGCAGGCCATACAAGGGGCGAGAGTGCAAGGAGCAGCAAAGATAATTGGCATTGACATAAATGAGAAGAAAAAAACAAAGGGAACAGCTTTTGGAATGACTGATTTTATAAACCCTAATGATTATGATAAATCTATTTTCGAGCTAATCAAAGAGTTAACAGGTGGATTGGGTGTGGATTATTGCTTTGAGTGCACTGGGGTTCCTCCCTTGATCAATGAAGCTCTCCAAGCCACAAAAATGGTACGTCTCTAAATTCAACATGCATGCTTTTTTATATTTTCATATAACAATGTTAAGTGTTACAACACACACAACACCTAACCAACGTGGCCATTCCCTATGTCTACAGAATTGCAGCTATTTTACTAATTTCAAGAAAAAGTACAAGATGTTACAATTTTTCACTCAAACAATACATCAACCCTAATATGAAATAATAATATTTATATCACACATAACATACTCACAATAGACTAAAAAATGGAGTCAAAAAGGGTATTTATATCCCAAGCATCTGCTTCATAGACTAAATCTTGAAAATATCCTATTAAAAATTGTCACACATTTATATCTGGTTGGGTTATAATCTAGATCAAACACAAACAAGGCTCCACATAACTTAACACCTCTTATATATATATATATATATATATTTTTTTTTTTTCATTAAAAAAACACACACACATTACACCTATATATACATTAATTGCGGACTATTTATTTTATTTTATTTTTTTAATACATTTTTCGGTTGTGCATGATGGTCAGGGAAAAGGACAAACAATAGTAATTGGGGCAGGAATTGATCGTACTGTCCAGGTCAATTTCCTTCCCCTCTTGTTTGGTGGAACTTTGAAGGGTTGCGTTTTTGGAGGGCTCAAATCCAAAACTGACCTTCCTATTATAATAGACAAATGCAAAAATAAGGTGAATTTTAATTACAATGTTCAATTTGTTCACAGTTTGCTTACTAAAAAATGTGGCTGCTTCATGTTCACAGATGAAAATTGATTTTTTGAACAATTCAATTATTTTTTTTGATACAAGATAAAATTTCTATTCTAACTTAATCTAAATGTATATGTGTGTAAAACTTCTTCCCGGAAACTTGAATTCCAACCCTTACCCCTCATACCCCACAAACACTTATACTTGTGGAGTGAGGGAAAATTATTAGATACTCCCGGAGTACCATAAATGCGTACTCCCTCCTTTCACATGAATAGTGGGTCTCACTAATTAAATTCATGGTGGGACCCACCATTTATATGGGTGAGAGGAGGGAATATGCATTTATGGTACTCTTGGAGTACACAATAATTTTCCGTGGAGTGACTATCACACCAAGAATGTGGGGTGATTCAATTAATAAAAATATTTTATTAGATGAGCTAATTAAAACCCACCATTAATTGTCATATTAATTTATTCAGCAAAAATAATGATCATATTAGTTTGTATATCTTTTGTAGTAAAATTGAGTAGTAATATCTATACCTTAGTGTGTTCTACTACTTTTTATTAGTAAAATTACTTAGTAATATCTATACCTTAGTGTGTTCTACTACTTTTTATTTCCTTTCACATGTTTGTTTTTTTTCCTCCCCTTGGATAGGGATAACACTGATTATGCTTTCATATTCAGATGGAAAACTTAAAATTTTCCAATTATATTATGTAAAAATTGTTTTATAATAATAAAAATTACTAATCATGTCGAATTTTGGGAACTTTGAAACGCTGATTTACTCTTTTTTCACAGGAAATCCAACTTGATGAACTTTTGACTCATGAAGTTTCAGTGAAAGATATAGATAAAGCATTTGAGAAATTGAAGCAGCCTGATTGTGTGAAGGTTCTTATCAAGTTTTGATTGATCATACCAGTGATAGCAAGATGCATGTTGCTTAATAAAGATACTTTTTTTTTAATAGGTAATAAAGATACATTTGAGACGATGGGAACATGCATCTATATATATTTTTTTGGAGTTTTGAATTCCTTCTAAAAATTTCCCCCTTATTCCTTAACTTGTATAAGCACTGTAATAAAGGACAGATAAGTAACATTCCTTTTTCTGTTTTTAATTGTTGGCACCACACAAATTACAAAAGCATATGAAGTCTTTAGTTATATATCTTCTTGGGAAACTCAGGATTACAAAGAAATAATTAAGGAGAAAAAATGAACCAAAAGGAAATAAAATTATGATGATTGGGAAAGTCACTTTCAAATATACTATTTCCATTTTCATGCTGGTCTCACATGTAGATATAGTATTCTCACAGATGTGTCTTGTAAGTGTGGATATGTTAAACAAGTCTACCGCAGTAGGTAGTGGCATACCCAAAAACCTTACATAAAGAACAAATGGTCGGTCTACAATCATAATCTTTTTTATCCATCCATAGTATTTGTTATCCATCCATAATATTTTATAGGAAAATATCCAGAACATTTCTTTTTGTTTTTGAGTCCTCAAACTGAATATTCTTCTTGCTTGAAAATTATAATATATTTTTCTGCTTTCTTGAAAATTTACCCTACAAAAAAGTCCTCTCTCTTCTAGACTCCAAGACTTTCCCTTGTCTTTTACAGAAAACCAAAACACCATAAAGATAACTTAGCATAATGTCTCTATATCCTTGCCCTACTGCAACTGCTGCACACACACACACACACACACATATATATATATATATATATATATATATATTTATTGTCTCTATCTCCAGCCATGGAAGAAACCTATCTTGTGTCGCAACCCAACAGCAGAATGATCTTTTCATGCCATTTATTTTATTTTACGTCCATCAATGTTTACACCCACGTGATCCCATAATTCACACGCCACTGACTTTTTTTTTTTTTTTTCCCCAAGAATTCAATAATTTTATATAACAAAAAGACAGTAAGCCTACACACTCTGATAAAAATAGAGCCAACTCATCTGATAGACTTTACAACTTGCAAACCAGAGAACAACAAAAAACGAACTAGAACTCCTATTACAGACTGACTAAAGCAACTGGTTAATCTATAGAAAGCATTAGAAAACATAATTGGCCATAAGAGCTATTAGTATATCAAAGAAGTATGCTCTGGTAACAAGGTGCAAGCAGCCCTATGTAGAGCTTAGAACTTTGTGAAGCATGGTATTTCCAGCCATAACAACATGCCCCATTTTAGCTCTAATATCTCATTTAATTCTCAGCATAATTTGTTTCTCTGTCAAAACAACTCCTTTGTGACATCTACTAGTCCTTTGCAACCATATGTGATAGATTGTGGCCCACTAAACCAGTTTGTAGAAGGTAGCTCTAAAACCTTTGCCCTTCATATTAGTCACTCACCATTAGACTATTTCATTCCAAATAATAGGAACATCAGTTACTAGGCAAAGCCCTATAACATGCTTTCAAATTCTCTTGGTAAAGAAGCACTCAAAATACAAATGTTCCCTACTCTCTATTTTATTTCTACAGAATGCACAATAACTATATCCAGAGAAACCCCATTGCATCAATCTATTTTTTTGTAATCAACCTATTTTTCAAAGTAAGCCACCCCATAAAAGCATGTTTTTGTATTGCTTGAGGAAACCATATTAATTTCCACCATATCACTTACATCTCTTTATATCTTAACTGATTCCAAGTAGCAGCACAAATGAACTTGCCATTTTGGAGTTGTCCAGAAAGGTTTACTTTAATATAATTAAAATAAATAATAATATAGAAAGTAAAAGTAAAGAATAAAAATAATTTTTTAAATTGCAGAACAAATGCACGTCATGTAGCTCAAGTATTTATCAAAAACCAAAAACTACAAAGATTATAAAACAGTTTGAAATAAATAATAAACTTTAAAAAAAAAATTTGCTAAAACTTTTGATAATTGAGTATTAATTGAAACAGTATTTCAACGTTTTTAAAAATTTAGTAATATTAACCACCACATAAGTATAAGTGCTTGTGGGGTGTGGGGGGTAAGGGTCGGTGTTTAAGTTTTCAGTAGGGAGCTTCACATACATATATACTTAAATTAGGCTAGAGTAGAAATTCTATCTTGTATATCAAAAAAAAAAATTTAGTAATATTAAATTTCTGGTAAATGTTTTGAATTTAGAAATGGATATTTATGAATACTAAGGGCTGTTCGGATTTCATGTTTTCCATCACCCATCATTCTATTTTCATCACCCATAACTCAAAATTGGTGGGTCCCACAGTAGAAGGGCGTGTTTGGATTTGTTTTCAATTTTTGTTTCCATCACTCAATTCTTTGATTTTTGAGTGATGAGTTAGCAAAATTGAAAACAATTTTTGGGTGTTTTCAAGTTATGGAAACTGAGTTATGATGGCATTTTGGTAAATACACACATTTCTAGGACCCACGGTCAGAGAAGTCACTTCCTTACTTTTATTTTTTTATATATTTTTTTCTCCTCCTTACTTTTTCTCTCCTTTCTTCTTCACAGACTCACTCAACGGCTTTTTTTTTCTTCTTCTTCTTCTTCTTCTTCTTCTTTCTTTTCTTTCTTTCTTTCTTCTTCTTCATTCTTTTTCTTTCTTTTCTTCTTCACAGAAACACATGGGTAACTTTATCAAAAAAAGAAAAAAAGAAAAAAAAGAAGAGAAACACATGGGTATCGATTTCTCAAACCCAGAAAATCAAACCCATAAACACATGATACCGATCATACACACTAACACACAAACACAAACCCACAAACATGTTCATCCACACAATAAATCTAAAAATTTCTTCTCCAAACAAAAACAAAACCTAGAAGTAAGAAATGAAAGAGAGGAAAGGGGTGGAGAAAAGGGGTGGAATCTGTCTTGCATGTCTTTGATCTAGCTTCTAAGCACACCGATCCGAGTGATTTCTTCAACTGGGTGTTCTAGTGGGTGGTCTCAGATCGGAGATGGGTTTGGTTTGGAGGTGTTGTTGGGAAACAAAACCCAGATGGAGAGAAATCCAAAGAACGATTTGGGTCAACAATTGGGGCAACAATTCATCTCATTCTTTCCAACCCTCTCCTTTTTTGGGTTTGTTGATGAAGCTAGAGAATTTGGTTGTTGAGGATGCTAATGAATTTGATGGGTTTGAGAGCAATTTGGGTTCGGTGAGTTTGGGTATTGGGGGTTGAAGGAAAAAAAAGAAAGAAATAAGAAGCTTTGGGTTCGGTGAGCTTGGATATTAGGGGTTGAAGGAAAAAAAAAAAAAAAAAAAAAAGTAAGAAGTAAAAGCTGCACCAAGTCAATCCATGGGTCTCACAAAAAGTAAAATTTTTTGAGTTATCAGAAGTTGGAAACAAGTGCCAAACATGCCACCTTAGGAAGTTGGAGTATTTTCAGTGATAAGTGATGAGTTATTGAGTGATGAGTGAAGAGTGATAAGTGATGAGTGATGAGTGATCATTTTTTTTTTCATCCAAACAGCCCCTAAGTTTTATTGTGAATGTTTTGGCGACAACCACTAAATGGCAAATATCATATACAGTATATGTTTTATTAGTTCACATCAAAGGATTTTGTGTGTTTAGGTATGTTCTAATCACAATCTATGTGAATTTATATTACCTTAGTTAATAGTAATAACTCATTAAGAGTGTAAATTGAAATGATTTCAACTTTTTTATATTTTTATTTTGTGCAACCACAATTTTAGGACCCAAATTTTATTATATAGAATATAATATGACTCTTTTTTTTCTTTTTTCTTTTTTTGAGTTATATTATAGAACAACTTGTATGATGCACAACTTAATGAAATCATAGGTAAGCTGAAGAAATATTTTAATAATATTATTAAACTTGATTAATAAAGTAGATAGTAAAAATAAAAGAACAAAAATTACTTTAAGATAGTTGATGAATGTGCTAAGACCAAGATTATAAAATAATCATAAATAAATAACCAAAATTCAACTACCAAAGTCTTATCAAAAAAATTTGTATCTTTGTTATAGGCAAAATTCAAGCCCAAGTTCTTTAGGCTTGTTTGCAATAAGCCTAGGGACCCAATATTTTTCAGAGTGAAAAGTACAATTCTTTAAGTGCTCTATGTAAGGTTTTCAAGTTAAATTCAAACAAATGATTATATTGAGTTTATTTTTTCTTTGACAAGATAAATATGTTTGTATTGTATTGGTCAATACAATCATGTGTTTCATTATATGGTGATTCATAAAACTATCTACAAGTGTTAAACCAAAGAACTCATTAAATTATTCAAATAAGTTACATGATTTATTAAATAGGTCATGTTATTAAAAATATAGCTTGTTAGGTTCTAAGACTTTAGGAACTAATGTATTAGAACTTCAATTTGTATATGTTGGCAAACCATGATCAAAACATTTAGTCTAGGTTTAGATGTGCTCAAAGTTTGGTTTGATGTAAATTTTGTATTGAGTAATTGCAGGAAATTGCTATTCTTTGCTAAATTTAGTACATGAAATTGTGTGTGAATTTGGTTTGGCCATCCAAGATTATATATTCTATGATTTTGATACAAAATATGTTCATTGGTTGAAAATTTGAGGGTAAAAAGTGAAAAAAATCTTGTTTTTGAAGTTCTGGGTTGAAAACAAATGTTTTTGAAAAACTTTTAAACTCATTCTCATGCATTTCATTCATGAAATTCTTTGAATTGAGTGTTTTCAGCATAAAACTTCTATTGTTTTTCAAAAATCTAGTTTTCCAGAATTTCGATTGATCGAATGTGTTTTTCGACCAATCGAAAATCCCTTAATTTTTAAGCTTGGTCTCTACCTGGTTCAATTGATCCTCGTTTGGTGCTTGATCAATCGAATTTGTTTTTTGATTGATCGAAACCAATTTTCAACCGATCGAAATTTAAAAGTTTTTAAAGCAAACTTTCTATTTGGCTCGATTGGTACCCGATCAGTACTCGACCAATTGAGATTCAAAAGAAAAGAAAAATAAACGACTTTTCCAAATCACGTGTTCTTCACTTTTTCAAATAGTCTTCTTTCTTTTTCTTCCTTTTCTTTCTTGACCGATCCAATCCAAGATTTTTTGTCGTTTTCCTCCTTAAATCTTCAAAGGTTTTTGTCCTCAAGTGTAGGTAAGACCTGAATACCCTTATTTTTTCAAGTTATTTACATTTTTCATGCATTTTCTTCATGATTTTTGAACTAAAGCAATTTGGGGTTTTTGATTTTTGACTTGTTTTTGTTCATATTTAATCAATGGGCTTTTGTTCTTAGTTCATATACATATGATTCCCATGCATTAATTTGATCAGTTTTGTGATTTGAGAAGAATTGAAAATTCTAGGGCTTGAAATTTTGAGAAATTGGGGTTTTTGTTCAATTGGGCTTAAATTGATGAAATTGACTTGTGAAATTGATGGATTAATTCATTATATCATATTTTCTAACTAGTATAATGTATAATTTCTCAATTTGATTTAGTTTTGAAAAATGGGTTTTTCAAAATTTCGGGTTTTTGGTTAAAACTCTTTGTTCAAGTCAATTATATGAAAATATTAAAAATTGAACAAGCTTTTTGTGCATTAGAGCATGCATGCATTCATTACATGCATCATATAGATTATTATTTATTGATATATTTTGTGCTCTAACCCTTTCTAATGCAATCTGCCCTTGGTCTTATGTTTTCTTTTTGTTTTCTTTTTTCCTTTCTACTCTTAGAGTCATGGTTAGGAAAACTAGAGCTAAGAAATCATCTACCTCCTCCTCTTCTAATTTTCAAAGTGATAGATTTCAGTTTAAATCTAATCAAGAAACCTATGAGAAGTTGAATATCTTTAGGTCTGTTTGGGCTAAAAGGAAAGTTATCCTAGATGAGGTTAACCCTGAGATACGTAGGAACTTTGAGAGCCGAGGTTGGTTACCTCTTTTGGATGTTGAGCATCCCCCTCCGGTTTCTTTGATTAGAGAGTTTTATTCAAACCTCTCTATCCACTCCGATGATTTCAACTTTCATTATGTGAAGACTTGGATAAGGGATGAAGAGTTTGTCATTACCCGTGAGGTAGTGGCTTCTGCTCTTGGTGTACCTTTGGTATAATAGCCTGTGTACCCTTACACAGAGATTCCTCCCATTAACGACATTATGTCTCTTATTACTAGAACTACCATTAGTTGGGGTATTGATCCTGGGTTACCACACATGAGCTTACTGAGCTCAATTATTTGTTCTTTAGGATTTCTTGTCATTGTATTTGGCCTATTTCTCACATACATACCATTCCCATTGAGAAATGTGTGTTCTTGTCTGCTCTCATCACTGATGCTCCTATTAGTTTTCCTACTCTTTTCATTCGTTCTCTTGTTGAGGTTCATAAGAGTAGCGCTAAGTCACAAGGTTTGTTCTTTCTGATTTTCATTCATAGGATTTTGTTAGATTTAGGTTTAGAGGACTTCCTCACGTTTGAGCTTGTTCATATCATCGCTCCTATAGGTGCCACCTTTCTTAGGCAAAGGGCTACTCAGTTAAAAGCTAGCTCTAAGCGCTCTTGAGTCGAGTCTTCCACAGGTGATGCATCTAGAGCCCCTCCTTCTGGTGATCCTACTGTTGAGGATTTTGCGGACCCCACTGCTACTGTGGATCCTCCACCATCTACATCATCCTCTTCGTCTATGCGTACTATGTTGGAGATGTGTCTCACCATTCAGGCGACTCATGGACAGATTTTGTTGGATTTGCTTAATGAGGTTGCGGCCTTACGAGCAGATTTAGTTGATGCTAGAGGTGTTTCTCCACTAGCTCCACCCTTGGATGAGTCTTGATTGCCCTTTGGCAATACGTCACAAATAGGGGGAGTGCATAGTGATAAGGGGGAGATGAGGAGATATGATTTTTTTTGGGTGTAGATTGTATTTTAGGGGGAGATACGTGTTATGTTTTGATGATGTGATCATGTGTACATGTTAGGGGGAGATATTGTTTTTATATTTTTATGTTTCTTGTTTTATTTATGTTTATGTTCTTATTTCACAAACTGTGATACATTGGTTATGATTTATATTATGAGGTTATTGGTATATGTCTTTATTTTTGTTTTGTGAAAACGAGAAATTTATTTGGTTTACTTGTATTTTCCACACATGCGTTTATGGTTTGTTTAGTGTTTCAGGAATTTACAAGCTGATTCATTCGAAACTGCTATTTACTTTTGCAACTGATAGATAGTAATTAGGTTGAATTGTATTTTGGGCAATAATGTGTAATTGGGCTATTTTTTACTTTGAGCTTTTATTTCGTGTAAAGTGTTTTGTCATGGATTGCCAAAGGGGGAGTTTGTTAGGTTCTAAGACTTTAGGAACTAATGTATTAGAACTTCAATTTGTATATGTTGGCAAACCATGATCAAAACATTTAGTCTAGGTTTAGATGTGCTCAAAGTTTGGTTTGATGTAAGTTTTGTATCGAGTAATTGCTGGAAATTACTGTTCAATTTCTGCAAGACTCGATCGATTGAAAATCCTGGATCAACAATTTTTTGCAGAATTCTCAAACTAGCCAAAGCTCATATGACGTGTAGGGTTAAGTATTTCACTCCAAGTATAAAAGGAAAAACCCTAACTACGTTTTAGAAGTCTTTGTTGAGTTGTGTGTTGAATCTTTTGTAAGATCTAAAAGGTGTTTACCTTCAAACACACACATAGAGCTATCAAGATCAAGATTCACATCAAGAACTTGATGATTGCTTCAGTTGCTGTATAAAGAACTTTCAAGAAGATCTGAAACCTTTGAGAGGTGTCTCAAAGTCACAAGTAGGAGAATTTGTGGTTGCTATAAATTAAGGAAAGAAGTAGTCCATGGACTCGAAACTGTCACGTAGTCATGGTAGTAAGTTTCTACACGAGGTAACAATAGGATGTTAGTGGTCTAAGTGTTATTGTACAAACTTCAATTCTTTCATAGTGAATCTATTTTTACCTTGAGGATAACTAGGTTAAATCTTCCCCAGTGTTTTTACCAGTTTGGTTTTCCTGGGTCATCAGATTTATGTGTTCTTTACTTTCTGCATTATATTTATTTTACACATATTTGTTTAACCTATATTTAATTAACGAACTTGTTAATCAACTTGGCTTAATATTAGGTTAAACATATTGTGTTAAGGGGTCTAAAAATTAACATAGCTAAATACTATAATTAAATCCAAGTAGTGGGCTGCTGGAGACTTTGTTCTATTACACACTTGTTTGACATAGTTATTTTCTAGAGAATAATTCTTATTATGAAGTGTAAGAAATATTAGGTTCATGTGTGTAAGTTTGAGAGACCCAATTATATTGTAGGCCCATCTATACTTAACATTAAATTCTAATTTTGATACAAACCATGCTTAGGGTTCATTATAATTGTTGAATTGAGATTATAGTATAGATATGATTGTCGAGGGCTTCCTTCATGGACATAGGCTGTTAAGTTGTACAACGTAATCCTTACATCCTCTCTTTTCTTACTTTACGCTCTTTCTCTATGTCTTCATAAAATCTAATAGGAAGGAAACCGACTGAGACAAGAATTCCAAGGGAGGAGAAATAATCTCATCTGAGAGTCCTTAAGGAAAAATCAAGGATGAAGAATATGAGCATATTTTTCTCTCTATCACACACACACACAAAAATCCATCTAGCATTTTTTTTGAGAATTGATAAGACAAAGACTAGTTGGTAGGTACGTAGTACAGACATATCGTATTTATTTTTGGTACATCGGTACAGTGAGACTCACATGTTAATTAGCCTCACATGAGACATGAAAATTTTATTACCTAATCAAACTTTCCTAAAAATACATGATCAAACTTTCCTAATCTCTTTGATGGATTAATGTATTGCCTGAGGCATTATATACATCACTAGTTTGAAACTTTTGAATTGTACCTTGTATGTACTTTTTTAAAGGTTAAAGATAGAAACTATATCATGTATGTACCCTTTTTTGTTTTTCTTTTGATAGGACGGTACATATAAATGTAGTAGTGATTGGACGGTGATATAATTTTATGGTAAGAGAAGTCTTAGTTCTAGAGGTTCTAACTTCTAACCAACATATTTAGATCCGATCTATCATGCCGTATTCATTTAATACATGGTTACGTATATTTTTATATTCTAAAATTTTAAGGTGTAAAATCTAAATACCCCATACTTTAGGAAATAAAATCTAAACACCACTAAAATTTAGGGGGTTTAAAATCCAAATTCTAAAACGTAATCCAAATTCTAAAAATTTAGTGTTTGGATTACGTTTTGTTACCTAATCAAACTTTCCTAAAAATAAATGATCAGACTTTTCTAATCTCTTTGATGGATTGTATTGCCTGGGGCATTATATACATCACTAGTTTGAAACTTTTGAATTGTACCTTGTACGTACTTTTTTAAAGTTTAAAGATAGAAATTGTATCACATATGTACCCTTTTTTGTTTTTCTTTTGATAGGACGGTACATATAAATGTAGTAGTGATTGGACGGTGATATAATTTTATGGTAAGAGAAGTCTTAGTTCTAGAGGTTCTAACTTCTAACCAACATATTTAGATCCGATCTATCATGCAGTATTCATTTAATACATGTGTTAGGTTCTAAAGATTTAGGTTTAAATGTTTAGAATCATGTTTTTATTGTGTTGGCCAACTGAGAACAAAACATGTCTAGTCTAGGTCTTTAGACAGTGCTTAAAAGTGGTTATTTCAAGATTCAAGTCTAGCTGATTGTAGAAAAAGGAAGTGTGGTTTAGCCTTACTCGATTGATCGAGAATTAGGCTCGACCAATCGAAAATCATAGGTCCAGTTTTTTTACAAAGTTTTTAAACAAGCCCAAGCCCACAAAAACGTTTAGGGTTTCATCTAAACTTCTCCACATATAAAAGGGAAACCCTAGCTATGTTTTTCAGACTTTTGAAAGACTTGTGTGTTATTCTTTGTGAGATTTGAGAAGTTTTGTACCTTCTAACTACATAAGAATCTACGGGAGCAAAATCTACAATCAAGCATAGGTAGAATATAATTACTGCATCAAAATTATTACTGATGGTGATCTGAAACCTTTGAGTGGGATCTCAAAGTCACAAGCAAGGCAGCTTGTGTTGGTGTCAATCCAAGAAGAGAAGGAGTCCGTGAATTCGAAGCTTACACGTGGTCGTGTCAGTAAGTTACTACTGGAGGTAGCAATAGATTTAGGATTAAATCTGATTATAAAAACTTCAATTCTCTTATAGTGGATTTGTTTTACCTTGAAAATAGTTAGGTCAAATCATTTCCAGGTTTTTACCTTGAAACGGTTCGTTTCATCGGTTTTCCTGGGTCATCATATCGTGGTGTTATTTACTTTTCCACATTTGAGCATGATATTATATATGCTTGTTTAACCTAGATCTGAATAATAAACTTAAGTAATCACTTGGTTAATATATTAGGTTAAACAATCTAGTTTAAGAGGTCTAACCGAACAAACAAGTGGTATCTGAGCGAGTTAGCTCTTGTTTATAGGTCTCTTAACCTAGAGTTGATCCTTGACCCCTGCTGTCACGGATTCTTTGTCTCGTTTCTTGAAATCAACTAGAATGAGAATTGAATCTATTTCTTCTTGGACTATATGGCTTTTCAAATGTGCCAATCCTATCCTTGAATATTTATGTATAACTACTTCTAGCAATAATTATGTTTGTTCTACTGCTTTAACTGCCTTAAAGGCCCGTGATACTTGTCTTTGGTATTTGGATAGTGATTGTTCTAGGCACATGACAGGTAATAAAGCTTTGTTCAAGACTCTTTTTGAAGGAAAGATTGGTATTGTCACCTTTGGAGATGGAAGCAAATCAATTATCCGAGGTATTGGAATAATAAACATTCAGAGGTTATGAATGATATTTTCTCTTGGTCCTCGGGGTCTAAGGCGATCTAATGATACCCTTGAAATGCATCTAGCTAGCTCATCCTCGGGTGCCCACAGGTGGCATCAACTAGCTGGTCGATCTTCGGGACCAAGAAATGATCTTTGGGGCATGCCCGGTTCAAATCTATAAAATCCACACACACGCTCCACTTCCCATTCTTTTTCTTAACTATGACCATATTTGATAACCATTCAGGGAAAAACACCTCTCTAATAGCCCTAGCTTGTTTCGGCTTTTCTACCTCTTCCTTCACGGCCCCCATATGCTGCTTTGCATATCTTCTCGACTTCTGCTTTTTGGGCTGGAACAAGGGATCCTTATTCAACTTATAAACGATGAAGTTAGGATCAACACCGGGCACCTTATATGGACTTCACACAAATACATCCAAATTCTGCACCAAGGCCAGAAACACGGCAACTCGATCCCCCAATGGTAGACTCTTTCCGATCTGAAAATACCTATCTTCGTATGGAAGGATTCAAATTTGTAACAATTCTTCCGTACTATTAGCCCCAATGTCCACTGTGAGCTCCAGTAATTGCTTTAACGATTCGGGCTCCACCTGCTCCTTTAGTTTGATCTCATGGTTAATCGTCGCGACCATACATTGTCGTGCAGCTTGTTGAACCCCCTTAACCACGGCCCCCATGGCATGAATCCACGACCGACCCAAGATGGCCGTATAAGGAGAAAAAGCATTAACCACTATGAAGTTTACTATCACTTCGTTCCCTTCGGTTATAATGGAGAGAGAAATTTACCTCTTAGGCACCACGAACCGCACCAAAGGCGTGTCATATTTAGTGAGGTTTTCCTACTTCAACCCTAAGCCCTTGTAAAGGTCAGTGAACATTATCTTAGCCCTACTCCTCTGATCTATCAACACCCTTTTTACCAAAAAAAACCCCCAATCCTCGAGGTCACAACTAATGCGTCGTCATGCGGTTGAGACGTCCCCTCCAGATCATCATCCCCAAATGTAATTGGCTCTGTATTCAGCCTCAATCTTTTCTCTGGCCAATCACTAACCTATGTCCCTTGTTGCAGGGTAATACTGAGAACCCCTTTATGTCGTCTTGCCCTAATGTTGACTAAGGCTGCATGGATAACTTCAATAATTCCCAAGGGCGGAGGGAGTTTATTCCCTCAGTTCCCTAACGTTTGCCCCGTTGTGTCGCCTCCTTGTTCAACCATGAATTCCTTCAAATACCTTACTTTCACAAGCTACTCTAAATGATCTTTAAACAACCTACACTGTTCAGTGGTGTGCCCCTTCTCTCGGTGATAGGTGTAGTACAGGCTTTAGTTCCTCCTAGATGGGTCCTAACCCATTTTACTCGACCACCAAAAGTACGGCTCATTCTTTATCCGCTCGAGAATCTTATGAACTGGTTCCTTAAACGCCACATTCACCTCTCCAGTTCAAAACTCGGGCTCAACTGCCCTGGATTCCCTTCTAAGCCTCAGCTGGAAGCCTTTAGGCCACGGGTCCCTATTAAACTAAGAGGTTGCCGGTGCCTTTCCCTTCCTCTGTTGTCGGTCATCCTTCAGCCTTTTATGTTCTTTGATCCTCCTTATGAGTTGATGCATGTTCTCAGGAGGTCGCATAGGCAGGGATTCCCTTAATTCTGACTCCTGAGGGAGCCCCAGCCTGAATGTACTCAATGCAACCTACTCATTCCTCCTGCCTACTTTGTTGTAAAACTCCTAATACCGATTGGCATAAGATCGAAGTGTCTCCCCGTTGTCCATCTTCATAGATAACAACGCATTGATAGGCTGAGGGACCTGACTACAGGTGATGAATCGGGCCTCGAACACCTGAATCAGTTCTCCGAAATTGTGTATGGATCATTTCCTTAAATCGTTGAACCACCTCATCGTTGTGGGCCCGAGGTTGGACGGGAATACTTTACACATTAAACTGTTATTTTGGGAATACAAGGACTTCATCTGAATATAATGGCTTAAGTGTTCCACCGGGTCAGTTTTGCCGTCGTAGCAGGTAAAAGGTAGACGATTGAAATGCCTCGGCATCTCGATACGCTTTATCTTATCAGAGAATGGTGATCAGGCGGCTCTCTGAAGTGTTCCGAAGTGCTCAGCTCATGGCGTCCAGGGCTACACTTGGGTGACCGTGCTTGTTCTTGTTAGAATGTTGCCCCATAGTTTCATTGGACCTCTCTCTCGAACGCCATGAATCACTCCGATGAGATGATCTAGCCATGCTACCTCCTTCATAGTTGGGATCACTAGATGACCCCTCGCGGTCCCTTCTACGACGTCGGCCCCGATCTTAATTTCCAACTTCTTAACCTGATTTCGTAGGTTTTCTATCTCGCGATCCCGCTCACTACAATACAAATGCTCGGGGATGTTAGATACTAATCTTTCCCCCTGCAAAGATCACTCATCCGAATCAAATCTTGTCTCATGCCCATCTTGCATGCGGTCTCGTTCCCTTTTTCATTCCCTCTCTAGTTTCCTCTGGCCCCGAGACAAGGCCCTTGAACGATTGCCTCCAGGGCCTACTGATCCCTCTCTTGCATGTGGCTCCTCCATCCCAGCCAGCAATAAACTGACTCTGGATCTTCAGCTGAGTAGGCAATTCCCACAGACAGCACCAATTGTGCTAACCTTGGACCCAACGTGACTGGCTAGCCCTGAGGTCAGGCCCTCAATTTACTTGTATGAAGTGGGTAATGAGTTTCCTACAATGGGAAAACCTTTTGAGGCCAATCAGGCTACCCAAATGAAAGAGTTTCCGACCCAACCCATATCCCTCTACCCCTTCATGTATCCCCCGAAGAAGCCCAAGCTTGATAATGAGCTTCTCTTCTTTTGTTGATCCTCACAGTTTTCTCTCATGTGTCTCTCTCACCCTAATTTTTCCAACCCCCTTTCTCACTCCTTCGGCCCCTATTTATAGATTTCCCTTAGTGGGATTGTCATGATGATGGGTAAGCTTTTTAGGTGGGTGGGACCCTTTTGGGATATATTCCTGACTAGATGAGACCCACTTCTCAAGACAAATGTGACTATCTTGAAACTTGCACCCGCTACCTATTGGTTCTTGGCAAGCAATTTCCCCCAAGGCATTATCGTTACCGAACAGTCATGTCACCGATATGTAGTTGATTTCTAGACCGGTGTGTCCTACTACCCGTTATTAGGCTCAGGGTTCTTAGGTATACTGAAATTGATGGGCTGGGCCTCTATATCATGCCCGTACAAATCTTTTGTGTATATATAACTTATGACTAAAGAAAATTTTCGTTATTTTTCTTTTACTCTCACACACACTATTTATCTCCCACATGCGGCAAGATTTTGCACTCATCTCTCTATTTTCTTCTCAACACACAACTCTCTCTCTTGATCGTTCACTTCTAACCAAATGGCCGAATGGCCTCAACCAATTCCCTTCAGCCTTTTTTTCTTCTTCAGCGTGAAGTCTCTACCTAAGCAAATGGCAAGAAGACTTTTGTGTTTTTCTGAGGTATCTAATCTATATATACTATAAAATCAAAACCTTTGACCAATATTTGACTTTTTTTAAAGTTTCCACATTTTTACAAATCAGCATTATTAAATATATATATATATATATATATATATATATATATTTTTAACCCAAAAATTTCAGCTAAAAAAAATAGCTAAAACCCGATAACACAACTTATAAACTAATGTCACAAATAGCTTCATGGTATATTATTAAAGGACCTCTCTCCAAGACTTTCCCTTGCATCCTAAAAAAAAAATAGATAACTTTGCTTAACGTCTCTATCTCTAACCATGAAATAAACCTATCCTTGCCCTACTCCAATTGCTGCATATATATATACTACTCCAATTGCTCAGAGATTTTTCTATTTTTTTGGGTAAAGGTTAATAATTTGCATCTATTATAATTTAGAAATATATATTTTTATTTTTTAAACAAATAAAATGACAAACTTTAGAGATAAGTAATAACTGTAATTTTTTTTTGAACGAAAAAAAAAAATCATAAATTTTAAGAATTCTCTTTTTGAATTTAAAATAAAATTTGTTATTTGACATTTATGACTTTATTTCTAAATGAAATTATCCTTCATTAATGAGAGAATTTTTGAACCATATAAAATTTCAGTTGAAAGAAGGAAATCATCTTATATATAATATAGATATGTGTGTATATATATACATGCTTTCTCTTGCATCCTTAAAAAAAAATTAAAAAAAAAAAGGGATAACTTTGCTTATCGTCTCTTTATCCAACCATGAAAGAAACCCATCTTGAGTTGTGACCCAACAGCATAATGATCTTTTCATGCCTTCTAGTTTCCGACAATCAACTAATGTTAATCAATGTTTACAGTACTCCCGTACGTAATCCCACATTACACATGCCACCAACCTTAATGTACGTGATAAATTCAAATCTTTTGTATCGCCCTCTCTACTTCGATTTATGTCCCACTAGTAGACAGTAGTATTGAATGTACTATTGAGCATACTATTAGGTATGTTATTATTACATGATTCCCTATCCTTTTTCCATTCTTTTTAAGAAAAAAAATATATATTGAACACACAAGACGTTCAATTATGACTTCAGCTTATCCATTACACACTCAAGCTCCGTTTGGGTAAGCTATGTCCACGTCCAGCGCATCTACATCTACGTTTTTTGACCCTTTTTTTTTTTTTTTTTAAGTCCAGCACCTAGTGCATTGTTCATGGAACATGAACAGTGTATCAAGACAAATGCACAGTAAATTCATTAATGAACCTGTGAACAGTGTATTAAGGCAAATGAACAATAAGTTCATTAATGAACAGTAATCAAATTTTTTTTTTTTTTATTTTCTATTTTCAGCAAAATAAACTGTATCCAAACGCACACTTAATTGTATTGTATCACCCTCTCTACTCCAATTTATGTCCCACCAATAGTATTGAATGTACCTACTGAGCATACTATTAGGTATGTTATTATATTACATGTAGAATCATGTGCAACGAAATGACCAATAATACTGGTGATGGAAAATGCTAGGAAGATAAACGCCCCGTTTGATAGAGTATTTTAAACACATGTTTTTAATTTTTAAACAACATTACACGTATTTTCACACATTTTTTCACCCACATGTATTTCAAAAAAATATAAACAACATTACTCAAACTTCTCTAACAAATAGGCTCAAAAAGTCCCACAACTTTTGTTACTCATTTTGTTGCATAAGATTTTTCATGTAAATATATGACGAGTTGTGACAAAAGTTATAGGATTTATTGTGTCCTTGGCATTTCTCTCTACTAGTGATACACAAACAATTATATAATTGGTTGTGTATCACTATCACACGTACACATGCAATTATGACAAAGTTTGCATATTTATTTGTGGTACCAGCTTCTCATCTCCCCCGCAACACACACACACACACAGCTCTCAACTCAAACTGAATTGCATTGGTTAGCTTGGATAGCTATGGCAATGTCGAAGAGGGACTTACTAATCATTACATGCAAAGGTATGGCTGTGTTTAACCTTTACATGAGAGTTTCTTTTTAGACAAATAAACATCGATTCATTTCCTATACGTATATGGCTTAGTAAGAACATCCGATATAAGAAGATGCAGTACGTACCCAACGTTTCAGTCATTTAGCCAATTACAAGGGAACCACTCCTCCTGCCCCCAACCTTACTCTTGTTACTTGATTCCTTTTCATAGATAAATTCCTTTATATGTTTGTTGTAGATTTATGTTATTACTATTGGGAAAAATCCTAATCCCCTCCATACTTACGTGTGAATTAAAATTAAAGACTACCAAGCAATAGCAATATTATGGAAACAAAAAAATTTCAAAAAGTACCACATAAACACAACCACACAAGAACACCAAATCTTACATAAAAAATCCTCTAATGTAGAGGGAAATATCGCAGGACAGCTCCGAAAAATATCCACTATGAAATAAAGATTACAACTATCAAGTTTATCCTAAATTTGAGCCCACGATAAATTGGATATAATACAAATAAATCTCAAAGAGTAAATATAATCTCACCACAAAGCCAGTAGCAAAATCTACCTCTAAATACTCAATCTCCATGATTGTAGCACAAAACTCCACCAATTTATCTTCTTTGTTTATAACTTGAGCAAAGAAAAATATCTTTTTTTCTTTTTCTTTTTTCACTCTCTCACACTCTCACTGTGTTTCTCTCTGTCTTTTCACACGGACTGCACCTTAAATGGCTGAATATCTCTGTGTTTTTCGCTCACTCTATGGAACTCACTCTCTGCTTCAGCCCTTACTCAGTGTGTTTCTCTCTCAATCACACACATGGCCGAATGGCCTTTCTTTTCTTTTCCTTTTTTTCTTCAGCGTGTCTCAGGCACTTGCTCAGCTTTGCATTAAACCAAAAGTTGACTTTGGAGAAATTATTAGAACCTACGGGAGGACTGCTGAGTTGGTCCTCCCAAGTCCTACCAACCAATAGAAACATGACAGCTGTTAAAAAAAAGATGAGTCAGCTTCCATTAACCACACTTGCAAAGAAACTTAACTCTAGGTTATAATGCAAAACCAAACCCATAGGAAAAAATCAAACCCATTATCTTCATCTTTCTTTTTCTCCCTCTCTCTATTTCGCTATTTCCCCACTCTCTTCTCAGTTGAAAATTAAAATCCCTAGAAGTCTAGGCCGTGGAGCGCAACGCAATGACATAGTCAACAGAGGCTCTTAGAACTGAGACGCCACAAGCTCCAGGGCGGCCGGTTTTGGTATCAAATTCGGTGGGGACCTGAGAATTTCGGTGGTGGGGAGAGACAGATTTGGAGTTTTGGGTTCTTTGCTGAGATGGAACCCATGCCCACTTCAATCTCAACATTGATTGTGATGATGAGATGAAAGTGCAGAGCGATTTTTTTTTTTTTTTTTTTTTTCATCATGGATTTATTTTAAGAGCAAGTCAGCGGTAAACTTGTTGGAACTTGGGAGAGGAGATTTTTGCATTTGAGTGTTGCTGTTGCATGTTGCTAGGTTCCTTGATTTGAAAGTTGTTGTCATTATTTATTTGTTTTTATGGGAAATGCTGTTGTCATTTGTATAAGGGAATATGAATAAAACATCAGAATCATTATCCCAAAATTATTAAGGAGGTCTGAATTACTCTAACTAGTTCAAATACTTGCTTTCTATTCATTCTAAAGGCATACACCAAAGATATGGATACGGTTTTGTACATACCACTAACTTTGATTGATTTTCATTTTCTTTTTTCCAAATTAACAATAATGAAGAAATAGCAAAGATTGATGTTCGAAAGTTTGAATTAAGATTGTATCAGTTATATTCGGTTGTGGGCTTGCTGCTGGCTTTGAAGAATTGGTTTTGATGCGAATACCAAAATAGAGTTAGGGAGAAAAAAGAAAGAGGCAGATCGTAGATAAGATAATGGGTTTGATTGAAATTTGTAATTTTGCCAAAGAGTTTAGTTTGCTTTTTAACCCAAAGTTAGGTTTGTGTAGTTAGTGGAAGCTGACTTCTTTTTTAACAGCTGTCATGTTTCTATTGGTTGGTAGGACTTGGGAGGACCAAGTCAACAGTCCTCCCGTAGGTTCTAATAATTTCTCCTGACTTTGGAAGCTTGAGAAAGCAAGCTCATTAATGAGCTTTGACAAGGCATGTGGGCTGGACCCACACGGTGCTTTGCACCCAATAATTACTTAATTTTTTTATTTTATTTTATGAAATAATATGTTCTTTTTTTTGGACTGAAAATTTGTGTAAATTAAATAAAAGTAATAAATTAAATTTCAATATTTCTAAAAAATAAATTAAAACTTATAATTCTAAAAGTAATAAAATTAAATTCTGAAATTTAAAAAAAGTAATATGCAAAACTTCAGGTTTAATTTGTTACACTTTGAATTATAAGATTTAAAACGGTTTTTTTTTCTTTTGGTATTTATAAATTTATCTCTCTCGATCTCTAATTTGTTCAACAATGGGGTGTGAATGTGTGATATATAGCGGCGGTGTGTTGGGGAAATGGGGAACCGGTGAAGATGGAAGAGATACAAGTAGAGCCACCAAAATCATCTGAAGTTCGCGTCAAGATCCTATATGCTAGTGTGTGTCACACAGACCTCATATTCATCAAAGGGTTCCCAATTGTTAGTATTCAATTCCTTCACAACTGCTATTATTTACATTTACTTTCAACTCGTTTTCTTTTGGCTGAAGGGTATGATATCATTTGTTGATCTACAGCCTCTTTTCCCTCGGGTTCTAGGACACGAAGGTGTTGGGTAAGCTCTCAATTAACCAAGAACAACACTTTTAACTGAAGACACAAACGTTTTATATATGAGTATTTTAAAGATTAATATACATTTTACTATAATAATAATAATAAATTTACAAAGTGTGCTGGATTTCTAACGAGGAAAAAAATATATTTACTATGGTATCGACATTGCATCCATTTAACATTTTAAAAAAAATTCAAAGAAAGCACAAATTGATGTTATAATAACTGGTCTTGCAAACATATTGATATAAATATAGATTAAAATATGGAAAATTTTATTGCATACTCACAATCTTTATGCTCGCTATTGTACACTTGATACACTCTTTTTTGAAATTATATTTTAAAACATGATTTCACTCCATGCAGCAGTGTGTGTATAAAGAGTGTGTGACTATCATTACTAATTAAAATATGCAATTGCAGTGTGGTAGAGAGTGTTGGCGAGGAAGTAACAGATCTAAAAGAAGGAGATCTTGTGATTCCAACATCACTAGGGGAGTGTGAAGACTGTGAGAATTGTTTGTCAGGAAAGACCAATTTATGCCTCAAATACCCTGTACCCTCAAGTGGTCTTATGCCTGATGAAACTTCAAGGATGTCTATTAGAGGCCAGAGGTTGTATCACGCTTTTACTTGCTCTACATGGTCCGAGTACATGGTTGTTGACACTAATTACGTTGTCAAGCTTGATCCAACTATATCTCTTCCACATGCTAGCTTCCTCTCATGTGGATTTTCTACCGGATTTGGGGCTGCATGGAAGGAAGCTAAGGTTGAAAGCGGATCAACTGTGGCTGTTCTTGGTCTTGGTGCTGTGGGCTTAGGGGTATGTATATATGTGTTCTCTCTCACAATTTTTCACTGACAGTGTAGTATTTTGATTGGTGCATTTTAAAAAAATTATATTAATATTGTGATGGTTCAAAACCGACACTAGAAAGTTCCGGCATAGAAAGCGCCAGTATAGCTCAATTACTGGACCTATGCCGGCAGTTTAGAGACCTATAACAAAGCGCCAGTATAAACCGGTTTTTTTTTTTGATGGGTTAAAAGCAATGTTATTCAATCACTAACTTGTTAGATAGTGAAGAAAGTAGTGTCTCTGTCATCATTCATTTTTGTTTTTGTTGTACATCCCCTACTAGAACGAAAAAGTATACCCTATAGCGGGTATATAAGATATCTCTCTTGCAGTAAATAGGTCTTATTGATTTGTAAAACTCACCTATTATAAGAGAGATGTTGCATATAGCCACTACATGGTATACTTTTCTCACTAGAATATTGTAACAATAACTAGAAAAACAAACCACCACAGACTTATACATAGAAGGATAAGAAATTCACTCAAGCCTCATAGCCACAGTCACCAATAAAATAGATTAAGAAAGCTGCGAATGATTTATGGGTGATGGAAAAAATGCCCCATGATCCTTGGGGAAAAAGAGTAAAAGCAATTAAGCTGTGTTTTTAAAATTAGGGGTTTAAACAAGCTATAGTCTATTTGAGCTTTCAACTTTATCCAAGCAATTGGACCCATAACAACACAAAGGGAAGGTTGGTCGGTGTCAAACTGTCCGTATAGAGCTTCAACTCCATCAAAGTGTCTTAATAAATAATAATTACATTCACACTGTTGAAGAAAAATGTGTTAGACTTAAAATTTGTTCTAGCATATTTATGTGATATAATAAATCTATATGTAGAGAGGAAAACATTACGAAGGGTGAGATAAGGTTGTTACTCTATAACTCATGTCCTAAAGGCCAAAGGGACAAAATGATTTTAGATAATTAGTCTTTCAAATTCAAAGCAAATAATTCAAATTGAGTCATGTTAATGGGTGTCCTAAGGACAATTATTAATAATCCTATTAGGAAAGTTTTAATATTATTTTAATGGAAAATATAAAAAAGTTGACAGAAAAATTAATTACTTTTATTTCCCATAAAATGTTTTTAAAAATAGTTTCTAGACCAATAACCTTAGTCATTTGCTAACATTTCCCAAGGGAAAAAAGAAAGTCACAACATTGTCCCATTTTTTGTAGTACAAACTATAAAGAGATATGACATTATCATATGCACTTCTAACATAAAATATAAATATATATATATATATATATATATATATATATATATGTCCCATAGTTTTCCGATTCCCTTTTTAACTTTGCAACGTATATAAGTAGACTTGTATAGGCAATTATTTTATTTTTCTGAAAATAAACTTGCATAACTTGATCTATTCTTGATGAGATTGTTTAACTAGTTGGACTCTCTCTCTCTCTCTCTCTGCTTCCTTCTTCTTCTTCTTCTTTTTTTTTTTTTTTTTTTTTTTTTTTTTTTTTTTTTTTTTATAGCTGTGCCTTGTTGAAGTTTTATCAGTGCATGCAGTTCAGTTTACCTACCAGAAAGAGAAAAAAGAAAAGAAAAGAAAAAATCTCTATTTTCTTTTTCTTTTAATATTCGAATGGTGGATGAAGGAAGTTTAAAATTATGTCCCTGTAAATTGCAGGCCATACAGGGGGCGAGAGTGCAAGGGGCAGCAAAGATAATTGGCATTGACACAAATGAGAGGAAAAAAACAAAGGGAACAGCTTTTGGAATGACTGATTTTATAAACCCTAACGATAATAATAAATCTGTTTCCCAGCTAATCAAAGAGTTAACAGGTGGATTGGGTGTGGATTATTGCTTTGAGTGCACTGGGGTTCCTCCCTTGATCAATGAAGCCCTCCAAGCCACAAAAATGGTACGTCTCTAAATTCAAATTTACATGTTCTTTTATATTCATATAACAATTAATGGTACAGTGTTACAAGTTTACAACACATTACACCTAACCAATACAGCAGATGGTCTAGTGACCAGGCTTTGTGCCAACTGGGTTTGAGTCGCCTGATTCTCGTTGGGGAACGCGTTAGTGTCTTTCTTCACGTTGTCTTGGACACGTAGGGGTTAAAACCCTCTCTTTCTACACTTTTTTATATTTTTTTAAAAAGAAAATTACACCTATATACATTAAATGCCGACACTATTTTTGTTTATAATGTTAAAAATACAAATTATTTTACAATATTTTTTATAATCGGTAAATGTACACATACGATGAGTGATTATTGGTAAGTAAAAAAATAATATTTGAAATGGGTTCAAATAAAAATTAGTAAAAATTAGTCATATTAATAGTTTGTAAAAATATTATAAAATAGTTCACGTGTACAGCAAATTTTTTTTTTTTTTTTAATAAACATGTTTGTTGGTTGTGCATGCACGGTGATCAGGGAAAAGGACAAACATTAGTACTTGGAGCAGGAAATGATCAGTCTGTCCAGGTGAATTTTGTTTCTCTCTTGTTTGGTGGAACTTTGAGGATTCAGATCCTCTCCATTTCCCTTTGAAATGGAGAGGGTCCAGTTCACGGACAGGATCATCTTTGCATTATATCAAGGGTCAAAAACATGCCACATCATAATTTAACCCAAACCACACTTAACTATGATTAATTAAACTAGAGAACTCAACCGGACAAACCACAGTTCCTCTCTCACCAAACCCATCTGAATATTTCAAACTTTCTTTCTCACTCTCTTCTCCAAGGTTCGACTCTCTCTCACACACTTTCTCCTCCTAATTACGATTCACAGTTTCAACATACACAAAATTCTCAAATGGGTCTATTTCTCTTCCTAAAGCACAAAGCATAATATTTTTTTTTTTACTTTTCATTTCTTTTTCTGGTAATATATTGTGGTAGTTCATCTTTGTTTTTTTGTTTGGTTAATATACTTAAGCGGCTGCGACAGTGCTTGTACGGAAAGGGTAGTTCTTCTAGGTCTTGTTTGGGGAAGTGGACTCTCTCTGTTGCTTTTTCCTTAAAGCCTTCATTGAACAAAAAAGAATCCAGTTCTTCTCCTTTGCTTCATCGATTTCTATTTGTTCCTGTCTGCACTCTTCACTATAGAATGGAGTGTCCCCTCTGCAAAAAGTCAAAACTTTCATTAATAACCCATTAATCACACCAAAGAATTAGACCCATCTTAGTATTTCAGATCCTAATTAGTGGGAAAGAAAAGGCTACAAATTTTACTTTCTACCAAGAAATTTGGAGAAATTCCAATTCCAATTTTTTAAGTTAAGACTAGTGCCAAAAGGTAAAGATTGTTCTTTTATTTCCAAATAAAGACTCCAAGATCAGAATTTCCAAAAATAAATCAAAGTAGACCAACAAAAATACAAATGTGAATCTTTTATTCCCAAAAACAGAGAAACTTGATCAGTAATGGAGAAAAGAGTGAGAAAGAAAGTTTGAAATATTCAGATGGGTTTGGTGAGAGAGAAAATGTGGTTTGTCCGGTTGAGAGTTAAAGAGCCTCTAGTTTGAGTGTTTAACCATAGTTAAGTGTGGTTTGGGTTAAATTATGATGTGGCACATTTTTGACCCTTAATATAATGCAAAGATGATCTTGTCCGTGAACTGGACACTCTCCATTTCAAAGGGAAATGGAGAGGATCCGGATCCGAACTTTGAAGGGTAGCATTCTTGGAGGGCTCAAATTCAAAACTGACCTTCCTTTTATAATAGACAAATGCAAAAATAAGGTGAATTTAAATTACATTGCTTACTAATAAATGTGGCTGCTTCATGTTATACGTACATAGAACTTATTATCTGCTTATCAAAAAAAAAAAAAAAAAATACATAGAACTTATTATCTTGGCTCAAAAAGCATCAACTTCTAATATAATGTATATTTCTAATTTATTATAATATTTAGCAGCAGTTCTACTATTTGCTAGTACTACTTTTAAGTGATGCTAGCTAGGGGGAGTAAGGGTAGTGCAAATTAGTAGTATCTATACCTTTAACATTTTTCCACTCCTTTTTATTTCCTTTCCCATGTATTTTTTTCCCCTCCCCTTGGTTAGGGATAACACTGATATTATGCTTTCATTTTTTAGATGGAAAACTTGAGAGTTTCCAACTATATTGTGTAAAATATGTCTTATAATAACTAATATTTACTAATTATGTCAAATTTTGGGAACTTTTGAAATGCTGATTTACTCTTCTTTTTTTTTCACAGGAAATCCAACTTGATGAACTTTTGACTCATGAAGTTTTAGTGGAAGATATAGATAAAGCATTTGAGAACTTGAAGCAACCTGATTGTGTGAAGGTTCTTATCAAGTTTTAATTGATCCTACTACGAGCTATAACAAGATGCATGTTGCTTAAAAAATAAACTTTTTCTTTTTTCTAAAAATTCCCCCCTTATTCCTTCACTTGTATAAGCACTATAAATTATAATAAAGGGCGGATAAGTTCAGTAACGTTTTTGTTTTTGTTTTTGTTTTTTAAATTGTTAATTGGCACCACACAAATTAGAAAAGCATATATGACTTCTTATCTTAAGTAATCTTCTTGGGATACTCAAATGGTCGGCCTCCAATCATAAGCAGCTGTCCAACCATAATATTTTATCCAGAACATTTCTTTGAGTCCTCAAACTGAATTTTCATGAAAATTTACCCTACAAATATTTGTCAAGTCAAATTAAATATTTGAAAAAGATATATTCCCAGAATATCCACATCAAGCTAACCAAATTATTATCTCCAACAAAAGGCATATCATTAATCCACTTCAAATAAAGGTGTAGTTTTTTTTTTTAATTCAAATAAAGGTGTAGTTGACTATTGAGTTTACAAGATTTTTTTTTTTTTTTTTAGAAGAATACGAGATTGAATATTAATGGTATTTCATGATTTCATCATCTCACAGGTAATTATTTAGTATTCTCGAAATACTATAAATGTGTATTATCTCCTCTCACATAACTGTAGATCCTACTAATTAAATTTATGATGAGACCCACAATCCATGTGAGAGAGGAAAGTACGTATTTATAGTACTCCCGGAGTATTCAATAATTTTCCTCCTCTCACTGGTGTGAAAAGGGACGTGGTCCCATATATGCAACTATTGCATGGTGCAATTACCACGTAGATGAGATATATGAAAGTTTGAAAGGTTAAAAAAAAATAATAAATAAAATTTCCATTTCAAGGACTAATATTCAAAGCAAATTTTTAACTTTTAATCTCACCCATTAATTCACTAACATAGCGTGTGAGGAAAATTATATATAAATGAAAATAAATTTTATTAAGTATAACAGAAACACAAACACACAAAAACATAAATATTTACATGGTAAACCTTTTCTCCATGAAGGAAAAAATTACGGGACAAACTTCTAATAATTTCACTATCATCAAATCAATTACAATAAATCTTGTGCGAGCCTTGGACCTAACGTGACTAGTTAGCCCTGAGGTCAGGCCTTTAATTTACATGTATGAAGTGGGTAATGAGTTTCCTACAAATGGAAAGACCTCCTAAGGCCAATCAGGCGACCTAAATGAAAGAGTTTCCGACCTAGCCCATATCCCTCTACCCCTTCGTGTATCCCCCAACGAGGCCCAAGCTTGATAGTGAGCTTCTACTCTTTTGTTGATCCTCACAATTTTCTCTCGTGTGTGTCTCTCACCCTAATTTTTCCAACCCCCTTTCTCATTCCTTTGGCCCCTATTTATAGACTTCCCTTAGTGGGATTGTAATGCTGATGAGCAAGCTTTTTAGGTGGATGGGGCCCTTCTGGGATATATTCCTAACCAAATAGGACCCACTTCTCAAGACAAATGTGACTGTCTTGAAACTTGCATCCACTGTCAATTGGTTTTTAGCAGGCGATTTGCCCCAAGGCACTATCTTTACCAAGCAGTCAGGTCCTCGATATGTAGCTGATTTCTGTCTTGAGAAGTGCACCCGCTGCCAATTGGTTTTTGGCAGGCGATTTGCCCCAAGGCACTATCTTTACCAAGCAGTCAGGTCCTCGATATGTAGCTGATTTCTATCTTGAGAAGTGCACCCGCTGCCAATTGGTTTTTGGCACTATCTTTACCAAACAATCAGGTCCCCGATATGTAGCTGATTTCTAGACCAGTGTGGCCTACTACCTGTTATTGGGCTCGGGGTTCTCAGGTATATTGAAATTGATGGGTTGGGCCTCCATATCATGCCCGTACAATAGCCCCCACGATTCCATTCCCGTGTTGTGGGGATGGGATTAAGGTTAACCCTTGCCTGTCGGTGTAGGGATGGTCGAGTTTAATATCGTATGTTGGAGGACAATTTCCTCGGTGTACTGATCTTTCTTGGGAAAAGCCAACCGCCAATCATTAAATATGATGGACAGGTCTGTCTGTATTCCTTGCAGGCGAAACGGCAGCTATCACATCAAACGGTCAGGATTCACTATCACTTCGTATACCAAGGCATGCTCATAACGGATATTTAGGGGAAGTTATTGTTATTTTCCTCCAAAAGCATTTAAAACTTCTCTCCCTATAAATACGCCTTGACTTCCTTTGGCCAAATTCTTTATTTCACTTCTCCCTCTTAGCCTCATTTGTCTTGTCCTCCCAAGCCTTTCTCTTAAGATCATTCTTCCAAACATAAGGGCACCACTGCAAGTCCTATTTCCCTTCCCTTATTCCCCCTAGTTTTTCTTTTAGTCGCTCCCAAAATTGGGTTTTGCATACCTTCTTCGAACTGAGGCCGCCAAGGTTCAACAACCCCCAAGATGTTAATGTTGAGTTCTGCCCTGAGGGGAATATTGAGAATGACAGGCTCCCTAGGGTGGTATTCTTCCCCCTTGTGTCAATCCTTGAGGGTAGGGCTAGATTCCCTGTGGACCCCATATTACTTAGAACCCTTAGTTTCTATGGACTTAGCCCCGACCAGTGTCTCCCTAATTTCTATAAGGTAGTTAATAGTGTGATTTGCTTAAATAATCTGTACAGTCTAGGGCTCAACCATCATGACATTAACTTTATGTATAGAATTTGCGGTGGCCTCAAAACTGGTTATTACTTAAAAATTCATGACCCTACGGTGAGGCTAATATCGTGTCTCCCTGACTCCAATAGGAATTTCGTAGAGGAGTTCATAAAAGTGAGCGGGAACTGGCTCGCGGGTGAACTTCGTCTTTGGTTTCATTATCTTTTTTTTCTTTTCTTTTTTTTACTACTTTGCTTCATTTATTATTCAGTGCATAAGATTTTTGCTAACTTTTCATTTGTACTGACCTTGTCTTTGGTTTATTGTGTAGTTTCCAAGCGCTTCAAACCAAACCTCCACGCTGTCCACGTAAGAGACTTGAACTTCGTCCTACATTCAAGGATCTTCGTGCACTATGACCGACAGCTCAAGGCAACACACCTAATCCTTGGCTGCGTTCCTTCCTATACAAGCTACCAGGATCACAGACCTGCTTTGACGATTGGTAGCCTTCTGCTGTCATACATCGATGTTCGTCTGCCCGGATTCCTACCGAGGGGCCTTACAATAGGTTAAGCTCGGCAAAGAGCCCCTCGGTACGTAAAAGAGGGCTCTTTAGTGCTAGCCCAGGACGGTTTGGCACACTCAGTCTTCCAAGGTAGAGCCGAACATATTCCCTTTAAAGATCCGGCCGTTGCTAAGCCTGACAACGAGATGGTTCAAAGGCGCAACATGAACCTCGGGTGCTTCTTCCCGGGTGCTCAACCCGCCAAGGGCCAATTAACCCCACAACAAGCTTCTCAACAAATGCCTCCCCCTGCACCCCGTACTCGCAGAAAGAGGTCAAGGATTTCAGATGAGCCCTCCACAAGATCTAATGTTCCTCCTACTGAGCACACCCCTACTCCAGTCACTACTGTCACGATGACTCCGCCAACCAAGGAAACTGCTTCAGAGACAAGACATGCTGAGCAGCCGGTGATCATTGGGTCTAACGTGGCCTTCACTTCTGCATCCCCTTCCTTGAGATGGTACAACACCTTTATGTTGGGAAACATACCTCTCCCTAACGATTCTTGGTTCGAACTTGGAGGAGCGGGTTGGAGGGTCAAGTTGTAGACAGCCTTGGTTAAGTGCTGCTTTTGCCCGAGGACATGTAACATTACTTAGGTTGCCGGGTGTAAACACCTCATTTTGTACCCGGTTAATAAACTTTAGTCTCTGGTCCCAATGATGAGCTTGACATGTCTACAAAAGGTAATTGAAGTTATTTGATAGTTTGGAAGCAATTACAACTCAAAAGTGCTCAAATTGCTTTGAAAACGATGCTGAAAAAAGACCTTTACTCACTGTTTTGGTTACAGCTATTGATACATAGAATTTTTTAGTAAGGTTTGTCTCATTGGAAAGTAGACATCCTGGGCTTCAATTTGAATACAAATTTTGTCTAATTTGGACTTAAATTGAGTGAGTTATAACTGTTTTAAATTGGGCCAACTGGGCAATCCTATTTTCTGGGTTTTAAAATTTCATTTTAAGAGCTCAAAACATAATGTTTTGATGTGGGACAGACCATGGACCCTTGAGAACGTCCAAAGATCATTAAAAAGTATAAAAAATCCTAATTTTAACTTATAAATACTCATTTTATGCCTCTAATCAAAACCCTAGCTAGAGAGAGCCATTTTTTAGCCTCCATCTTCTCTAAAACCCTAATTCTCTTTTCTAAAACACACACATACAGCTCCTTTGCACGTTTTTTACAAATTAAAAACCTCTCTTTAGTTAGTTTTAAAGCAGAAACTATTTTCCAATTTGATTTCTCAAAACCCTTTTTAAAACTAATTTTGTTTTTGAGTTGTGATTACCTATAAACTATTGAAATCTTATTTTACCTTGATATCTCATTGAATCTTGTTGTGTAGGCACTGAGGGACCGGTTAAATATCAGTCAAGTTTGTATTCCATAGCAAGGTGAGTCTCTTTTCATGGCTTTTCATTGATTTGGTTCTTTTATAATTTGTGTTTTTGTTGTTCTTAGTTAATTTATATGTTATTCATGCTTAGAAATATGTTTTGTTTTGTTTGACTGTATTTTGTTTTGTCTCATCATATTTTGATTGGAAAGTTGATATGATTTGATATATTGATGAATATGTTTTGATGTGTTAAGTGTTGCTTTCGTTTGTTGTTAGATCCAATGCATGTTAGGAATAGTTCTTGTTTTGCGTATCTTTGATATATTTGTTCTTAGTTTAGGTTGTGTAGTTTTTGTGTTTTAAAGCATGATAGGTTGTTAGACTTATTGTTTTGAAGTCTTAGTCTATTTCCTGTGTTGCTGTGTTCGTGGCTAGGGTTTCTAGGTTAAAACCCACGTGCGTATAATCTTGGTTGTGTACGCAGGCTTGATCATGCACACGCATACCACTGCCCAGAAACCTTAGTTTGAGTTTTCTGCTTTGTTTTCTTTATTTGTTTCACATATGATGCCTCTGTTTTGATCCCTTTTTATAGGTACAAGTCCTTGTTCTATGTTTGTTGTTTGTTTGTCTTTAACATGATTAAATTAGGTCTTTCTGGGATGATTGATGCCATGTTGATTGTTAGATGTATGCTAGCGTTTGTGTGAGTATAGATGCAATGTTGAATGTGCCTTTAATAAGGTTAAAACATAAGACATAATGAGAGGAAACCAACTTTAGGGTTGGGCGGTTTTAGGTACCTAACACCTTCCTAAGACCGTACCTTAACTCCGAACCCATATCTCTGGTAGTAAAACCAAAAAGTCCTTCCTCGAAAGGATGCTATATATATATAGTTCCTAGACCATTGCAAAAACTTGGTGGCGACTCCCCCTTGTGTCCACCATTGCAAAAACTTGGTGGCGACTCCCCCTTGTGTCCACACTGGGATAAAGACATTGCCCTTAAACTAAAGTGACATACCATAGCAGTAAGTACCCCATCCCCTCTGCTACTCCTGTGTGTCTATTGTTGTTGGTTTCTCCTTTCTCCTTTTTTTTTTCTTTTTTTTTTTTCTTAAGTGTTAGTCCTCGGCTCATGTTTAACTTCTTTTTCTTTTTGTCATCGTTCCAGGCCGCCCAAATGGCCCACGTCCTCGAAGGTAGGCTCAAGGTTGCTATGGAGGAAGCGAACAAGGAAAAAACCTTAAAGTAGGTGTCTGAGTCCACCCTAAATGAGAAGGTCCTTGAACTAGTCACCGTGGAGCAGAAGGCTGCAACTACCAATAGGACATGGAACATGGCCGAGTAGAAGGCTGAAGTGCTACACTGCAAACTGGGGGAGATTGAGACCAAGCTGGCCCAGGTTGAAAGTATAGTCTTGGCCCATGATAAGGAGCTTCCTGACCTGAAGGAGATGATAAAGAGATGTGAGCAGGCGATCTACAACATGGGCTTCACTGACGGTGAGAATTCGTGCAGTGCCATTATCTTCGAGGCTCGGCGGCTCGGGTTTTTCGAAGGTTGGATGGTAGCCGTGAACGCTCTGAACCTCCCTGAGTCTTCTTCGTTTAGGGATCCCACCCAAATACCTCTGCCCAACGACTTGCCTATTCAGGCCCCAATTGAGGAGCAGTCTGACAAGCAAATTGATTCTCATGTGGTGGTGATCGATGTGGACAACCCGACCTCCAATGTTGCTCACGAAGGCCCGAATGCTCCTGAGATTAACCTAGTGCCGACCACCCCAACTTCTAGAAAGGTTTCTTCGATCCCCCCTGCAGTTGCACAAGACCCTATCCTGTGAATACGTTGAACCGATGATGCCCTAATGATGATGGCTCTTTTTTTCTTTTCTTTTTTGGAATTTGTTAGATTTTATTCTGAATCCCGTATTTGTTTTATGGATTGTACAATACTTTGGTTATTGAGTTTTGAAATTGAAAATTCTATAAGTGTGTATGCTCGGTTAAACTCTTTTCGTGTAACTTTAAGTTCAATTTTGAAAATTATCCCAAGTGTTTATGGTCGGTATACATTTTTATTACTAGGACCTTTAATCCAAGCGATGTATTTTAAAGGATTTTGCACAACGCTGTAAAAATTTGTCAATAACAATTGTGGATGTTCGGTAAATGTTCACTACCTAATCAGAATATCTCTTAAAAGATAATTTAGCAGTTAGATTAATTAATCAGGGCTTCCACCTAGTCGGTGACCGGCTAGGCTTTTGTACTTAGAAAAAATCCCTTAAGGTTTCCACCTAGTTGGTGACCGGGGTCAAATTGAGGCTAGGCTTTTGTCCTTAGAAAAAATCTCTTAAGGTTTCCACCTAGTTGATGACCGAGGTCAGATCGAGGCTAGGCTTCTGTCCTTGGTCCCTTCAAAGAAAAATCATGTAAAGTAACAGAACGAATAACTGCCATAATGCAGGGAAAAGCAATTAACTTTGTTCCACACTTTTTTTTTAAAACTCGTTTACAACACGTGACATCCATTATAACAATTATGACCAGTTATAGTACTTCTTCAGATTGCTTACGTTCCAAGGTTGGAGGAGTGGTCTTTCTTCCATATCTTCCAAGTAATATGCTCCAGCCCCCATTACTGTGGTAATTCAGTATGGGCTCTCCCAGTTTGGAGCCAGCTTTCCAGCACTTAAATCCTTCATACTTCCCACCACCTTTCACAGTACTAGATCCCCTGCGACAAACTCCCTTGGTCTCACACTCCGATCATACTTCTAAGCCAATTTTTGTTGGTAATTTGCCAACCTGATCAAAGCCATCTCTCATTGTTCTTCCAGAAGGTCCAAATCCTCAGCCAACTTGGTGTCATTTTTCTCCAAGGTAAAGTCTGAGACTCTCATGCTACATAGCCCTATTTCTGTGGGGATCACTGCCTCGGCTCCATAGGTCATTGAAAAAGGCATTTTTCCTGTAGACATCCTGGGCATTGTGCAGTAAGCCCACATCACATTCGGAAGCTCCTCGGCCCATCTACCTTTAGCTCCCTCCAGCCTCTTCTTGAGTCTGGTAACTATTGCTTTATTCTTTGCCTCTACTTGCCCATTGCTCTGAGGATATGCAGGGGTGAAGTATCAATTCTTGATCCCTAGGTCACAACAGTACTTCTAGAAAGCCTTGCTCTTGAACTGCAATCCATTATCTGAAATCAGTGTTCTAAGGACCCCGAACCTAGTTACAATGTTCTTCTAAAAAAACTTATTCATATCCACATCTTGGATATCTGCCAAGGTTTCAGTTTCAACCCATTTAGTAAAGTAATTCATCGCAACAATAACAAATCTCCTATTACCGATGGCCCAAGGAAAATGGCCCACAATATCTAACCCCCATTAAGCGAAAGGTCACGGGCAAGAGATCAGATTCAGGTTTCCCCCTGGTTGGTGGATATTCGGGGAATGCTTCTAATACTTATCACACCTATTTACATACTCAACAACATCCCTTTGCATTTTCAGCCACCAGAAACCTTGCATCATCGCTCAATGTGCTAGTGATCTTCCCTCGGTATGGCTCCAATAGATCCCTTCATGTAACTCGGCTAAGAGGTTGTCCACCTTTTTAGGATGAAGACATAATAAGTACGGTCCACCAAACGACCGTCGATACAATCTCCTGTCTCTACACAGCTAGAACCGAGCTAAAATTCTCTGTATTTGTTCTGCCTCCTTCGCTTTGCTCAATAGTATGCCGTCGAAGAAAAACGCTATAATCGGGTCCATCCAACTCAAACTGGTCATCGAGACCACCGACACATTTTAGCTGACATTCTATACTCAGCTTCTCCAGCACCTCCATTGAAATTATCCGAGGAACACAATTATCCATGGACTAAGCCAAGGTGGCCGACGAGTCGGAGTGACTATTCTTTCCCCTTGAAATTTATGATACCTTTTCCTTCTGGAAACCAGCTAATAACGTACCCACCATCTTTAAATACTCGGTCATCTGAGGATCCCTAGCCTCAAAACTTCCTTCCACCTAGCTTACCACTAAGTGAGAATGTGAGAAAATCTCTACCACTTGTGCATCTAGCTCCTTAACTGCCCTAAGCCCCGCTATAAGTGCCTCATACTCAGTTTCATTGTTGGAAGCTCTAAAGCTCAGCCTCAATAAATGCTCTAACCTTATACCCTTGGGTGACACAAGCACAATGTCCACTCCAGCCCCTCGAGCATTGGATGCCCCATCCATGTACACTTGCCATGGCCTTAACAAACTGAACAAACCCGAGCCACACTGCTCACAGTCAATGTACATTCTACCACAAAATCCGCCAACACTTGTCCTTTATTAAGCATTCCATGGCTTGTACCTCACATCAAATGACCCAAGCCTTGTTCTCAATTTAGCTATTCACCCTGTGAAATCAGATCTCCTTAACAGTGACTGCAAGGGTGTTCGGTCAACACATAGACCATGTGGGCCTGGAAATAGTGAGGCAACTTCCTCATCGTGTGGACTAGGTCTAAAGCCAACTTTTCCAATGGCAAGTACTGTGTTTCGGCATCCACCAAGATCTTACTAACATAATATACTGGCCACTGTGCCCCATCCCGAGTTTTTAACAACACGGTGCTTACCGCATGATCGGAGACTGCTAGGTACATATACAAGTCTTCCTCGGACTTAATACAGGTCAAGATGGGTGGGCTCATTAGATAACGCTTCAAATCTTGGAATGCCTCCTCGTACTCCTCATTCCACTAAAATCATTTCCACTTTATTAGCAATTGAAAGAATGGCTTGCATCTATCTGCCGACCTTGACACAAAATGATTCAACATTGCAATCATCCTCATAAATCTTTGCACATCTTTCGGGTTGGTCAGTGGTACTAGCTGTTGTATGGCCTGTATTTGATCCGGATTCACCTCAATTCCCCGATTAGAGATCATGTACCCTAATAATTTTCTAGCACTTACACTGAATACGCATTTGTTAGCATTAAGGCGAAGCCTATGTTGCCTAAGGATCTCGAATGTTTTGGTCAAGTCTACCACATACTCTTCCTCCTTTCTGCTCTTTACCACCATATCATTGATATAAACCTCAACCATGCTCCCAATCTTATCTTGGAACATTCTTGTCACCATCCGTTAATAGGTGGCTCCTGCGTTCTTCTGCCCAAAGGGCATCACCGTGTAATGATAATTTCCTTCAGAGGTTATGAATGATGTTTTCTCTTGGTCCTCGAGGTCTAAGGCGATCCAATGATACCCTTGAAATGCATCTAGCTAGCTCATCCTCAGGTGCCCACAGGTGGCATCAACTAGCTGGTCGATCTTCAGGACCGGGAAAGGATCTTTGGGGTATGCCTGGTTCAGATCTGTAAAATCCACACACACTCTCCATTTCCCATTCTTTTTCTAAACTATGACCATATTTGATAACCATTCAGGGAAGAACACCTCTCTAATAGCCCCAGCTTGTTTCAACTTTTCTACCTCTTCCTTCATGGCCCCCATATTCTGCTTTGCATATCTTCTCGGCTTCTGCTTTTTGGGCTAGAACAAGGGATCCGTATTCAACTTATAAACGATGAAGTTAGGATCAACACCGATCACCTCGTATGGACTTCACACAAATACATCCAAATTCTGCACCAAGGCCAGAAACACAGCAACTCGATCCCCCAATGGTAGACTCTTTCTAATCTAAAAATACCTATCTTCATATGGAAGGATTCAAATTTGTAACAGTTCTTCTGCACTATTAGCCCCGATGTCAACTGCGGGCTCCAGTAATTGCTATAACGATTCGGGTTCCACCTGCTCCTTTAGTTTGATCTCATGGTTAATCGTCGCAGCCATACATTGTCATGCAGCTTGTTGATCCCCTTTAACCACGGCAACCCCATCCTCAGTGGGGAAACTTAACCTTCATATAGAGCATAGAAGGCACTGCCCCCATGGCATGAATCCACGGCTAACCCAAGATAGTCGTATAGGGAGAAAAAACATTAACCACTATGAAGTTTACTATCACTTTCTTCCCTTCGGTCATAATGGAGAGAGAAATTTTCCCCTCGGGCACCACGAACCCCACCAAAGGCGTGTCATATTTAGTGTGGTTTTCTTGCTTCAACCCTAAGCCCTTGTAAAGGTCCGGGTACATTATCTCAACCCCACTCCTCTGATCTATCAACACCCTTTTTACCAAAAAAATCCAGAATTCTCGAGGTCACAACTAATGCGTCGTTATGCGGTTAGGACATCCCTTCCAGATCATCATCCCCAAAAGCAATTGGCTTTGTATTTAGCCTCAGTCTTTTCTCTGGCCGATCACTAACCTCTGTCCCTTGTTGCGAGGTAATACTAAGAACCCCCTTATGTCGGCTTGCCCTAGTGTTGACCGAGGCTGCATGGATAACTTCAACATTTCCTAAGGGCGAAGGGAGTGTATTCCCTTAATTCCCTGACGTTTGCCCCACTACGCCGTCTCCCTGTCCGACCATGAATTCCTTCAAATACCCTGCTTTCACAAGCTACTCTAAATGATCTTTAAACACCCTACACTGTTTAGTGATGTGCCCCTTCTCTTGGTGATAGGTGCAGTATAGGCTTTGGTTCCTCTTAGATGGGTCCCAACCCATTTTACCCGGCCACCAAAAGTACAGCTCATTCTTTATCCGCTTGAGAATCTTATGAACTGGTTCCTTAAACGCCACATTCAACCCTCAAGTTCGAACCTCGGGCTCTACTGCCTTGGATTCCCTCTTCGGCCTCTACTGGAAGCTTTCGGGCCACGGGTCCCAATTAAACTGGAAGGTTACCGGTGCCTTTCCCTTACTTTGTTGTCGTTCATCCTTCAGCCCTTTTTGTTCTTTGATCCTCCTCATGAGTTGATGCATGTTCTCTGGAGGTCGCATAGGCCAGGATTCCCTTAATTCCGACTCCTGAGGGAGCCCCAGCCTGAATGTACTCACTACAACCTACTCATTCCCCCATATTTTGTTGTAAAACTCCTAATACCGATTGGCATAAGATCGGAGTGTCTCCCCGTTGTCCATCTTCATAGACAACAACACATCGATAGGCTGTGGGACCTAACTGCAAGTGATGAACCGGGCCTTGAACGCCTGAATCAGTTTTCCGAAGTTGTGTATGGATCCTCTCCTTAAACCTTTGAACCACCTCTTCGCTATGGGCCCAAGGCTGGACGGGAATACTTTACACATTAAACCGTCATTCCGGGAATACAAGGACATCATCTGAATATAATGGCTCACGTGTTCCACCGGGTCAATTTTATCGTCGTAGCAGGTAAAAGGTGGGCGATTGAAACGCCTTAGCATCTCGGTACGCTCTATCTCATCGGAGAATGGTGATCGGGTGACTCTCCGAAGTGCTCGGCTCATGGCATCCAGGGCTGCACTTGGGTGCCCGTGCCTAATCTTGTTAGAATGTCGCCCTATAGTTTCGTTGGACCTCTCTCTTGAACGCCGTGAATCACTCCAATGAGATGATCTAGCCATGCTACATCCTTCATAGTCGGGATCACTAGGCGACCCCTTACGATCCCTTCTACAACGTCAGTCCTTGATCTCAATTTCCAACTTCTTAACCTGATTCTGTAGGTTTTCTATCTCACGGTCCCGCTCACTACAATACGAATGCTTAAGGATGTTAGATACCGATCTTTCCCCCTATAAAGATTGCTCATCCAAATCAAATCTTGTCTCATGCCTATCTTGCATACAGTCCCGTTCCCTTTTTCGTTCTCTCTAGTCTCCTCTAGCCCCGAGATGAGGCCCTTGAACGATTTCCTCCAGGGCCTACTGATCCCTCTCTTGCATGTGGCTCCTCCATCCCGGCCAGCAATAAACTGGCTTTGAATCTTTAGCTGAGTAGGCAATTCCCACTAACGGTACCAATTGTGCGAGCCTTGGACCCAACATGACTGGTTAGCCCTAAGGTCAGGCCCTCAATTTACTTGTATGAAGTGGGTAATAAGTTTCCTACAATGGGAAGACCTCCTGAGGCCAATCAGGCGGCCTAAATGAAAGAGTTTTCGACCTAGTCCGTATCCCTCTACCCCTTCATGTATCCCCCGAGGAGGCCCAAGCTTGATAGTGAGCTTCTCCTCTTTTTTTTATCCTCACAGTTTTCTCTCGTGTGTCTTTCTCACCCTGATTTTTCCAACCCCCTTTCTCACTCCTTCGACCCCTATTTATAGATTTCCCTTAGTGGGATTGTCATGATGATAGGAAAGCTTTTTAGGTGGGTAGGGCCCTTTTGGGATATATTCTTGACTAGATGAGATTCACTTCTCAAGACAGATGTGACCATCTTAAAACTTGCACCCGCTACCTATTGGTTCTCAGCAGGCAATTTCCCCTAAGGCACTATCATTACCGAACAGTCATATCCCCGATATTTAGCTGATTTCTGGACCAGTGTGTCCTACTACCCATTATTGGGCTCAGGTTTCTTGGGTATACTGAAATTGATGTGCTGGACCTCTATATCATGCCCGTACAAATCTTTTGTGTATATATAACTTATGACTAACGAAAATTTTCGTTATTTTTCTTTTACTCTCACACATGCTATTTATCTCCCACATGCGGCAATATTTTGCAGTCATCTCTCTATTTTCTTTTCTACACACAACTCTCTCTCTTGATCGTTCACTTATAACCAATTGGCTGAATGGCCTTGTTTAATTCTGTGAGTACCCAAAATATGGTTGTTGGGCTCAACCTCTAATTAGACTCACAATCTATTTATATTGTAGGCTTTAGGTTTCCTACTATGGGTGATCCTTTACTCGGCAACCTAAATACACCCCTGTTTACTCAAACCCTTCTCTTTACCTCACAAAGTCGCTCCCTTTCTCTCTCAGAGTGACTGCTCTTTTCTCTCAGTGTTCTCCCCAGAATCGCCCAAAAAAAAACCCCACCTTCCTCATTTTCATCTCTTATTTATAGCTCAAGATTAATGGAGGGGTTATGATTACTCTAAGTTATTAGTGGGCATAGAGGTCTAATTCCATTACCTTTAAGTGGGTGTTTAGTTGGGAGTGGGAGTAGTGGCTTTGGAACTGGTTCCAACCTCAAGAAGGACGTTCGGCAACGATATTCCCTAGGGCAATACTGGGTAGCTGAGATATGGTATCCCCGAGCAATCATGTTCCTGACAAAGGTGTGTTGGCCAAGTAGGTCTCTGGCTATGAACCATGAAGTGCACAGTCCAAGATTGCATGCCCAATGGGCCTTAGGTCAAGCATAGTGGCATGGATCCCGAGCCCATGGCCTCAGCAGGCCTAGGGCCCAGCTTCGAATGAAGGGGTTAAAACCATAGGCCACACTATAGGGATGAAGTTTGTGGCCTAAGTGGGCCTGGGGACCCTTGTGCCATACATTAGCTCCCCCCCCCCCCTTGATTTGTGCCCGGCCCCCGAGAACGAATCAAGGACATTAAGAGACAGAAACTATCCGAGAAGTTTAACAGGTAGATTCTGGACAGTTAAAGACTCATTAATGCGCCCTTAAAAGGTGCATTGTATCTGACTGTTTGGTTCAGCCTTCATCATTAGCTGACAGTTCGTGAACCGAGGCGACGCGCATGGTAGTTACAATGGGGATTCGTAGAGTTTCTCGCCCTTCACTTATTAAATGTTATTTATTCCTCCACTGGCTCCTATAAATAGTTCCTCCTAAGTCACTTCTTTATTTTTTACATTCTCCATTCCTCAAACTCCCTTTCTACCGAGCATACTTCTTTCGTGCGCTTATCCTCCAGCCCAGAACACCATTTCTTCCTAGATCCCACAATAAGTTCTCTTTGCCTTTCCTTTCATTCTCTCTTCTTCTTTCAGTTTTCCTTTAATCTTAGTTTAGGAATGGGTTATTCTCACCTCCTATCTTCAAAAGCGTCCTTGGCTAGTTTTGGAGCAGCCTACAATGTCCCTAGAGATGTTGATATCGCTTATTGTCACGAGGGCGATATCGACCTCCATAGGCATACTGGCTCAAACACTGTCTTTTTCCCTCTTATGGCTATTCTCGAGGGTGGAGTTAGGTTCCCCATGGACCCTCTCATAATAGGCACCCTTAGATTTTACGATTTGTGTCCTAACCAATTCCCCCCTAATTTTTACCAAGTGGTGAGTTGTGTGAGTTGGTTAAACCAAATATTTGGTCTACAGTTAAACCACCATGATATTAACATCATGTATAGCCTACGTGGAAACATTAGGTCTGATTACTACTTAAAAACTAGGGATATACGGGCATGGCTGATATCATGCCTTCCTGATTCTAACAAAAATCCGATGGGGGAATTTGTCCGGGTGAGCGGCAATTGGTTTACCGATGAACTCCCTTGCACGTTTTCGCTGTGTGATGTTAGTCGGTACCGAGAACCTTCATTTGCTTTAAGTTTGAATCTTTTACTTAGTTGCTTACATATAAACTAACCGGTCTTTTTTTTTATTTGTTGCAGAAGGCAAAAGGTTCCAACCGGATCTCCAAGTTGTACACGTGAGAGATCTTAACTTCGTACTTGGGTCAGAAATTTTTGTGCACATAGATGGAAAACTCCAAGCGTCCCATTTGATACTCATTGTCGACCCAGTATATTCTACCTGGCAATCATTTAACCAGGCGTTGTTAGTGGACAGCTCACTTCTCTCGTATACAGACGTTCGGCACGCAAACTTCCTCCCACCTTCATTTACCACTGGTGAAGCTCGGGATCTCGGCCCCCGTTACACTACCGCGGAGGACCTTACCCCAGTGAGAGATGAATCGGCCGAGAGTGAGTCCTGAAGCCATAAAGCCCACATACCCATTGAAGAGCCCGACGCTTTAGCTCAAGCTACCGAGTTAGGAGCAACCGATCTGACCCACTCCTTAGAAGCAACAGTTGATTTGGGAGAAGAAATGGTAACCAGACGAGCCCTAACCATTGACTGGTTCTTGCCTGGTGCATGCCCGGCCTCTTAATCCCAACAGCCTCTCGTTAGAGACCGAACTTCGCCTTTTGCCTCTAGCCGTGCAAAAAAGAAGCAGCGCATTGCTAATCCGCCTCCGCCTCCTCCTATAAAGACCCCTCCTCGGCCATTTGGTGGCATTGTAATCCCGGAACTTGTTGGTGCCTCCCAGCCACCTGCCTAGGTTAGGAGAAACATCGCGTCCTCTTCTAGGCCTGAGGTGGGGTGGCAACCCTCCTTCAAGTTTAGCGACGAGCCTTTGCCGGCTACTGCTAGTGTGAGGACTTCGTCCCAAGGCTAAAGGGGGCGGGTCGCCCAAAGCCTGGTGCAGAGCCTCTTTTTGCCCGAGGATGTCAATTGTTTCTCGGAGGCTACCAAGGAGTCGCTAGAGAGACGGCTTCAGTGGAACATAATAGCAGTAACCCTTCTTCCCTTTATTTTTCATTTGTTTCATTTGCATGCGTATTTCCTTCTCCCTTGTGATATCTTATTATTGTTATGTTACCAAACCACACAACTGACTCACGTCCTTGATGAAAGGATGAAGGAGCTGGCCGAAAAGATGAAGAGGGAGAAGGCTTTAAAGGACGTGGCAGAGGACAAGGCAAAGGAGAAAGGCAAGGCAGCTGATGTTGCCGAGAAGAAGGCTCAAGCTGCGGAAAAGGCCCGGGCAGTAGCCAAGAAGAAGTTGGGGGGCATAGAGCTTAAGCTAGCAGAGGCAGAAAGCCTAACCTTGGCCCAGGCTGACGAGATTGCACCTTAAGGTGGCCCTTGATGCCTCCGAGGAAAGGGGATACAATCTGGGCTTCGCGGATGCTGAAAATTCTGTGGAGCCCGTTGTCTACCAAGCTCGGAATCATGGGTTTGGTAAAGGGTGGCTGGCGGCTCTACAGGCCATAGGGGTAGCAGAGGATTCCCCACTAAGGAATCTCGAGAAGATTCCCTACCCAGCTCCTACTCCCCCTGTCCATAGCCAAGTCAATGAGGCCGATGAAGAGGAGACCCTCAGCATGAGGGAGCTGGTTCATGCCATTAACACTCACGTGGACATGGTTGACCTTAAGGTTACCAGCAACCTTCATGCTGCTGAGGATGGATAAGGACACTCGCTAGCTGCCGACCAACCAACCGGGAATGCACCCACTGATGAAGTTATCTAGCTTCCGCCCAACGATCCACTTGTTTAATCCTTATGTTTCAATTCACTTTTATTTTCTGCTTATGTTTAATTAAATTTTTTTACTTTTACTTGCTCGGTTTGCCTATAGTTGCCGGGTTGTGGTGACTGAACAATAATTTACCTCTCATTTTCCTAAGTCCTATTTTCCTATAGTCACCAGGCTGTGACAAAACATTGGTTTAATCTTTATTTGCTTGCTTTAATCATGTTTACGAATATTTGCTACGAAGTTATTCTTTCTGTCACGTTCTTTCATTTTCTTCCTCTTCTATATATACATATTCCAAATGACCAGGTAGTTCGATCTCAGTTTGCCTCTAAACGGTGATTGAAACTGCTTTCTCATTTATCTTCAAGAGAATAAGTCATATCCGTGCACGTATGATGACTAGGACTAGTCCGGAAGAGCTTGTCTATATGTAGAAAGAATTGGCTCCTCAGTAATAAGAACTAAATTTGACATGTTTAGGTTTGTCTAGGAAAATTTAGTGTAGGGCGATCATCCTCCCTGTGATTTAGATTAAATTCGTGAGACTGGCTTCAGTCCTTTGAAATAGTTCGACGTATCTCTGTGTGCTCGATGACTAGAACTGGGCCGGGAAGCTTGTTTCTATTCTTGGAATAACTCAATGTAAGGGTTTTCCACCCGTCCTTTAATGAAGATCGTCCCAGGAACAAGTTCCTGTCATATAAAATTTAAGATTTTCCATCTGTCCAGTGATGAAGATTGACCCGAGGACAGGTTTCCGTCCTCGGAATAATTAGACAAGGTTTTCACCTGTCCGGTGATGAAAATCGACTCGGGGACAGGCTTCTGTCCTTAAAATAATTTAGTGCAAGGTCTCCACCTGCTTGGTGATGAAAATCGAACCGAGGATAGGATTCTGTCCTTGGAATAATTTAACAAAAGGTTTCCACCTGCTCGGTGATGAAAATGGAACCGAGGACAGGTTTCTATCCTTAGGATATTTAAGTGAAAGGTTTCCACCTGCTCGGTGATGAAAATCGAACCGAGGATAGGTTTCTATCCTTAGAATAATTTGCCTTGGCCCTCTTCACGTATCTTGATCGGGACTAAGGAGTTAGCAACGATGGAATTATTAGTACAAATACACCTGCATGGATAAACATCACTTTTGTATTAATTAACAATACACAACATTACACTCAACATGTACCCCCGTATACTGATAATCAATGGTAAAATTTCTTCATATTGTGGGCATTCCATGGCCAAGGAAGAGGTCTCTCATCCAAATCCTCCAAATAATATGCCCCTACATCTGCAATGGTGGTAACTCTATATGGTCCCTCCCAAGTTGGTGCTAACTTCCCTGCATTGACGTCTCGTGTATTCCTCACTACCTTCCGAAGTACCAGATCTCCCGCTCCAAACTCCCTCTTCCTCATGTCCTTGTTGTATCTCCGGGCAAGTTTTTGCTGATATTCTACCAACCGTATAGTCGCTAATTCCCGAAGTTCTTCCAACAAGTTCAACTGTCTCAGCATCAACTCAGAATTCTCGGCGGGGCTGAATCCTGAAACTCGGGTACTGCACAAGTTCACTTCTGCTGGTATGATTGCTTCCGCTCCATATGTTAAGGAGAATGGGGTTTCTCCCGTGGACCTTCTCGGGGTAGTTCGGTATGCCCATAGAACACTGGGCAACTCCTCTGCCTACCTGCCCTTAGCACCTTCTAACCTCCTCTTCAACTCGTTCACAATGGCCTTATTAGTGGCCTCGGCTTGGCCGTTGCTCTGTGGATATGCCAGGGTGGAATACCGATTTGTGATGCCAAGGCTGCAACAAAACTCGCAGAAAGCTTTGCTGTCAAATTGCAACCCGTTATCTGACACTAGAGACTCTGGTACCCCGAATCTTGTCACTATATTTCTCCATACAAACTTCTTAACATTCACATCCCAGATGTTCGCCAACGCCTCTGCTTCTGCCCATTTGGTGAAGTAATCCACGGCTACTAGGACAAACCTCCGGTTTCCTGTTGCCCGAGGGAATGGGCCAACGATATCTAGCCCCTATTGTGTAAAGGGCCATAGGCTACTGATGGGATTCAAGTTCCCTGCCGGTTGGTGGATCAGAGAGGCATGCTTCTGACATTGCTTACACTTCCGTGCATACTTGTTAGCATTCTTTTGTATTTGCGGCCACTAAAATCCTTGGGTCGTTGCTTGGTAAGCTAACGAACGTCCCCCCCCCCCCCCCCGGTGACTGCCGCACACCCCGTCATGTAGCTCGGCTAGGAGTTTCTTAACCTTACTGGGGTGCAAGCTTTGCAGGTAAGGCCCATCAAAATATCTTCAATATAGCTTACGATTGGTAGACAACCAATACCGAGCAGCTGTCCGACGTACTTTTTCCGCTTCCTTCTCATCATCCGACACTCGATCCTCGGCTAAGAAGTTGATGATCGGATCCATCCAACATGGCTCAACCGTTGCCACCAGTGAGACACCTACTCCTGCACTGATACTTGGTTCTGTTACAAACTTTACTTTTATTAATCGAGGAATTCCCTCGGTTGATGATGACGCCAATGCGGCCAAAGAGTAAGCCTGCCGGTTCTGTCCCCTTGCCACCTGAACCACTTTGACGCTCAGAAAGTAGTTCATAGTTTGCTTCACCAACTGTAAGTACTCCATCATTCGGGGATCCTTGGCCTCAAAGCCTTCCTGTACCTGATTGACCACCAACCGAGAATCTAATAGACCTTTACCTCTTTAGCACCCAGGTCTGATACAACTCTCAACCCGGCCAGTAAGGCCTCATACTCGGCTTTGTTGTTGGAGGCCCTAAAGCCTAACCTAAAGGAATGTTCCAATTTTATTCCTTCTGGGGTGATGACTACGATCCCAACCCCGGCTCCTAATGCGCTGGATGCACCGTCCACAAATACCTTCCACGGGATCACCTCTATAGGGCAGACCATCTCCTTCCCCCCTCTCGGAGAAAACTCTGCCACAAAATCAGCGAGGACTTGACCCTTCACCGAGCTCCTTGGCCGATACCTAATGTCAAAAGAGCCCAGCCAAGTTCCCCACTTAGCTATTCTTCCCGTGAAGTTAAATCTCTTCAATAACGACTGTAGGGAATACTCGGTTAACACGTAAACGGTATGAGCTTGGAAGTAGTGGGCTAACTTCCATGTAGCATGCACTAGCGCTAACACTAACTTCTCTAAAGGCAAATACCTTGTTTTGGCATCAACCAGTGTCTTACTGATGTAGTATACTGGCTGTTGCACCCCTCAGTCCCTCAGAAGCACAGCACTCATGACATGTTTTGACACCGAAAAATACATGAATAAATCTTCCCCAGGTTTTGAAGCTGTCAACATAGGCGCTCGCACCAAATATTCTTTCAACTCTTGGAAAGCCCTAAGCCCTTTCACACTCCTCACTCCACTGGAATTCCTTCCACTTCTTCAAAAGATGGTAGAATGGATGGCAACGGTTGGCGAATTTGGAAATAAACAAGTTAAAGGCAGCTAATATGCCGGTCAGTACTTGGACCTCATTTGGATTACTCGGTGGTTTGAGGCATTTCACTGCTTCAATCTGATCGAGGTTGACTGCAATTCCTCGGTTAGTGATCAAACCCTAAGAACTTGCCAGCCCCTACTCCGAAGGCATATTTATCGGCATTGAGGTGCAACTTATGACATCAAAGTACTTCGAACACCTCCTTAAGATTGTCAATATGTTGTATCTCCCGTTTGCTTTTTACCACCATATCATCAATGTAAACCTCGACCGTGCACCTGATCTTATCCCTGAACATTCTCGTCATCATCCGTTGATACGTGGCCCCAGCATTCTTCAACCGAAATGGCATCATGGTATAATGATAGTTAGCATCAGGTGAAATAAACGTTGTCTTCTCCTGATCCTTTGCAGTCAAAGCGATCTGATGATGACCTTAAAAAGCATCCAGAAAACTCATCCTCGAGTGTCCATAGGTGGCGTCTACTAGCTGATCAATCTTTGGTTATAGGAAACGGATCCTTCAGACATGCTCGATTTAAGTCGGTGAAGTCAATACAAACCTTCCATTTGCCATTCTTCTTTTTTACCATCACGGTATTCGCAAGCCACTCCAGAAAAATATTTCTTTTATACCCTGGCTTCCTTCAGTTTCTTAATCTCTTACCTGACAGCGTGGACGTGCTCCTTAGCCGATCTCCTCGGCTTCTGCTTCTTGGAAGGGTACAAGGGATCCACATTGAGCTTATGAACTATGAACCCAAGGTCCATCTCGGGCACCTCATATGGGCTCCAAGCGAACACATCCACAATCTATACAAGAAATAGCAACATCTCTACCCTCTCCTTGTCCTTCACACTTGCTCCAATCAAAAAACACCTGTCATCATCTGGCAATATCTTTACTCTCACTAGGTCCTCGGCACAGCTGGCCCCCGATTCCTCTTGGGGTCCCTGTAATTGCTATAAGGGAGTCTCCTCGGTTGTCTCCTTTTACTTGATTCCTCGGTCAACTGCAGCTACCAAGCACTGTCTAGCCACTTGCTGATTACCCCTTGCCATAGCAATTCCCTGCTCGGTACGAAACTTGACCTTTACATGCAAGGTGAACGGTACAACCCTCATTGCGTGAATCCACAGCCTTCCTAAGATTGCTGTGTACGGAGAGAAAGAAGCGACCACTATGAATGTTACCATCACCTCCTTACTTTCCATATTCACGGGAAGCAAGATCTGCTCTTCTGGGATCACCATACGGCCATCAAACCTTATGAAGGGCGTGTCGTACTTGGTGAGATTTTCATTCTTCAGGCCAAGCCCTTTGAATAGGTCTTGATACATCACCTCGGCACCGTTACCCTGATCTATCAACACTCTCTTGACTATAAAACCATTTATTCGGGCTGTAACCACCAAGGCATCATCATGTGGTTGAATCATGCCCTCTAGATCACTATCATCGAAGGCGATGGGCTCCAGAGTGTGCTTCAACTTCTTGTCAAAGGGTTGCTCATCCGTGCTATTTTCCGCCGACACCACAGTCAGCACCCCCTCCTTTTGGACACCTAAGAGCCTCTTGGGGCCGCATGGATGACTTCTATTACTCCCAATGGTGGTGGGAGAGGATTCCTACGAGGCCATGTGCCCTGCCTGGCTTCCTGATTCCTGGGGTCAACCACAAACTCTTTCAAATACCCCGCCTTCACCAACTGCTTTGAATGATCTTTTAACACTTTGCACTGTTCGGTGGTGTGCCCCTTATCCCTATGGTAAGTACAGTACAAATTCTCATTCCTCCTTGAAGGGTCACCCCCCATCTTTTTCGGCCACAAAAAGTACGGCTCATTCTTAATGCAATCCACAATCTTGTGCACCAGCACCTTGAAGGCTACATTCACTTCCCCCACCTGTGGCCCCGGCTCTTGAATCCTCAAATCTTTTCGAGGCCTGGACTATAAACCGATATGCCGAGGATGATTTATGACCGGGGCCTTGCCTTTGCTCTGTAACCGGTCATCCTCCAGCCGCTTGTATTCTTCAATACACCTCATCAACTACCTTATATCTTCGAGAGGCCTTCTTGTCAATGAGTCCCGTAATTCGAAATCCTCGTGAAACGCCATTTGGAAAGTGCTCACTGCAATTTTTTCATTATCTCTGCCAATCTCATTGTACAGCTTCTAGTATCGGCTAGCGTAACTATGGAGGGTTTTCCCAACCCCCATTTTCATTGATAGCAACGTGTCTATAGGCTATGGAACTTGGCTGCAGGTCATGAACCGGACGCCAAACTCTTGAATCAATTCAAAAAAACTACGAATCGAGCTTTTCCTTAGCCCATTGAACCATCTCAAAGTAGTGGGACCGAGGCTCGAAGGAAAGACTTTACACATCAGTGCATTATTATGAGTGTGCAAAGACATCATTTGAATATAATGGCTTACATGCTCCACCGGGTCTGTCTTTCTATCGACGGCCATGTAAATCTACTCGGCATAGGTGCCCCTTCAATGTCCCTTGAGAATGGTGATTTGGCAACTCGGCATAATACGTGGCTCATAGCGTCCATAGCCGCATTCTAGGGTCGTCTCTCCTCCGGGGAAATCGAATCCCGGTCTGCATATTCCCGTGAGCGATCTCGGTGCCGATGAGATCCAGATTGATGGGACCTTGCTCCACAGTGATCCTCCACACTTGCCGACCTTTCTCCTCGGTCCTCGTGGTCCTTTCTTTGATGCCTACCTCTCGCTTGCAACTCCAAATCCCTCACCAACCTACGAAGATGTTCAAGTTCCTCATCCTTTTGCTTAAGTTCTTCATCCCTTTTGTTGAAGCGATTGCGCCCCAAGGCGCCAAATATTGTCTGGTACGTTTGAAACGACCCTTCGCCAAGGCCGGATTGCCCTTCCTCATCCTCCCTATCTTCGCATCTCTTCTACCTTCATTCCTGCCAGGTGGATCCCTAAGAAGACCTCCTAGAACCACTTTCAGCATAACTTCCTGATTAACCTTCGGACATTTTCCCGTTCACGCCTTAATAGAACCACAGCTTCATAGGAGATCCCCACAGACGACGCCAATTGTGGGTACCCAAAATATGGCTGTTGGACTCAACCTCTAATTAGGCTCACAATCTATTTATATTGTGGGTTTTGAGTTTCCTACTATGGGTGATTTTACTCGGCAACCTAAATACACCCCTATTTACTCAAACCCTTCTCTTTACCTCACAGAGTCACTCCCTTTCTCTCTTAGAGTGACTGCTCTTTTCTCTCAGTGTTCTCCCCAGAATCGCCCAAAAAAAACCCCACCTTCCTCATTTTCATCTCTTATTTATAGCTCAAAATTAGTGGAGGGTTATGATTACTCTAAGTTATTAGTGGGCATGGAGGTCCAATTCCATTGTCTTTAAGTGGATGTTTAGTTGGGAGTGGGAGTAGTGGCTTTGGAACTGGTTCCCACCTTAAGAAGGACGTTCAGCAGCGATATTTCCCAGGGCAATACTGGGCAGCTGAGATATAGTATCCCCGAGTAATCATGTTCCCTGCTAGGGTGTGTTGGCCGGGCAGGTCTCTGGCTATGAACCATGAAGTGTACAGTCCAAGATTGCATGCCCAATGGGCCTTAGGTCAAGTATAGTGGCATGGATCCCGGGCCCATAGCCTTAACAGGCCTAGGGCCCAGTTTCGAACGAAGGGGTTGGAGCCATGGGCCACACTGTAGGGCTGAAGTTCGTGGCCCAAATGGGCCTAGGGACCCTTGTGCCGTACAAATTCCCTTCAGCCTATTTTTCTTCTTCAGCGTGAAGTCTCTGCAAGCAAATGGCAAGAAGACTTTTGTGTTTTTCTGAGGTATCTAATCTATATATACTATAAAATCGAAACATTTGACCAATATTTGACTTTTTTTAAAGTTCCAACATTTTTACACATTAGCATTATTAAAAATATATATATATATATATATATATATATTTTTAACCCAAAAATTTCATCTAAAAATAATAACTAAAACCTAAAAACACAACTTATAAACTAATGTCACAAATAGCTTCATGGTATATTATTAAAGGACCTCTCTCCAAGACTTTCCCTTGCATCCTAAAAAAAAATAAAATAATAAAATAATATAAAAAATAACTTTGCTTAACGTCTCTATCTCTAACCATGAAAGAAATCTATCCTTGCCCTACTCCAATTCCTGAATATACATACATACATACATACATATATATATATATATATATATATATATATATATATATACTACTCCAATTGCTCAGAGGCTTTTCTATTTTCTTTGGTAAAGGTTAATAATTTGCATCTATTATAATTTAGAAATATATATTTTTATTTTTCAAACAAATAAAATGATAAACTTTAGAGATAAGCAGTAACTGTAATTTCTTTTTTGAACGAAAAAAATCATAAATTTTAAGAATTCTCTTTTTGAATTCAAAATGAAATTTGTTATTTGATATTTATGACCTTATTTCTAAATGAAGTTATCCTTCATTAATGAGAGTATTTTTGAACCATATAAAAGTCCAATCGAAAGAAGGAAATCCTCTTATATATAGTATAAATATGTGTGTGTGTGTGTATATACACACACATACTTTCCCTTGTATCCTAAAAAAAATATAAATAAATAAATAAAGAAGAAGAAGAGATAACTTTGCTTAATGTCTCTACCTCCAACCATGAAAGAAACCCATCTTGAGTCATGACCCAACAGTGGAATGATCTTTTCATGCCTTTTAGGCCCCGTTTGGTAGAATAGTTAAATAACTCATTTTCAGTTTTTAAACAACATTATACACATTCTCACACACTTTTTCACTCACACGTATTTCAAAAAACTATAAATAACATTACTCAAACTTCTCTACCAAACGGGCCCTTAGTTTCCGACAATCAACTAATGTTAATCAATGTTTATAGTACTCCCGTACATAATCCCACAATACACATGCCACCATTAACTATCGCATGCGTGATAAATTCAAATCTTTTGTATCACCCTCTATACTCCGATTTATGTTCCACCAATAAAAACATATCACATTGCTACTTATATAAGCTTATTCATTACACATTCATGGTGCATTTGGATATTGTTTATTTTGCTGAAACTAAAAAATTATTGCTGAAAATATTGTAGATAAAGATAAAAGTTAGTTAAAATAGTACAGTGGGGTCTATAAATAGTGTCAAAAAGTGCAGTGGGACCTATGAATAATAGCAAAAATAAACTGAATAGTGAAATAATTTTCATTTTTCATTCTAACCCAAACGCACCCTCAGTCCCACCAGTAGTATTGAATGTAACTATTGAGCATACTATTAGGTATGTTATTATTACATGAAGAATCATGTGCAACAAAATGACCAATAATACTGGTGATGGAAAATGCTAGGAAGATAAAAAGTCCCACAACTTTTGTTACTTATTTTGTTGCACAGGATTTTTCATGTAAATATGTGACGAGTTGTGACAAAAGTTAAAGGACTTATTGTGTCCTGGCCTTAGCATTGCTCTCTCTACTAGTGATACACAAACAACTATATAATCGGTTGTGTATCACTATCACACGTACACATGCAATTATGACAAAGTTTGGATATTTATTTGTGGTACCAGCTTCTCATCACCCCCACACCACACACACACACACACAGTTATCAACTCAAACTGAATTGCATTGATTAGCTTGGATAGCTCCGGCAATGTCGAAGAGGGACTTACAAATCATTACGTGCAAAGGTATGCCTGATTTAACCTTTACATGAGAGTTTCATTTTAGACAAATAAACATCGATTCACTTCCTATACATATATGGCTTATAGTAAGAACATATATCGGATATCAGAAGATGCAGTAAGTACCCAACGCTTCAGTCATTTAGCCAACAAGGGAACAACCCCTCCTGCCCCCAACCTTACTCTTATTATTTGATTCCTTTTCATAAATAAATTCCTTTATATGTTTGTTGTAGATTTATGTTATTACTTAACTTTTTTTTATTTTATGAAATATTGTGTTCTTTTTTTTTTTGGATTGAAAATTTGTGTAAATTAAATAAAAGTAATAAATTAAACTTAAATATTTCTAAAAAATAAATTAAAACTTATAATTCTAAAAGTAATAAAATTAAATTCTGAACTTTAAAAAAAAGTAATATGCAAAACTTCAGATTTAGGGAGTGTTTGGTACATGTGTTTTGTTATTTGAAAACATTAATAGGAATATGTATAAGTGAAAAAGTGTATAGAAATACGTGTAATGTTTAAAAACTAAAAATGTGTGTTTAAGTGGATGTACCAAACACCCCCTTAATTTGTTACACTTTGAATTATAAGATTTAAAACGTTTTTTTTTTTTTTTTTTCTTTTGGTATTTATAAATTTATCTCTCTCGCTCTCTAATTTGTTCAACAATTGGGTACGTGAATGTGTGATATATAGCGGCGGTGTGTTGGGGAAATGGGGAACCGGTGAAGGTGGAAGAGATACAAGTAGAGCCACCAAAATCATCTGAAGTTCGCGTCAAGATCCTATGTGCTAGTGTGTGTCACACAGACCTCTTAGTCATCAAAGGGTTCCCAATTGTTAGTATTCATTTCCTTCCCAACTGTTATTATTTACATTTACTTTCAACTCGTTTTCTTTTGGCTAAAGGGTATGATATCATTTGTTGATCTACAGCCACTTTTCCCTCGGGTTCTAGGACACGAAGGTGTTGGGTAAGCTCTCAATTAACCAATAACAACACTTTAACTGAAGACACAAACGTTTTATATATGAGTATTTTAAAGATTAATATACATTTTACTATAATAATAATAATAATAAATTTACAAAGTGTGCTGGATTTCTAACGAGGAAAAAAATATATTTACTATGGTATCGACATTGCATCGATTTAACATTTTTTTAAAAATCAAAGAAGCACAAATTGATGTTATTATAACTGGTCTTGCAAACATATTGATATAAATATAGATTAAAATATGGAAAATTTTATTGCATACTCACAGGCTTCATACTCGCTATTGTACACTTGATACACACTTCTTTTTGAAATTATATTTTAAAAACATGATTTCACTCCATGCAGCAGTGTGTATAAAGAATGTGACTATCATTACTAATTAAAATATGCAATTGCAGTGTGGTAGAGAGTGTTGGCGAGGAAGTAACAGATCTAAAAGAAGGAGATCTTGTGATTCCAACATCACTAGGGGAGTGTGAAGACTGCGAGAATTGTTTGTCAGGAAAGACCAATTTATGCCTCAAATACCCTGTACCCTCAAGTGGTCTTATGCCTGATGAAACTTCAAGGATGTCTATTAGAGGCCAGAGGTTGTATCACGCTTTTACTTGCTCTACATGGTCCGAGTACATGGTTGTTGACACTAATTACGTTGTCAAGCTTGATCCAACTATATCTCTTCCACATGCTAGCTTCCTCTCATGTGGATTTTCTACTGGATTTGGGGCTGCATGGAAGGATGCTAAGGTTGAAAGCGGATCAACCGTGGCTGTTCTTGGTCTTGGTGCTGTGGGCTTAGGGGTATGTATATATGTGTTCTCTCTCATAATTTTTCACTGACAGTGTAGTATTTTGATTGGTGCATTATAAAAAAATTATATTAATATTGTGATGGTTCAAAACCGACACTAGAAAGTTCCGGCATAGAAAGCGCCAATATAACTCAATTACTGGACCTATGCCGGCAGTTTAGAGACCTATAACGGCGTTTTTGAAGCACCAGTATAAACCGTTTTTTTTTTTTTTTCATTTTGTTAGGGACATATTTTTATGTAATTAGCATATCCTTTGACAAAACACATTTTACTTGTATTTGGGTAAATCTAAGTAGATTCAAAATGATCATTACAAGTGGTTAAATTGAAAACATGAAGATTACTCAAGAACTGCTCAAGAAAAGTGCAATCTGCAGGTCTCGATACCTCCTCGACAAAAGCTCGATCTGTTGAGATTCATTAAAGCTTGACAGATGTCTCGATCTATCGAACTTACGAGATTTAGATTATAGCCAGCAATGTTTTTATTCTAAAAGGCTATTTTTTTATGGGTTTTGTATAATTCTTATAGGACTAGGAAAACCCAAGGTTTGTGTAAACCTATTTGGAATAGGAGAGCCCATTAAGCTCCTATTTAAAGGAGATGGAAAAAGAAAAACCTAACCCCAGAGAGCTTCATAAGGTTTTCTTTTTGAAACCCTAGCCTCCTCCTACAAAAGAAAGAGTTCTTGCTGCGTTTCTTGTACGCCTTTGGGTTCTGTAACCAAGCAAAGTCTCTTGCACTAACATTGAAGATCTTATTAGTGTTTCTATGTGAAGCTGCTACAAATCCACTACAACATTTAAGGGGTTACTGTGGAGTTAGTCATGTACTTGGATTCGAGCAAAAGAGTAAGCCGCGTACTGGGATCTGCGCATCAAATTGGTTAGTCACGTACTTGGGAGCCATGCATCAAAAGGAGAAATTGTCACTACAGAACAAGTCTAATTGGGTATTGGGGTAAGGGTTTAACTGTAGGTTGGTATAAGGTACTGGGATTCCTTTACTTATAACCGCTTGTTATGATAATAGTGGAATTTCGGGAGTGGTGACCTGAAAATCACCCAGTGGGGTTTTTGCCGTGTAGGTTTTCCTCATTTGTAAACAAATCACCGTGTCAAATTTATTTTGCACTGCATAATTAGTTTATTAGTGATTTGTTTGTGCTACCACGCATTTGCATGTTAATTAACTTAATTAATTCACTTGGCTAAATTAATTAGTTAATTCACCATAAGGGGTCAATTTGTTTTTGGCCTATCACATTTTTTTGTAGTGATTATTGAGGGGTTAAAAGCGATGTTATTCAATCACCAACTTGTTAGATAGTGAAGAAAGTAGTGTCTCTATCATCATTCATTTTTGTTTTTGTTGTAAGTTAATGATTATGTCTGGTCGAGTTTCAATACGTCCCCTACTAGAACGAAAAAGTATACCCTATAGCGGGTATATAAGATATCTCTCTCGCAGTAAATAGGCCTCATTGATTTGTAAAACTCACGTACTACGAGAGAGATGCTGCATATAGCCACTACATGGTATACTTTCCTCACTAGAATATTGTAACAATAACTAGAAAAACAAACCACCACAGACATATACATAGAAGGATAAGAAATTCACTCAAGCCTCATAGCCACAGTCACTAATTAAATAGATTAAGAAAGCTGCGAATGGTTTATGGGGAAAAAATGCCCCATGGTCCTTGGGGGAAAAGGAGTTAAAATAGGGATCGAGTTTGGTACGTCAAATCAAGGTGAAGTTAAAACACAAAGGACACTCAGTACATCAAAAGAAAGTGGATCCACATATGACAAGTGAAAGACTAATGATGATTCACATTTCATTTGGCAATTTTGTTAAGTAATGGTTTTTCACATAACATTTATATTGGCTTTATTCCATGACAAAAAGTGTTATAATTGCTTAATTTATTTCCTTGTATTTTGTGGGATTTACTTGTAATGGGTAGTATTAAGTTGGTGAAAATTTTTCAAGATAGTGAAGTTCGCAACTTGCTTACGACTAACTCGCAAGTGGACGACCCACAAAATGTCATATGAAAAGCACATGTTGGAAGCTAAAGAGTCAAGTGACAGGCTGTATTTTGCGAGTCACTTTGCGACTTGGCTAACCCACAAGTGACCTGTGAAACATTCTACCTGGATGATTTTAAGCGTGACTCTTATACCCTTTACTCATACTATATATACCTTCATTACCCACAAGATTGAAGGAGGCTATTCATAAGGAAATCCTAGAAAGGTTTCTACAACATACCCACCTTGTTCGAGAGAGCTACACATCTTCAAGAGAGAAATCCTTATAGTCTCTTCTCCTCCCCTCTCCTATTGTTATACCTTGAGAGGAGATTTGTACTCAAACACAACTCACACATATACAAAGTGTAGAGAGTGTTTTGGAGTTTAGGAAGCATTGGGTATTTGCCAAAATAAGCCGATAAGGCTTGGTAGATGCAATCGGGCAGTATTACGGGATCCGAGAAGCTAGTAAAGACAAGATTCTGAAAATTTTGTTGGTAGTTGGATATTAGAGGGCTCAAGTACTTTGGGTAGATTAGACTTTGAGGTTCTTTTTGGTATCCTTGTACTCCAACTTATTCACTAGTGGATCATTTCGACTTAGAGGATCACGAAAAGGTTTTTCGTCGAGTATTTCGGTTTCCTCTTTGATAATACGTCTCGGTGTTATCTTGTGTTTACATCTCTCTTCCCTTACTCTTTTAACCTTTATATTTATTGTTGCTTGTTTATGGTTATGGTTTATAGAGTTGTTCTGGTTATTGCGTATCATTTACTCTTGTTCCGCACTTAGATAAGTTAGAGTAAAAGCAATTAAGGCATGTTTTTAAAATTGGGGGTTTAAACAAACTATAGGTGCGGTTTGGATAGCACTGAATTGCGTTTACGTTTTGTACCTTTTTTTTTTTTTTTTTTTTCCTTCCGCTCGCATTTGTTGACTTTTCCATGGTGAACAGTGCATTTGTGCACTGTTCACGGACTCACAAATTCCACTTTTCAACCATTTTTTCATTAAAAATAGGTCTTACGGTACTATTCACACATTTAAAAATTATTTTGCTACAGTGTTTTCAGTTTTCAGTTTCAGCAAAATAAATTCTATCCAAACAGACCCATAGTCTATTTGAGCTTTCAACCTTATCCAAGCAATTGGACCCATCACAACACAAAGGGAAGGTTGGTTCGGTGTCAAACTGTCCGTTTAGAGCTTCAACTCCATCAAAGTGTCTTAATAATTACATTCACACTGTTAAAGAAAAATGTGTAGACTTAAAATTTGTTCTAGCATATTTATGTGATATAATAAATCTATATGTAGAGAGGAAAACATTACGAAGGGTGACATAAGGTTGTTACTCTATATAACTCACGTCCTAAAGGCCAAAGGGATAGGATGATTTGATAATTAGTCTTTCAAATTCAAAGCAAATAATTCAAATTGGGCCATGTTAATGGTTGTTTTAAGGACAATTATTAATAATCATATTATGAAAGTTTTAATATTATTTTTATGGAAAATATAAAAAGCTGACAGAAAAATTAATTTCTTTTATTTTCCATAAAACGTTTCTAAAAATAGTTTCTAGACTAATTTCCTTAGGCATTTGCTAACATTTTCCAAGGGAAAATAGAAAGTCACAACATTGTCTGATTTTTGTAGTACAAATTATAAAGAGATATGACATTATCATGTGCACTTCTAACATAAAATATATATGTCCCATAGTTTTCCGATTCCCTTTTTAACTTTGCAACGTATATAAGTACACTTGTATAGGCAATTATTTTATTTTTCTGAACATAAACTTACATAACTTGATCTATTATTGATGAGATTGTTTAACTAGTTGGACTCTCTCTCTCTCTCTCTCCGCTTTCTTTTTTTCTTTTTTTCTTTTTTTGTTTAATGGATGTACCTTGTCGAAGTTTTATCAGTGCATGCAGTTCAGTTTACCTACCAGAAAGAGAAAAAAGAAAAGAAAAGAAAAAATCTCTATTTTCTTTTTCTTTTAATATTCGAATGGTGGATGAAGGAAGTTTAAAATTATGTCCTTGTAAATTGCAGGCCATGCAGGGGGCGAGAGTGCAAGGGGCAGCAAAGATAATTGGCATTGACACAAATGAGAGGAAAAAAACAAAGGGAACAGCTTTTGGAATGACTGATTTTATAAACCCTAACGATAATAATAAATCTATTTCCCAGCTAATCAAAGAGTTAACAGGTGGATTGGGTGTGGATTATTGCTTTGAGTGCACTGGGGTTCCTCCCTTGATCAATGAAGCCCTCCAAGCCACAAAAATGGTTCGTCTCTAAATTCAAATTTATATGTTCTTTTATATTCACATAAGAGCACCCACAGCAGGTGTGGTAAATGTGCCAAATGCCAAATATTTGGCACATTTACCACACCAAACACAAAAAACACCAAATACCAGATGTGCCAAATCCTATAACTTTTACAACATGTAAACAGTACCGTTGCAAATTTGCAACGGTACGGAATAAAAATGGTATAATTTTAATCATATTTTATTCTCTATTCTCTCTCCTCTCTCTTCATTTTCACTTTATTCTTTTCTCTTCTCTCTCACCGGTTCCCTCTTTTCTCAGCCACCGATCCCCTCTATTCTCTCTTTTCCCTTTAATTTAAGATCAGTTTGACGGTGGCCATTATCACCGGAGGCGCAAGCGGCATGGGCGACTAGTTCGCCGCTCATGGCACACGAGCCATCGTCATCGCCGAGCCATCGCCATCGCTATCCGATCTCACCGATCTCTCTCTCTCTCTCTCTCTCTCTCTCTCTCTCTCTCTCTCTCTCTCTCTCTCTCTCTCTCTCTCTCTCTCTCTCTTTTGGTGGTTGTTGTTTTGATTGTTGTTGGTTGGTTGAGATTTGTGGATCGACGTTGATGTGGGTTACGATGTGGGTTTTGGGTCGGCGTTGATGTGGGTTTTGGGTCGGCGTTGATGTGGGTTTCGACGTGGGTTTTGGGTCGGCGTTGATGTGGGTTTTGGGTCGGCGTTGTGGGTGTGAGATTTGGGATGGGTGAAGGTTGATGAAGGTTGCTACGGATGATCTGGATCGGTGAAGGTTGCTATTGGTGTTTGTTTGATGAAATGATGAATCGGTGGCTATGTTTGTCTGTTTGAATCAATGGCTATTTGTTTGTTTAAATCGGTGTTGAATCGGTGTTGGTTTGGCATTTGGGTGGTGGTTGTGCTTGGTGATTGGTTTTTTTTTTTTTTTTTTTTTTTTTTTTCCTGTTTTGTTGGTGGTTTCTGCCTTGCTGGGGTGGTGGTGGCTGTTGGTGCGGCAGTGGTTGTTGGTGGCTGTTGTTGCGGTAGTGGTGATGTGCCGTTGTTGTTGATGGTAATGAGAGGGAGTAGATAATATATTATTTTAATGTGTAGTATATATTATTTTAATATATAGAATTGAAGGATAAAATATCTGATAAATGGGATGTTGTAAAATAATGTGGTAAAATAATAAAGTAGGTGTTTGGTGTGGCAAAATGGCATAATTTTTGCCACAGCTGCTGTGGATGCTCTAACAATGGTATAGTGTTACAAGTTTACAACACATTACACCTAACCAATACAGCAGATGGTCTAGTGGCCAGGCTTTGTGCCAACTGGGTTTGAGTCGCCTAATTCTCGTTAGCAAATGCCTTAGGGATGTTTGCTAGAGTAATTTGAGAATTGTTGTTTGTAGTTTTTTGAAATACATGTGGATGAAAAAATGTGTAAAAATGTGTGTAATATTATTTAAAATGTGAAAATGTGAATTTGAAATTGATGACCAAACAAGTCCTGTGTCTATCTTTCTTCAGGTTGTCTTGGACACGTAGGGGTTACAGCCCTCTCCTCCTACACTTAAAAAATAAAAATTACATCTAAATCGGCATGAAGAAAGTGTATAATTTAATTGCGCAACTAATGCATACACTTTCTTCATGGCCAACACTGTTTTTTTTTTTTTTTTTTTGAAAATACTATAAATAAAAATTATTTTACAATATTTTTTATAAATTATTAATGTATATGTGCGACGTGTGGTTTATTGGTAAGTAAAAAAGTGATATTTGTAATTGGTTCAAATGAAAACCAATAAAAATTAGTTACTTCAATAGTTTGTAAAAATATTGTAAAATAATAGATGTGTAGCAAATTTTTTTTTTTTTTTTTAATAAACATGTTTGTCGGTTGTGCATGCATGGTGATCAGGGAAAAGGACAAACATTAGTAATTGGGGCAGGAAATGAGCAGACTGTCCAGGTCAATTTCATTTCCCTCTTGTTTGGTGGAACTTTGAAGGGTAGCATTCTTGGAGGGCTCAAATTCAAAACTGACCTTCCTTTTATAATAGACAAATGCAAAAATAAGGTGAATTTCTTAATTGCATTGCTTACTAATAAATGTGGCTGCTTCATGTTATACGTACATAGAACTTATTATCTGCTTATCAAAAAAAAAAAAAAATACATAGAACTTATTATCTTGGCTCAAAAAGCATCAACTTCTAATATAATGTATATTTCTAATTTATTATAATATTTAGCAGCAGTTCTACTATTTGCTAGCACTGCTTTTAAGTGATGCTAGCTAGGGGAGTAAGAGTAGTGCAAATTAGTAGTATCTATACCTTTAACATTTTTCCACTCCTTTTTATTTCCTTTCCCATGTATTTTTTTTCCCCTCCCCTTGGTTAGGGATAACACTGATATTATGCTTTCATTTCTTAGATGGAAAACTTGAGAGCTTCCAATTACATTGTGTAAAATATGTTTTATAATAACTAATATTTACTAAGGCGAAAACCACATTTTCGTCCCTACATTTTCACGTGATTCCACTTTGGTCCCTAACTTTTTTTTCTACCGCTTTTAGTCCCTAAAATCAAAAAGGTGATATCATTTTTGTCCCTACCATCAGTGCCCTAACAGCAAAGTCCTAGGTGGCAGACGGAACATCTTATTAGCTAACGTGGCGCTGATGTGGCAGTGATGTGGCAATTAAAATATTATTAAAAAATATTATTTGGCATTTTTATATGCCACGTCAGCATTTTAATTTTTTTTAAAAGCCACATTAAAAAATTTTAAAAAAAATTAAATTTAAAGAAAAACCTTAAATCTAATTAATTTAAAATTTTAATTAAAATTTTCTTTTCTTAATATTCATGTTCTTCAGCTTGTTCTTCGTGTTCTTCGCAAACCAAACCCAGCAACCAAGAACTTAAACCCATATCAGGAGATCACAAACAAAAACAAGAAGAAAAAATTAAATTAAATACTAACAGCAAATTTTCTTCATGTTCTTCCCAAATCCAAGAAGCAACCAAACCAATCTCTAGCAAACCCCAAATCCAAATCCAGCAACCAAACCCAATCTCTATCAAATCCAGAAAAACAAAAAATAAATCCAAGAAACAAACCCATAAACACAGCAACTAACCCAATCTCTAGCAAACCCATAAACCTAGAAATTTTCTTGGGAAACAAACATACAAAAAACCCATAAAATCAAAAAACTCCACATCCTCTCAAAAAAACAAAACCCCGTCCTCGATACCCAATTCACCACTGGGAAGCTCAATTCGAAGGAAGCGAATTTCGTTGAAGTCTTTAAGGAGAGCAACAGAGCGGAGGAGGCAGAAGAAGACGAAGCGAGTCTCTTAGGGTTAAGGAATAGGGTAAAGAGCTTAAGGGGCCTGACGGTTCCGCCGAAAACAAACTGGAAGAGGTTCGAGAATGGGTTGCGAGACTTGTCGGAGGAAGAGGAGATAGTCGGGGCGAAAAGAGAAGAAGACGAAGATTCATCGTCGAAGAAAACGCAGTCGACCCGAACAACGATGTTGTCGACCTGAGGGACGAGGGAGTGGAAGCGGCGCGAAACGACGCAACACCAACCCAAGGCCTTGACATCGCTGATCCTATTGAAGATCAAGAGGAGGATAGAGTCGAGAAGACGGTCAAAGTGGTTAATGTGGGATTGCGGCTTCGAAAATGTCAGATCTGACATTGCAAAAAAACGTAGGTTGGTTTGTGATCTGAATTCGTTAGTAGTAGAAGTGGGTTTGGTGTAGATCTGGGAAATTATAAGCATGTGTTTCTGTTTCTGTTTCTGCTTTTTTGTTTTATAAAATTGGTTTGTTTGCTTCTTGGATTTGGGAAGAATATGAAGAAAATTTGCTGTTAGTATTTAATTTAATTTTTTTCTTCTTGTTTTTGTTTGTGATCTTCTGATATGGGTTTGAGTTCTTGTTGCTAGGTTTGGTCTGTGAAGAACACAAAGAGCAAGGTGAAGAACATGAATATTAAGAAAAGAAAATTTTAATTAAAATTTTAAATTAATTAGATTTAAGGTTTTTCTTTAAATTTAATTTTTTTTTTAATTTCTAATGTGGCTTTAAAAAAAATAATTAAAATGCTGACGTGGCATATAAAAATGCCAAATAATATTTTTTAATAGGGGAAATTACACTTTACACACCTGTAGTTTGCTCAAAAAACATTTTACCCACCTGTGGTTTAAAAAATGACACTTTGCCTGCCTGTGGTCTAATCTGTTAACCAAACGTTTACCCACCTCTGTCCTGCCGTTACTCTAACACTATTACACTCAAAAAAACGATAGCAATTGAATCAAAACACTTTCCTGAGAAAAAAAAAAAAGCTTCATTTTACACGTACACCCCTGTTCGAGATTGTGATCCACTCCATCAAGATCAACCTGTGAAACTCTCAGCATCAAGAGAAGAAGGCAGTCCTACTTCTCTCGATGCTGAGAAGTAGGACTGCCTATAGAGAGTGGCTAGAATTTTGTTTATTACACACCAAGTCAGTTGTAGTTGTACACGTGATGAGGGTTAAGAGACATCAATATATGGTTTCCACTCCGAGGGAGGTGAAGGGTACGACGCCGATGATGCTCAGCCGACGTTTGAATGGGGCAGACATAAGCGTCAAGAAATCGAAGGCAAGTCACTCGATGTCAATGCACGCGACGTGTTTGATTATGATTCCGACTATTACACCAAGATGGTTCGGTACCCGCTTGAAGTGCTGGCGATTTTCGACATTGTTTTGATGAACATGGTGGGACGAATTAACCCCTTGTTTGAAAAGCACATTCAAACTTGGATTTTCAATCCAAGGAGCTCCACTTCAGTGAGAAATCTTGACCCATCTGGTTAGTTTCTCCTTTTGCTTCTTATACAATTTTTTAAACCCATATTTGACTTTGGGATATTTTTACTGATTTGGGTTGTGTTTTGATTAGATGTTAAGGTTACTACCCAAATCCTGGTGTTATAAATAGAGCTAATTTCATTTGGGGTGTTGTGATTTAATTGACTACAATTGACCATTTGTCGGTGGATAGATACCGCGTGGATTTTATTGAGTACAGTGAATGAAGGTGGTAGGGTAGGGATACCACTGAAAACTCTCAGCATCAAATCAATATCATTCACATGGGTTTTGATAGGACTGCCTTCTTCTCTTGATGCTGAGAGTTTCACGGGTTGATCTTGATGGAGTGGATCACAATCTCGAACAAGGGTGTACGGGTAAAAGGAAGCTTTTTTTTTTTTCTCAAGAAAGTGTTTTGATTCAATTGCTATTGTTTTTTTTTTTAGTGTAATAGTGTTAGAGTAACGGTAGGACAGAGGTGGGTAAACGTTTGGTTAATAGATTAGACCACAGGTAGGTAAAGTGTCATTTTTTAAACCACAAGTGGGTAAAGTGTTTTTTGAGCAAACCAAAGGTGGGTAAAGCGTAATTTTCCCTTTTTAATAATATTTTAATTGCCACATTACTGCCACATCAGCACCACGTCAGCTAATAGGATGTTCCGTCTATCACCTAGGATTTTGCCGTTAGGGCACTGACGGTAGGGACAAAAATAAGATCACTTTTTTGATTTTAGGGACTAAAAGCGGTGGAAAAAAAAGTTAGGGACCAAAGTGAGAATCGTTTGAAAATGTAAGAACGAAAATGTGGTTTTCGCCATTTACTAATCATGTCAAATTTTGGGAACTTTTGAAATGCTGATTTACTCTCTCTTTTTTTCACAGGAAATCCAACTTGATGAACTTTTGACTCATGAAGTTTTAGTGGAAGATATAGATAAAGCATTTGAGAACTTGAAGCAACCTGATTGTGTGAAGGTTCTTATCAAGTTTTAATTGATCCTACTACGAGCTATAACAAGATGCATGTTGCTTAAAAAATAAACTTTTGGTTTTTTTGCATGTAATAAAGATACATTTGAGACGATGGGAACATGCTTTTTCTTTATTCTAAAACTTTTGATAAACTTTTCTTTATTCTAAAAATTCCCCCCTTATTGCTTCACTTGTATAAGCACTATAAATTGGTAAAAACTAAAAAGGGCGTATAAGTTAAGTAACGTTTTTGGTTTTTTTTTTTTTAAATTGTTAATTGGCACCACACAAATTAGAAAAGCATATGATTTCTTATCTTAAGTAATCTTCTTGGGATACTCAAATGGTCGGCCTCCAATCATAATCAGCCGTCCAACCATAATATTTTATAGGAAAATATCCAGAACATTTCTTTGAGTCCTCAAACTGAATTTTCTTCTTGGTTGAAAAAGGGAATTTAATTTTCTGCTCTCTTGAAAATTTACCCTACAAATATTTGTTAAGTCAAATTAAAGATTTGAAAAAGATATTGTAAGGGTAGGATTTGGAGCCCAAGCCCAAATGTATGGAATCCTGGTCTAATAAGTCAATACAATGAATTTTGTAGAGTATGGGTTAAAGAACTAGGTCTTAATGAGTTGGACAACGGCTAGTATGGAGTTAAGAGATAATCAAGCACAAATAAAAGACATCAGTGCCAATGGATGTTTAGTCCGAGGAGCTCAAGATTTAACGTATACTGATCACAATATTAAGGTTGTTTAGTAAGCTACAATATTATCTCTCCCTCTTTTTCTCCCCTTACTCATGGGGGCTCTTCCACATTATATAATCCATTTCTGATCATCTAGACCTTACACTTGTTGATCATCTGGATCCCCACTTGAGTACCCGTCTCATCAGACACCTCTTTCAGCCCTCTGTGGGTTGCAGCAGTCAAGGCAGCACTGTTCAAGGGTCCTCTCCACATTAATGTGGCCAGAAAAATAGCTGCAGTGCATTTAATGTGGTGGTGGCAGCTTTTCCTTAGATATTTTGAGTTTTCTTTCCTTTCACATGTTCATTGGGCGCATTCCAATTGCTAAAGTACACACTTGGTCTGCGTTTGTCGTGTCCGAGGAGGAGTTCCTCCTCGGACCTTCTTCCCTTCATCCCCCACTGATGAGACTTGTAATGTGGATCATTTAAGTCATCTTCTCCTCCTCAGATTTGTTAGTGTTCTCGGACAAGGCTCAAGACCCAATACATTATTTTGAGCCCTAGCCCCTACAGATATATTCCAAGAATATCCGCATCAAGCTAACCAAATAATTACCTCCAACAAAAGGCATTTCATTAATCCTCTTCAAATAAAGGTGTAGTTTTTTTTATGAATTCAAATAAAGGTGCAGTTGACTATTGAGTTTACAAGATTTAATTTTTTTTTTTTTTTTTTTAGAAGAATACAAGATTGAATTTTAATGGTATTTCAAGATTTCATCCTCTCACGGTGTGGAAAGGGACGTGGTCTCATATCTGCAACTATTGCACGGTGCAATTACCATGTAGGAGAGAGATATGAAAGTTTGAAAGGTTAAAAAAATAAAAATATTAAATTAAATTCCAATTTAAGGACTGAGATTCAAAGCAAATTTTTAACTTTTAATATTACCCATTAATTCACTAACATAGCGTGTTGGAAAAATTATATATAAATGAAAATAAATTTTATTAAGCATAATAGAAACACAACTATACAAGAACTTAAAAATTTACGTAGTAAATTTTTTTTCCTTGAAGAGAAAAATTATGGAACAAACTTCTAATAATTTCACTATTATCAAATCAATTACAATAAATCTTTTGTGTATATAATATATATAACTCATGACTAAAGAAAAATTTCGCTATTTTTCTTTTACTCTCACACACGCTATTTATCTCTCACATGTGACAAGATTTTGCACTCATCCCTCTATTTTCTTCTCAACACACAACTCTCTCTCTCTCTCTTGATCGTTCGCTTATAACCAAATGGCCGAATGGCCTCAATTAATTCCCTTCAGCCTTTTTTTTTTCTTCTTCAGCATGAAGTCTCTGCCTAAGCAAATGGCAAGAAGACTTTTGTGTTTTGATAAGGTGTCTAATCTATATATACTATAAAATCGAAACTTGACCAATATTTGATTTGTTTTAAAACTCCCACATTTTTACACATCAGCATTATTAAAAAAATTATAAAAAATAAAAAATAAAAAATAAAAAACTATTTTTAACCCAAAAATTTCAGCTAAAAGAAATAGCTAAAACCCAAAATAGCTTCATGGTATATTATTAAAAGACCTCTCTCCAAGACTTTCCCTTGTAGCCAAAAAAAAAAAAAATAGATAACTTTGCATAATGATCTTTTCATGCCTTTAAGTTTCCGACAATCAACTAATGTTAATCAATGTTTATAATACTCCCGTACGTAATCCCACATTACACATGCCACCATCTACCTTCGTGTGTACGTGATAAATTCAACTCCACCAATAAAAACATATTACATTGCTGCTTATTTAATTAAATCTTACCATTATATTTTTTCATTTTTAATTACCCTAAATAAACAAATAAAACCTAACACACCACTAACACCAACCTTCTTCACCAATAGCCACGATAAAATCAGCGTTGCCAGTCAAGGCCAACCTCCATCGCTAGATCCACACCACCGCTAGACTTCTTCAAATCCAAGCCATGTGATCCTACTGTCTCTCTCAAACCCTCCAACCATCATACTACCCGCCGTATTTTTTTATCCTCCCTCGTTTCCACCACACAAAAATTAAGTTAACTTGATTAAGTTAACTTAATTTTTGTGCTTAATTATTGTCTTAGTTATTGCCTTTTTTCAGCATCATGACCCTAAAAAAAGGCAATAACTAAGATAATAAATTATCTAAGAGCTAGTCACTCATACGATAGAACCGTTCCATGATAATTATTCTTTATCATCAAGTCGTAACATCAATAATTTTTTAGTGTAGGCAGAGTGCAAATTCCAGATCTTTTACTCAACAGTAATAAACTTTACAAGTTAAACTAACTAATACACACTCACATTGATCATAAAATACACACAATTACGACGCCTTCAGTTCATTAATTAATTGCTCATCAACGTTGATATCATGTTGATGTAACAATTTTACGTCTTCTTTACTGAAAACTATGAACAATTTGCAAGATGGCAGACAGGTTCTATCAGCAAGACTTTTGTAAAGATGATGAGCAAGAATATATATTACTTTTGAAGAGAAAATATTGGCCTGGAGAATCAATTTTGAGAATTTTGAATTGTGATTATAGATATTATGACGATGCAATAACACTAGAATGTCGATGAGCGACAGAGATCATAAATTTCCATCAATCAAAGTGTACCACCAGAATATGCATGCACGAGATTCACGCACTTGTTGCTTTTCTCAAAGTATTTTTCACACTGATTCAAAAAAATAAAAAAATAAAAAAAAAATTCACACTTATCATTATATGGATTATGTACTCATATTGATGCCACGTTTTCTTTGATAGTCCATATAAACATGTCTTGATCAATATTTGTCGAATGAATACAATCCACTCATAATAAAATTTTATATGGGTGCGTTATACTTTTCTCTTTTCAAGTGACCCAACATTCATGATCATTTAGATCTTTTAGGGATAATTCCACTTTATAGAGATTTTAGAATCTTCTTCATCTAATGAAATGAGTCCAAAGACTTGTGCCAAAGACATCATTTAGATCAGAAGAGATCAATGGGGATAACTCCCTTGGATTTTTTATTATTATATAATAGTAGATACTATTTGAATATTTTGGTTCAAAAAACTCATGCTTGACTCTCCCAAAATTAAAACGGCCACCTAACCCATATATGTAGCGGCCAACATACTTATTCCAAAAAAAAAAAATTCATTCTTACTATTAAAAAAAAAAAAAAAAGCAAATTCCTCATAAAAAGGACATATATGCTATAAAAAAATAAAAAAAAAATAAAAAAAAGTAGACTTATTCATTATAAATTTATAACTATATGTTTCATATGTTATATGAAAATTCTGAAATTTCTAACTCCACCTAACGGATTCTTTGGATTTTTTTTTTTTTTTTTTTTTGTTTGCCATTAGCAAGATGACTTTACAATTATCATTATTTATTAGATTTTTTATTACTGCAATAAAATATCAATTTTAAATTACAAAAATTAAATCATTGGTTTAGTAAATATATAATTAAGTTGCTTATTTTTAGTTTAGTCCTACATCTTTGAGAGAAAAAATAAATCTTCTTAGAAATTGATATTTGCTTATTAGTAAACAAGTTTTATCCCCAAAGAATTCACAAACTATGAAAAAAAATGTTGTTGCAAATGGTAGTTCACCATTACGAGACTTCAAAGACTTGTCAATGCTAACTACAAGAATTTTTGCCTTTTGTGACCAATGTTTTAGCGACGACCAAAAAGTCGTCACTATTAAGCACACATTAGCGACAATAATATATGGTCATTGCTAATAAGTGCATAGTAGTGACGACATTAAGGTAGTCGCTAATAAGTCGTCTCTAACGCCATGGAGGGAATTTTATTTAATTTTGAAAAATGGAGAGAAACTTTTAGCGACGACAATAAATTTTATAGCGACGACATTCCCGTCGCTAAAATAAGATTTATTTTAACGACGACATCCATCATCACTAATAATCATTTTTAGTGATGACCTTGTGTGTCGTCGTTGATATATGGCGAAAAATATATAGTAAATATATTATATACATGCTTTCTTTACTAGGGATGACACATTGGTTGTCGCTAATAGAAGGCTATTAGCGACGATATAACTTGTCGTCACTGATAGTCACCTTTTAGCAAGGACACAACATGTCGTCACAAATATATCTACCAAAATATGATGGAAGGAAAAATTTTCACTCTCAAAAAGTGGCGGGAATTAATGGAGGGAAGTAGATTATATATTATTGACAAATTAGGTCATCGCTATTAGAGATCTTTTAATGACGACAAAGATTGTCGTCACTAATATGTGGCCAAAATAATTTTGATATAATATGATTTTTTTTTTATATCATATCCTCCAAATGCCTCTTAAAATATTTAAAATGACACAAATTCCATTAAAATATTTGAAATGATTAAAATACCATTAACCTGATTAAAATGACCGAAATACCCCCAAATTTATACAATGACCAAAATAACGATGAAACCTCTAAAGTAATTAAATACTCTCAAATATGTTAAATAAAAAAATAAAAACAAGGAGACAAGAGAGGGCTTGTTGCTTCAAAATACTCTCAAATCATAATTTTACCCATTGAAACTTGAAATCAATAAAATAACAAAAATCAATAAAGTTTTGATTTCACTCAAAATTAATACTAATCAATACCCATAGTTATCAAAATGCGAATCATATCATGAATCAATATTTTATTTTTCTGTATCATGTATCGTAAGATACAAAAATACTTAATAAAATTACATAAAAAAAATTATAGATACATACATATATATATATATATATGAATGTTATATTCATTATAAAATCATAATATATTCAACTAATAACCAATTTAATCATCAATTATGTAATTTATTTAGCAAAACTAACTAAATAAATCAAATTGACATATATTTATAACATGCATATTCAAATTGATTAAACTTAGAAGCGTTAATACATGATATATGAGCCAAAATATTTTTTTTTTCATCATCTTGCCTAATCAACTCTATCTAAGTCAATATTAACATCATGTTCATCATTTTGCAAAATTATTTCTTCTTTGAGATTTGCTAACAACTATGCCGATACCCAATAACCCACTAAAAACCTTCCCTCTTAACCTAGTTTCACCAAATCCAGCGGTCTCGAGACCATCTATTAAGTTTGACCAAATTTGACCAACTTTAACTAAACTTTGACCGCACCTTTCTCTAAATCCAACCGTCTGATTGTGACCATAATTTACCATAATTAACCTTTCATTACATTCTTCAAATCTAACGGTCGAATTCCAGATCTAAGTATGGCGTAGGGGTGTCAAATGGGTGGGTTTGGGGAATGCAAATCCTCGGTACCACTTTTTGTATACCACTCTATATTCCACTAATCACTACTTACCATATATATGATTGCTTTCCATTTTAAACTTCAGTTATTTTATAAGGAGAGTAAAATGAAAACATGGCAAGTAGAGTGATTGGTAGAATATAGAGTGGTACATAAAAAATGATACAGAAGATTTGAACTCGGGTTTTGATGGGTTTGGGGTGGGCATAATTGGGTTGGGTATATAAAACTCATTTACCCATTAAAACTCATTTAACTAATTGCTTCTAACCCAAACCCAACCCAACCCAACCCAACCCAACCCAACCTAATCCAACCCAATTATTATGGATAAACTCTAACCCACCTAATTACCCAATTATCAAAATTACCAATACGCCCCTAAAGTGTAAATGACCAAAGTACTCTAAAATCTTCAAAAATGACCAAAATACCCCAAAACCTCAAAATTACCAAAATAACCCCAAAACCTACAAAATACTCCCAAAATCCAAAAAATGACCAAAATACCCCCCGAACCCCAAAAAATGACCAAAATACCCCCAAAAACCTTAAAATTACCAAAAAAACCCTCAAAACCCAAAAAATGACCAAAATACCCCCGAAACCTAAAAATTACCAAAATACCCCAAAAACCCAATAAATGACCAAAAATATCCCTGAAACCCAAAAAATGACCAAAATACCCCCGAAACATAAAAAATTACCAAAATACCTCTGAAAACCTAAAAATTGACCAAAATAACCTTGAAACCTAAAAATGACCAAAATACCCCCAAAACCTTAAAAATGTCCAAAATAACCTCGAAGCCTAAAAATTAACCAAAATAAAGGGAAGGTACTGGGAGTGGTAGGAGTAGTTCAAAGTATTACCTTTAAAATTATATTTTCCATAAAAAGTACTAATTTTCAAAATTTAATGTTTAAAGGGAAGATACTGGTAGGTGCTCCTCTGGATCAAACATTAGACTTTCGTTTTATCTTGACATTAACTCTTTCTAATCATGGATTTTTCAAATGGTTTTTGTGGGGATAAGAAACTCCAATAAGGGTATTGGGCTGCGAGCCATACCTGAGGATGCCAAAGAGCCCAAGGATAACCAAGTGTTAATAAGGGTAAGTTGGTTATTGAGCCGAGGACAAGGGCTGGTAATAACAAGTAAATGATGTTGTCCAGGGAACCAAACTTCCTCGGAAAACAAGGTGGAAGTTTGAAGTCCGACCACCCAACAAGTACTGGGCAAGAGGCAACCATGTTTCGGGGGATAAGCTTTAGAGAGGTGAGTCAACAGAGAATTGAGAAATATCTGGGAAGAAAGCTACTACAACCACATTGAATGCTCTACACCTAACCAACTGACCGCATTAATGTGGAGGTGATGCCTGAACAGTGACTTTCAACCTTATAGCTACTCACAAAGACTTTAAGAAGGTTCTCATGGGACAAGTATCAAGAAGATTAGCTATTTGATCAACAAGTGGAAGGCTAAGATGGAAGGAGGAGAAGGAGTATAAAAGGAAAAAGACTCCTTTACATGAAGGGGATCGGAAAAAGAAAAAGAACTTGTTGCAACTAAGAACTTTGAATACTTGTACAAGTCTGAGATATATACATAAGAACAGGCCTTCCTCGGACTTGACCGAAGAGTGTTTTTCTCTTCAAATTGTACTTCTCAATCATTCCACCACTAATCCAACTCACTATGATTCATGTACAGCACCGGGCCTCCAGAGCCATTTGGACCTTAGACCCCAGCTCTACAGTATGACCCACGGTCCCTAACACCCATGTCAGAAACTGGGCTTAAGGCCCACTAGGGCCATGGGCGCAAATCCTATGGCCTCATGTTTGGCCCAGAACCCGTTGGGCCGGTCGTTGAAATATTTGCTCATTAATTCATGGCCGGGAAGTTGTCCGACGCGTCCCAACTCCGACGCATGTGTCTGCTCGGGAAGGCCATATCCCGAATGCCCAGTGACTCCTTGAGAAATTCCGCCGCCAACCATCACCCCCCCCCCTTTGAAGTGGGAACCAATTCCAATGCCACTCTCACCACACCCCACTCCTAACTAAACATCCACTTAGCGATAACAATATTGGACCTCCATTCCCACTAGCCATAAGAGTAATCATGATTTTTCCACTAATTTTAGGCTATAAATATATGAGGCTAAGGAAAGGAAAAAGGTTGTTGAAAGTTTGGGGAAGAAAGTTGAGAACCAAGAATAATAGTCGTAAAAAGTGAGAGGAAAACGATACAAAGATTAGAGAGATCTTGCTGGGTCTCTAGGTTAGAATCACCTAGAGTAGGAAATTCAAAGCCCACATTACAAATATATTGTGAACCCAAGAACGAGACAGACCTTTTAAACTCATTTGGGGTACGCACAATTGGCGCCGTCTGTGGGAATCTCCTGCAGAGCTGTGATTGGCCGAGACTCACGCCCAGAAGATGTCCAGGAGAAGGTCAAATGGTTCTACTTAAAGTGGTTCAATGGGATCGTCTCGGGGATCCATATGGCAGGAGCGAAGGTAAAAAAGGCGTGAAGATAGGGAGCGTGAACACGAGGAAGAACAGTCTGGCCTTGGAGAGGGGTCGTACCAAACAAAAGGGCAATATCGGATGCTTCGGGGCACAGGCAATTGGATGAGAGAGATGAGGAACTTGAACGGTTACGTAGACTCGTAAGAGATTTGGAGTTGGATGCAAGGGGCAGACACCAAAGAAGGGGCCAAGATAACCAAGCAGGGGGGTCTATGAGTGGAGGAGATCATTATGGTGCCGGGTCCGATCGGTCCGGTTCCCATCGACATCTGGACCGTTCACACTCACGGGAGTCCCGTAGACGCCAGGACCGTTCGCATTCACGAGAGTCCCGTTGGCATCGGGAATGTTCACATTCACGAGAGTATGAAGGCCGGGGTTCGGATTCCCCAGAGGAGCGGCAGTCATGTAATGCAGCCATGGACGCTATGAGGCGCGCCTTACGAAAAGCTACTCGGTCACCATTAGCAAATGACATTGAACGGGCCCTAATGCCGAATAGGTTCACCCGACCACCATTTAATTCCTATGATGGGAAAACAGAGCCGGTGGAGCACGTCAGCCATTACATCCAAATGATGTCTCTACATACTCACAATGATGCGCTGATGTGTAAGGTATTTCCCTCAAGCCTTGGGCCCACAGCATAGAGATGGTTTAATGGGTTACAGAAGGGTTCCATTCACAGTTTCGCCAAGTTGATCCAAGAATTCGGTGTCCGGTTTGTGATCTGCAGTCGGGTACCGCAACCGATGGACGCGTTGCTTTCTATGAAAATGAGGATTGGGGAAACCCTTCGTAGTTATGCCAATCGGTATTGGGAGCTTTACAATGAGATAGATGGAGGCAACGAAAAGATTACAGCGAGCACCTTTAGGATGGGGCTCCCCGAGGACTCCGAACTACGGGAATCATTGACGAAGAAGCCTCCCGAGGGTATGAGGCAGCTAATAAGGTGCATTGAGGACTACAAATGTCTTGAAGATGATCGACTGCAGAGTAAGGGTAAGGCCCCGCTAGTGAATCGTCCTCGACAGCCCAAATTTCTACCCCGGGCCCGAAAGGATCTAAGAATACAAGAACTGGAAGTACAAATGGGAGAGGTGAATGTGACGTTTAAAGAGCCGGTGCACAAGACCGTAGATCAGATTAAGAATGAGTCGTATTTCAGATGGCCGAACAAGATAGGGGGTGACCCGTCTCGGAGAAACCAAAGCTTGTATTGTACGTATCACAAGGATGAGGGTCATGCCACTGAGAAATGTCAGGTATTGAAAGATCATCTAGGGCAGTTAGTGAAGGCAGGATATTTGAAGGAGCTTATGGTGGATGCCGAAAATCGAGGTATCGGCCAGGGTGCTTAACAAAGGGGAAATCCTCTCCCACCACCATTGGGAGTAATTGAAGTCATCCACGCTACCCTGAGGGGTTCGATTATAGCCAGAAGAGGAAAACTGACCATAGTATCCACGGGAAACTGCGCAGGAGAGCAATCACTCAAGAAAAAGATGAAGATTGGATGGGAGCCCATCGCTTTTGGCGATGACGATTTAGAGGGAACGATCCAGCCACACGACGACGCGTTGGTAATAACGGCCCAAATAAGCGATTTTTTGGTCAAAAGAGTGATGGTAGACCAAGGGAGTGGGGCCGATGTAATGTATCCGGACCTATTCAAAGGGCTAGGGTTAAAAAATAGAGACCTATCAAAGTATGATACGCCGTTGGTCGAGTTCGATGGCAGGGTGGTCGCTCTTGAGGGACAAATTTCCCTTCCCGTAAATATGGAAGGTAAGGAGGTGATGGTAGCGTTCATAGTGGTCAATTCGTTTTCTCCATACACTGCGATTCTGGGGTGGCTGTGGATCCACACAATGGGGGCTATTTCGTCCACCTTGCATGTAAAGGTCAAATTTCCAACCGAGCATGGCGTGACCATGGTAAGGGGGAGCCAGCAAGTGGCCAAGCAATGCCTGGTGGCCGCGGTTAATAAGAAGAATGAGCAGGCCGAGCAGAAGGAAAGCGTTGTGGAAACCCCTTCACAGCAATTACAGAATCCCCGGGAGGGAGTGGGGCCTGGTTGTGCCAAAAAATTAATCAGAGTAAAGATACTACCAAATGTTGACCGGTATTTTCAAGTAGGGGCAAGTATGACGGATGAGGATAAGGTAGAAATGTTGTTATTTCTGATGCGGAATGTAGATGTGTTTGCATGGAGCACGTATAAGGTGCTCGGGGTTGATCCCGAATTCATCATCCACAAACTCAATGTAGACTTGTCATTTCCTCCAAAAAAGCAAAAGTCGAGAAGGCCGACTAAGGAACACGTCGAGGCAGTAAGGTAGGAGGTCGGGAAGTTGAAAGAGGCCGGGGCGATAAAGGAAATCTTCTTCCCATATTGGCTGGCAAATACCGTGGTGGTTAGAAAGAAGAATGGCAAATGGAGAGTCTGTGTAGATTTCACGGATTTGAACTGAGCATGCCCCAAGGACCCATTCCCTATGCCGAAGATAGATCAATTGGTAGATGCTACCTATGGGCACCCGAGGATGAGTGTTCTGGATGCTTTTCAGGGCTACCATCAGATTGCATTAGCTACCGAGGACCAAGAAAAGACGGCATTCATCTCCCCAGATGCAAACTACCACTACACCGTGATGCCCTTCGGGCTTAAGAATGCTGGGGCAACATATCAACGAATGATGACTAGAATGTTTCGGGACAAGATTGGGCGTACGGTTGAGGTATATATCAACGATATGGTGGTAAAAAGTAAGCAGGAGGCACGGCACATAGAGGATCTTCAAGGTGTATTCGAAGTGCTTCAGCAACATAAGCTACGCCTAAACGCGGACAAATGCACCTTTGGAGTAGGAGCTGGCAAGTTCCTTGGTTATCTAATCACCAGTCGTGGGATAGAGGTCAACCCTGATCAGATCGATGTTGTGCAGTGCCTTAAGCCCCCAAGCAATCCAAAGGAGGTACAAATCTTGACCGGAATGTTAGCTGCCCTTAATCGATTCATTTCTAAATTTGCTGATCGCTGCCGTTCGTTCTACCAACTTCTAAAGAAATGGAAGGGATTTCAATGGAATGAGGAGTGTGAAAGAGCTTTCCAAGATTTGAAGGAATATCTGACGCAGGCACCAATGTTAGCCACCCCGGAACCCGGGGAGGACTTGTTCATGTACCTCTCGGTATCCGATCATGCCGTGAGTGCCATGCTTTTAAGGGACCGAAGGATGCAGCAGCCCGTGTACTACGTTAGCAAAACTATGGTCGATGCCGAAACCAGATACTTACCCCTGAAGAAGTTGGTGTTAGCATTAGTGAATGCTACCAGGAAGTTGCCTCACTATTTTCAAGCCCATACTGTCAATGTCCTAACCAAGTACCCTTTGCAGTCGTTATTAAAGAGATCTGATTTCATGGGCCGAATAGCCAAGTGGGGGACTCGGCTGGGGTCCTTTAATATAAGGTACAAGCCAAGGAGTTCGGTGAAGGGCCAAATTCTTGCCGACTTTGTCGCAGAGTTTTCACCAAAGAATGAGGGGGAGATGATTTGTCATGTAGAGTGTCGCCCGTGGAAGGTATTTGTGGACGGTGCGTCGAGCGCTATGAGGGCTGGTGCCGGGATTGTCATTATCACCCCGGAAGGATTACGGTTGGAGCATTCTTTTAGGTTGAGGTTTAGAACCTCTACCAACGAAGCTGAGTACGAAGCCCTGCTCGTTGGGTTGAGAACTGTTTTAGATATGGGTGCCCGGGATGTAGAGATTTATTCAGATTCTCGACTGGTCGTCAACCAGGTGTAGGGCAGTTTTGAAGCCAGGGATTCTCGAATGAAACAATACTTACAGGTGGTGAAGCAAGTCATGAGTAAGTTTTGTACGGCAAAGGTAGCTCAGGTTCCCCCGGGACAGAATAAACATGACAACTCTCTAGCCACGTTGGCATCGTCAATGACGAAAGACGTACCTCAGTTAATTAAGGTGGAACTCGTAAAGGAGCTAAGTATTGATACAGCGGTTGGTGTTGATGTTGCGGTGATTTTGCCAACCAAACGATGTTAGATGGACCCAATCATTGACTTCTTAGCCGAGGATCGAGTCCCGAATGATGAGAAGGAAGCTAATAGGGTTCGCCGAATAACTGCTCGGTATTGGTTGTCGGTAGACCGTAAGCTTTACCGGAGGTCTTTTGGGGGTCTGTACCTTTTGTGCCTATGCCCTAAGAAAGTTAATGAACTTTTAGCCGAGCTACATGATGGGATTTGTGGCAATCATGTAGGGGGACGTTCTTTGGCACACCGAGCAATGACTCAAGGGTTCTGATGGCCTCAAATGCAGAAATATGCGGCTGAATATGTGCGAAAATGTGAACAGTGCCAGAAGCATGCCCCCCTAATCCACCAACCGGCAGGCCATCTGAACCCGGTCCACAGTGCTTGGCCTTTTGCATAATGGGGGCTAGATATTCTCGGCCCTTTTCCCCGGGCCACAGGCAACAGGAGGATTGTGTTAGTAGTTGTCGACTACTTCACCAAATGGGCAGAGGCGGAGACGCTAGCCAATATTAGGGACGTAGATGTTAAAAAGTTTGTGTGGAAGAACATCATCACGAGATTTGGGTTGCCGGACTCTCTTATATCAGATAACGGATAGATAACGGATTACAGTTCGACCGCAAGGCCTTTCGCGAGTTTAGTAGTGATCTCGACATCAGGAATAGGTACTACACCCCGGCGTATCCTCAAAGCAATGGACAAGCTAAAGCCACTAACAAGGCGATTGTAAATGGATTGAAGAAAAGGCTGGACGATGCAAAGGGAAGGTAGGCCGAGGAGCTGCCTAGCGTTCTATGGGCGTACCGAACGACTCCCAGGAGATCAACAGGAGAGACCCCGTTCTCCTTGACGTACGGGGCAGAAGCTGTGATACCGGTAGAAGTGAGCCTGTGTAGTACACGAGTCGAAGAATTTACTCCAGCCCAGAACGATGGGTTGATGGTGGAGCGTTTGGATTTGTAAGAAGAATACCGAGAAGCGACGACCATTCGGCTAGCCGAGTATCAGCAAAAACTTGCCCAGTGCTACAACTGGTGTGTAAGGATAAGGGAATTTAGTGCCGGAGATCTGGTACTACGGAAAGCAGTTGGAAACATGCGGGATACGAACGCTGGGAAATTGGCCCCTACCTGGGAGGGGCCTTACAGGGTTACTGCTATCGCAGGAGCGGGAGCTTATTACTTGGAGGATCTAGATGAAAGACCACTTCCCCGATCGTGGAATGTCCACAACTTAAAAAAGTTCTACCACTAATCAGTTAAACACGGGGGCGTAAATTGAATGAAACATTGTATATATGCTTTATAAAGTAATATTAAGATTATGTTTATTATTGTAGGTGCATTTAAATTCTATTATTGATCTATTAGCACTGGCCAACGGGTAAGGAAAAAGTCAAGAAAACTGAGGCAACATGTTTTACGCTAAGGACAAAAACATGTCCCCGATTCGATTCCTATCACCGGACAGGTGGAAACCTTAATCAAAAAATTTCAAAGGACAGAAACCTGTCCCTGGTTCAATACCTATCACTGGACAGGTGGAAACCTTAATCAAAAAATTTCTAAGGACAAAAACCTGTCCCCGGTTCAATTCCTATCACCGGACAGGTGGAAACCTTAATCAAAAAATTTCTAAGGACAGAAACCTATCCCCGGTTTGGTCCCTATCACCGGACAGGTGGAAACCTTAATAAAAAATTTCTAAGGACAGAAACCTGTCCCCGGTTCGATTCCTATTACCAGACAGGTGGAAACCTTAATAAAAAAATTTCTAAGGACGGAAACCTATCCCCGGTTCGGTCCCTATCACCAGACAGGTGGAAACCTTAATCAAAAAATTTCTAAGGACGGAAACCTGTCCTCGGTTTGGTCCCTATCACCAAACGAGTGGAAACCTTAATCAAAAAATTTCTAAGTACAGAAACCTGTCCCTGGACAGGTAGAAACCTTGGTCTAAATTCTCTAAAGGCCTATCCCCAGCTCGGTCCTCATCACCGGATAGGTGAGGGCCTCGTGCTAAGTATCCCCAACGGCATTCTAGTAAAACTTCTAGCAATAAAAGGCTTCACATCTGGGAATTATTCTGGGCCCATCCCAAACCACTAAAAGTGGTACCCGGATGTGCGAAAACAAAGCCTAAACAACCTTAAGACAACTATACACGGTACTCGGTATCCAAAGCCAAGAAACAAAGCTGTTAATGCAAACAGAAGTGCATAAAATTAAAACCATTGTTTGGTCACCACTACCTGGTGGCCATAGGAAAGTATGTCCGAAAATAAATGGAAAGGAAATTAAAGCCATTGTTCAGTCACCACATCCCAGTGACCATGGACAAACCATAAAAAGAGAAAATAAAGTAAAAACAAACATAGATAAAACAACTAGTTAATCGCAAACATTAAACGGTTAGGTCGGCAGGCGAGGGCCGGGCTGCTTCACCGATTGGCTGATTGGGAATGTCCTCAGTCCGTAGCTGCTGGGATTGTTCATCATCTGCAGCATGGAGGGTGCTAGAAACCTCGGGATCAACGTAGGCGTCAATCACTAGGACCAGTTCCCTCATGCTGGTGGTTTCCTCCTCATCTGCAACATCGGCCTGACTCTGGGAGGGTGGCAGAGGGGCTGGGTATAGGATTTGGCCGGGGTCTCTCAAAGGGGAATCCTCGGCCACTCCCATCATTTGGAAGGCCGCCAGCCAACCCTCCCCAAACCCATGAAGCCGCACTTGGTGGACAACAGGCTCCGCAAACTTCTCAGCGTCTGCAAAACCCTCATCGTACCATTTGTTTTCGCAGGCTTCAAGGGCCGCTTTGAGGTCGGCTATCTAATCAGCCTAGGCCAAGTTAAGACTGTTCGCCTCTGCTAATTTAAGCTCGACGCCCTCTAGTCGACCTTCCATCTCGGCTATTTTCTTCTCCGCCAGTAGCCGGGCCTTCTCCGAGGATTGAGCTTTCTTCTCTGCAACCTCGGCAGCCTTGCCCTTCTCCTTCGCGTTGGCATTGACAATGTCCTTCAAAGCTTTTTTCCACTCAAAATCCTTAGCAAGCTCCTTCAGTCTCTCACCGAAAATGTGAGTCATCTGCGTGGACTGGTAACACAAAAACAAGTGTGGGGATAGAAGAATGATTCATGTATTTAAAAAAACAAAAAAGGAAGGAGAGAGAAATCACCGCCACGGTATGCCACTATAGCCGTCGTACCAACTAATCCTCGTCCCCCTCAAAGAAAAAGCAAACATCCTCAGGCAGCAGCAAGCCGTGCACTAGGCTTTGGGCCACCCTTCCCCCCTCGCCCTTATCCCATACTATTGCACTGGCCGTGGCTGGCAGAGGCCCTGCACAAAACTTGATGGTAGGCTGCCAAGGGACTACGAGCTGGGAGGAAGACGCTACATTCACACCGGCTTGAGCTATAGATTGAGATTCAGCCACCAGCTCCCAAATCATGATCCCATTGGATGGCCGGGTTGGGGTTTTAGAGGGGGCATCGCCAGGAGCCTTGGGCGGTTGATCGTCAAGGCGCTGTTTCTTTTTCGCATGGCTGGAAGAGGGGGGAGGAAGAGTTTCGCCCTTGCCCTAGGGCTGTTAAGACTCGGCAAAAGGATGAGTGCTGGGCAAGAATCGGCCAATCGTCATTTTTTGCCTTGTCACCATCTCGGCGTCTAGTTCAACCTCGGTTGCTTCTTGCTCGGCTGGCGGGGCGGGATCTACTGGTTCTTCAACGAGAACGTGAGCCTGGCGGCTTTCAGAGACGCATTCAGCAGATTCATCTCTGACCGAGGCGAGATCGTCCGCAGTTGTATAGCGTGGACCGATGTCCTGGGCTTCACCAAAGGTCAATTTAGGGGGGAGGAAGTTCGCGTGCCGCACATCTATGTAGGACAGCAAAGGGCTGTCTAGCAATAGGTCTTGACTAAAGGGTTGCCAAGTCCTGTATACAGGGTCGCAGCCGAGTATGAGATGCGATGCCCGGAGCTGCCCGTCAGTGTGAACGAATATCTTAAACCTGAGGACAAAATTCAAGTCCTTTACATGCACAACTCTGAGGTCCGAAATGAATTCTTTGTCGTCTGCAACAAAGGAACATAGTAAATTAGTGCCTGGGTGGATAAAACAAGCGTAAGTAAACAAAAAGGAAAATGGGATAAATAGGTAGGCAATATGAACCAACTTCGCGCGGCAAGAGTGGGCAGGGGAGCTCATCGGCAAACCAATTGCTGGTCACCTAGATAAACTCCTCGACTGAGTTTCTATTTGATTTAGGCAAGCATTAAATTAGCCGTACCTGGTAATTCCTAACTTTTAAATAATAATTGGTATTTTTGTTTCCACACAGGCTGTACATGAAATTTATATCATGGTGGTTCAACTGCAAACTGTATATTTGGTTCAACCTATCAACACAACTAACTACCGGGTAAAAATTGGGAGGAAGCTGCTCAGGGCTCAAATCGTAAAACCTAAGGGTATTAAGTAGGAGTGGGCCCACTAGAAACCTAACCCCACCCTCCAAAATTGCCATCAAGGGGAAGAAGGCGGTACTCGACCTAGAGCATCTATAAAGAGCAATCTCGCTCTTATGGCATTATGCCACATTCACATCCTCAGGGATGTTGAATGTCTGCCTAAAAGTGGCTAGGGACGCCCCAGTATTTAAAAGGTGAGCAAAACCCATCCTAAGCTCTAGAATTGAAGGGAGAGACTAAAACAAGAGAGAAATATAAAGAAACTTACTTTGGGCTCTAAAAAAGAAAGGTACTCTGAGTTGGAGGGTGAACGCACAGAAAGGTATGCACGACAGGGAGGAAGTTTAGTGAGCGAAGAATGCAAAAATGGGAGAGTGATTTAGAATGGACTATTTATAAGGGCCAAAAAGGGTTGGAATAAATACCATTTAATAAATGAAGAGCGGGAAACTCTACGAATCCCATCACAACCGCCACATGCGCACCGCCTCAGTTCGTGAACCGTTAGGTAATAATGACGGCTGAGCCAATCGTCAGATACAACGCGTCTTTTGAGGGTGCATTAATTAATCTCTCAACCGCCTAGTGCCTGCTGATTGAACTTCCCAGATCGCTATTGTCTCTTGGACTCCTTGATTCGCCCTTGGGCATCGAGCACGAATCAAGGGGGGGCTAATGTACGGCACCGGGCCTCTAGAGCCATTTGGGCCTTACACCCCAGCTCTACAGTACGACTCACGGTCCCTGACACCCATGTCAGAAACTGGGCTTAAGGCCCACTAGGGCCATGGGCGTAGATCCTATGGCCTTATGTTTGGCCCAGAACCCATTGGGCCGGTCGTTGAAATATATGCTCATTAATTCATGGCCGGGAAGTTGTCCGACACGTCCCAACTCCGATGCGTGTGTCTACTCGGGAAGGCCATATCCTGGATGCCCGGCGACTCCTTGAGAAATTTCGCCGCCAAACATCACCCCCCCCTTTGAAGTGGGAACCAATTCCAATGCCACTCTCACCACACCCCACTCCCAACTAAACATCCACTTAGTGATAACAATATTGGACCTCCATTCCCACTAGCCATAAAAGTAATCATGATTTTTCCACTAATTTTGGGCTATAAATATTTGAGGCTAAGGAAAGGAAAAAGGTTGTTGAAAGTTTGGGGAAGAAAGTTGAGAACCAAGAATAATAGTCGTAAAAAGTGAAAGGAAAATGAAACAAAGATTAGAGAGATTTTGCTGGGTCTCTAGGTTATAATCACCTAGAGTAAGAAATCCAAAACCCACATTACAAATATATTGTGAGCCCAAGAACGAGACAGACCTTTTAAACTCGTTTGGGGTGCGTACAATTCATATTTGACTCATTAAGTCTTCATTTATTTAACCCACTCTCTATCAAATCTATTATTGTGGGCTTGTTGGGTCATTGTTCATATCTTTTGGGCTTTGGGTCAATTTGAGTCCTTATAGTTTTCAAACTAAAGCTATTTTTGTTTTTCCCTCTAAAATCAAAGTCATCAATATCTAAACACATATTCTTGATGCATGTAAGATATCAAGAGACATATGCGCCCAAGGCTAGACAAGTATGTTCCAAATGACCAAAATACTCCCAAAACAACTAGAATGACCAAAATATTGTCGAAAACTATAGAATGATGCAAATACCCCCAAATCTCTAAAATTACCAAAAATACCCTCGAAATCTCTAATAACTAAAAATACCCTAAAACCTCTAAAATAACCAAAAATACTCCTGAAACCTCCAAAATTACCAAAAATACTCCCAAAACCTCTCAAATGAACAAAAATACACTCAAAATCTCTAAAATAACAAAAATTCCCCGAAAACCTCTAAAATGACCCAAATACCCTTCAAACATCTAAAATTACCAAAATATATTGAAATTTCTAAAATAACCAAAATACTCCTTAACTACTTAAGTGACCAAAATTGTCATTTTAGAGGTTTCAATGTATTTCTAGTCATTTGAGAGGTTTCGGGGTATTTTGATCATTTTATTGATTTCAAGGTATTTTGTTATTTTAGAGGTATCAGAGGTTTTTTTTTTTTTTCATTTTAGCGATTTCAAGGGTATATTGATTATTTTAGAGTTATTTTTGGGTATTTTGGTCATTTTGTGGTTTTGTGGTATTTTTGCTCATTTTAATGGTTTTAGAGGTATTTTGGTCATTTTAGAAGCTTCGGCAGTATCTTGGTCATTTTACAAGTTAAGGGGTATTTTTTTTGTCATTTCAGAGATTTCGTGAGTATTTTGGTCATTTTAGAGGTTTCAGTGGGTATTTTGATCATTTTTTTGGCTTAGGGATATAGTAGTCATTTTTAAGGTTTAGGGGTAATTTGGTCATTCTCATGAATAAAATCAAATTTTCAGATACACATTCCAACCAACTCTCTATCTCATTTAAATATTATTTCTTCGTTCTTTTTTTTATTCTTTTCAAATTCCAAATAACTATATTTTTTAAATCTCCAATGGTGTAATTTTCATGCAATATTTATTTGTTATTTTTTATCAAATCTATGTTAGTCTTGTGTAAATTCTTTGGAATTTTTATGTAATTTAAAATTTATCAAATTTTCCTATATTTCAGGAATGAGTTTATCCATTAATTCTTCCCTAAAAAATTGACTAGTTTTTAAATTTTTATCTGTTAATTATGAATATTCATTAACTTATCATTATCTCTTTCTATTTATTTTAATAAAAATACACTATCTAATTTTAATTTAAGATATTATTATTCTAATTCATTAAATTCTAATTAATTGTCCTTTTAAAAATACTTACCGTAATTACTCTATTAGTCGTTTTTAATTTTTGTTTTGAGGAACATTTTAGTGATTAGTTTTTTTTTTTTTTATAAAGCAAAAGTATATCATTAATTTTTAATATAAGACAAACAAGTTATAATCACTTAGTCCACACATTTCTTTCAATTAAAAAAAAGGGTTCAAAATAAGCCCCATTTTAGTCATAATAAGCCCCTACTCACCACTTCAAAATTTTCAGTCTCCCACTTAATTATTTTCAGATTTCTCGCTTCTTTTTAGTCTCATTTTCTGCCTCCACCCACATTTTCCTTTCACTCACTCTCTCTCTCTCTCTCTGCCACGAATCTCCCTCACTACAGCTGTCAACAATGACGTGGTGGCTTCCCTTCTTCCTTTACCAGCCTTCCCCTTCACCCATCTCCTCTCCAGCTCTTCTTCTTTACTCAAATCTCATCCTCTCTCCTCCAAAATTTCAAACCCCAAACCCCAGCCTCTACCCAAAGCTAGGTAAGTCTCTCTAGCTTTCTTCCCTATTTTGTAGTTATTTTGTGTATATATTTGTAGTTAAATTTGTGGTTTTTTATTTTTTATTTTGGTTAAAGTTTGGTTTGGATTAAGTGTAGTAAAAGTTTAGTTTGGATTATGGTTTTGGTTTGGATTAAAATTTGATTTGGATTTTGGTTTTGCTAAAAGAAGTAGTCACATTCGGACTTAACAAGATTCTAATCCATACAAGTCAAAAAGAAAAAGAAAAAGAAAGCACATGGTTTGTCTGCAAGAATATTTAACAGGCTTCCTCTTCACTCCCACTCAAACAAAACTCTATTACTATGTTTGGTGCATTACACACTTGAGTCACCAAGCAATACAAAAAAAGCAACAAAGGTAAAAAACTTCTAAAACCCAGTTCTTGTTTTCAATAAATTTTAACTTTTTATTAAAAAAATTCCCACATTTCCTTATTTTTATCTTTGTTGGCAGTATTTCTTATGTGGGTTTTATTCTATTCTTACTGTCTTTCTTGTTTTTGTTTTTGTTGTTGTTCTTGTTGTTGTTATATGTGTTTGATGTATCATATATTCAGATCTGTGGTTATTGTGGATGAAGTGGGTGGCTATTTGTACAACTGGTATTTTGTGGAATTTTAGATTGTTGAGGGTGAAGAGAGGCAAAAGAATGAGGCAGATTGTAATGCTGGATGATGGGTTGAGGATTCTTGAAGAAGGGATTGTCAAGGCAAAGGATATTCTGATTGGTCACACACCTAAGACAGTGTTCTCAGGTGAAGATTACATGAAGTTCTATATGTTAAACATTAAGCACTGCCTCTCTCTCTCTCTCTTTCTCTAGAAATATCTAGAGTTTATCTCAATTTCTCTCCCTCCGGAATTTCCTAGAGACTTCCTTGACTAAATAAATTTCAGCCACAACTTTGTACAATATCTAGAAGCTTGGAGAAAGACAGTATTTTATTGTCATTAAAAAGATAAGCTAGAAGCTTCTTAACCGACATAGAACAAGTATAAATATAGAAGTGGTGCTCAGTTTTTGTGTGTGTCATAAAGCACCAAGTGAGATATGTGAGAGACTTGTGACGTGTGTGAAGTGAGGTGTGAGGAGGTGTGTAAGGTGAAGTGTGTGACGTGAAGTGCAGCAGGTGAAGTGAAGGAAATAAAGTCAAGTGTTAGGTGAAGTAAATTAGAGAGAAGTGAAGCCAAGTCAACAAAGAAGAGCTATTGTGTAGTGTCAGTACATAGGTTTCTAGAGAGTTGGTGTGTGTCTTGCAAAAGCTAAGTGTGCTAGAGTAGCTTTGCCGTGTGGTGTTAGTGAGTTTTGTAATTGTGTCATACATGGAGCCACATTAGGCTTTCCATAAGTCTTAAGTGTTGTGATTCAAAGAGTAAGTTTTGTAATAAAAGCTCTTTGTTCAGTCTTTTGTTCAACAATTTAATGTCAGAGCTTCCGCTAACTCAACACTATAAGTATCGTTTTTTTATAATTTATTGGGTTTTTTTTTTTTTTTAGTAATTTGCTGTAATTTATGAATTTATTTTGTTATGTTCATGTAGTTTTTGTAGTAAAATTATAATGGGTTCTCTTTTGTTTACTTTCTTAAGTAATTTGTTTTAAAGTACAAGTTATTTTATCATGTTCATGTAGTTTTTTAAGTACCCTTTTTGAACATTATAATGGGTTCTCAAGTAATACTACTGCCGTTGTAATGGGTTCTAAACTTGTTATGTAGCAAGTAATACTACTGTCGTTGGTCCTACCAACTTGTGACCAAATGGTTTAAAATTAATCCAATGCACCTTTTAGCAGAATTGAAAGGTGGAGGGGATAAAAAAGGGACAACTCCTACCTTTAGTGAAATTTTCGAGGCTAAAGCTTAATAACTTTATGGTTATTAGTTTCCTTTACAAACTGATTAGGTAGGCCCACTTCAATAAAACTATTTAACCCCTATAGCCACTCAAACAGAGTTAATCATATAGCTTTCTTTTTGCTTTTGCATTTTGCTTAACACTTACTTACGTTGTACAGCTAACCCAGTTTTGAGATTGCACTCTATAATCATCTAAACATCATTCTAAAATTCGAAATGTATAAAATTTTTAGTCAATATAAGCCTCAAATCACATAGTCCACCTCATTTTCCTTAAAGACAAAAGTATTGAGCTAGAATTGATGCTTCATAGGTCTTATTTTCCTTTCCACCGCTTTTGCTTTTTTACATAGTCTTTAATTGTATGTCTATTTGTAATTGTTATCACAAATAGTTTGATCTTTGGCATATTTGGGTGTGAGTGTAGTGTTAACTATAAATTTGTACAAGTAATGTGAGCATGTGCCTTTTGCTTACCAAGTGTTTGATAAATTGTCTCTATGAGTTATGAGTTTTGGTTTCTTAATTGTTGTTGTGGTCATTGTTTATATGAGATTAAGGGTTTCATTCTTGTTTTTAATATTCTTTAACATGTGATTTTAATGTGAATAAAGTCTCAAAGCATTTGGGCTAGTATTAAAACTATAGCAATTTTCTTTTGGGATCCTAAATCTATCATGGACAGACTTGAGTCAGCTGCAATATGTGATTTTTAATAAATCATAGAAAAATCATTTTGGACTGAATTTTTTTTTTGGTACCTTGTATACATATAGGGCCATGTTCCCTTAAAATTTCAAATCAATCAGATAATGTTTCATGGACCAAACCATTTTTACAAGATGGCTAACCTGCTATGTAGTGAAACTGAAAGTACAACAACCCCTCTCACCTTTGTTTTACTTTGAGTTAATTTTGTGGTTTTTATTTTTGATTTTGGTTAAATTACATTCTAAAGTTTTAATTATTACTATACTGATATATGGGCTTAAAGTGCTTGAATCTGTCAAAATAAATGCAAGCCTTTGAAATTCCTTCTATTTGAATAAAGAATGACTACTATGAGGCATGTTTAAATTTTGATTCTTAACAGACATGAATGTCCTTATATGTGGATTAACTTGCATGCAGTACAAGTTCTACGTTGATGGAAAATGGGGATATGATGAATCTGAACATCATGTGACTGGTGATTATGGGATTGCGAACACATTACAGCTGTCTACGAATGACATGGATGTTGATAATGATGCCTTTTCAGCATGTGGTGAGTCAGATATACCATATGATTGAAATCATGATTACCATGATACTTTAGCCCTTCTTGTTGTCTTTTATATTTTGTTATGATTTTGATGGAAGTCAGAAATTTTAACGATATCTATATGTCTCTGTGGGCTTGACTTGAGGAGTTGTTTGAACTTAGTGTTCTTAATTCCCAGCCAAGCTTTGCTCATTTGAAACCTATGAGCCTATGAAGCAAGTTTTTATTTGGTATCTACTTCTTTTTCATCATATTACATTAGAATTTCATGTGTTGTATATATTTAATTAGTGTATTAATAAATTCCTTATAAATTAAACTCATCTTTTACAGGCTAAGCATTCTTTGCTGGTGGTGAGTTTTGATTTTTTTTGAAGAGCCATGTGTTTGGCTTAAGCATAGTAAGTGCTTTGTATTTAAATACTTGTAAAATTCTAAAGTGGTTTACATTAGAATTTCATAACTATTTTGTGGTGGGTTGTTGAGAGTGAGCAAGCGGGTGGCTTGCATGGTGATATAAGGTGCTTTAAATTGATATTGTGAGTGTTGATTGTTTTGTGTATTTTTGAATGACTATTTTGCGTAGATTTTTTCTCCCCCCTCCCCACCTTAAAGGTCCTTTTGGATTGAAGGAGAGGGAGGGGAGTAGAGTAGAGTAAAGTAAATTTAGCACAAAATTAGTTTATTTTTAACTAACTCTACTCTACTCTACTCCCCTTCACTCCCCCTCCTTCCCCCCTCCATCCAAACAGGCCATAAAGTTCCCTGGTGAAAGCCATCCTAATGTTGGTAATTTTGCTTAATAAGCAAGTGAAGAAAAAATAAAAATATTTGGTTCTAAGATTCTATTTTTGGTTTTCCCCCCTATTTGATTTTGTTTGTGATATCAAGGCGTCTTGGTTTTTTTGGCTTTAGTTGTTATACCAGCAAGATCACATATGTTTTGGATTAATGATATTCCTGTCTATTAGTTGGTAATGCTACATGTTTTATTTAATTATCATGTTCACAGTATTCACCAGCTAGTTCTTTAATATTGATCTATTAAACATGCTAATAGTATAATGTTTAAATTTGATGGTGGTGTTGTAGGCTGTTGAAGTGATAAGCATAGTGAATTCACAGTATTTACCAGCTAGTTCTTTAAAGAAAAATGCTAGTACCACAAATATGCTAATAGAATGCTAATACCACATTGCTCTTTTTGTCATACTAATCTACTAAATATGCTAATAGAATAATGTTTAAATTTGATGTAGTGCAGTAGGCTGTTGAAGTGATAAGTAAAGTGAATTCATAGGTTGAAAAGACATGCATTTAACTATGTGGGTATATGTTCATTAAAACTGCAAACCACTTTCATTAGAGTATTTTAATAATTTCCTTTGTGGCCAAAAAGGTACCAAGGGGAAGAGAGTAGTTTAATTTCTTGAATTTTTTTTTTTTTGGGGGTTGGGGGGGTGGGGGGCAATTAAAAAACACAACTTACTCGAAAAAAGTGGATTAGTTTTATTCTTTCATTCTTGAGTTCTAAATGTAACCACTTCCCATGTCATTCCTCTCTCACAATATTTCTATCTATTTTAGTATGAGTGTGTAGAACTAATAGAGAATTACTCTGAGGTTCTTGTCAATTTCTCCATTTATAGGTAAAAATATGGTATAGAATCTAATTTTATATCATTTCTTGCCTTTTCGGACATATCTAACTCATGTAATAATTTATTACATTTTTTTTTTGTAGCATTCTATGAACAATAAAAGACTTAAATTGTATATTGAATTGTGTACTGTACATGGTAGGGAAAAAACATATTATCTCTCATTTTTTTTGCTTGGGATGTTGGGACTCAACATGTCTATTGTCTTTCTATTATTCTCCAAAAGAAAGATTCTCCTATGATGCTAGCCTATTATCTTTTTGGTTTGGGGAGTAGAAGAAAGAATTAGGTTTTTTTTTTCTATTTATTTTTTGTTTTATTAACAATCTGTTTGTGTCTCCATTTGAATTCTTTTGCTTTAAGTTCATGATATGTTTTTTAGATGAGTGATCTTTCGTATGTATTAATGATTTTTTTTTTTCATTTGCTTTAAATTCTTTTACTTTAATTTCTTTACGAATATCTTTTGATGTGTTCTTTGTTATGATTGTTAATTTGGACTTATTTCTTTTGGAGAATGAGTCTTGATGTAGATTAAGTTTTGTTAAATGCATAAAGCTTTCATATCTTCTTAGTTATGGTATTTTTGAAAAATATAAATGTTAAAATTTTACATGGATGTTAAAACTATTTAGTAAGCATTTTTGTCATCTATTTTAGCTGACCTTTACATTGGTTTCTGCTCTTTATTTCAGGTCAAAATGTCGCATGCCTTGGGTTATAGATGATATCGAGGGGAGATATATTTCATTGCAACAAGTTTTAGCTTGGTTGCATATCTTCATGAGGAATTCATTATCATTTGATTAGTATTTGAGTGAATAGATTCAAACTTATATTATGTATATGATATTGAACTTGGGTATTATTTTCCCTTATTAGTAGTTATTGATTAAGCAATTGTTATACTTATATGAGTATTTGTGATTGAAAATTTGTGATGTGTATAGGATTGTGGTTTGTTATTTCCCAATAGGTACCCATGTAAAATTCAAAATGTTAATTTTAAACAAAAATCCAAAAAAAAAAATGTAAAATGTTATTAGCGACGACAATGTCGTTGCTAATATTTTATCATATCATTAGTGACGACAAACAATATCATCATTAATATGCAATTTTTAGTGATGACATGTTTGTGGTCACTAATATATCATTATTTGTGACGACAACAAGTGTCATCGCTAGTAATGACATATCAGCGACAATAAAAATGTCGTCATTAATAATAATCTACTAGCAACGACAAAAAAATTCGTCACCACTAATAAGCTAGTAGTGACGACATTTCATCTTGGGTTCTTGAGTTATTTATGACGACAATTGTCACTATTAGCGATGACTTTGTCGTCGTTAATAGTTTTGTATTTGCGATGACATTAATATTGTCACTAAATTTCTTTTTTGTTACCACTTTCTTTTAATGAAAGTTAGCGACGATATTTAAAGCATTAGCGATGACTATATGCCATCGCTAAAGACCAAATTTCTTGTAGCGCCTAGCCTACCAAATACCAATTTACTAATAGGGTGGTTGTACTTGTACATACTCTTCCAAGTATTGCAACTATAGAACAACCATCTTCAATCATGAATATGATCAAAAATTTCACAACAAATGAAAATGATATTTTAATAGACTCTTTGATTTTGTATATTAAAGAAATTGTTGCGAATTTTAGTATAAAATGATTCATAGATGATTTTTTAGAGTTAAAAATACCTCAAGTTCTTTTGTGATATATCATAATATTTGAATTGTTATTTTATTTATATTTTTTTTTTTTTAATGGGATGTTAATACCGAATAGAACTAGTTTTATTTTTCATGTATTGATTTAGTTTTAAATAGTATATCTTTTATTCTTGAATGATCAAATTCTTTTTGTTCATGTTTTGTCTTCCAAAGACAAATTCTTGTTTTCATCTTTGCTTGTGTCACATCCTTAATAATCTAAATGAACACTGACTATTTTGAGTAAAATTTAAGTACCATACTTTAGATATAGTAAATTAAACTCTTCAATTAAATTCAAACATTTTATTGCATTGACCAATAAAATAAAAATATTGTTATATTTTTTCAAGAATAATTAAATTAAAATACAAAGAGGTGTTTGGTCTCAATGGAAACCTAATGTACTGTACTATTAGTCTGCCCTTGAGCTTCAATGATAGTATGACCATGTCTTATTAGAAAGCTGCTAATAAAAAAATCCCTAGAAGCATGGTCCATTAATCAAAAAGTTGGTGCATCAACATTAAAAGCTTGCAAACTCTAATAGGTACAAATAAATTGACTAGAAAAGCCTCTTAATTAAATTTTAGATGAAAGCTGCTGCTAAGTCATAAATATTGATGTAAGGTATATATTATAAAAATGAAAATCATCTTCTCAAACTAATGCTGGATTGGGTGGTTTCAACTTTCAAGAGTTGAGGCTCAGTGTTATTGCTCAACCTCTATTCATTTTTATGAGAAAAATCAGAGTTTGAGAGGGGGAGACATAATTTAAAACATGCTTAATTTTCAAGTTAAGCAAATAACGCATATTGGGTGCCCAACATCAGCATAAAGGAATTGACCCATCTTCTGAGGCAAGCAAATTAAAATTTTTTTTTTCTTTTTTAATAGAAGAAGAGGTATTATTAATATTTATAAGAGCATCCGTACAAAATTAGCAGTCCATGGGACATTCCCTAAGGGTTCCCATTTTCATCAGATCGATCCCATTTTCACTAGTCCATAAAATTTTGTTGTGTTGATGCCGTATAAAAGATTGAAGTGTTACAACTTACAAGCCTATAAAGGTGAACAATCAGAACTACCATACAACTACCAGATGATAAACCCTAATTCTAATTATCCAATTTGCCAATAATTCAATGATCTATATAACTTTGAAGGGATATGGGTATGATAATAGTTAGCCATTTAATTAACTTAGGTAAAATAAAAGTAATGCCTACTTCATTTGGAAAATCACAAGCTTTAGTTTCCCCCTTGGATCATCAGAATTTGGCCAACTACATGCCTAATTTTATCAGACTAAGGTGTAAAGAAATCTAGGTTGAAAATTAATACCAATCCCAGGAAAATGATAATTAGTTATGATATGGCGAGAATTGTTTACGTTTTACTCTATCATCTGCATACATCTTGCATATGCCTCCAAAGGTTCAAAACATAACATAATATATATGTTTGCAAGTCATCCAAAGTAGTGATTAGATTCGGCTAGGATATATGGCCTACTTGAATTGCATATATAAAATAAATTATGCTAGTATCTTCTTTACCAGATATGAATTGATTTCATAATTCAGATTAAATATTATAAATCTAAAGTGTATAATCGAAATCTCATCTAAAAATTCTAAATAACGTGACACTTTGGGATATATCTATATTCTCGGTCTCTCTCTCAAGCACATCGACGTGAGCAGGCAAAAGAGAATCAGCAGCCTTGTTGAAAATTTGACATAGCTCTGAATACACAACCACATTGCCATTGAAAATTTATATACTACATAGAATGACACGTGAAAAACCAATCAGTGAGGTAACGTTTAATTTAACGTATATACCATCATCACTATCCAAAAGATCAGCTTGCTGACCCTCTCATATGAAAATTGCTGTGACTACATTTTTTTTTTTTTAAAGACAATAGAAAAAAAAAAATGTACACATTTGCAAAGATATCACAGACCAAAGGGGTGAATCAATGTTTCTTCACGCCTACATCAGCAACGACACCAACAAACACCAGTGCAACAACCATAAGAGAGACTCCCATGATTATTATATTGCCGATCCTTTCATATCGTTCAGCATTTTCGTCTTCCACCAATGCCATTGGAAAGTACAGAAGAAATTAATTGTTACACCAACTTTTCTGAAGCTTCTCTCTTTCTTTCTTTCTTTTTTTTCTTCGCTCTAATGATCGAGGATGATATGGTGTTCTATAGTAATGTGATTAACCCTTCTTGTATGCATGAGCTTGAGACCTCAAATAGGCAATAAAAAAACAAAAAAACCTGTCAGTACAACAACTAGCTACTACTTTTGGGGTGAACTGTATTTTTAGGCTGTAAATGGTTTATTCTGTCAATAACAGAATCCACATACCGTGTAATGTGATAAACCTTCTTGAGGGTCAGAGAACATTCTCAAAAAAAAAACAAAAACAAAAACAAAAACAAAAAAACTGTTTTCGGTTATTAAAACCCACAATTCTCTGTAAAGGTGCTTGTCTCTAAATATTTCCAGAAAACGTTTCTTGAAAACTGTTAAATGTACTCTTACCCCCCAACCTTGATCTTTGATCCTTGCTCCGAGTGGCTAGGAATATATGTAGGAACACATCCCGAAATAGTTGAGTGGTTGACACTTTCTAATCATCACTTTCTAAGTAGATCTGTTGCATTTTTTTTTTCCCCACCAATCACAATAGACTACTTTAACAAGTTATGAAATTGGATACATTCATAAGATTGTTCGGTGGCCAGTGCAATGATATGCAAACAGCAAACAGGGGCTGCCCCATGAGCAGCCCAGGGGATTCAAACCCGCTGATCTGGTCCCAAAAGAAAAATTATATATATATATATATATATATATATTTTTTTTTTTTTTGATGCCTACAATAAAAATTTGAATACTCTGACCTTAAATTTTTTGTTAAGTCCAACTAAAATAAGCTTGAATATGATCCTTAGTTTTTTTAATTTTTTTGTTTGATTAAATAGTTTGATAAGTGCTCTACACATTTCGAAATCCAAGAAATCTTTTACTACTTACTCCGATTCAAAGAAAGTAATCATATGTATGGTTAAAAAACCATATACTTTAAAAGCAAAAATTTATTATTGAAATATTATTTTTCTTAGTTTCACGCTTACTCTCAACCCTACTCCTAAGTGTGTTACTATTCTTATTTATTCTACTTTTTTTTTTTATTCAATTGATATAACTTATAAATATAATAAGTTATTATTAATTTGTTTATGCATCCAATGATTGTTGTCTTAGCGATTTTTAAACAATTAATAATTTTTTAGACTATTATACAATATAGTTGTATTGTATATGGCGTGGAAATTGTATATACAAAAAAATAAAATATAAATAAATATTCATCTTATTTTTTTACTCGCCTATCCCCCACTAACAAATTCTTGGCTCCGCCATTATTGACCCCCTAAAAAAATCCTGGAGCCGCCACTATATGCAAACAAGAAAGCTCACTTTTTGTAGATAAGTAATGATACATGCACAACAAATTTTTCAACATTTTTTACAACAATTGAATTGACAAATTTTTATCAGTTTTCCTTGTGTCTATCACTAATATCATCTACCACTAACAATTTTTCATCTTGAAAATTATGAAATGTTTTGTAAAAATTGCTGCCGTTCAAGACTTATTGTTTGTTGAAGCATTCTATATATAGTAAAAATTGCTGCCGTTCAAGACTTATTGTTTGTTTAAGCATTCTATATATAATCAAATGACTCGAACCAAGTCAAGTTGACTGAAGATGGACGCATACCAGTTATGGAATTAGGATTTTAATTTTGTAGGCAAAAAAAAACCATTCTAAAGTAAAAATTAATATACTTTTTAACGAAAAAAATAATAATAATAATAATAATAATATACTAACTTTGCGTCTTAAACATCAAAAATCCAAAATGTTACACACCAAAAAAAAAAAAGAAAAAAAAAGCAAGCGATTTTATCTTAATAAATAACATTTAGAGATTTATTATTTATTTATACGGGGATTTTTTTTTTTTTTGGGGGGTGGGGGGGGATACCATGGGCCACAGAAATTGGTTGAGTGGGCACTTTTATTTTGGGGAGGCCAAATATTTTTTTTTAACCTGAAAATTTAAAAGCTTACAGTTTCTATTTACATGATTTACTTTAATGGCAATATTAACTAATATTGCCTTCATATAATCCAAGAGTTAGACTTTTTTGGATATACACCACTGTTAGTTTCTTTAAGTCCTTGTCTCCTCTTCCTGTATGTATGTGTTAAAATACTTAGTATTCTAAATAAATAAATAAATTTAAGACCTTCTATTTTCCCGTGTGTATTAAAATACTTAATATTCTCAACAACAACAACAACAACAACAAAAAACAAAAAAAAAAAAAAAAAAAAAAAAAAAAACTTCATATAATCCAAAACCACAGCTGTAATTTGTAAATGAACTGAGAAGTTTATAAATATCTCAAGCTCAGATCAAAGAAAAGTTTAATTTTTTTTCTTTTAGTAAATAAGTCAAACTCAAATTTAAACTCAAGATCAAGATCAAGTTCAAATTTAAACTTGACTATTAAATGAGCTTAGGTTAAGCATAATAATGTACTTACGAATAAACTCAACCGTGGGTATGAAAAAGAAAAAAAAAAAAAACCAAAAAAAAAACCAAAAAAAAAATTTTTTCTCAATTATTCTATGCAAAACAGTTTTAGGTGTTTCCTCTTTTCATTCTTTGTTCTCAAAATCAATGTTCACTATAATAACTCTCTCATCCTTGAGATTATATCATAAGAATGATAGTTGGGGAAAGGATGGAAAACAAAAACCCAAAAACATTATTTTTAAGTAAATAAGTTCATAAGATATTTTTATAATTTATAGATAATTTGAAGAGTTCATTTATAGTAAAAATTATATACTATTTTTAATACTATAAGGTTAGCGAATCTAATATTACATACTATCGATTCTCCAAAAAAAAAAAAGGTTACATACTATTTTAATAACAAAAGATTAGTTAATCTAATTTTCGTTAAGTTCATTAATAAAAAAATTTATTCTCTCTAATTAAATCTAGTGTTATAATATTAACAATAATTTAGTTATTAATTATTAGCTTAAATTTTTCAAGAGTAAAAAATGCTAGTTGTAATGTTTACTGTATATAGAAACAAAATTATAGAATAAGTTAATCAAGTAGCATCTCCCAAAAAAAAAAGTAGCTTGTAAATAAGCTCAAACTTATTCAACATTTAAAATATATATATATATTTATATATATTTATATATATATATATATATATATGTGTGTGTGTATATATATATCTCATAATAATAATAAATAACCAAAACTTGAACACATTTTATATAGCTTGATAATAACTGATAAGCACAAACTTGGCTACCCTATTCAAAATAGAACAGATCAACCAGGTAAAGCTTGCGCTTTACCATATTTAGTGCATCTGTTCCAAAATTATATGTTGAAATCCAAGCTTGTAAAGTACACTGGACAGCAAGGCTGCCTAGGATCTCCCCATTGAGAGCTACTTACAGTCTCTTGACTGACTCATGCTGCAATAGGCTTCCGTGAATCATATAAGGAAGTACAGATGACATGGAAGCAATCATCCAAAATGTCCCAAAGGTTAAAGTGAGAAGGGATCTAATTACACAACATTAGTAATTTCATCAACATCCTCTAAATTCTAATCCAAATGCAAAAACAAAAATCGGTGTCTTCATTTATGCTTTTATGTCAAATTAACATTTAGATATTAAAAGTCTTCAAACAACCTCCATCCATATATAAAACAAAAGGTTCAAGACCACATACGTATCTGATTCGAAGCATATATGTGGTCCTCAAAGATTGAAAATCTATTATCCAAGTACCCTTGACACCCAAAGATCATAATGAGTCAAATGGAAACAAATCTCATATTGTAGCTTCCACTTCAGGATCATTTTCAACTGGCACCTTAGGCATCTTACTGTTACCTCTCAAACGTGAAGATACATTGTCGATGGCTGAATTGAGTTGGCTTATCTTTTCATTCAAGGTCTGACGAGTTCTCTGCTTTCAAGGAAAAGAAATGGATTGGAATATTAAAATAAAGTATTTGCATATTAAATTAGCAGGAAGCATTGTTCACAGGGTCATTAACAAGTAAATACATTACCTCCAAGCCTTCATCATAATATATTGGTCGCTTGGCCTTCCGGAACCCATATTCATCTTCATTTAGCAGTGACCTTCTGATCTGCACAGCACCAAGAGCAAACCCAGATTAAATCCAAACTTAAAGCATAAACCAAAACCCCAAAGGAATAAAACAAATCACCAAAAAAATAAAAAATATTAAGCACAAAGGAAAATGTACTCCAATTGCGTCCCCACAATAACATAATGGATGACTAAAAGATGATTTATGTTGCTGTAAAGAACTTGAGATTAATTTACAATAATGGATCAATAGTTGTTTGGAATCCACACAATAAAAAAGGCCACATATACAGATTGACATTAGAGAGAAGGAATTTGACACTTCTACAACAATCTTTTCATCCTTGAAGGCTGGGCCACTTTCAGATTAAGTGCAAGCATGATAATCAAACTTGAGTAGAAGAGATGGAAATAAACTCTCCATGGGATAAAGTGAAAATCAGTAGAAGCATAGTTGAGTCTACATGTGAAAAGTTGATGGTCTGCAACAGGTAACATAAATGAGCAGAGAATATAGATATGACAAAACCCCTTGGCAAGTAGGGGTTCTATTTTCTTTTTTTCTTTTTTAAATAAATTTTGTTAGGTAGAAATGTTCATTATGATGATAAGTAGTCAATTAAGAGAACTTCTGTTACTATAGTGTATACTCTTTGTCATGATAGAATCATCAGCTTTATCATTGCTATAAAAAAAAAAAAAAAAAAAAAAATTAAAAAGCCCTTTTGTAGGACAAAAATAGATTACATAGAATTTGAAGTTTGTGAGGTAAATTAATAGTATCGTGTTTTAATAGGAAAAATAAAAGATGGCATGATACAAATAAATTGTCCCAAGCAAGACTGAATGGCTCATCACCGCTAGGCATGTTATATCGCAAGGACGCATCCAGGCAAAAAGACGTATAATTGCAATGGAAACAGAGTGCTCAACCATTCATTTTATCTTATCTTCATCACAAAATGAAATATTGCCCTTGATACATATAGTTGGGAAGTAATAAAATACTTTAACCTCAGATATTATATCGTGCAACTAGACAACAATTAAAAAGCATGTGGTCTCAGTTTCAACATCCCTATAATTCATTTTGGACATGCAAGACTACACTAGATTGCTATTTTTCTAACAATTGGTGCTGACTGTATGCTTAGCAATGCGCTTAACTCACAGAAGCTTCCATAGTGTGCGCTTAAAATTTATCAACAGAATCCTCTAACTTATATTTCATACATTGCCTTCATATATGTTAAAACTAAAGTAGGATATCCAATCACCTGAGGAGCAAAAACATAAGCTAAAGTACCAAACACAGCACCACCTAGAAGAAAACCAGCAAAAAAATCACCGCCACCACCTCTGCTACCATCACTGCATATATTAAAGAGAACAAAAGAAAAAGAGGACAGGTGAATTTATAGTACAAGCACTGCAGTATGAATGTTGCCTAAACAAATGCACAGCATAAGACTACACCCACGAGGAAATAATACACCACCTTGACATCAAGGTCCACCCATTAGGCTCCTGAGACTCTTAGTAACACATTATCAAAGTCAAATTCTGGCTGGTTCACAATTTTAAAGTAGCAAGTTTCAATCAAACACAATATAAACTTGTCTTATTTTTATTAAAGTTTTTAAATCCACCTTTACACCAAATATATATTGGTTAAATGAACTCTAGACGTAGACTCGCATTTTTTTTTTGTTTGCCACTTGTTCTAATTCTAAAAGTCAAAGCTGAAAGCATCAATCCACCTATAGTATTTGCAATAAGGACTCTAAAGAAATCAAGAAATATATATTGATGAGATAACCAAATCCAAACAAGGATTTATTAACAAGTACATGAATTTGCAGTGGATATAGAGACCTAGAGAGAAACCACCAAGTGAAGACTTGCTGAGTTTCTTCCTTTCTTGATTTTTCTTGATAGGCAAAAGTCACTAAAGCAAGGTGAAGATGGTATCAACCATACATAGAGAAACACTATAAGAATTACAGAAGCTTTCCACATTTTAACTACTTAAAGCTCGGGTAATGATATCTATTCAAAAAAATTTAAAAAAATTATAAATTTAAAAAAAAATAAATAAATATCTAAGTAGGGAATACTATTTATAAGTACGAGCAAGTTAGAGAAGAAATTTATATGTCTGAAGATGGAAACAGGGAACTGGGGACATTAGACAATCAAGTTTTCTAACAGTCTGCTTTATTCTCCCTGCATATATCATAACATTTTACCAAGTCAAGGGTAATCTGGTAATACAAGAGATACTGAAAATAGGCTTTTGTAGTAACTTGTGAGCTTTTTGAGTTTTTTTTTTTTGTTTTTTTATTCATTGTAGTTCTTGTTTTCACCTTTCACAGTATAAAAGATTGAATTACATCTAAATATTTACGTAGTTTCTAAGCTCAAAAGTCCTAGTCCTATTATAAAGGTTCTTACCAACAACGTATAATTATGTATTAACCTATTCAATTAAGGATATCTGTTAAACAATTTGCTTCCTTTGTAAAACAGATCTGATTTGTTGCCTGGATCAAACCAGATCATAGACGGGTATTTCTTTTCTTGATTGGTAACTTACACATGCGCCCAATGGGTCATGAACCCATGACCCCACCTCTGCCTAGAACTTATGAGGGAGGAGATGCCAATTGGGCAAGTATTTCTCTTTCCAATCACCATTTTTTTTTATAAAAAAATAAAAATAAAAAACATTTTTCTGTTTTCTACTCCAGCTAGCTGCATGTATAACACAAAGCCTAACTTATCTAACTGACATCCTAATATTTTCCTTCAAACCAGCCCAAAGATCTTAGCTTCCTAGTTGTTTTGGTTTTGCAGGGTAAATCGAAAAACAATTTATATCTTAGTACATCAAACTTAGCTCTCTCTTGCAGGCATCTAAGCTCTCAAATATCCAAAATTGAACAAAATGATAACAGGCAACCTTCTTATGAGCACATAAATATGAATATAGCTCCCCTATTACTCCCTCCATCCTAAATTGTTAGTCCTCTATTCCATTTTAGAATGTCCCAAAATGAAGTCCTCTTTCCAAAATTAATAATTAAAATTCTTATCTACCCTTTACTTTATTTTAAAAGTCAATGTCATTCTTTCTCTATAGTTTAATGAGGGTAATTTTGAAAATTTGAACATTTTTACGAAACAGGCGGGTTTGGCTTTCCTCTAGTATTTTTTTAACTGAAGGTCTCATTTTGTTTTAAATACACAATAGTAAGTGGTAGTGGTGATGTGGCAATTTCTCATTAAAATAAAAGGTGATTCTAGTTAAAAAAGTTTTGGAGGTAAGCCAAACCTTTTTTCTAAATATGACCACCAATTTGGGACAGAAGTACTAGCTAGCAAAATTTGCTTCAACTCACACACAAACCAAAAAGATACGTGGGTCAATCAACATTTCTCTGTATAACCAGCACAGCATAAAATATAAATGATAAAAATAAAATTAAAAATACCCAGTACATGTTTATAAGGAATATACAAATCTAAATCTAAATTGACATAGGTTGGAGTCCAGAATGACATACTTGTATTCAGCACGAACACACAGCTTGCGATTAGTTCCAACTCGGTTCGATTTCCTTTGAATTATCAGTTTGGGCGATTTCCCAAATGAATTGGATTTTGTGGACCAAAGCTCACGTGCATTGAGTTGCGATCCACCTATGCCTACACAAAATCCAATTATTTGCATTTGCATGGTTCTCATCTAAATATAAACTTATACACTTCTATAGAGAAAACCCAGTATAAACCAATTTCCAAACTCATGAGAATAACAGCAAAAAACCCAATAATCATTTAGCATCATTGAGAGTAACCCATAACTCAGAATCCAAAAAAAAAAAAAAAAAAAATTGGGAATCAAAGATGAGTTTTTTTTTTTTTTTTTCTTTTCCTCTCTCATTCCTGAGCTTTCTTAGCAACCAAACAGTGATTCTTCGTATGAAGAGATAAAACTTTAGAAAATTTTACCTGAGATATGTACTGGAGGAGCAAAACAGTTCGCCATGAGAGAGAGATCTAGTGAGAGAAAGTGAAAATTTTTAGGTAGAGAGAGAGAGAGATTGAAGCAGAACGCTTTGAAGTTAAAACCAAGAAATGAGGAGGAATCTGTTTTATACAGTGTACTGGTGCATAAGCTTGTTTTCCACAAATACCCCTATGCTTTCGAAGAAAAAGAAAAACAATAAGAAGGTTATTTTTTTAATTTTAATGAAAACATTAAGAAGCTATCTACTAATAGTCTAATACATTTAACTTTTCACTCTTTTTTTTTTAATTATCGAAAAGGGTTTTTTTTTTTTTTTTAATAGATTTGTAAGGGCGCAATTTGAATCCTTATCCCAAAAGATAAATGAACCTAGGTCCAAAAAACTCAATACAATGAATTTGTAGAGAATGAGTTAGAAAACTGGGTTTTAATGTATCAAACAACAATTAAGTGAATTCAGATAACAAGAAAATGGAGATAGACTAGTTTAATCTAAAAAAAGTTGTCATCGGCACAGTCCGAGATCAGTTCTTATATATTGATTCTCAAGTTTAATTACAAGTTCAGTTCTGAATTGCTACAATGTTTCTCTCTCAATTTCTCATCCCCTTCTCTTAGGGGTTCCTCCCTATTTTATACTATCCTCCTTTCTTTATCTCTGCCCTCCACGTGTAAATCAGATTGTTGATCCTGATCTCTATCACATCAACCCGCTCCTGAAATCTTTGGGGAGTAGCTGTAAGGCTTACTGTTCAGATGTCACTTCCTCATTAATACGACCAGAGAGTTAACTGCGGAGCATTTAATGCGGTGGTAACAGTTTTCCCTTGGATATTTCCCAGCTCCCATTTGTCTTGTACGTTCACAATGCATATTCTTATCAATAGAACTTCCTGGAACGTCATTCTAAATGATAGAACACACTTTCTAATCTCCACCTCGTTAGCTGAAGAAATACTCCTCCTCGGCTTACTTCCCCCGTCTTTCACAGTCATAACTTGCTTGTGAAGTTCAAAATTTTACATATTTCTTACTGTTGATCTATTCTCATACTACTGAGCCTCCTTGGCCAAGCCCAAGGCCCAACATATACTTTTGGGCCCCTTGTCCCTACAGGATTGTTTCTAAACCAGTTATTTAACTTTTAATGAAAACTCTCTCAAAAAAAGTTTAGAAGCTCTCTCTCTCTCAAAATATATATATAATAATGGTTAAAATATCTTCCATTTAAAAAAAAAATTATCGAATAATAAATAAACTTCTTAAAGTTACACTTTATACTCTTGAACATGGAGAAATGCTATGTTTACAGTATTTTCACAACACATTCATGGCAAATTCAAGAGCAAGTTGTTACTAGCTGTTATTAGAGCGCAAAAAAGTAATTTAAGAGGTAGGTTTAAACTGGAACCAATAACAATTTACTATCTTGAATTTGTTGTAAAAATATTGTAAACGTAACACTCCTCCTTGAATATATGCTTTATGTGACTTCATATATTTGATTTTTAATATTCTGCAATTTTTTTTTATTCTTTTAAAAATGTACGCTACAATCAAGATGGCATGCATGGAAACTCTTTACCGACAACAACAACGGAGTATAAAATCAATTCTCCCTACTCTTTATTCCCCAAACGAAGCAAATCATGGGGAGAACTAGAATTCCACCTTGAAAGAAATAGCGTGTATTTTTTATATAGTTTTCTCTTTTCTCATTTTCCTTATATCCTTATAACTTACAAGTCATTGAATTTTTTTTTGGTAGAATTTAATTTAATGGAATATTTTCATAGATATAAATTTCTTCCTCTTTGTATAAAATTGATCTTTTTTTTATTGGAATATTCAAGAAATCTTTATTGGAATTTTTTTACTTTTAGTATTTAGGCTTCAGGCCTCTACCGCATAAGAAGTGAGAGAATATACCCAAAAGCAAGTGAAATTTAAGAAAATTGGTACTTGAGAAGTGCAAGATGAGAGAGAATTTGCGCAAAGTTCTTTGTTCATTTTTTGGGTGATAAGATAATGCATCAACTCCGAATCAGTATACATGAAAAAATATCATTCAAAAAAAAAAAAAAAAAGAAAAGAAAGAAAGAAAGAATAACCTTTGAGCATGAACAACGTGAGTGCGTCATCATAAAACAATGTATTTTTACCAAAAAAGGGAAAAAATTAATTAAATTGTTAAAAATATAAATTTAATAAAGAAAAATATTAAATTACTCACAAATTAAAAAAAAAAAAAAAAAAAATCACTCCTCACTCTCTTTTCCCTCATCCCGTTATCCACACCACCGCCCCCACACAAAATCGTGAGCACACCAGCCTCCACAGTCATAAAATAAAAATGAAGACTTCATAGATTCTATTTTCTCACTCTCCCTTCCTTTATCTCATTACACACACTATGACGTTTTGTGCATACTAATAGCAAAACTATAACAAGAAATGACAAAGGAGATGTATTGATATCATTATAATACTTGAAGGTGTAAAATTACAAGTTTTGAAAGTCAATGAACCATTTAGATACAATGCCAGATTTTGAAGCCGTAAAGCCAAAACACTTCAATATTTACTACTGCTAAAAGCCTGTTTCCCACCAATATAATGCTTTTGAAGATTCCCAATACTAGTGCTCATTTGAAGACAACAATGTCAATGCTTCTGAAGGATAGTGCTTATTGGTTTCTTTTGGCACCAAAGGACACCAATAATGTGGCCTAGACCCTAAATTTGTAGGCCTCTTGCTGATCTCTATGTATGATTCCTCACAATCTTGAGTCAAAAAGAAGGAAAATTCACTTTTACTATTCATCTATCACTATTCACTTGTCACTGTTCAAACACCTAAGAAATAGTACTTAAAACTTAGAAGCACTTGACCCAAGAAATTGTATCCAAATCTTACCCAACTTTTAGCTATAGTATGCGGTTTGGCATTATGACTTTTTTGCAGATTTACTTACTTCTATTTAATCAGTGGACATACCATGGAATTAAATTATTTCCGAAGGGTAGAATTGGAAATAAAAGCTTAAGCACGAGTTTTAAAAGCCACAGCTGGATGAGAGGTAAGCCCAAAGTTGCTAATTGCTGTGGCTTTGGTTGGTCCGCCTGCTAACTACCATACTTGGACTTTCTATCCAGAACAACTACGACTACCATAACCACTACCATAAAAACAAAAGCTTCTCCATATCATTATTCATGTATTTAGGGTTGCTCAAGGTTTTTTTTTTTTTTTTTTAACTAAGTATTTGGTCCCTATCCTATTCACCATATTTTAATTTAATCTCTAACCTTTCAATTGTGTCAATTTAATCTTTAACCTTTCAATACTGTATCAATTTAGTCATTGTCATTATCTTTTGGATAAAAATTAATGATGTGTCTAATGGCCAAAATAAAAAATTAGCCATTGATGTGATAGTAAACTAAAGTTTTATTTTGGTCATTTGCTATGTCAGCAATTTTCATCCAAAATATAACGGTAAAGACTAACTTGACACGACACTGAAAGATTAGGGACCAAATTGACACAATTGAATGGTTAGGGACTAAATTAAAATGTAGTGTAAAGGATAGGGACCAAATATGTAGTTTATCCTTTTTTTTTTAGAAAGTAGGGTTGCTTAATTTAGGCGGGATTAATTAGCTTAACTAGTAAAGTCTTTTATCATTGAATAAAAAATTTTGAGATTTGAACTCTTGACTTAATGATAGAGTAATTATTATGGTTTGAATGCTATAAATTGAAATTCTATCATGTCTATCAGCCAAAAAAGCAATGTTCATAATCCAATGGAACTGTCTTTGCTGGTTACTAACATGGTCAACCGTGGTTGTCACTTGTCAATTGAATTTTTTTTAAGAAAAAAAAACAATCATCTGTATCTATACTATCTATAAAAGGATTTCTCTCTTTGGACTGAACTTTTATGTGGTTCAAAAATACTTCTAAACTTTACGTTTAATAGGAAAAAACTTGAGGACAACCCGGTAAAAATATATCTCTAACTCCACTTAAAATGTCTACAAAATAGGACACTCTCCTACTAATTCATATTTTCAAAACACACTTATTTACCACCGCACACCTTTAATGTGATAATCATTTCACAAGTATAAGTGCTAAAGTTTTGGAGGGGAGATTGAATCTTAAATTTTTTGGTTAAAAACATCAAAAGATGTAAATTGAGCCACAAGGCTAAAAAATTTTAAATATTCTATATGAAACCACATTGATTGAGGGACATTAAAAATATAAAAATAATAATTATAAAAAAAAAAAAAAAAAGTTATCGTTTTAATTAAACTTGAATTCCTGAATTCCTAATTACTCGCTTCCTTGCTTCACATCCCCTCAACCGCCCCTCTCGACCACCGACCATAGCCCAACGATTTCAAATCCCTCCTCTCTACAACTGGTAGTATTTATCACACATCAACAACCATTTGACCGCATCAAAGGAGACCACTGGTAGTATCCATCACACATCAACAACCATTCGATCACATCAAACAAACGAAACCTCCGACGATAGCTTAGCATTTCGACTTCCACCAATGCAGCAATAGTCTGGGATTTGGGGACTTACGACAGTGTTTAACGAAAAAATTTGTGTCGAAAACCATCCAAGTCAACCGATGATCACACCTATATGTATTTATTAATCTATTAGCCTCTTTTATATATGTATTTATTAATCTATTAGCCAATAAAAGAGGGGTTTTTGCCCCCTAAGTGAGAGACTTTTTATGTTCTATTTTGGGGGCCTTAACCTTCATTTGAAGGCCTTAGGCCATTGCCTAAATGGCCTGGTTGAGCTGCCTCTGAGCAAGATTGCTTTTTTGTAGGTTTTGCTGAGAATTTACAATTCAGTATCAATACTCCCCTAACAAATAAACAAGGAAAAATCTTTAACAGCAGACACTCAAAATCAAACATCACCTGTTAACTAACCTACCACCAGGATGACAAACAAATTAGGTTCACTAACTGCCCATCACAGACAAATTAAAGCAACAGAATAAGCGTTTGTGTGTGTGCGTGTGTGAGAGAGAGAGAGAGAGAGAGAGATTGAAAAATGAAAAGAAAAGAAAACATATGATGAACACATTGGTCTGCAAAGTCCTACTGACATCTGATATTTCGCCGGCTTTGATTCTCTTTATATACAAACAGCCGTAACTATGCACCCAAAAAAAAAAACCAGAAAAACTAAATTGTTTTTTTCTTAAAAAAAGAAAAAAAGAATTAGTAAATCCTGTATGGTGTATGAACATATGGAAGATGGGTTCACCTATGATCCCCACGGGATATATCAGTGTAACGATCCGGTACAAATTCATCACAACCAAGTGGGGGGTGAGGGGGGCCACGCTAATTTACATAACGGAAACATAACTGCAGTTCTATTTGTCCCCAAAGCCACTGCCAAAGAGAAGCAGTGGGGTATTCAAATTGGGTCTATCAGAAAGAAGCTGCTCTGTTTTTGAAACAGGTTTTACAGTCTGCTCCTTGTCTGGGAATGGGAATGACAGAGACAGGGAAAGGGATGTAGAGTCTCCGTCATCCTCCACCTCTATCACCTTATCTGGCGCCTTTTCTTGGTTATTTTTCTTGCCTACTGTCCCACCTAAGAAAGGCAGCATTCCCTTGTTTGCGGGTTTTGTCTCGGCCCCTAATGCGAGCTCAAGATTTGGAACCACGTCATGTATTTTATTGTCTTCGTCTAATGGATGCTTTTTCCATGGCATGGTGTTGTCTCCTATTCCAAAATCCTTTGCTCTATGTGAACCTAGAGGAAAGAAGTACCTCTCAGAATTTCCTGTGTCCTCCGGAATAACTTTCTCATCGCAAGCTTCATCACATGTCTTCTCCTCAACAGAGGAACAAGAACCTGGATCAACTACTTGAGATGCGAAATTATCGTTCCTAGAATTTCTACCTCTAGAACCACCACTATGTCCACATGTTATACTGAAACCTGTCTTTAGCCTCTTACCGGTACTTTCTCCATCTATGAAAATGTTACTCACCTCATTCCAAGGTATTTTCTGACTTGTGCCAATAGAAGTTTGGGGAGCTTTCTCTGAAAGATCCAAGTAGGGACGTTTCCTGTGATTGTTTACGTCTTTCTCCAAAGCCATCTCTCTGTCCATAAACCCATCGCCTTCCTTGAAATCCCTCTGAAGTTTAACTTGATCCCGAACTCCATTCATTCTATCCTGGATTTTATCCTCACAAACACTCCCCAAGATACCTATCTCTCTATTGTCAACAGGAAGAATTTTCAAAGACGACCTATCATCCCTGTCAGAAGAAGTATCCCAATGCATTTGTGTCTTGCCACCATTGTTGGAGCCACTCTTTCCAGTCACTTGAAGAGGCGTTTTAAGTTCTGCGTCCAGTCTCTCCGGAAGACTCAGTTCTTTCTGCATAAAGAGAGAAAATTAACATGCATCATAAAGGCAGGTGAGGATGACTAAGTGGAGATCTCACTGTTGAAATTAAGATAAAAATTAACATTTATTAGCTACAAATTTGAAACAAGGAACATAAGAAATTCCAAGATCTCTTTCCTAAGAGAAAATATTATACTAGGCGTGTCTGCATAACATGGGTTGTTTTCTTCAGTCATTTGTTTCCAAAAACATAGGTATTGCTTAAATTCTTAGAGCCTTAACTTTCGACAAGAAGGTGCATGCAACTTTAGTATAGAAAACTACCAACTGCAGAAAAACACAAAAAATTTGATTTCAAGGCTAAAAAAATTAGAATTTTTCACAAACCATTTACTCTTCACAAAATAAAAACACTAGACAATTTTGCTGAGCTTCAAAAGGAAATGTCACTTAGAGGAACAACAAAGTGTATGTTGGTGGCTCTCTATCTGTGTGAACATGTGTGTTTGTGTCTCTGAGAGAGATAGATAGAAAGAGTTAAGATCCGTTTAGATAGAACTTATTTTGGTGAAACTGAAAACTGAAAATTGAAAACACTGTAGCAAAATAATTTTTAAATTTGTGATTAGTGCCATGAGACCCATTTTTAATGAAAAAATTGCTGAAAAATGAAGTTTGTAGGACCCGTGAACAGTGCATGGGTGCACTGTTCACTGCTGAAAAGTCAAAACATGCAGGTGGGAAAAAAAAAAAAAAAGGAAAGAAACACAAATGTGGATCCGCGCAAACGGATACTTAATCTCTTTTGGATGTGTGAGAATATGAAGTTCATATCCCTATAAATGTGGTAGGAAGTTAGCATACCAAGGAAAGGCTGCTGTGTCTCATTTCTTGGCTCAATTGTGCACCGCTTGTTCCTATCTTTGAAATGGATTTGTAGTCACGTCTCCCATCTTGCTGCTCCAAACTTTCTTGGTATCCCAAACACATATGTTCAAAAGAAGTTATGTTGTTATCACTATCCCTACATACTGTGACACGCGTCTGATCAGGGACATTGGATGTTAGGACCACGTTGCCAGATCTGATACATGCAGCTGATTCTTCATCAATACGCTTTGGTGCACATAGATTCTCAGACAAGGTCATGACAGCAGAGGGAATATCTTTGTCTGGCGGCAAGACATTCAAACTGGGAATATTTAACTTCTTTGATGAATCAATACAACTTTCCCTCTTTCCCCTGAACACACCCCATAGAAAAAACAACATATTCCAACCTGGCAATGAAAGAACAATTTTCAGCACGTGCAATTGTACATAGAATGAAAGCAACACTGTATGGATGCACAGTGAGAAGCACAGTTACAAAAAGAGAGGAAAGAGGCACACCATAGACCCCAATGTAATAAAGCTAAAGCATTGCACATATTTAACTTGATTGAAATTCAATTCAAACAGAATGAAGAACAGCATATTTACAGAATGTTTGTTTGGAAAAGTGCATCACAGAATCACAGTTATTGAAGCTCAAACCAAAATAACATTGTAACAGTAAATCCTCTTTCCTAGCATGGCATTTCATTCATACTACCATAAATCAGCTTGAATGTGACAAACAGTACACAACCATAAACTTCTCAGTGTTTGAGGCCCTCCAACATCCAAGAAAAAGTCTAAAACTTCAAAAACAAAAAGTCACAACCACATCTTAGAAAACATTAACACTCCATTTGTTTAGATGGAAAACCTCTTGTGAAGATAGTTTTCCGAATTTTCAATGGAAACTATTAAAAGCAACTCTATCTCATTTTAAAGTTATTGCCAAAAATAGGAAAATGTGATAGTTTTCCAAAAAAAAACTTTTGGAAAATGACTCATTCTTTAAAAAACATTAATGTAAAAACAAACAAAGTGTATATGCAGGCTCCACTTACATATGATTATCAGTTGGATGAACAGAGGGTAGGAAAACCTAAAAAATATTTAAACGATAAACCATCAAAGCCCAAATCTGTGGTATAAGCCTCTTAGCCATACATAAAACTGGTTAAAATTGTGAGCAACCAAGACCAATGGCTGCAGAAACAAAGAGTAAGTAATATGGTTGAGTTTAAAGCACCAATATTAAAAACAAAATGCAAAGGACACGAGTCAGCTGTGAATAATGGCCTACAGCTTACACAGACACCAAAAGCAAACAAGGACAATGTAGACAAAACCAAATTGGTCAAATAAGGCTTTTTAAGTTGATACTTGGCAACTTTACAAAGTGTGCATATAAAAATTAGAGAAAGGCTCATTGAGTGAAAAACACACCTCAGTATTGCCCATAGTGCCAAACTTAAAGAAGTAGGACTAAGCAAGACACATACTAAAAATAAATAGATTAAAAGGGGAAAAAAAAAAAAGACGCCATAACCATATTGGATACATCTTCACACATCTAAGACACGCCTAAAATGTCAGAAAACAAGTGTACAACCTTTTGTTAGAGTAGATTACACATACGTTATCTTCCATAAGTATAGAACAAAAGATAAACTCACAAGTGAAAAAAAAAAAATATATATATATATATATAAGAATGCTACGTGCAAACAACAAGAGGCTCAAGAAAAAATAAGCTTAGATTGATAAGTTTACTTGTAAGCATACATCATCACAGGGACGGGTTTCATTATCCAATAACATGGACTTATTTCTCTTTTTGGCCTTTAGCTTAGTCTTACCAGTCAAAAATTATAATTTTTTTTTTTATAAGCAGTCAAAAATTATAAATTCTACAGTTTCTAATTTAAGAGTCCAAGTCCTAGTAGAATCAGGAGCACCCAGCATCAAATAATTACAAATTTATTAGCCCAATACAATGAGAGAAATTCATATTTGAGCGCTTTCATACACTTTTTTTTATAAATAATAATGTTGCATTAATATAGGGGGAGGGGGTAAACCCCAAAGGAAAGTACTGCCCTAGTCATGGAATGTGTACAAGCTTTCATATACTGAAGCGCTTCATCTAGATTCCTCTTTTTCCTCCTCTTCCCATTCTTCTATTTTTTCTATCTCAAATTTCTAGTAAATGATCTTTTTATATTAAATCCTATGTCAGGGTCTATCTTTCACATTGTAATTTTCTCCTACCACTTTCCTTTTGCAAGTCATCCCTATAAGCTTAAGGTTGATGAGAAACCTTTTGGTGTGCATATTGCAGTCTTTCTCAATATATAAATTAGGATGCTAAATTATAAAGCAATTAAAAATAAAAAACCAATATTTCCAACAACAAAAAAATTATGAATATAGGCATATCCCCCCATATCTCTTATCTATATCCATATTTCAATAGTCACAGAGACGGTAACCTGCACCCACTTGAACACTGCATAGCTGCGGGCCAATATCTATTGACATACCACTACTATATATAATTCATGGGCGGCGCTAGATGTATTTTAGGGGGTTCAAATGAACCCCGACTTTTTATTAAAAAATATTTTATATATATAATAATTTTTTTACTGGTTTAATTTATCATTAAAAATATTTTTGCACACCAAGACTTAAATCTTGCACACCCTGATCACATATCAACTTTACTATTTTTTTTTCCCTCAAATCACTAACTTTATAATAAAAAATTATTATAACATGATAACAATACACATACATGTATCAAACCCTCTATATTTCCTGAATATTAAATTATATTAAGTTATATTATATTTACACCATACATGCATATATCATCCACATTCGCATATATCATACACATACACATCACAATTCACACAAATTACTTTATAACAAAAAAATAATAATAATGCACATATCATACACATACGCATAACTAACAAACACTCACTCTTTACTCTTAGAATTAGAGATATCGAGATAGTCAAATAGATAAGAGAGATTCATGAGAGAGATTCAAGCATTTGATTAGTTAAGTAGACACTTAGTGTATTATTGATGTATGGATGTGTGTGGTTGTGTTAGTCAATAATTCATACAATGCAAGTGAGATGAGTTTTGCCATTTAGTTTAAAATATTTTTATAAAAACAATGACAAATAGATAGTGACAATTGCATAAAAATAAAAATGTTATACAAACTCAATAAAATAAAATGGCCATATCTACCCACATTGACAATAGATAATAACGATTGATAATGAATTATCATGTGATGATTTCAAAATATGAAAACTCATAGAAGGATATTGTAACATTTTATGTATTTGCGACTGTTTTTTTTTTTTTTTGGTCGATAACTAAATATATTTAAGTTTTCTTTTTATTAAATTTTGTTTAATTTAACTTTCTAAATGACCCCCCTAAAAAATATTAAAATATTTATAGAGCAGCCACTAATATAATTCCTATTGTTCAGGAGCCATATTTGTTAGCATGCCCCATGGTGCAGGCATTGCAATATCAGCATCCCAATTCTTGAACCTCAACTTAGTGTAAACATCAAGTATTATACCACAAAAGCCTATAAAAAAAATTGTTACAACATGCTATGCCCCTAAGATAACATTTCCAGTTAATCCTTACGCTGGGACTTCTCAGGAAGCTGGTTGGATGGGAATATCAGAAGTTCAACACCATCAAGATTTCCTTTAAGGGCTAAATCATGTTTGATCATACTATCCAACAGGCTCTTGTAGTTTCTCTCATAACTGTATCACAAACAGCATGAAAAATATAATTGTATCAAAATAAGAAACAAACAGATATATACACCAAGAAAAACAATTTTCAATTGTAAGAAAGGTATATATGCAACTACATACCTCTCAACATCTTTGGCAAAGAAGTATAGAGCAATATTATCTTCTTTAGCGCCATTTTCAATAAACTGGGATGGCCATGTGCTCATGCGAGGTACTTCATGCAGGGGAACTTTGTGGGGAAACTTGTTCACCACTTCAAGAACTTTAGGTGATGCACAAGTTGATAGATGGGCTTGAATTCCACCACATAAGTCCAGAAGTTTTCCACCTTTATGCACCTCAAAACCCCCCCTGCAATCACAAAATCTTATCTAGCAGACTGTTTTCAAAATGCAATATATGATGAACAACAAAGAAAATGAAAAGCCTGTTTTGAGTGTAGGAAATGTTCTCTCTCCAACAGACAGAAATAATTTATGGAAATGTAAATGAATCTTACTGCCAGATGTATTCATATTCGGGAATGGCTGAAGTTTTCAAAAGAGAAGACATTGCTGTGGATGTATGACTGGGCAACTCTCTTGCATGCTTTCCAATAGAAATAATTGCGGAATCCGAGTCCTCCACTTTGGAAGAAAAAACACTAGTGGGGGGCAAAGTAGACTGCTTTGAATTATTGGCAACAGCATGTTTGCAAGAGTCTGAGGTAGAACTCCCAAGAACAGCTTGCCTTTCATGACTTCCTTCAGTAGACATAATATTCTTTGGCTTATTTGAAACCAAAAACTGATCCTGGGAAGCTAGTTCATTATTCATGTCTGTGCTTGACGTGGACAACTCATCTGGTTGATCAAAAACTTTTTTCTTCCTGTTAATTTCAGGTCTTCTAAGCAAAGCAGCCTGAATTGCAGCTTTCAACTTGTTACCTTCATGCGATTCCTCTCTAGAACTTCTTACGGCAGATACATCAACACCAGAAGCCTGTGGAGTACCAATTGTGCAAAACTCTGTAGCATGCCCACTATCTTTACAAGAGTCTGAGGTAGAACTCCCAAGAACAGCTTGCCTTTCATGACTTCCTTCAGTAGACATAATATTCTTTGGCTTATTTGAAACCAAAAACTGATCCTGGGAAGCTAGTTCATTATTCATGTCTGTGCTTGACGTGGACAACTCATCTGGTTGATCAAAAACTTTTTTCTTCCTGTTAATTTCAGGTCTTCTAAGCAAAGCAGCCTGAATTGCAGCTTTCAACTTGTTACCTTCATGCGATTCCTCTCTAGAACTTCTTACAGCAGATAAATCAATACCAGAAGCCTGTGGAGTACCAATTGTGCAAAACTCTGTAGCATGCCCACTATCTTTACAAGAGTCTGAGGTAGAACTCCCAAGAACAGCTTGCCTTTCATGACTTCCTTCAGTAGACATAATATTCTTTGGCTTATTTGAAACCAAAAACTGATCCTGGGAAGCTAGTTCATTATTCATGTCTGTGCTTGACGTGGACAACTCATCTGGTTGATCAAAAACTTTTTTCTTCCTGTTAATTTCAGGTCTTCTAAGCAAAGCAGCCTGAATTGCAGCTTTCAACTTGTTACCTTCATGCGATTCCTCTCTAGAACTTCTTACGGCAGATACATCAATACCAGAAGCCTGTGGAGTACCAATTGTGCAAAACTCTGTAGCGTGCCCACTATCTTTACATTTTTGACAGAAAACACTTTTTGAAGCACTTATTGCAGTAGGCCTTGAGCGAATAGTGGAACTCTCCCTAGTTTTCTCATACTGATTTGCTGTTTCCTGAGACCAAGGCAACCCATCTTGCCCAGAAACATCAGCACTATTGGATGGTCTCTCAGTGTTCAAAGGATAAGTGGACAAGGGTTCATCCTTAGGGCTAACCAGATTCAACTTTTGTTCAGCAGCAGAACCACATATTCCACTAGTAGATGAAGCCCCACCTGCATTACCCAAACACAAAGTTAATATCTTAACTTAACTTGATCCACAAAGAAGAAGAAAATAACACCAAAAACAAAAAAATAAAAATAAAATGCAACAGAACAGGGAGCATAAAAGAAACAAATATAGAGTTAGCAGAGTCACTCCTTAAAGAAGACAAGACCACACCTGAAGTAACTGGAATTTCTACACCTTTACGACCTAGACTGCTTGTTACTTTTGACAAACTTAATTTTCCATCAGACTGAACAACCTTCAAATCTCGGTTGTTGCTAATATATGAAGGCAAACTGGTTTCACCACGAGATGTGAGCTTTTGGTCAAGCTTAGGTATCGAAACAGTAGAACTAGTTGTTGAACTGACCAGAGGGCGATCCAGTTTAGATAAATGTTTTCTTTCAAATGTACCACGTTCTTTTGCTTGTTTCAATCCTTTTACATCTTGTACATGGGTAGATTTAGATGAAAGCATTTTAACCTTTGATTCAGTAGCATTCGTACGTCCTGAATTTGCAGATCTAAACGACATAGATTTACCCATCATTCTGGCTGGCCCCTCCTTCACATCAAGGGAATTATAGTCTCTAGCACCCTTCTGCTTTGGGGGAATGACTTCATCTCCAAGTTTAACTTTTGGTTTGGAACTTAGGGTGCTGAATGAATTGGACTTTACCAAAGGACCTGTATGCGGAAAAACAATCAACTGGTGCTTAAAATAGTAGACACTAAACCCAAGAAGTCAAGATGGGCATTACAATGGGCAACCCTCAGCTTCAGACAAGTAGAGAGAGAGAGAGAGAGATTAAAAAAATAACAACACCAGAGAAACAACAAGATCACATAAGCTATTTGTTTACCCTTTACTTTTTGAGGCCGTGGACCGATGGCAGGAAAACGTGCAGTTTCCGGAATATCAGTACCGGAATGATTGCCAAAAGATGTTTGATGAGCTGACTTTACTTTCCCTTTTTCTATGCTCTTGAATGAAGAATCCCGAGATAATGGCTTTGGTGATCCTGAAACTATTCTGCTGGGACTCAATGGCTTTGGTGGTCCTGAAACTATTCTGCTGGGACTCAATGGCTTTGGTGGTCCTGAAACTATTCTGCTGGGACTCAATGGCTTTGGTGGTCCTGAAACTATTCTGCTGGGGCTTGATGGCTTTGGTGATCCGGTAACTATTCTGCTGGGGCTTGATGGCTTTGGTGATCCAATACCTGTTTCAAGCGCCTGCCTTTTTGCTGGAGCCACTTCTATATTTTCCGCACACCGCTTGCCAGAAACAAGTGTACATGAACCAAGTTTGTCCATTTTTTTTTCCTCAACTTCTGAACCTTCAAATTCCATTTCACAATGATATGAGTAAAGTTCACAAAGAGAACATGTACAGTGCCTGTATCCAGATTCAAGCTTACCTTGCTTCTGGTTTTCGGATTCCTCAGCAAATTTGCATTCTTCACACAGCCAATCACCTTCAGGGACTTTTTGGAGCATTTCTCGCATGCAATAGCTGATTGATAGCAACAACAATGTTAAGAACCATCTTGAACACAAACTTAAAGATCAACACAGCATAGAGAACCAACAAAACCTGCCAACCAACTAATACAGTTGAAAGGTTGTTTATGCTTACGTGTGTTCTGCACCATCACTGCACCTACTACATATAGCAAGCAAATCCTCCCGACCTGCATCTCCACAAATATCACATACTTTTACCTGTTTCCAATCAAAGAAGAAATCAGCAAAGGTTAATTATCCATATAAGACAGATTTTGATAATAATAAGAGAAGAAATCAAAAAGGGAGGAGGGGATCTTCATTATGAGAGGAAAAAAAAAATTACTACAGAAAAAGGCAATTAGAAGAAGAACAAGAAATCAGAAATAATGCAAGGCCATACTTCTCTTGAAAAACAAATGTGAACGAAATAGACCCATCTAGGGATCCAAGTACAGGTCGTAAACATAACTCCAAGAACATACCTTCCTTTCTTCAGAATGATGTAAATGACTCCCATTTCTATTTCAACTCATTTTCATAATTAGGATGCCCGTTTCCTTTTTTTTATTGGTAAATTACATGTACACCTAATGAGTCTTGAAACCACACCCTCATCCTCATTTCATTATTATAAAAAGAGGAAGTGAACTTTCAGTTAGAGCTCATTGGTTAGGATGTACATTTCCATATAGCCCAGATAAACAACAACCAGATATGGTATTTACATTCATGGCAACCTCATAGACAGTCTGAAAGAAGGTATAAATGGTGTTTCCCTCATGAACTCAACCAAAGCCCACTGCATTGTATTCTCACACACCAAACCCAAAAAAAAAAAAAAAAAAAAAAAAAAAAAGGATCAACTACAATATATCAAAAAAATTCAGAGATAAAGACCAAAGGAGATGATGGAACCACAAATATACAGCCACCAGTTTTGGTCCCAAAATTTTGGGGTTGGCGGCTATAGATCCTCAATAGACTAATCAAGGTCAACCACGTGTATTCTTTTCCACCGTTTTATTCTATCCAAAGTCATACTCTCTATTACCTTCTTAATTGACATTTCATTTTTTACTATTTCTACTAATGCTATTTTAGGTCTTCATCTATCTTTTTTCATTCCCTCAACTTGTATCAACTCATTCTTCCCCATTGGTGCATTAGTTATTCTCTTCTATGCATGACCAATATGTATGTTCTCATAGATCTTTCAACAGAACACGTTAACAAGCTTCTTCCTAGATCACCTTTAAATTCCAAAAATCTCTTCAAAGCCCATTTTCCTTCTTTTCTCCCAAAATTAACTTATTTTTTTAATAATAATCTCCAAAAATGAACCATATTCTTGCTAAACAATATGTTATCAATGAAACACACATATATCATGATACTGATCTGGCGTTCCAGTCTAAAACTCATTACTCACCCAGGATTCATCAAAGAAAAGACTGCAGACAAATCGAAAGAACATAAACTAAAAATATCAGAGATGACCAGTTATGCATATGTTAGGATTAAGAAAAAAAAGAAAAGGGGGGGGGGGGGGAATCATTACTCACATCTTGCTCCACAATGTCTGATTCATCACTCTCATCCCCAGAAACTGATTGCAGAGGAGGTTCCTGCATGTCAGTTAACTCAACCATCTCATTGGACTTATCATCATTCTCATCTTGGTCTGAAGATTTCATAGCTTCATCTGGTGGGTCACCACTATCCTTGTCAGTCTCTGCTTCTGACTTTGGATACTTTTTCATTGAAACCTCAGAATTGCCACCCACAGGTCTACCTCTTCGCACCTTTGGTGGACTACTACCAGCATCCAAATCTTTGGAAGGAGGAATCTCTGATGAGCCCAACTTGTTCAAATATGTTGCCTTCCCAGATCCTTCTGGACCTAAACTACTAATTGAAGCAGTACTATTGTTTATATTCCTGTTATGATTACGGACTGCTTCATTTGCATCGTTGGCTCTACTAACAGATGAAATGTTATCATCATGGCCTTCTACAGCTTTAGTTTCCTCATACATATTTGAAGAGACTCTCTGATCCAAAACAAACTGTGGTTTGGAAGAAAGTTGATCCTCTGCAATAGTACCTCCAGAAGTCAACTTTGGACGCATCTCAACATCTTCTAAAGCATCAGATACAACAGACGACCTTAAGGTTGCCTTACTATCAGCATTTTCAGAGAATGAATCATGACTAGAATTAACACTGAGTAGGTTACTTGTTTCACTGGTGGTGTGCTGCAAGCTATCAGATGCTCTATTCTTAAGAGAATATAAAGTACCACTCTTGTTAACAGAATACTGGCTAGCCACATTTACACGACAACTTTCATCAGAAAACTCCTCAGTTTTTGACCCCATTAAAGATCGGTTCAGATGCATACAAGATGAACAAGGAGCAGAGCAGACGTTACAAGTCCCAGACTCACCTCTCATATGAACTTTCTTACTCATAGACCAATTCCCAAACTTTGTTTCAGATTCAGAAGATACCTGGTAAAACCAAAGCATTAATGAAGGAAAAAAGAATGGGAAAAAAAAAAAAAAAGGAAAACACACACACACTCTAGACGAACACATTTTTCACGCTCTGATTCTAACACCCTTCTAAAACTTTGAAGTCAACTATAGATCCTCAACAAAACTAATCGGAGTCAACCACATATGTTAAATACATCAGAGTAAGCGCATGGATAAACATCAAGATCTTAACTAATTTAATATTTAGTAACATAGCACATAGAAGTCAAAGCCATTTTCACCTGATTCCTGATGCACCATATAATACGTTACAAAAAGAAGCAATTCTCTGTAGTATCTAATCCTAGAGGCTATAGAAACATACCTACATGTTGAACTCCTAAGATATACATCATCGCATTCATCTTCAACTGTTGCAGTCATCAACATGTGCACAAGGAAGTTATCATCAAATTAAAAACCTCTAGCAGAGTGAAGCACATTGCATTACATAAATATAATTACACCATTGGTTACAATGAGAAGAAATGGTGCAAAGAAAAAAATATCTAAAGAAAAACAGCAAAGAGATAAGAGTTCCAAAAATACAAAACACAACATGCGCACTGTATCCAAATGGACAAAGAAGAAAACCTTCCATAAACACATCATATAAGTGTAAGTTCAGGTTTACTTGAATTTTATTTACAATTTTAAATAGTATGCTCAATTAGCGATAAAAAAAATAAAAAATAAAAAATCACTAAGTGAGCTAGCATTTTCATTTGCTCCTGTCCTGTAAACACTATATAAACTGAAAATACCTTTTTTAAAATGTTGCAATAAAGAAAATGACAAAACCTATTGAAAGAAAAAGAAGGAACAGAATGTAAATTACCCTGTTATCTCACCATATACATATTATCATGATCCATCTCATCTACAGGCCCTTGCATCCGATAAATCCCTCTCAAGACTGGTGTTATCTAAAAAGAACACCCAAACTACATCAATTTCTAGCACCAAAATCCAAAATAAAATAGTGCCCAATTCCATAAACCTAAAACTCGAACCAATTCACAAGTTGCAACCATAAGAACCGTCATGTAATCAAAGCAAAAAAACCCAAAAGGCAAAATTACCTAAAAAATTGAATCTAATACCATCACCTTCCATATAAATCAAATTAGTGACAAACCCACATATTGCAACATGAACCAGTAACGAAGACAACAAATTTAGCCAAACACCCTCATGACCCAAAAACCCTAATTCCTAATCCGCAACCAAACAAACCCTAAACCACAAAATAAATCCCTTATCACATCAATCCCAAACAACAAAATTCAATAAAGGAAGAAAAAAAAATGCTAAGTTCAAAATTGAAAAAACCACAATTAATCAAAACAAATTCAAATTAATAACAACCAGAAAAAACAAAACCCTAAATTAAAAAATTTTGAAAAGTTTACATGCCTCCGGTTTTCCAATCGACTCCGTCGCATTGCAAAGCTCCCCCACCGTCCTTTCTCTCCGCCCGGCCATCGCCGCCGCAACGATCAATCGGCGGCCACAATCGAAACCCAAACTCCGATAAATCCAAAATTCCCAATAATCTCTCTCTCTCTCTGTTAAATTTCTCCAAGTAATTGCAGAGAAAATCTCACTCTTCAATTTAACTGTAAACCCAAATTAACTGGTTTCAGACCACGCAACCAAACGAGCTTCTTATACTTACATATATATTGTTATAATTATTACAAAGGATCTGCTATATATATATATATATATAACAAAAATTCTATAACACGTAAAATGAAAAAAAAAATATGATAAATATTTTTATAAAAATACTTTTACATATATTATATATATAGAATCTCTCACTACGCTACTTTTCTCTCTCTCTACTTTTTTTTCTCTCTCTCACTCTCTCTGTCTCTCTCTGTGATCTGAGGCAAAATTCTTTGAAATGAGTCTTTGAGAATCAAAATCTTTTTATGTTAGCCTAATAATAATAAAATTTTCTCTCTCTCTCTTTCTCTCTCTCTCTCTAAAACTTTCTTTCTTTGTTTCTCTCTCTAAACTAACAGTTTTTTTCCTTTTTTAAATTTTATCTTTCATTTTCACTGTCTCTCTCTCTCCAAATTTTATTGGGAAAAATAAAAAATGAGTAAAATATTTGTAGATTTGCTTTTATGAGGCTCTTCCTGTTTTATAAACGTTTTTTTAAATTAAAAAATATATATTTGGTTTTTTTTATTTTTTTTTAAAAAAAGGAAATTTTTTTAAATGCTGCGGAGGATATAAGCGAATTTGGCGAGCGTGTGGATTCGCTCGTGCGAACGTGAATTACGGTTAGTATTTTCTCGCACGTGTGGAGTTGGACAGGCACGTTGACACGTGGGACAGTGGTGGGATGGAGGGTGGTTTGGGTTTGTGCTATCTTTCTTGGCGTGTGGTGAGAGACTTATGTGTGCCTCACGTTCCACAATCAGGACTTTGGAATTGGAAGTCAGCACCGTTTCTTTCTTTCTTTCTTTTTTTTTAATATAGCACCTTTTCTTTCTTTGTAAAATAAAAAGTAAAAAAAAAAAAAAAAATGTAATGGGTAAGGAAAATTATTGGTCTTCTTGAAATATATTGACATAATGCTCATTTTCTCACATTCATAATGGATTTTACCATATTTCTGTATTTCAAATAATTGCTCAATTGGTGAAAATAATGAATGAAGAGTTCACACGCGTCTTTGAATTTGAATTTAATGATTGATGGTTTGTGCATGAGCAAGTTAGGTAACATATTTTCCTTTCACACAATAAACTTGAATCTAGTTCTTTAACGCTCATGTGTTTGGATGCAGCATTAGTTTGGTAGTACTTATTTTTATTACTTTATTATGTTAAAAAATTAAGTTGAATAAAAATACATTTCACCTAAAAAAATGATATTTTAGAAAACCATATATAAACAAATAAGTTAAATGGGAAAAAAAAAATTCAAGCCAAACAAGCACATAAAAGTATATGTTGCACATTGTGATTTTTTTTTTTTTTTTTTGACAAGATTGTGAGATTTAAATTGGCAATATCCATTAACAATATAATTTGAAAAATGGTTTGTAGCACTAGGTATTTTGTAAAGATAATGTCACATCTTAAAGCTATTTGAAGAAGTGCAATATGGGAAATCTTGCTCCAGCGAACTCCATTTTTGATTAAGCAAATCAATAACTCAAGTGGAAAGTTCGCATGTGCCTCACTCAAGCAAGAATGCCAAACTTTGTTTTTTTTTTTTTTTCAATTGGAAAATAACTGTACAACCTTATTTTTTACCTACTTATACCTACTTATAAATACTATAAAGTACAACTTTTTAAATGAACATACATGATAGGACCTTATTATAATCTGGTGAAATATGATCAAAATGTGCAAAAGACATTCATGGTGGACATCATGATGTGATGATTATGGTTTCATCTATGAACTTGGGAGTTATTTTTTATATAATTATTGTTTATTCATATGACAATAATATGGAGAATGCATATTTATGCACATGATATGGCCATTCCAATTTGGAAGATTGGCTTTCAAGTCGAGTGGAATGAACTCCTAACATCTTCTCATTTCATAACCTAAACTCAAACTTAGATATTAGATTGTAGGCTAGTAAATTATCTTTGTAATTTATGCTTCTTCGATTGTAACTGATGAAGCAATTTGATCATCAACTCCACTCGATCCATGAACAATTGCAAAACAAAGCAATAGCGATTTGCCAGGGCTTGTCAATAAGGGGACTCTCTGATGCCTAAGTCAGTAAACAAGCTATATGAAACTATGAGTGAATTGCATGGTAAGGGTTATTAAGCATACTTTTTCCGATACATATCTCTTCATATTTATATTATTGTTTGAGATTGCATTACTCCATAATGTTAGGTATGCTATCATGTATAATATGTTATTCTAATCTCACAGCTATCCTTTGATTGTTGGGATTGGCATCGCAAGATCCAACAGTAATAGGTGGATATGAATGTCTTTCCATATATGTGAAGTTTGACTTTATTGCATTCAATGAATCTTTGGCACCCTAGTCGACTTGCTATGTCGTCAATCCAAGCTACCATGTCAATTACCTCCTCCTTTACCGAGTTGAGCTAACATAGCATCATTTTCCTCATTTGTAACTAGCAAAACGAGATGTAATTTTATAGTATTATTTTTCAGATTTTGATTAGGACTAAAAGTCATGTAATTTTCGATTTTAGTTCCCTTATTAAACAACAATGTAATCTCAAATTTCAAGTTGTGTTTTGAAGGTTTTCTTAATTTTCCTTTTAATTAAATTAAGTGGTAACTTCATGTATAAAATCCTCAATCTAAGAGGTATAACATTGTCCATTAGTTTGTGATTCTCATACATAATTGCGAGGATAACTATGTTAATTTTAAATTTATGAATGTCCAATTAATTTAAGTAATTAATTATGTTAGATATAAATTGTTTATTTATGTTAGAACCCTATTCTCCTCTTGTGTGTTTTTGTTTCTTCAAAAAAAAGAAGTAACTGGTATATACCATTTAAAAATTTATAAATAAGATTTTTTTTTTTTTTTTTTTGGTTTAAATGGGGAAGCCAGATCCTAATGGCACCCCGCCAATGGTTAAAGACTTTTTACGAGCGCTTCACGGGTTCTTGTCTTGTGTTATTGTTAATATGTTACGTATGCATATTCAAAAAAAAAAAAAATTCTCACACACATATATCTATACTATTATTTAAAAGGCTTTTCCTTTTCGGATTCCTCAATTTTTAGTTCAAAAAAGCCCTTACACCCCTATGTTTAAGTAGAGACAAAACCGAAGGATAATCCAGTAAAAATGCAACTTTAACTTTCACTAAAATATTGCCTAAAAAATAGAACTTGTACCCCCATAGAAATTGTAAATGGCAACCCAACTTTAGGGGTATTGCAAATGGCAACCCAGCATGTCAAAAAAAAAAAAAATCATAGAAATTGTACCCCCATAGCCCCCAATAGTCAAAAGTTTGATAGTGACGACGACCAATTACAATGGACTTCATTTTTAAACGGTCGAGAAATTTGGTTCCAATTGGTTCTCTTTCTTTAGTTTTCCCCTTTCTTTCTCTTTATTTTTTCCCCCACTGAATAACAGGAGTTTTGATTGATCAGAAACAGAGAGGTAGTTGCTTTCAATTGGTTTACCTCGTCAGGCATATACTTTGTTAATAAAAAAGTCTTTGTTAAACTTTTTTTTTTTTTTTTTTGGAGAAAAGTCTTTGTTAAACTAGTTTTATATATAATCAAACAGTAAGTCATGAATTTGAACATCCGGAAATGGCGGTGTTGGCACATATATTCAACTTAAAAATTACTATTATATTGCATTTTTACTACCTTAAATCACTTGTTCATTGATAAAGGAATATAGCTTAGAACGCGTGCTGTATTTGGTCAGTTTTTTGTAAAAGTATTTGGACTTGATTTAGGTTCAGTGCAATGAATTCATTACAATGGTAACACATAATCAAAAGAGGATATTTGTCAATGTGTCATTATCTCAACAGTCTAATGCACGGGATCTAATCTCTTCCTATTAGGCAGTAATTTCTTAGAGGGTAGAATAGCTACTAGCTATGGCTAAATTTTTGCCGCCTCCATCCTTAATCTTCAACAAAAATTGTGGGGTAAACAATTATATAAGATCATAATTGTATGGTTTAAACTATAGCGGACGAGTTTACCAAAAAAAAAAAAAACTATAGCGGACGGCAGTGCCATGTGAGCACTTTCCCACGTGCCAAAAAAATCACATTTGGTTCTAAAAATATAAGTGGATTTATTTTTTTTGGGGTATTTGGATATTAAGTTATTTGGATTTACCGTTTGTTTTAGTGGAAACTGTTTTTTTTTTTTTTTTTTTTTGTGGAAAATTACTTATTTTCTTGAAATGATTTTTTTGGAAAATTGAGTCATTTTGTTTGTTTGTTTGATATCTTGAAAATGAACTGGGAAACATTTTATATTGTTTGGCCAAAATGGAAAATGGTTTATATTTCATGTAATGTCAACTAATCATATGAACAAAAATTCTACTCATGAAATTAGACCCTAAAATATATATATATATATATATATATATATATTAAACTGTGAAAAGTCAGTGGATTTTTTGGAAAATACCAAACAACATAACGTGATTAAATAACCATACATTCCTTTGATTTTACACTTTTGTTTATGAGTTTTTAAGTCTTTTGCTTTTAAACTTGAAATAAGTAGCCAAAAGATAATTCGTGTCCTTTTTTTAGTCATTTCTTAACAAATTTTTCAACAATATTATCATATCAATTTCAATCTCTCATATACTTGCATACTGTGTTTAAATTGAATAAAAATGTATTTTTTTAATTAATCTTTGTTTTGCTTATGTATTTTATATATATATATATATATATATATATATATATATATATATATATCTATGTATATGTATATTAGAATAAATTAATTAATAATCCAACGATCGAATCAATGAACAATCATACTGCTCTTAATATCTATAAGATTGGATATTTATAAATGACATCATTAATATAAATTTAATTTAAGATTATTGTATTTTATTACTTGAAATCACTAGTGAACTGACTAGGGATAAGGTCAGATTCACCTCATATGAAAGAGTGCATGTGGTCATCTTACTATACAAGTACCTTAGGCATTGATATTTTCAGAAGTAGTGTGCATTTATCACAAATTAAAAAACCAATTTTTTTTTACTATTCAGTTTATTTTTGCTACTATTCATGAGTCATATTGCAATTTTTGTTACTATTCATGAGTCACGTTGTACTATTTCAGTTACCTTTTAGTTTTATTTACATTACTTTCAACAAAAAGTTTTCAAATGCAGTTAAATAAGCTGTTTCCAAACAGACATGTAAGGTCTATTTAGATACCGCTTATTCCTGAAAACTGAAAACTTATTATTGAAAACACTGTAGTAAAATAATTTTTAAAGGTGTGAATAATACCGTGGGACCCAGTTTTAAAGTTATATTTGCCAGATTCCGTACTTGCGGGTCCCGTAAACAGTGCACGGGACCTAGGAAAACATAAATGCAGCCGCAAAAAAAGCAGTACGCAAATGCACACGTAGAGTACTTACTGTTTTCATTAGAGAGAGAGATAGAGAGAGTAGCAACGACTAGTCACCTATCTCACCCTTGATTATATCAACAAAAAATCATTGGGTTAATCGTAATTGTGGTTTAACCTTCAGCAAATATAATGCTATGTGTAAATTACTTTAGCGAATAGAAGGTAGAGTATTTTTGTAGTGTTTAGTTGAGTATGTAACATTCCAAAGAATCAGAATACATTTTTCATTAAATTGCATTTTCAGCCGTACCAAATACACACGCAAATCGTAAAAACATTTTCTATAGAAACAAAGCATGTTCCCAACTTTTTTTAATTTTGATAAAAAAGACTAATTCTTATAAAATGGATACATCAACAACTTATGTGGCTTAAAAGAACATGTCAGAGGCTTATGTGACATAAAACTGATAAGGCATGTCCCTTTTGAAAAAAAAAATCTAACGTAACATCTCTATATGTAACTCTAGATTTTTTTCTTTTTTTAATACTTGTATTTCATTGTCATGGAAATGAGTGGTTAATGGTAAGTAAACATTAACAAAACAATGAAAAGCAGCAAGTAATAGATGATAATAAATAAAAAAGCACCAAGCAATATGAAAACTCAGGCCAGAGCATACCGCAAGTTGAAGTCCTTTTTTTTCTAAGTGAAATAGTGAATATAAACGAGTGTGAAAGAGAATATAGCCAAAAGAAAAATTGTTAAATAAATGAAAGTCAATGTTAAATAAATTATTAAAAATTGTTAATTCTAATCCTTACCTACTGGCCTGTATGACACCGACGGGTAGATGCTATCATTCATTGAGTGTTTGGCTTTGATTCTTTCTATTACTTAACAAACACCCCAAGAAAAAGAAGAAGAAAAGAAAAGGTTTTCCATTCTAATTGTTTGGTGAAAGCTACTGGCTATGGCGAAATCCCAGTTGGTCATACCAAGGAGCATCCGGCATCAGCTAAGATATAAACTAGTTGGAAGAAAATTTAAATCATCAAAACTCTGGCAATGATTTGTGTATATTTACTATGAATAGAATGTTATAAAAAGTCATATACTGGTAATTAAACACGATAGCTAGCAAACTTGATCAATGTCTTAGTGAAGAATATACCATATAATTTCATTCTTATCAACTGTACTTGTTCTTGGTTTTCCCACTTCAATTAAGTTTTTGTTTTCGTGCGCCAAGGAAATTCATTCCCACTTGTTTTGTGTAATTTTCCTGCAATCAAATCAAGAATTTCCCCAACTACCTTATTGATTGCTTAGCTTCTGTGAACACAAATGTTCTAGAGATGCAAGGTTGACTTAGTACCCTTAACCCAGCCTAGTGGTCCTCCTATTCACTGCCTTCTAGTTCTAGATTACTGTTGAGGGTCGTTTTTTCACGTTTTACACCCTAGACATGCGTGTACTAACAAATACTATTCAAGTTTCGATTCGAATTGGTACAACAGTACAGCTCAGAAATTTATACTTATGTTGCATGTTTGAACTTTAAAGCTTACATTTCGGGCCATTATAATTCATTCATGCCCCCAGTAAATATGATTTTAAACCTATATAATATACTAAATTGATTTTTCATGATCTTCCTTGACGTAAATGCAATTCAACACATGCAAACAAACAGCCCAACATGCATGCTCGCTCGCTTTCAAGTCTCGATCAACTTTACTCATTGCGGTTGTTCATGATTGTGACAGCAATGCATGCTATGTTCATACTCATTCTAACGCTTTCATTTTCTGTTTCTTACATAAAAAATCGCTCTCAAACTCAAAGCCTCAATCTCTTTCTCGCATTTAATCCATACAATTATTATTATGAGTGCTTCAATATTATTGAGACAACAACAATGCATGAATAAGTAAACGCTTCCATGTTCTGTTTTTGTTTTTTCCCATCAATATGTTTGGTCTGACACGCAAATCAACATCTCCATTACTATCCTTATTGATGAATCTTAGAAAGCACGGTTGCGGCTCCAAGGCCGCCGCACTTGCACCCAACGCGCACCTATGTGGCGTGCGGTGGTTGACGTCACTGACTGCGAGTCCGTGCCGCGTTGCTTTTTTTTTTCCTAATTTGTGGATTCGCGTCGATTCGGGCTGAATCGAATCTTATCGGCCAAGGGTTGAAACTAGCCGAAACAGCCGAAACAAGTCAAAAAGGGCTGAATTAGGCCAAAACCAGCTTTGAATCAGGCTAAAATTCTAGTAAAAAAAAAATTATGCAAAACTCACCATTTTGAACTTTGAAGCTCTCTGCCTACTGCCTCTCTCATTATCTCACGCTCTGTCTCCCCTCTCTCACTCCCTAACCCACGGCCACTCACTCAGAAGTTAGAATCTCTTCTTTGCCTCATTGCCCAAGCTCACTCTTCATCTCTCGGTCTTAATCTCTCCATTTCTCGGTCTCAATCTCTCCATTATGGAATGTTTTAGTTTCAAACTTGTGGGTTGTATTCTAATTTATGAACATCATGTTTTAGTTATTATCTACTATTGCTCTTAATTCTTAAATTGGTATATGTTTATATAATGTGATGAAGTATGCTTAGCAGCATATAAAAAATATAAATAAAAATATTTTTAATAAATTTTTATTTGCCGCACCCCGCCACACTCGCACTCTACTTTTTAAAAAATTGTCGAGTCATACACCCACATCCGCACCTGCACCAGAATCTGAATTTGCACCCGTGCTTCATAAGATGAATCAATTAGTTGCATGGTTAACCCAAAGAATGGATTCTCAAAAAAAAAAAAAAAAAAAAAAAAAAAAAAAAAAAAAAAAAAAAAAAAAAATGAAGAATGTTTGCCTTTAAAAAAGGTCAACTGGAGGACAACGGTATGGACCGTATGGTGTCGACTATCAACCCTAATCCACTCCACCATTGTCTAACTTAAGCATCAATAGTGTTCTTACCCAAAAAACCAAAAAAAAAAAAAAAGGCATCAATAGTAGAGCACCAGTGGTTGACACCACAGCATTGTTCTCTAGTTGGCCTTCTATGTAGGCACTCGTCTCATTTGCCAAGTTTAGAGCCATCCCCCCCCACCCACCCAAAACCAATTTTATATAGGGTGTGTTTGGATAGAACTTATTTTGCTGAAACTGAAAACTGAAAACTGAAAACACTGTAGCAAAATAATTTTTAAATGTATGAATAGTGCTGTGGGGCCCATTTTTAATGAAAAAATTGATAAAAAATGAAATTTGTGGGTCCGTAAACAGTGCATATATGCACTGTTCACTGCAGAAAGTCCACATTTGCGGTTACTGTTCATTGAACAGTAACCGCAATATTCCAAAACGCGTGAAAACCAAAAAAAAAAAAAAAAAAAAAGGAACAAAACGCAGCTCCAAACGCAGAAGCTGAATACAAACACACACATAATAAAAAGCTTAATTATTTATGTATATAAAATTCAAAAAAATCCTTAAATATGTTTGTGTGTATATATGTATGTCAAAAAAATTCTTATACATATGCTATATGATATATATGAAATGAAAAATTAGCTACTTATAACACCTTAAATCTTAATAAAATTTTACATATATCTGTATATTAATAAAATTATTTTTTTTAAGTGGATAAGAAAGTGTTAATTATTTATATTTATTTAAATAGAGTAATAATTTTTTTAGTGATAAGTTGTATATATTAATTACTTAAATTAATTAGACAATCATAAATTAGAATGGACATTGTTGTCTAAACAATTATGTCTAAGTGATAAAGGAAAAACAAAACAAGATTTTAGTCCTTACAAACAAACAAACAAACAAACAAAACCCCCAAAAACAAGTAACAAATCCTTGAACTGTGAGATATAAAAAAGAAAACCCTTTTGGCATCCCCTTCTGTGGTGTTCTGGAGGAGTGAGGAGGCAACTCAAAAAAATTTACTAGACACTGTAATATCTAGAAAATTACTCACTCTACTTTATTTAGAATGTTTATTTGATAGAGACAAAGGATTTGTGCTTAGACTAGTCTCACGACTCTCAATCAATCTTAGCTCATTTTGTGTGTGGCCATAAGCTATTGAGTGGGTTACTAAGAAAGGACTATGTGTGTGGTTATTAATTTTTAAGGGAATACAACTATTTGACTTGCTAAGTCAGTGGGCTACGTGTGTGGCTATTAAATTTTAAGGAAATACTTCTAATACTTAACTTGTTAAATTGGTTTAACTTGAAAGTTGAAATGTTTGAGGTTTTTTTTTTTTTTTTTTTTTTTTTTTTGGAGAAACGATTGAGGTATGGGCTTTTCTTATCTTCTCTTTGTTTACTTACTTTTTTTAATTCTCAATCAGTAGAGCTATAAAGTTTGAAATTGATGAAACATCTGAAAATTAATTAAATAAAAAACGAAAAGAACTAATGGAAACATTAATTTTTATAAGATAGTCTCATTTTAGCTACAAGTCAAGAAATTTTTTTAACGTATGTTTTGCTCCCCTAAGTCTAAAATCTAGCTCCATACCTGTTTTATAGTAGTCTTTTATATTACTATGTATGTATAGTAAGTAAAAAATATTTCTCTTTCATCGTATTTTTACTTGCAACAATTGACAAAGAAAGGTATAATTTTACAAGCAGCATTTGACTATTTATCCTTTAACCTTTCCTTCCTACCACGGCACCACCTAAATAAATAGAATGCATCATATGTTACGTTGGTGGCTTGAAATTTTAATGGTACGGCTTGCACCTTAGTTAGTTATGGTTTTGACCGAAGTTAAAGGTGAATTAGTCCAATATTAGTCTGACTTTGGCTATTTATTGAGAGTCAGCATTGCTCTATTTCTTGCTCTTCTTCTTTTTATAAATTTATAAAAAAAAATAAAAAATCTATAGTTAGGAGAGAGGAGGGATTTAAATCTTTCACATTTTATTTAAAATACTAGAAATTGTTAGTTGCGAAAAAAAAAACTCTTAACTGATGCTTTACTTTACGGCAAACCAACTTTGGATTCATATATATTTGAATTAATCACATAGGTATACTATTAGTTATTTTAGATAAAAAAATACTTGTCAATGCCTTGGTGGCCCAATGGCATCTAAAGAGTAACATAATAGGCTTCGTAAATAAGTTACTTCGACTTGGTTTTTTTTTTTGGATAATTCAATAGTTATAATGAGAAGAGGGGAATTAAAACTTTAAATATCTCATTTGGAAAAAACAGAAGGTGTCAATCAGTTGAGTTACAAAACTCTTAGTCCGATCTGAACTTATTGATGCTTGATTTTTTTTTTTTTTGAGAAGGAGCTTGTTAGCGCCTTGGTGGACAATATTTCCTTTTTTATGTATATATATATTTTTTAATGGGAACGATACTCACTCTTTATGCTTACATTTGATGTTTTAACTACTGCTTATGTCAGATCATGTGTTAATAAAGTTGATTCTATAGTGGCAAATATGGCCTGTTGAGGGGGAAGTATTAGGCTTGATGCATAAGGTTTGTTTCGAGCTAACATAGAAAGGGCTTTAAGGCCCTGGTCTAAACCTGTTAATTGTTGCTGGGTCAAAATGAGGCCCAAATATGTTTATACAACTCCAGAGGGTTTAGGGTCGAAACCTATAAATCTTGCGGGGTTCTCGAGCTATTTATCTTTTTCTTTTGGGGGTGGTAAGTGTTCAAACTATTCATGGTTGAGCCTACAAAATGGATATTCCAAGGTTTTATTGGACCATTTCAATTTAGCTGAAGACCCAGGGGTTCAGGTTTTAGCTTCTTCTTTTTTGAGTGGAAGGTTTTAGCTTTTTAAGTTGACTTTCCTACGTAGTTAATGTCTTAGTAAATGAAATTAAACGCGTAGTTAATGTCAAGTTTGAAACTAGGAGAGATGGTTTAGAAATTAGAATCTTAAACTTTCGGCTAAGTCAAACTAACATAATGTACAACTATACGAGGAATGCAATTTTTTAAAAAGTAAAAACAAATATGAAGTAGTTGTAGGTCTAGATGGTCAAGAGATGCTAAAGAGTGATGGTTTTCGATATTTTAAATCAATAATTCATAAAGATAAAAATTAAAGATGAATAGAATTTTAGGATAAGAATATAGTATATAAAGTGGATAAGAGCATCAACACAAGAGCATTGTATAATTGTAGAATGTTTATTAAGTTAAAGGGAAAATTTTGAAAATTGCTATAAGACTTGACTAGCTATGCTCAATGGTAATTAATGTTGGGCTATTATGAAATACCGTGCTGATAAAATGAGTGCGATTGAAATGACAGATGAGCGCAAATACAATGAATGATATGCTTTAAGATGAAGAAATTTACTTAAAGGTATTAGTGACCCCTACTAATGAAAAGATAAGAAAGAGTCATTAGATTATAGATATTGATACGCCGATGAGTTGATTAAAGGCGAATGAACAGAAAAATGTAGAGGATGACTCAAAATAGCATTAGTAGTAGTAAAAATGTCAATTAAGGAGGTCATAGAGAATATGCCTTTTGATAGAATATAATGACATAAAAAAAATTACACGTAGCCAACCTTAACTAGTTCGTTAAAGATCCAAAGCCAACTCTAAAATTTTGGAAATAGATAAGACTTTTTTTTTTAAGGGTCAAATTAAATAAGACTTGATTGTTGTAGTTTTATATACCTAACAATTTTTATTTAATATTTAGGCTGAAATCTCATATTTGATATGACTTACAGAGAAACAAAGATTGGAAACAAGATGTATTAAAAATAAAAATAAAAATCGAAGAGTCCGAAGGGTGGCTAACCTTGGAGAGAAACCCCAGCAATTGATAGTCAAACAACATAGTGGAAGAAAACCACCCGTTTATCTCTTTTGGTTTGACGAACACAGGGTAGATTTGTTTTGCTTTTGCTTTTCACAAATAAAAATGCACATTTTTGGTTCACAAAAAAAAAAAGATAAAACTTGACTAAACTAAAGATCCGTTTGGATACTGCTTATTTTGTTAAAAACTAAAAACACTGTAACAAAATAATTTTTAAATATGTGAATAGAACCGTATGACCTATTTTTAATGAAAAAGTTGCTGAAAAAAGAGATTTTGTGTCCCGTGAATAATGCACGGGACTCACTGGTGTGCACTGTCCACTGTTTATTCTCTGGTCAAATGTCTGTCACTGTCCCGTGAACAGTGACAGACAACATCTTCACGTGCTTCTTAATTTTTTTTTTAAAAAAAAAGGAAAACGCAAAACACCAGGCGCTGGCTTTTTTCATCCGTATCCAAACACCTTCTAAAAGTATCGTAGAAAAGGCTACTCACACTTTTTATATAGTTAGTAAATAATAGCATTTTAGCAATGGACTAGATATCCAAGTAATTCAAAACCAAAAAAACAAAAGGGTTGTGGGTTCTAGTTAGCTCAACTGGTAAAATCTTTAATAGTTAAATAAGAGATCTAAAGTTTAATCCCCGCCTACACCAAAAACTGATCGGTGTCTTAGTCTGACGATAAAAAGTTATCACTAAACACGGACACCATAGGTTGAAACTCTCTCAAAAAAAAAAAAAAAAAAAAAAAAAGGGTCAAGATTAACTTGTAATTGTAACTAGTCAAAAGACTCAAAACAGCCGTTATAACGCATAGCCAAATATGACTAGCACTATAGCATAGGAAATTAAGTTATTTTGTTTGTTTCCTTTTTCTTTTGGCTCTCTCACACACTCTCTCTCTCTCATGCACTGGCACACTCACACCAGAGTAACACATGGATCGTCGGTTATAACAAATTAATAATTGCTAGTTGGTGAAGATTGGGCGTGCGATGAGACCGAGTTGGGCATAGAGTGATCGAGAAGGCCAATATTAGCCACCAACTCAATGGGTTAAGTTAAAAACAAACAAATCATTTTTTAAGCTAAACTTTTGAAGATTCTAATGTGAATTCTCCAAGTTTAGGTAAAAGATTTTGTGAAATTGGCCAAAATTAGAGTCTTTTATCTAAGAAGTGTGACTATCTATGTTCAATCCCACAAAAAAGGTGTAAGTCACAAGTATTGGGTGCTTGGTGAGAATCTTGCCTTTATTAGTCTAAAAGCTTAAGATTCTTTGGATTTCTCACCAGGAACTATTATTATTATTATTATTCATATTCCTCTCTTGGATGTTGAGAGTTGAGACATGAAAGAAATTGGAATCAAAATTTGAACAAACAAAAATTAAAAACAAAACATGTAATTGGAAATTCCTCTTTTTAGATACGTGTAGAACAAGGAAGAATAAAAGAAAAATAAAACAGTGCTAATTTCTGTGAAATTCAACAAAAATATCGCTAGAGGTTTGCTTGTCTGTTTCATACGGTCACCAAGCTTCCTCACCAGCTCATAAAAGAATGGTGAAGGGAGGATGGATGATGGTGGACTTTTTTTTTTTGATCCACTTCATATATGTATAGTACTAGTAGAAGAAAATGCTATTTCATTAGAAGAATAAGAAAATATGCCAAGCATTTGGAATGGAATAAAAAAAAATTTAGTTGTACTTGTATGTAATTAGTTTGTCTCTTGATATAATTCATAAATGTGGGTTCAATTAACTGGTAAAATTTCTTATTGTCGAATAAAAGATCTAAGGTTTAAATCTCGTTCACACTCTACATCAAAAGTCAACTGGTGTATTGATTTGATGATAAAGAACAATCATTATAAAGCGAAAGTTATAGATTGAAATTCTAATATATCTATTAAAAAAGAAAAATTATAATTCATAAATAAGAAAAAAAGAAAAAGAAAAAGCAACAACCGAATCTAGACTTCTTGCATGCTTAGATCTAGACTTCTTGCATGCTTAGATGAAGGCCATTGATGGCCACAAGCATATCCTTAATTGACGTTGGTTAATTGGTTTCCCTTTTTAACTGTGATAAAGTAAACATTAATTGTCAACAAAAAAAGGGCATGAGGATGAGATAGCTTTTGGCATGACCTCTTTTAAAGCTATTGGAAAAAAAAAAAAAAAAAAATACTATGGAAAGGTCTCTATCTCTCTCAGACTTGATAAATGCTCATGGGAAAGAGAAAGAAATATGATAAGGATAAAATATAGGGACTTTTAAGGAAGAAAAATAATAATAAAATATTATTTAAATGAAAAAAAAATAAAATAAAGAATATGTTGGAGGGTGTATTTGCAAAAGTGGATAACTAAAATTGAAAATACATTGATTGGAACCCATGAGTCATGACACTAAATGGGTTAATGAAACAGTGATAAATGTTTAAGTACATGGCACACGACTTTACGCCCCGAGAAGGGTGGCCTGGTGGTTGGGATCCGTGAATCAACTTTGAGGTCCCTTGTTTGAGCTCGGGCTAGTACCTGGGGAGGAATGTGGGTATCCTTGCTGAGAAGCCCCTGATTACCAGCTCTCTTGAAGTGCTAGGGTGAGGTTTGTAGTCACCCTAGACCACAGTAACTATGGCTCAATCCAACATTCCCTAACGGGGGATGCCCTTATGGTCACGCCCAAGAGGGTGAGTCACAATGGTCACCTCCCCCCCCCCCCACCTTTTTCTCATCAAAAAAAAAAAAAAAAATGGCACACGACTTTACAGATCTAATAACATCTAGCATGAGATCCTTAGGAAGAGTATCTATGCCTCCCACAAATCTCTACGGTTACCTATAAATAAAAGCAATTCTTAATTATAAGAAGCATGCAATGCATATACACTCATGGAGAAATCAACACAAAAAAAGGGATAAACCCTCGAACTAAAATGGGCATAAAAAGTGGGAATTTCCTTGATGGAAAGCCTGACTTTAGATGAATTACATTCATCAAAGTGATTTCCAAGGTATTGTCATGTTTGATCCTCTAGTCCAGCTTAAACTCTGTAATTTAGACCTAGTTACAAATCATCCTTCTTCGACTCTATTTGTTATGTTTCTCTCTTTTGTGACGCCCTTCTAGTTACTATGATCATACATACATAATTCAATGCTCCTAAACCCCTAGCCTAGTGGAGTTATTTATTGTGGACACAAGCCTAAGCTCTCCATCAATAGGGCAAGAATTTGGTTGGTTAACCACTTTGCGTGTGCATTGTTCGCGAGTCTCACAAAAAGACAAACGTCATTTGCTTTTTCAATCTAATGTTTGCATACGTTTAGTTTTTTATTAACGGTAACATTATTCTTTCAAGAGTCCCACGTGCGCAATGGTAGTACTATCATTATGTTTCTCTCTTTTGTGACGCCCTTCTAGTTACTATGATCATACATACATAATTCAATGCTCCTAAACCCCTAGCCTAGTGGAGTTATTTATTGTGGACACAAGCCTAAGCTCTCCATCAATAAGGCAGGAATTTGGTTGGTTAACCACTTTGCGTGTGCATTGTTCACGATTCTCACAAAAAGACAAACGTCATTTGCTTTTTCAGTCTAATGTTTGCATATGTTTAGTTTTTTATTAACGGTAACATTATTATTTCAAGAGTCCCACGTGCGCAATGGTAGTACTATCATATCTGCTAACGGTAATATTATTATTTGTGAGCCCCACATTTAATATATTGTTATTTCTCTTTTAGTATTTTCTATAATACTTTGAAAAATAAGTAAGAATCTAAAAACTAAATAAGCTATTCCAAATACACACTTAATTAGACTTTGGGGGGAAACTGCTTAGATAAGGGTCATAGATGGCCACAAGCAAATCCGTAATTAATGTTGGTTTCCCTTTTTAACTAGTGATAAAGTAAACATTAATTGTCGACAGAAAGGGGCATGAGGATGAGATATCTTAGTTTGGCATGACCTCTTTTAAAGCTTTTGAAAAAAAAAAAAAAAAAACTATGGAAAGGTCTTTCTCTCAGACTTGATCAAATGCACATGGGAAAAGAAAGAAATGAGTAATATTGAGACTACAACTATTGCCACAACTTGCTCGTATGGCAAGTCGTGAATGGTGGAGTTATGGACCCACCACTTTTACTCCATTACTCACGACTTGTTACGTGAGCAAGTTATAACAAAAGTTATGATCTCAACATTTTTCCAAAAGGAATATGATAAGGATAAAATATAGGCACCTTTGAGGAAGAAAAATAATAGTAAAATATAATAATAAAAAGATAATTTAAATGAACTAAAAAAAAAAGAGAATAGAGAACATGTTGAAGGGTGTATTTGTAAAAGTGGATAACTAAAATTGAAAATGCATTGATTGGCACCCTTGACACTAAATGGGATAATGAAATGATGATAAATGTTTAAGTACATGGCACATGACTTTACAGATCTAATAGCATCTATCATGAGATCCCTAAGAAGAGTATCTATGCCTCCCACAAATCTCTACTGCAACCTATAAATAAAAGCAATTCTTAAAATTATAAGAAGCATGCAATGCATATACACCCACGGAGAGATCCCAAAAAAAAAAAAAAAAAGTGATATACCCTCAAACTAAAATGGGCATAAAAAGTGGGAATTGCCTTGATGGAAACCCTAACTTTGGATGAATGTAATTCATCCAAGTGATTTCCAAGGTATTGTCATGTTGGATCCTCTAGTCCGGATCAAACCCTGTAATTTAGACTTAGTTACAAATCATCTTTATTCGACCTTATTTGTCTTGTTTCTTTCTTTTGTGACACCCTTCTAGTTACTATGATCATACATACATAATTCGATGCTCCTAAATCCCTAGCCTAGTAGAGTTGTTTATCGTGGACACAAGCCTAAGCTCTCCATTAATAGGGCGGGAATTTGGTTGTTCGCAAGTCTCACGTAAAGACAAACGTCATTTTCTTTTTTGATCTAACGTTTGCACATGTTTACCTTTTTATTAACAAGAAAATCATTTTTTCAAAGGTCCCACATGCGCAACGGTATTACTGTCGTCTCTGTTAACGTTAATATTACTATTTGCAAGTCTCACATGTAATATATTGTTATTTCTTTTTTAGCTTTTTTCAATAATACTTTCAACAAAGAATAATAATCTAAAAACTAAATAAGCTGTCTCTCACAATCATTTAATCAGACTTTAGGGGGAAGTTGGTTTGACTATCTTATTTACTAGTAAGGGATTTAGTGCATTAGTCGCCGCAATTCTCTCTTTCTCTATCCACAGTACACATGAATAATTATTCCATTAAAAGCTATTTTACAGCATATCAAATATGCCTTCAAAAAATTTCCTAGAGAGAAGAGTGGTAATTAGAAGACTAATTTGTAGCTTAGTACAAGCAAGGCAAGAAGCACGTGCAGTTAATTATATCGTCACCAGCACACTTTTTATTACAGTAGCAAGCGTTTTTTCTGTTCCTACAAACAAAGAGACATGACTGGTCAAAACTTTCAAAAACTCAAACCCCAAGAGAGAAGAAAAAAAAAAAAAAAAAGTAGCACTAGTAAGAGTGCACAGTAGTAGAAGTAAGAGTAACTAAAAAAAAAAAAAGAAATTTGAGAAAGCTAACGGTGAAAATGAAATAGAAAGAGAGAAAAGAGAAGAAGATATGAACGCAAGCAAAGTAGCGAGCGTTAGAATTTATAGGAAGAGAAAGAAAGAGAGGAAATAAGGGAAGCTACGTAGAAATCAGAGAAAAACGTTTTTCTTCTTTTTTGATTTTCCAAATATTTTCATTTCATTTCATTGAATTGAATTCAATGGGATGAAAACAAAAACCGCCTAACAAACTCTTTCAATAGAAATCACCTCTCTCTCTCTCTCTCTCTCTCTTTTCTCTTTCTCTCTCCTTTTTTTTTGTATATATATTTGTATGTGTGTGTTAAATTTGGATGGGATTCTCACAAAGTGAGAGACAGTGAGAGAGAGTTAGGGTTTGGTTGCGGAATCTTTTCGGCTTGGAGATCTTGAGGATTGCGCTCGCTGTTTGATCCGCGCCGAGGTGATGGTTTTAATTTTTATTTTTTGTTGCTTTTTTTGATTTAGGTTTTGATGTTAAGTTTATGTGTGTTTTGGGTTAAAATTAGTGTTTGGAGTGGTGGAATTTGTATCTGCATGTTCATTTTTTATTTACGAAATTTGGTTTTTGGATTTGCCAATTCAATTGCGTGTTGATTTTATTGGTTTTCTATGGATTTATTTATTTCTGGTTTATTGCATGTGGAGGATTCAGGTGAATTTGTGGTTTTGATTTGAATTTGAATTTGATAAATGCTTCTTTTTTTGGTTGAAATTCTTTCCAGGGATGGAAAAGCTTGCATTTTGATTATACCCTTAATATATGGGCATGATATAATGTGTATTTAGATGTATGGAGCATCATATTTTGGTGTGAAATCGTTCCCGCCTTAGTAAAATGGTTGTAGATATATATTCTGGAAGTATGATCATATGAGAATTTTTGTTTTTTCATTGCTCACCCCCCAAAATATGTATATATTTTTTTTGAAAATCTTGCTGTGGGCTATGCTCTCTAGAAAAAGTTTCCAGGCAGTTTTGGCCCCAAAGGGAGGGGGAAGCGGAGATTTGAAGTACTAATCTCTGCTTCATGATACAGTCCTAGGCAAATGTTTTCTCGAGGGAAAACAAATTTTTTGTTGTTAAACACATTTCTAAGGTTGCATAGTGAATTTTCCCCAAGCTTCATTGTATGTATTTTGAGATCCACAGAGCCTTTAGGTATGGTTTTCCGGTTTTTAGAGTGAATCCATTCCTGCTTTCCCCAAAAATGATTATGGAGATATGTATCTGTAAAATAATTATGTGGAAAATTTTCAGTTTTCATGGCTTCCCCCAACAATATTAGGGAAGAAGAATTTCTATTCTAGGCTATGCTTGTTTTTGAAAAGGATTGTTTTGGGAAGAGGCCTTCTATTTTAGTTTTAAATGTGTATATGATTGAGGTTGCATGCTGATCTTAGGTACACTGCTTGGCATGGTTCAATGCATTTTGAGATTTGTTGGTCATCAAGCAGCTTCGTTCCTGCCCTGAAAGTGATTAGAGAGGTATGTATATAGTTAGGCTTTAGACATTTAGATTCTGCCACTTCAAGAGATACGTACTTTATTAGGGATATAGCTTCTATATAGATATCGTTGACAACTCAGCATGGAGGATATTTATTATATTGGCAGAGAAAGTTTCTCAGAATTAGAATAAGATTCATGTGGGATGAAATATTATATGATTGAGGTTGATTTGGGATTTGATTTTGATTTTGATTGCTTGCCACAGAAAACTTTTGGGCTATGTTTGTGTCCCTAGAAAATGTTCCTAGGGAAAAAAAATGGAGGGAAAGCATATTTTTTCAGTTATAAACAGATACTGAGGTTGCATGCTAATTTTCCCCAGGTTGCATGGCATAGTATGACGCCTTTTGAGATGTACGGCGCCTTATATGTCATTTGTCGGTTTATGGAGCAAAATGGTTCCAACCTTCTCGGAAATAATTAGATAGATCTTTTTGAGGGTTTCTGCCATTTAAGACATGCTTTTTGGGAGATCTAGTTTTTATGAGAATTTTTGTCGGCTTGGAGAATATTTATGATATTTGGCAGAAAGTTTTGGGAGAAAAGTTATTGGGAAAATAAAATGATATAAGAATCTGTATTTTATGATTGCAAGTGGATAAATGTGGAAATCATAGTTTTCCATATCAAAGTTGACAAAGCCTCAGTGTATGTGTCCCAGAATACATAAGGTGAGGAATGAGGTAAATTTGCAATATGGTTTTAACTGTTCACCCAAAAATGATTAAAAATTAAAAAGGAAATTTTGCTATTTTTTTTTACTGGAAAAGATTTTCTGGAGGGGAAACAGAATTTCTTTTTCTACATAGTTTCAAATGGATAGCTGAGTTTGCAAGATAAATTCTTATCTAGCTGCATGGCAATGTATAATGTGTGTTTAGATCTTTTTCTTTTTTTTTCTTTCAATAAAGTATAATGTGTTTTGAGATCTGTGAAGTCTTAAATATGATTTGTCGGTTTATGGAAAATTAAAAAAAATTTCCTTCCCAGGAAATGATTTTGTAGATGTATACTTTATAAGGATATTAATTATTTTAGATTCTCCCATTTTAAGATTATATACTTTATTAGGGATCTGGGTTTTTGTGAAGAATTTCTTTTAGCATGGAAGATAGTTAAGTTACAATGTTTCAGAGAGAACTATCAGGGATTTTTTTTTTTTGAAATAAAAATCGTATAGGAATGCTATTATACAGTTGTGCAAATGGATAAGCATACAAATCATAGTGTTGTGTATCTATCAGTATATACATCGCAGACTATAATAAGAGTGGTGGGTGGGTGGAGGTGAGAAAAAAAGAGAAATAAAAGGCAAGATCAGCATGGAAGTTAATAACCTGTATCTAATGGTTAAATTAGTATAGTACATGGTTATTACTTTAAACTAACCCAAGTCAAAAGTAAATCAACAAAACAAACCTCGACATTGTTATATCTGATTTGATTTGACTTATCAAAAAAAAAAAAATGTTATATTGATCATAAAAGACAATGAGTAATGCTAAACTTGCATAAACATTTGTACAAGCTGGTGTGATTTTTATATTTACAAAAATATTTTTATTAAGATCAGTTGTGATTTCATGTGTGAGGATTGAGTCCCACATCGAGAGACTAAAAGTAAAGAAAGTGAGTAGTTGATATACATAGTTGGACCCAAATCCATTGGCTTAAACTTTTGGGTTGGAGTGGTGATCCAATATGTAATCAATGAGCTCTTGGTAGATCCCCTGGGTGTTTTTGCTCCTAACAAACTAGTATCAGAGCTATTGTTCAACTTTCACTTGAACTGAGTGTCCTTGTCTAGATGCATTTGGTTTATGCTCTTTTGAGAGTGTGGGTGGCTCTTGGACCAAGTTGCGTTTGGTGGTCAGTGTATTTGGTGCAACTCTTGTATGTGTGACACTCTTGGATTTGCAAAGGACTCACACTCTAGGTGGAGTTAGGTTGATGTGATAGAGGCTCACATGGGAGGGGGAGGTTTGTTTTGAGTGCATGTGTGAGGGTTGAGTCCCACATAGTGAAAAAGTAAAGAAATTGAGCAGTTGATATACATAGTTGGGCTTAAACCCATTGGCTTAAGCTTTTGGGTTAGAGTGGTGCTCCAATATGTGTATTGATGGGCTTTTGGTGGATCCCCTGGGCACTTTTCATCCTAACAGGTAGAAGTAATGTAAAAGGATAGTTAAATAGGGAGGTGACAAAGAGTGATTTTGGATAAGATAGAACGGTAGAAAGAATGCATGTGTCACCCCAATTAGTTGACAAGGATCCATAAAGTCTGCCCTAATTTACTCAAGATTAAGGATTGGTTGAGTTGTAAGATTGCATAAGCATAAAATTATCGCTCTTAACTTCTCTAATTACTGGGTCATTCCAGGTTGCATTGAAACTGATAGGTAAGCTGGTTTTAACTAGATCAATACAATCTGCTTTGCTGAATGAACCAAACTGGCTGATAGGTTAGGTCATTTGTTCTCTGGTATGGTCTGGTTTCAATAAACATGGGTCTGGGGGGTTGAATGATGGGAATCAAAAATCAAACCTTGCCCAGGTGTAGGTTGGGATGTCCTTGCCTTGCCCTAGATATATTTATCAGAATAATACCCCTATCTATACTAAAATCTACTACCTATATTTTATTTATTTTTAGGTTGTTTGTCTATTTTGAGGATGTTCTTCAATGGATTTATGATGCAATGTACCTGCAACAAATGAGTGTTTCTAGCAACAAATGATGCTGGGCTTTTTTTCCCCCTTAATAAAAAAATTGTTGGCGTTCTCCACCAAAAAAAAAAAATTGTTGGTAACGAATGATGCCCAGGCTTCAAGTGTTGTGGTTCACCAATGTTCGAATTCTGCACCTGTACAGATTTTAGAGGCATACAGTTGGTGTGTGTTGGGCAAAAATTATTTTTGTCAACTTATTTTACTATTCAGCTTATTTTTGTTACTATTCATGGGCCCCACTGTACTTTTTGATACTATTCATGCGTCCCACTATACTATTTCAACTAATTTTTTCCTTTATCTACAGTACTTTTAGCAAAAAGTTTTCAGTTTCAGTAAAATAAGCGGATCCCAAACAAATCCTTAATTGGATATCCCTGATTGGATTGTAAGGGTGTGTTTTGTGGACGTGATGAGTCCCACATTGGGCGTTTACTAGGAAGATCTAGGCTATATAAAAATTCGAGGAACTCTAATTGTAACTTGACTAGTCCATTTGGGGTAAAAGCACAAATGTGGCTAGTGCTTTTCCTTGGATCATGACAAATAGTATCAAAGTCAATTTGGTAGTGCCTGTGTGGCTAGGGGGCATTACATAATGCTTTATTTATTATTCATCCTTTATGTGGTCAAAAGCATAGCATAGATAACAAAACCTGAGTGACTTTTCTATCCATAATCTTTCCCCATCTCTCTATGCCTTGTCTAGGGTTTTGAGATACTTGTTACGTATATTCCTTCCTCTGTGTTTTCTACAAAATTTCTGACCATATGTTTTTGACATTTCAAGGAGAACATATGTTGTAAGTTGTTAATTGTGCCATGTTTTTGTTTGTCTTCGGTCTTTTGATTGTCATTAACCTTTAGACTTCTTTTGAAGTTGGGGGCAAAATGGAAGTATATGCTTTGATTTGATAATCATCTTTGGGTGTCCAATGGTTGAGATTTTCACTACTGATAAATTTGGGTGTGTAGTTTTATTATATCATCTTTTGTGGCTTTATTTTTATCATTGTCTGAATTTTGTTGTTTCATCTTTTTTTCCCAATTTCTCATTGAATATTGTGTCCTGGACCATAGGTTGTTAAAATGGTGTTCAGATATTCTCTTGAGGATTCAACAACGAAAGTGCAAGGAGCAGGTTGTGAACCACCAGTCACAGTTGGTGTTCAGGGTTGTGTTAAGTCAAAGCTTCCCAAATCCCATGATCAAGACTTTGGGCTCTTACAGCAGAATTTGCATCTGTCGGCAGATTCTCTATTGGCCAGAAATAATAACTTAAAAGCAAGTGATGGTTTAAAATGTTTGCTTGACAAGGAGAGGCATGATTCTAATTTGGACCATATAGTACTGAAGAAAAAGAAACCAATGGCTATAGCAGGATCTGGAGAGAATCATGAAGGTCAAGCATCTGATGACAGCTTCCTACCAGGTCTCACGGATGATGTGGCTTTGGATGTCTTGGCCTGGAGCAGCAGATCAGGCTTTCCAAATCTGGCCTCTTTGAATAAGAAGTTCAAGTCATTAATTGACAGTGGATATCTATATAATCTGAGGCGGCGGCTTGGTGTGATTGAACACTGGATTTATCTAGCCTGTATACTAATGCCTTGGGAAGCATTTGATCCTGTGAAACAGAGATGGATGAGATTGCCCAGGATGCCTTGTGATGATTGTTTTACTTATGCAGACAAGGAGTCTCTTGCAGTAGGGACTAAGCTGCTTGTATTTGGCCGCGAGCTGTCAGGATTTGCAATTTGGATGTATAGCTTGCTTTCTCGTGAGTGGTCAAGATGCCCTCTAATGGACTTGCCCCGTTGTCTGTTTGGTTCAAGCAGCCTCGGGGAAGTTGCTATCGTCGCTGGGGGAAGTGATAAGTACGGTAATATTCTAAAATCTGCCGAGCTTTACAATTCTGAACTTGGTACGTGGAAAACTTTGACAGAGATGGGTAAGCCACGTAAACTGTGTTCAGGCTTCTTTATGGATGGGAAGTTTTATGTCATTGGCGGCATGTCGAGCCATACAGATCGTTTGACCTGTGGTGAAGAGTATAACATGGAGACTGGGACGTGGAGGAGGATAGAGAACATGTATCCTGTTTCTGATGCGGCTTCTAGAGAGCCAGCAATGTGCTCCCCTCCTTTAGTTGCTGTTGTAAATAATCAGCTTTATTCTGCTGATCAATCGACAAATGAAGTCAAAAAGTACAACAAGGTCAATAACTCATGGACCGTTGTGAAGAGGTTGCCGGTTAGGGCTGACTCATCTAACGGCTGGGGACTAGCATTTAAGGCATGTGGAAACAGCTTGTTAGTAATTGGAGGGCATAGGGGACCTGATGGGGAAGTTATCGTGCTGCACTCTTGGGAGCCAAAGGAAGTAAACCAAGACTGGCATGTCCTTTCTGTCAGGGAGCGAGCTGGTGCTTTTGTGTACAACTGCGCGGTAATGGGCTGTTAAATGTTTTGTTATGTGTTTTTTCTTTGGTGCAAATCTTTGACTTGAGGAAAAAAAACCAAATAATTTTATCAATTGGGATGGAAAAGGATGTTTTTCTTGGGTATCATCTATTGCGGAATTTATGTTTTTAACTTTGTGCATTCTTCTCCCATGGCCACCTGATATTGTTGGCTTTAAGAGATCATAAAGCTCTTTGGTCTTGGTTTTTTAGAATCCTAATTTGCTGACCATAAATAAACATCGGAACTTCATAATCTATTTATCCTGGGAGCTCATTGCCTAACTTTTGTAGTGTTATGGTCATTTGTTAGCTCCCAAGATAGTGTTTTGGCTCTGTTTCTTTTGTACCTATGACTGCATTACACCTCGGTGTAAACATACAATACTCGAGTACGGTAACGTTGTACTCCTGCTCGCATGAACATGAATGGTAGGTTCACCTTGTCCATGCTTTTCTTTTTCTGAAGGGTTACTAAGAATACGGATAGCATAGTACTTTAAATGTTGTATACGTCTTATAATGTTTCATCACAATTATAAATTATCATAGTGGGTAGCCTGTAACTTGAGTGGTTTGATCCATAGTTATTAAACCTGGACCAAACGTTGTCCCAATCTATGAGCTGGGTCATTGGGTCACTGGTTCAATTAGTGGGTCATCAGTCGAACCACAGGGTCAAATAACAAAATTTTAAAAATTATATATATATATATATATATATATATATATATATATATATAAAATTAAGTTTGAGAAATCATAACCTGAATATGTAAAGAAAAAATAAAAAAATAGGCATATGCCTAAATTAAACTTGCCATTATAATTCAAAATCAATGTTTCATAAGAAATAGCATTAGAAATTCTATAAAATTCACAAAGAAAATAGACAAATGTCATAAAATTGCAATAAAATCTTTGCTAAAGAAAATCTTGTTACATATCTAAAAATTATGTATATTAAATAAATAAAAAGGAAAATCTCAAAACTCTAATGCGTATTTCTCTCAATCTCTCACACACTCACACTATACACGACAAAAAAAATAAATAAATAAATAAACAAAAGATGCTTAAACTAAAAAGAAATCAAGAAATAAAGTATAAAATAAAAATAAAAAATAAAAAACCCTAAACAAAAGAAGATAGTTTGTGGCATAGAGTTATATGGTCATACTTACATGCTAATTGTTGGCCAAGTACATCTGTTCATAAAAAGGAAAATCTCAAACTCTAATGCGTATTTCTCTCAATCTCTCACACACTCACACTATACACGACAAAAATAAATAAATAAATAAATAAACAAAAGATGCTTAAACTAAAAAGAAATCAAGAAATAAAGTATAAAATGAAAATAAAAAATAAAAAACCCTAAACAAAAGAAGATAGTTTGTGGCATAGAGTTATATGGTCATACTTACATGCTAATTGTTGGCCAAGTACATATGTTCAGACTTCAAAGTATAAAAAAATTTATGCACAATAGCAGCCCGTAGCAGTAGGTTTTGAGAATTGTGAAAACTGAAAAATGAAACAATGCTTTTTTTGGATTTTTTTTTTAAAGGTTTTTTCTTGTTTAAATTATCATATTATCACACATTTAAATAAAAAAAGAGTCAATAAAGTGGATCTATTAATGTAATTTTACACAATTCACAAACTCTGCCGGGTTAATGAAACCTAACCGGGTCATACGGGTTGCTTAAAACCCACCGGATTGCACCAGTTTTGCCCCGTTCACATACTTTTCCGATCCAATTGATCAACCGGCCTGGTCAATACACCGGGTCACCGGGTTACTGGTTCGACGAGCCAAGTCGGGTCAGGTTTAATAACACTGGTTTGATCTTCTCTTTGTTTAAAGAGAGAATTAAATTGAAAGAGAAAATAAGGAATAATAAAGTAACATATCTGCCCAAGCTGTTCCTAGTCTGGTTCCTCAACAAAAAAGGGGGGAAAAAAAGTACCATATTTGCATATATAAAACAAAGGGCCTTGTGCTTTTTGGCACTGCAAAACGAGAGTTTGAATTCTCTTCTGTTATTGTAATTATCAAATTATATACGTTTCATGTTTGCATATATAATTCAATCCAATTGGGTTTGGAATTATTTTTATTTTCTTATGATGTAATGGATAGAACAATGAAAATCGAAGAAAAAAGAAAGGTCTAAATCTTGACCTTTTAGTTCAATTTAACGCCAATGTTTTTATTATTATTATTATTATTATTATTTTGGTGTAAAAAATTGTTTTCTAAAAGTATTTAGCATGGTGTTGCATATATATAATTAAGATGCATCCAATTTAAGAAGGAAATATAACTTTTTCTTCTCGTTTGCACTAATTTATCGAAACGGTATTCTAGGAAAATGAAAATTAATCTTAGTTATGGCAAAATTAATTAAAATGAAGGGAAAAATACAAAAATACCTTATGAGTTTGGAAAATTATTTTATGAGATGGTCTCATGAGATTCTTTTTATAATTTGTGTGAATCCCACACATATAGATCCCACTTATTGTGAGAAAGAAATCTCTCGTGAGATACATTCTCCATGAGTTTTAGATCAAAATTGAATTGAACCCTTGATGTTCTAATTTGAAATTAGAAACCCTAATCTTGAGAAGTACCCAATTAGTAATATTCTAGTCACATACATTCAATTTGTTCATAATCATGCTCTTTGATTCACATAATGATATTTGTTTATGACATGGTGATTACTTGCATGACGTGATATGACATTGGCCATAAAAAGTTTAGAAGATTGGTTCATCAAGCAAGGTGCTTAACACCTTCCCATCTTGTAACTTAGCCTCTAAACTTAGATCAAGATTTCATAAATTGGGTTTTATCCAATGTAATGTTACATTTTTTAGGGGGTAACTATGACCACCAATGTAATTCTTAAATTGTACCTAGGTCTAAGACCTAGTAAAGTTATTTTCTATTTGATGTAATTTTTTTATATCGCTCAATAAACAAAGTATTTTCTTTATCACTTGGTTTTCATTTTTTTTTTCTAACTTAAATAAAGCAAGTGGTGATTCAATGTAAAATCTTTGATTTAAGAGAAAAAATATATTCAGTTTAATCATTATTTTAAGGGCCATTGACATAATCTCACTCACTCATTCACATGAGTTTAGTCCAATAAACCAAAGTGGGCCGAGGTTGCGGTTTCACAATGTGCTACTCTTGGTTGTTACTTCTTGTTGTCATGGTGGTTTGTTGGTGTTGACAAAGAGAGATGAGGAATGAGGCCAATAAGAGAATTTGTTTTCTCAAGTTATTTTTCTTGGTTTTTTTTTTGGTTGACCATGATGAAGGGGAATGATGGAGAAGGCAAAGAAAAGAGGAGCCAAGATAGATAACTTTTGCAACGACAGGAGTAATTTTTCTACATGCCTAGGAATTTTACAGAGTAAATTGCTTAATGAAATGACTGGTACGAGAATTTGCCCAAGTTATACTCCTTTATTTTTTTCAAACCCAACCGACCGTCTCTCTCTCCTTGCTTGTTTGTTACTCTTTCTAGAACTCATCAAGCAACTAACTTGACAGGAGAGTGAAATCTCCTAAAAATTTCACTCATCTGTAGACAAAATATCTTATATTTTCCTTGCTCAATTGACCCATTTGTTTCTCTCTAGACCCCTTAGGTTTTTTTTTTTTTTTTTTTTTGTTGGTATCTCACGTGAGATTAGCAAATTGGACAAAACATTGACAAAAATGCTATTTGGTACAGTACAACGTCAAAGTTACTATACTAAAAATAGAATGAGGGTCTCAATGCAATAGCATAAAAGTCCAAAGGGCCGTGAACACACGCATGAGCTCTCTTTTTTATTCCATAAAAAATAAATAAAAGTCCAAGGAGGACGTTAGTGTGATTTGCCCCCATAAAGATAAAAATAGAGAAAGAATAAATAATCTAATTCATAGTATGTAAAAATGGGTTAGCTAAATTATAAAATTTAACTTTTTGACTGCTACCATTACAAACCAACCCAAACGAACGCATTCAATATTGGCATCGTTTGATATTAGAATTTTTTTTTTTTTTTTTTTTTTTAATTTGATAATTAGGAAAGAGTAAATTTGAACCGAATGTCTCTTTCTAAAAACAAGAAGAAGTATCAACCAACTGAGCTACAAGGCTTTTCACATACTCATCTTTTCTATTACTTCATACACATTGAAAGAATAGCCATTTTGAAATTAATGAATTTACAAAACCGTATATTACAAATGCAGTATCATTCATCATAGTAATTGGATACTACTTTCTTTCATACCCCAATAAAAAAAAATTTATACACACGAGCATTCCACCCAAAAATCAGACCAATGTCAGATATTGCTTCATTGTATTGCCCTTCACTAACCATCATCCTTTGATTGCTCACGTAAAAAATTGTCCTAAGGTGATGAATAACTTTTCTCAACATTACTGAAGAACTTTTTACCTGCAATATTAATCCTAATATTTAGGAAAATATTTATGAGCAAGGTGCAAAAAGGAAGGCCAAAAATGACGTGGATATAAGTTTTAAAATTTTAAAAATTCAAAAAAAAATTCAAAAAACAAAAACAAAAAGATGATTGTTAGAGGCAACTAGGAGCAGACCTAGATAGGGCCAAGTGGAGGATCATATAGACAACTCAATTAGTTGAGACTAATGCTTAGTCGAATTGAGTTCAAGACCAAGAAATGCATTAATAATGAACAACGCAATGACACTAACCGAGTTACCCTACCACCGTATAGCTAACCTTGTAATGTCAACAATGCTATAGACACAACACAACAAATTTCACAAGAGAATATTTAGACACATAATTTGACACTTGTTAATGTGGCATATGGTTAGTAATAGGTAAAAAGAGTTATGTCAGTAGTGGGGCCCAGCAAAAAAGTAAAAACCAATAAAACCTTGCTAATTCAATTGGTGTGAACAAGTTGTCAAACTTTGTGTGTATAGCATTATTCATTTCACAACTTGTTAAGTTTGACAGACTATAATTGAAGCAACATTTCTTTCACATGAGACCATCACTGACATCACTTTTATTATACACCAATTACAACTTGTCATTTCAACAACTGTAAAATTAATTTGTTGTGATGTAAGAGTTATTGGTGTAACTTACCAATCCCCAAAATAAATAAATATATAAAGCTCTACCCTACTATAGAAGTTCTTCATTTTTAAAGATAATATAACTGCTAGCTCTATAATAAATTGTTGGTATAAGTATAATTTCTCAAAGGATAAATTTGTTAGGCATGACACCTCAAATGGCCAAAAAACATAAAATTAAATTAAACCGAAAATTATTGGTCATCATCTTTTTATTATGCTAAGGGCCAACATGCTACTCCCAAGTCTAAAAAGCTATTCTACACACCTGCATTTTAACCTTCTAATTTCAAATCTTAAGCACTATTTAAAACAAATTACTTGATGTAATCCTTACAAAAATTTTGATATCATAAGAGATAATTTGTCTTATAAAGCTGGTACATATTGGTGTGTAGCACAAATTACTTCCTATTTCCTAGGCCCCAAGATTTAGAATCAGCAGTAAGGCGACTGATTCAACAATTATGGTGAACTCAATAAATATCAAAATCCATGTCTACCTAGACCACGGAACTGCATATCACATAATACTTAAAAAGTGTTGAGTGTAGTGACCTGAATATTGTACCTGTTTTGGCCACGAACCGTAACATTGTACAAGAATTTTCCTGTTCAATATTACATAGAAACAAGGGAAACAAAGGGGTGATTCCAAATACTCAGATAGGTTATGCAGAAATTGAACTTTAATTGATACAAAAAATGAAATAATCTAATTATTACATACTTACCACAAATTACATTAATCAATTGGATGTTTGTCAGCTTGGCGAGATGTATAATGTGCAGAAAGCAAAAGCAGAGAAAGGAAAGCACTGGCCACAAAGATCGCATCAAACCAACGGTGGTAAAAGTCAAACTGAATATCTCCTAAGACATCTGTTATGATGATCCTGCCAAGAGAACCCAACCCATACAACACCAATCATATCAGATCTAATCTCATAGCTGAATGAACTATCACATTCTACAGAAACAAACTAAGCAATTAAATACTAACAGATTCAGTTCGCTTGCATTTCTACAATTTAATAGTTTCAGAATCAAGAAAAATACGGCAGTAACAACATTATATATTTATTAAAAATTCTTTAATTGCAATCTACAGAAAATTACAAGTAGACAACTACATAATATGATTGTCACACATAAAATTTACCTTCACCTGAAAGATGGCATGGCAATACCTGGAATGACTTTACCCAATATATTTTTTTTTTGATAGGTAAAATTTACCCAATATATTCAATAATGCATCCTAATTGTAAAGCAATGAATTCAACCATAATAAGAACAGTCTCAAGCCTTAAGTTGGTGTTTCCATCAAGAACTTTCTTCATAATTCCAAGGCTTTAATCTTATCTTGCATTGCTCTACTTGAATGACCATCCCACTACATAGGTCATATTCTCTAACTGTACATACTACATTAGACAATAGACAGCCCCCCACCCCCTTCTCTCTCTCTCTCTCTCTCTCTCTCTCTCTCAATTTTACTCTCTCCCTTCACAAGAAGATTGTCTACACAAGAGGAGCAATAAGGGCCTTCCCTAGTTCCCAGACTCACAAGAAAGAGCATGATTATCTTCTACACAAACCCAAAATTCATATTGAGGTAGGTCAGACTAGGAATCCTGCCTACAATTGCTTGATTCATGCTCAAGGGGCATGGAATTGTAGAAACTGTAGGGTTTTTAGATTGAATAGAAAAGAGAGGATTCTAAGGCCAAGAAAGTGGTTCCGGAAAATGGGCAGGTTGTAGGATTCAGAGGCAGTGATAAATAAAGAGCTTTAAGGCTTGTTTTAATTGGTTATTTGCAGGCTAGTGGCTAGGCAGTTTTATACAGTAAGGAAAAGGGTTGATTTGGCAATGCAAAAGATGCGAAAAGAGAGCTAAATTGTATCTGCCCAGGGGCTGTGAACAATAATATGAGAGAGAGAGAGAGAGAGAGAGAATATAGAGAGTACATAGAAATAGTTATTTTGAGGCCATAAGGCTTTGTTGAATTTGTTGAATAGAATGGGCTTTGGAGTGAAGTGGTGTAAGTGGATCCGTACTTGTATTTCCACAATTCAGTTCTCGGTTTTGATTAATGGGTCTCCAGTTGATTTTTTTGGTAGTTCGAGGGGTTTAAGACAAGGGGATTCGCTATCTCCTATGCTGTTTTTGATTATGATGGAGGTGCTTAGTAGGATGCTGAGAAGAGTGGAGGGAGCTGGCTTGATCCGTGGTTTTAAAGCTGAGGGTAGGAGGGGTGGTGGAGAATGTGTTACTCATCTATTATTTGCAGACGATACCATCCTTTTTTGTGATGCGGATGTGGAGCAAATTCTTCATATTCGGCTGTTGTTACTCAGTTTTCAGGCGGTTACAGGTTTGAAGGTTAATGTGCATAAGAGTGAGATGGTTCCTAGGCTTTGTTGAATTTGTTGAATAGAATGGGCTTTGGAGTGAAGTGGTGTAAGTGGATCCGTACTTGTATTTCCACAATTCAGTTCTCGGTTTTGATTAATGGGTCTCCAGTTGATTTTTTTGGTAGTTCGAGGGGTTTAAGACAAGGGGATTCGCTATCTCCTATGCTGTTTTTGATTATGATGGAGGTGCTTAGTAGGATGCTGAGAAGAGTGGAGGGAGCTGGCTTGATCCGTGGTTTTAAAGCTGAGGGTAGGAGGGGTGGTGGAGAATGTGTTACTCATCTATTATTTGCAGACGATACCATCCTTTTTTGTGATGCGGATGTGGAGCAAATTCTTCATATTCGGCTGTTGTTACTCAGTTTTCAGGCGGTTACAGGTTTGAAGGTTAATGTGCATAAGAGTGAGATGGTTCCTATAGGGGAGGTTGATGATGTGCATGCTTTGGCTGAAATTTTGGGCTGCAGAGTTGGAAAGTTGCCTATGTCTTATCTTGGTATGCCGTTGGGGGCTTCACATAATTTCCCTTCAATTTGGAATCCTATTTTAGAAAAATTTGAGCGGCATCTAGCTGGGTGGAAGAAGTTGTATTTGTCTAAAGGGGGTCGATTGATGCTACTCAAGAGTACGCTATCTAGTCTTCCTACCTATTTTCTTTCGTTATTCACAATCCCTACTCATGTAGCTAATAAAATTGAAAAGTTGCAAAGGGACTTTCTATGGGGTGATAGCAAGACTCATCTGGTAGGATGGGATAAAGTTTGTGCGCCTATAGCCAATGGTGGCTTGGGGATAAGGAAACTTACCACTTTTAATAAGGCCTTACTGGGGAAATGGTTGTGGCGGTTTGGGAAGGAAGAGGGTCGGTTATGGAGGAGGGTGGTAGTTTCAAAATATGGGGAAGAATGGGGGGGTTGGACCTCAAAGTTGGGTAGGGGAGTTCATGGGTGTGGTTTGTGGAGAGGTATTCGCATGGGTTGGGAGGAATTTAGCAAACATTGTCAGTTTGTTGTTGGGTTGGGGAATAGAGTGAGGTTTTGGCAGGATGGATGGTATGGGGATCAACCTTTTCTATTGGCTTTCCCAAGGCTGTATGGTATTGCTGTTGATAAGGAGGTTTCTGTAGAAGCTTCTTTGTCAAGGCAAGGGGCGGAGGATAGAAGAATTTAGGATGTTAGTTTTATTCGAGAATTTAATGATTGGGAGATGGATGAAGGGCTGCATTTTCTTCATATATTGGGAGCTAATACTCCTCCAATGGATGTGGGAGACCGGTTGAGATGGAAGTTGAAGCCTAATGGGGTTTTTGACATTCGGTCATATTATAACAAATTAAGGAACTCTCCCTCAACTGTCTTTCCTTGGAAAGCTATCTGGAAAGTTAAGGCCCCCAGGCGAGTTTCCTTTTTTGTTTGGTGTGTTGCTTGGAATAAGATCCTAACGGGTGATAACCTGAAATTGAGGAGATTGGTTTTTGTGGACTGGTGTATTATGTGCCGTCTTTGTGGAGAGACGGTAGACCACTTATTTCTTCATTGTGAGATGGCTTATCGGTTTTGGAGCTTTGTCTTTTTATCTTTTGGCTTGTCTTGGGTTATACCTAGATCGATCCCAGATTTGCTTTTTGGGTGGTGGAATTGGTTAGGGAAGCGCTCATCTCAGATTTGGAATTTAGTTCCGTTATGTATCCTTTGGTGTATTTGGAAGGAACGAAATCGGCGGACTTTTGAAGATTTGGATAATTCCGGTGATCAGATGCTTGCTTCTTTTAGTGGAACTCTTTTTGATTGGTCTCGGGCTTGGGGACTCACGACTAGTGATTCTCTCCCTTCTTTCCTTAGTTCTCTTTCTCTTTGTAATTAATTTGTTGTTTGGTTTTTCTCTTCTTATGTTTTTTCTCTGTTTCCTTCTCCTTGTATTTCTTGGGTTTGCTCTTTGTTTTTCTAGCATAGAGTAGCCTTTCGTATATATATCATTCTTACTTATCAAAAAAAAAAAAAAAAACTCTTCGTTGTTCAACTAGAACTAGGACTCTAACTAGGAAACAACAACAACAAAGACTTAGTCCCAAAACTTTTGGGGTTGACCTAATCAGGAAATTACAAACTTAAAAAAAATTAAACCAACCTAAGGGCCATATATACATGCCCATTGACTAAGTAATATTCATACTATTAATTTATCCCCAAAAAATACCCTAATATTCATACTTTATTATTATGAAATAAGACCATTGGCTCACAACTATGACCCATGTTTAACAATAATGAAATTAGGAAGATAACCTTGACTCACAAGTGTAAATAAAACTCTACCATCCTAATAATCATCACGGACACTAGTTTCCAAACCAAAAGCTTTCTCAAATTTCATGAGGACCATAGCTTTACTCTTTGCCTTCCAAAAAGTATATTTCATGTCTAACCACACTAAGATGCAGCATCAAAAAACTCTTTCAATCTTTAGAAGACTGGGTATTTGGGTTTCTTCTTTTCTTAATAAATTTCTTTGTTCTATAAAAATCTTTCTTCCCAAATCTGTGGGTGATTTAATAATAAAAGAATTTTCAATCACAGGCAAGACACCTGGGGATTAAAGGCTCATTTAAGACTTCTGCCAAAACAAGCCACATGAGTCAAAGGCATGCACTTTTATGGAAGCGCACTCAACAAAGATGGGTATGCACATATTTTTAATATTTTATGCACAATTATAGAAGCACACTTGACAAAATGGAGAGTTTCAAGTGTCAAATAAATGTGAAATCATTAACAATCACCTTCAGCAAAATCAATAGCACTCACAAGCAGATTGTTATATACTAAAAGAAATGCAAAATAATAAATAATAATAACACTCTCTCCATCCCATTTTGTTTGTCCAGTATACCATTTTTAGCTGTCCCAATATACCTGTCCAATTTTAAAAATCAGTAGTCATTAATTTATTGACCTCCCAATATATTTCTAGCCTTCATTTTATTCAGGTTCAAATTCTTGAAAGTTTATAAGGGAAATTTTGAAAACAAATATTTTTCTTTCATAGACTAAGCTTTAAATGATGTTCCATTAAAAAGATTATTTTCTAAACTAGATAAACAGAAAAGGGACAGACAAAGGAGAGAGTAATAACACAGCACAGTAATGAGCATACCTGTATTCAGTTGCTAAGCTTTTCCTTATCAAAAGAATTGAGGAAACAAAATACATTCCCATAATCTCAGACAGAAAAAGTACAACGTTACTTGAAGATCCACTACCAACTCTGGAAACTGCAAAAAAGAACTGCAGACAGCCAAAAACTGCAAGTTAAGCTTCAGAATAATAGAAGCCATGAGACACTGTCCGTACCAAAATAAAACAAATATTTCAAGAGGAAATCAATCGTGCTGAACTGAGCATATAACCATATTCATCCTTTTAAAATGTTATTCTATTTGCTTAACTAACTAGAATGAGAAGTGAAACTTTCCCAAAAGGTTATTATAATAAACCAATGAGGTCACTTTTCATCATTTTAGAATATTATAGATGCAAAAATATGAACTACATGGGACCAGTAGACACCTAGTTGTCTACAAGCATCTGGGCTGAAAGCTTCTTTTCTCTCATTACCGTCTCAAAATCCTTCATTCCATGGAATATCTGTTTTATTAGCAGTAATGAAAATGTGCTGACCTTTCATTAAGAAGTTCAATGTGCTATGACCCTTCATCAAGAAGTTCACACTTCACACATTACTCAAATCAATCCAAGAGAGCACAAGGTAAATCATAGTCATTTAACTTAAGCAATACATTGAAATGAAAAGATATCAGAAAGCATGATTACCTTCATTAGATTTGTTAGGAATCCTCGAACTGATATAACGATCAAAATTCCAATGAATAACAACGAAATATACTGTACAACATTAACAAAAGAAAGGTAAGAGAAATACAGCATCAGACAATGCAAGACATATCAGCACTTAAAGACACACATAACAATGCCAGTAGCAAAAGCACTGGAAGCTTCCTTTGTCTATTGCCATTAAACTATCTATCATCTGAAGCACTAGCACTGTTGCTTTTAAATATTACACACAAACACTGAATCATGTAGTCATAAGATTAAACTGTCTTCTTCAAACTTTGATTATATTAACAGAAATAAGCTAGACATACACACTGAATTGTCCTTTTCACAAGAATTGCACAATTAAAAGAGATGCCCCAATGAAGCTACAATACCTTCAACTGAAATTCAAGTAATAGTAAAACCAGTGCGTAACTGAATAATATCACCAATCCTAATTAATGAAACAAGAGTAGAAAATAGAGAACAATCACCGTCCCTTCTATAAAATAAAAAAATATAATATCTAATAAAATGACATGCCTAATTCACATATTTTACAAACTGGAATTACAATCTTCAAGTTTATTGTAAGATTCTATAGTTACTATGAAACAAATATATTCAGGATGAAAAGCTGAAACCAGAGTCAGAAGTAATTCCAAAAGTTAGTCACTCCAATTTTAAGGAGGTCAGCATGTAACCTTCATCAAATGGGTTAGACAAGCATAGAAATGGAAACAGAATGAATGAAGGGGGCGTGAACCTTGATCTAATGGGTTTTGAGACCATCCTTTCTAGCACTGGTTGTCCAAAGAGATACATGCCCCACAACAATTTAACAAAACATGCTGAAATATAATGAAGATCATATCATACAGAGACTAGGAAAACTGCTCATTGGTTTAATTCAAAGTTATTGCTCATTCATGCATATCACCAGTATGTAACATGGAATAAATAGAAAAAGGAGGTCATATTATGTAAGTCATCAAAAACTCAGTGCCTACTCGCACTACTATTCTGTATAAGTCTTCAGTTTTCAAAAAGCATTGCCACCTAAATTGTTAACAAAATGAAAACATTGAGCAATAATTGACACCTGAAAGAATTTATTAAATTTATTGAACACAAATAGTAGTAAAACATAATCTGGAACTGATTCAAAGATATGGCAAGCAACATTGACATCTAACCTGTGACAATAATGCAGCATTGATTCCAATATCAAAGAACTGCAAGAATATGCTTATGGTCATAGTCACAGGATCAACTGAACCAGCCTGTCAAAGAAACAGATAAAAGTGCAATACATTAGCAAATGACAACGCAATTTGAAATGGTTCAAAGACGAAACAAATTAAACAACAACAATTAGATGGAAATCATAAATACAAACATGAAAAGATCATCAAAAAGGGATTATCAAGGGATAATAAAAGTACCTCCTTGAAAACAACGCTTTGCAAAGACTGCACAAAGCAAATAGATCAATCAGGCACCTCACTTTCCAAGCAGTAAAAATCAAACCAGAAAAAAGGAAGACTATTCGAAGGACATAAAAAACAAAAAACTAAAATACGATATCACCAGAAAGTTTGTAATTCTAACTTTAGACAGTAAGGAGCATCAAAGGGAACATATATGCAGGTTTTGAATAACACTCCAGCTGTTTATCAATATATATTTATGATGTAGGAGAATTTAACTCAAATTAGTTGCACGTCACAGAGAATGTTGTACAAAAATCCTCACTGTCAAACCGTGCAACTTTTACTATTCATATTTTTTTGTACTTATCAAAAAAAATAGTTGATAAATAGTTTTGATGCAATATTCTAATTTAGTATTCTGCTGGATTCTTGCCCCTTTTTTTCATGAAAACAGATTCACTTAATAATATATAAATTTATGGTTTTAAAACTGAACCAAACAAAGAATCAGAAAAAATAATAGTTCTTAGTTGTATGGTCCGATTAGGAATTCACCAGTGGTTGCACCATGGTTTGAATGGTGGTCAGACTATGGCATCATAAATAATAAATATTACAGGTAAATATATGTTGCCCAATTATTAATTTGTGAGCCCAATCACTCCTAAATATGCTTCTTCAATTTTAACATAGGATGGAGGTTTACAAAGGATTACTTATTGAAAATTGTCATGTAAACTACCGATATGGAACTTTTTCATCTCAAGAATGAAAGATAAAAGGGAATAATGGTTTAATAGTTTTAGTTGAGTCAAATTTCTTAATAATATGGCACATTAACTGAAACAACTTTACCCAAAAACATTAGTCTTTTGTTTCCCAGAAACCAAGTGCAGAATAACAGTTTAAAAGTTTTTGATCCAGGTCCAATCTCCTTGATTGCAGAAATATTAGGTGAAAATTGGAAACAGACCAAAATTGAAAATATTCCTAATGACAGATTAGACATTTTGGATCTTTCAATACATATACAATTTAGAACTCAAATGAAAAAAGAACTTTGGTTCAAATAATGCCAAACCACATCCCCCAAACTGAATTCACCAACATTATAATTATTGGTTAATGGTTGATTAGAGAGGCAGAAGCAATTCTATGTTCTGTTATACAATATCTCGGTATTACACCATATCCCCAGCACCTCAGAAGCACCCTTGGATCAACTCGTCAGGCTCCAATTGAAATACAAACCACTCAAGATCCCAACATCACAATTGCATTTTTCCACTTAGACAGCAGCTTTAGGTAACATTTTGACGGTCAGAAAAATCTTACGTTTGTTGACTGGTAGCAGGGAGTCAATAGAGCATTTTTTACTACATTGTCTAGTGGCATGAGACATTTGGCCTTTTGTTTTACCTTATTCAGGGTAGTTTGGGTTGTGCCAAAAACTAACTATGCTTCAGATTTGGCAGAGTCGAAAAAGAAGATTTCGTCCTCATATTCATTCAAAGATTTGGAAACCAGCTCCGTCATGCGTTTTGGGGAAATTTTGGCAAAAGAGGAAAATAAAAACCTTTGACAGTGTCAAGCGCCCCAATCATGTTATTAAGCAAACTTTGATGAATGAGCAGATGACTACCTTGGATAGCATCCCTTCCTCTTCTTTTCTAAAATTTATAGATCTTTTGAACTTTAGATTGTAATTCTTTAGGAGTGATTCAAATGCAGAGTATTGCAGACACAGTATATTTGAACTCTCCCCTCTTTTGCATAAAATTATTTTTACTAAAAAAATTATTATTGACCTTTATCACAAATTTTGGAATTTCCAAAAAATGCTTACCCAAATTTAATTATGGCATGGATCATAATTTTTTCCCTTTTTTTCAAATAAGCAAGAGCAATTATTAACAAATAAACAGAAACAAGAATTTTAAGATGCAGCAAAACAAGCTGCAAACATTTGTCTTAGAATTTCTGGAGGATCATTAAGTTTTGTGATTCTAAAGGGAATACAATTTAAGTTTTGCCCTCAATTCTTATCCTTATTGCTTTTGCTACCAATGAAATAAGGTTTTTAACATGCTGAATTTAGTAAGAGAATAAATGAAATGTCCTCAATTTATAAACCCGATAAAACAGATAATACCTTAATCATTTTGTACACACAATAGACTGAACAGGCATAGCCAAGTAGATTCTGCATGTGACCCCTCCAGGTTCGAGAAAAAGCAGCAGCCTCCTGCAAATTAAGAAAGAAAAGTGAGAACTAGTTTACCTGTTCAAAATTTCACTAAAAAAATACATTGATTGCAACAACAAAAAATTCATGCACATAAATGGTTGCAGATTTACGACACAATATAAGTGCTTGGGATAATATTAAAATATAATTTTCAATGACAAACAGAAAACGTTCAGAAGAAAACTACCTGCATTACAAACATTATAGAAAGGAGTAGCAGAAAACAAAGCTACAATGGTTCCTTTTGTTGGAATCTGTTGTTCATTAGAGAGGTGTATGATTGGGAATTATAATCAATGGCTCACTTGTTGGAGGACATTTATGCAATGAAGTTAATGTGTGGGAAAAAAGGGGGGGTGGGGAGGAGTATGAATAAGAATAAGAACAACCTGGTCTGAATCCCTTCAAAATCTAAAGGCTCTCAAGTGAAGAGCTACTTCAAGGTACTAAGAGAAGGAGGAAAGTCTTTTTCTTGGATTTGGAAGGTTAAGGCACCTCCAAGGGTGGCTTAGTTTCTCGTGGTGTTAGACATTAGAAAAGAGATGAGGGTTGATACTCACGGATTGGTGTTTTTATGTGCAAGAACCATGGAGAGTGTGGCTCATCATTTTCTTCATTGTGTGGTGGCTCAAGAGTTATTATCTTCGATTTTCTCTGTTTAGAGTCTCTTGGGTAATGCCTTCTGTAATCGTGGAAATGTTGTCAACTTGTCATGTTGGAAGGGACGTTTGGGAAAACATAGCAATTGGGTGATATTGAAAGTTGTTCCTTAGCGTTTCAAGTTGTGTTATGTCTTTGTAGAGAAAGAATGCCCGTTACACATGGATGCGATATATTAGAAGGCCAAACTGTGTGTGATACTACAATGAAAACACAGATCAGAATTTGACCGATTTTCCCAACAATTCATACTATGAAGCACAATAATATATGCTCCCAGAAACCAATTTTGTTTCACACATTACACGACCTTTTTTCTTTTTCAACATTTATAACGTTTTCTCAGATTTAATAAGATTCCACTCAAGACATCTTTTGCTCAGCTCTTACCTCTGGAGATTCCAATACAGTGTTGTTAAAAGCACAGCAAGGCACATCTCAAGTGAGAAGTACATATAAAAAGCATTGTGTGGCCCATACCATTTATCGCTCAATCATGCACATAAGGATAAAATCAGGCACCTTTGCGCCAAGTGCAAGACACAAAAAAGAGCACCCTTAAAGTTGTAAGTCAATGTTTCATAAATTTCCTCTTTTAAAGAGTATAGATTGTGTATTCCTTGTTTTTTTTTATTATATAAAAGTAAAATAAATTGTGTATTCCTTGTTAGCAGGACCTTTTCACCTTTTACAATGTTAATATTATAGTAGTAACTAAGTCATGTACTTAAATCTAAATATGGTATTTACAATTATTTATTGCAATATGATTCAAATCTCACCTCCCCCTTCCCCACTATCTACCTACCAAAAACATCTTGCAATATGATTTTTTATAAAATAATAATTCAATACAAAGCACAAAAGGGGCACAGCCCTAATACATGCAATGTATACAAGAGAAACCCCAAAAATAGAAACAAGAAACAAAGAAGCTGGTTTCCAAAGTTCAGTAGATGTTAAAATACTATTGCACAATTGGATATGAGGTAATGTATTGCTCTTCAAACAGCCTATGTAGAATTTGAACCTCCAAATCTTCATTCCACCACACAACACCATAACTATTTGATCTAAATAGAATAGACCAAATAACCATAAATATGATTTTTAAACTATCTTAATTATGTCAAAACTCATTTTCCCTGGAAGTAAATTAATCCTTCATTGTACAATGAACAGCACTTCAACAAAGTATCATTGTCATTAGCAGAACAACAGCACTGGCCCTCAAATGTAAAAGGTATTGTGCAAAAGAAATGGTAGAAAGGTTATATGTAACACAGTAGATGCAGAAACATGTTGTTGAAATCAAAATAGGGAACCAAGTGTATATCACATTTATAAAATAAAAATACTAATAATTATTATTTCAAAAAAATAAATAATAAAAAACCTTCGCTTGCCGAAGCTCATAGATTTCCAAAAATAGCTGCTTTGAGAGCTCTTCTAAAGCTTGTACCTCTGCTTCCATGCTTTTGATGTCTTTAAGAAAATAACAACAAATAAATAAATAAATAGATATGAAGAAACATTATTGAACCTTAAAAAGAATAAGGAGATTAAGAAGTATTGGAACCCCATACCAAAACTTGTTTTTGATAAGTTGGTTTGCATGAGTGGTTGATGTTGGTAAAGTAGGGGGCGAGGGGTTGTAGATCTGCCTCTCTGGTTAACATTGGGCTACTTTTTCTTTTCTTTTTTTGGCTCAGATGCTTTTGATTAGGTACCCTAAACACTATTGGCCCTAGGTTTTGGGCTTGGAATTCAAGGACTCTTTCACAAAATATATGGATAGAGTAAGTTAAAACTAGGCTATTATTAAACATTAGGACAAAGTTTTGGGAGTAAGGCCTTGTTGTTATTGTAATAAGAAGGTTGGGCCTATTCTGACCTATGCTTTCTGAGTTTCCTAAAGACTTAAAATAAAAAAAAATAAAAATTGGGCCTGATTAATTCTCAGTTAACTCTTTCTTTTTTTGTCAAGTTATACATGCACCCAGTGGGTTTTAAATCCACAACTTCACTGTCCACCCATTCTTAGGGGAGAAGGAAGTGTCATTTGAGCTAAAGCTCATTGGCAATGCTCAGTCAACTGTAATACCCAACAATCTCTTCTTCTTTTAATTTGTTGGTGTTTTTTGATTGTTTATTTACACAACACTGAACTCTCAATGGGTTATGGATCGGATTTTGAACCTACAATTTCACCCTCCACCAATTAATTTTCTTTTTAAAAATAAAGTGCTATTGGAACTTATTCAATAAAAATATTTAGACTAAAAATCTAATGTTTGAATTACTTTCAAACATATTTTCAAATGTTTTGATGATTACTTATTTTTTTAAAACTAAATGGACAGATACTCAAAAATATATTTTATGTTAATTAATGGTTGTGTCTATCTTATATTGTATCCAATTTTTTCAGAACTTGTCGTATCACTACATCCATATTATGTTGCACCCTCCCGAGTCTGTGCCTATACTTCCTAGCATTTTACATTGCCCAAGCAACTATCTGTTCATAGATTTATAAAAGCTTGTCTTTTATAAAAAAAAAAAAAAAAAAAAAAAAAAATGTGGATCTTGAACAATTTTCTTAAAAATATAAAATAAAATATTCTAATAAACATTCACATACAAATACACGTACATAATGTGGATGCGTGTGTGTGTAGCCAGAATGAATACAGAGTGACCAGAATATTAGTCTAAAAGAAAGAGACTGACCTTGTTCCCTTTGGTCTTCATGCACAGATCGTACAACTGTGCCAACAATTCGTTTAAAAAAGGATCTACCCTTTATCTGCAGCAAACAATTTAGTGGGCCACAAGTTAACTGACTTGTAGAACACACACGCTTAGTGGCAAGGAAACATATAACAGATTCACACTTTCATCATCTTGTAACAAAGATTAATGCTTTCATGGTTTTCCTTAGAAGGCTCCATTCTTGTTCGGAGAGAACATGAGGTTAAAAAAGAAATTGAAATACTATATAAAAGTCTAAGATTGAAATTGGAGACAAAAAAAGGCTTGTTTGCCTCCTCTACAAAAAATATTCTATGATACTTATAATCTAAAACTATCCATATGTCATCTAAGACTAGGGATTTCATCTTTTAACATATAAAATTGCAAATTTGGAACTTGTGAAAAGCATCAGAATCTAGATGTACAAAGGCATCACACATGATGTTATCAGCAATTAATATAAAAGAATAGTAAACTAGTGCAAGCCCATAAGTTTTAGGTTTGTACAATAATATCTCCTTTTGATCACTCAATAGATTGGCTCCTGGCTGTGATATTTCAGAAACGGTTTTTTTTTTTTTTTAGTAAGTTGCATACCCACCCAATGGGTCTTGAACCCACGGCCTCACCCTCCACCTAGAACATAAGAGGAGGAGGTATCAATTGAGCTAGAGCACATCGGTGAAACCCAGGTTTTAAAGTGTAAAAGTAGTTGACATTAAATTTGTCATTGCCTCATTGGTTTCAACATTTTTTTTTTTACAATATGATAGAGGCAATACTATTTGCATATATTTACTATTTCTTTCAAAATTGTTAATAATTTGAATAATTCCAGTCATTTATGCCTTACGTGGTATACATACCGTGAATCTAATTATCAGGACTTTTGAAGGTCGTAGGTTTAATGGCACACACTCCCCTTGTAAGAGTAAGTTGGAAGGTGAGATCACTTTAAGACCCACCAAGTATGTCTGTAACTTACCAAAGAAGAAAAGAAAAATGTTTTCATGGCACAAGATAAGATAGTTTTTCTTACAGGGTTGTTGAGAGATATTGATAAAGGGTTACTATACGCCCTTTCATTTAGTCAACTTTTGGATTCTTAAGATTTTTAAAGTTTAGTTTTTATGTTTATTTGGTGTTCTCTTGTTTTCTCCCATGTACATGAGCCCCTTTATACTTTTTAAAATTTTTCTTATTAAAAGAAATTTATATATATATATATATATATATGTTATGAATATGATTTTTTTTTTATATATAAGAAATATGTTATGAAATATGATAAATATACAAAGACGCAAAACTGCATGTACTAGTTATGAAGTGTTTTAATAAGTGCCATCCACTCTAACAAAGCAATCATAAAATGAGCTTCTCTGAAAGAACCCAACGAAACAAGATAGAAATATCATGAACATAAGAATGTTAACTAAAAGGATGAGCTGAAGATCTAAAGCCAGCATTCATGGAATTAAAGACATCAGACCAACCAGAACGCAACATGATCAAAGGTATAGCAAGATATGTAAACCTCCTCTGATCCTTGAATGCGTTCCATCTCCATTTGACCAAGAATAATTTTCTTCTTCTTTGCAACACAAGTCTCAATTGATTGCATTAGTTGTCTTTCCAATGCCTTGATCTCTGTCTCCTCAATCTCTCTGCCACATTTAAAATAAAAAGGAATATAGGAAATCAGAAATCACTAGAGTAATTAAATAAAACAAACTGATAAATATAACTTATGAATAAAGCACATCTATGTATATTCAGAGTAGTATAGTTTTATAGACAATGACATTTTAAGATTTCGCTCTCATGTTATTGATGATAACAATGGTTAGAATTTGTAATTATGACCAACTTCACCTAGCCACCATCTTTTTTCCTCTCCATCAGATCGTCTTGGTCTCGAATGGTGCACTAGCACTCACCAAGGGTGTTCCAGAACCTGATTGTGCAGTCATGGAAGACGGACAATCTGATGGATGCCGAGGAGAAGGTGACAGAGAGGACATCCTTGGTGTGGCTGACAAAATAGTGGGAGACACCAGCCTGGAGGACCCAAAGGTGGAACTCACCATCCCAAGAACCCAAGAGAGCAAACTAGCCATTGGAACTTGGAAGAGAGGACCACATCCTAGATGAAGGGGGAATGGTCAGTTAGCCTGTGGCAAGGGACACTGTAGGTCTTCTCCTCCTTGGTGAGGTGCCAGAGGGTGATTGACTTCTCCTAAATATGGTTTGTTTCTTAGATAAAGAATTTTTGAATGTCACAAAATGTTTAAAATTGGCTACTTGCTTTTTTTCAGATAAGAAAGATGTATTTTATTGCAAAGAGACTACTCTATGAACAAGGGACGCAGAGAAGTCTAATGAATACGAAAGAACAAAATTATGTGTAGAGAGACAACTCCATGAATTCCGGAAAGGAACAGGTATTAATGAAACCCCATTAGAAACTCTAACCCTTGACACTAGGAATTCGTTAATTTTTTTTCATTGAGAGCCTTTATTTTATGTGGCTCAACAAAACCCCATTAAACACTAGGAATTAGTAATGTATTCTCTTAGGAAAATGGTATTGCATAAACACAAGAATTTATGTGGTTCAACAAACTCTAAGAAAGTTCAGAAGATTTGTTAGAAATTGCCTCAAATTTCTATTTAAACTTGTTTACCTATTTGGCTTTCCTTGGTGTGAAATGAAAGCTGACTTGGTTACTTTTTTGGGGTCTTCTTTTTGTGGAAGGAAAGATAATTCCTTGTCAAACAATTCATGTATACCTTCTTCTTTTTTTATAGGTAATCAGAGAAATATTATTAATGAAAATAGTACGGAAAAATTCAAGTTGTCATGATGATGAACAACAGGAAAAAAAAAAAAAAATTATGTATACCTAGTCAAAGAAATAATTAATACTTCTTGTCCACCAAGAAATAGGATTTAAGGCTTATACATAAACGGTTAGTAAAAATTTGGGGGCTTTGTCCTAAAGGTCCTCCCATATGACAAGAAGAAAAACAATTAAATAAGACTACTTGATGCGGGAGATGTAAGAAAATTATTATTTAATATTATTTATGTTTGCAAGTCAATTGTATTTTTATGTTTCAGGTTCTAGTAGTTTATTAGGTTATTAGTATTTTAATTTGGAAGCAAAGTTATTTTTGTAATAAGGCAATTAGGGTTTCCTAGCCAATTAGGACTAGGGTTTAGCAATCCTTTATAAGCAACCTATTGTACTTCTTGAGGAGATAATTGATATTTTAATGAATGAAAAAATGGTCGTTTGGTCTCTCTTTGGGCTGGTGCTGACTCCAGGTCCACCCTAGGTGCTGACTCCTAGTGGTTTCTCCGCTTGATACTGACTCCAAGCTAGGCCTAGGTGCTAACTCCTAGGTCATATCCATTTATTTTCCTATTGTTTTAATTTTGTTCTGGTTGTCCTGCGTCAGTTTTGGTATCAGAGTAAACAAAGATCTGTTTGAAGCATCACCACAATCAATCCAGAACCAGAAAAACACACCCAAAAAAAAAATCCAGCGCAGTCATTATTTTCTAACCATTGGAATACCAGCCACTACAGTAAACCAGATTTCCCAGCCAAGCAGAAAATAACTAAAGTCACCAGCCTTCAAAACTACTTCTGGATACGCTGCTAGCAGCGGATCCCTATTGCACCGTCAACCTGTAGTTTCGCAGTCAGTGACACCAGACTGACGTCCCAATATTTTGGCCACTAACGACTTCGCTGGTTCTAAAGCTCTCCATCTCACACTGCGTAGCTGTCGAACCACTGCACTTACTGGGACTGAAGCTTTGTTTTGTTGTTACCAATCCACACCACTGTGTATCTGGCTTTTTAAGGGTCAAGTCCTCTGGCCCCTGCACTAGAGAATTCCAAGCCCACGAACAACCAACTCCAAGCAAGGCCCGGTACACTTAGCAGCAATTACAAGAGCCAGGTTCTCTTACTATCTTTAGTGGACTCAACTTTTCATTTAAGATTTAAGATTCTTCTTTAGTTTCTTTATGTGCATACCAAAAAAAAAAAAAAAAAAACCAAGTCTAGGCCTTCAGTCCAGTCCACATGGATGCATTGGTTTTTCTATTGGTGTTCAAACAGTGAAGCTTTATTTGGTTAATGCCATGACAATTCCTTCTTTAGCGGGCCATACTTAGCAAGTCAAGTTGGCAAAATATTTTTCCCAATGAGCTATGGTGATATCAAAAGCACCTTATTTTGATGGTTGTAAAATTAATCCACGGGATTTTGTCAACTAGGTGAATGGGATGGAGCAATTCTTTGAGCAAGCAAATTTTGCGGATAACATAAAGGTTAGGCATGCAAAGTTGAAGTTAAGAGGTGAAGCACAAATGTTTTGGGAGGATCTTGAATATTTCCGCTATCTAAAGTATAAACCTGCCATTAGTGTGTGGGAAGATATGAAAGAAAAGCTTTGTGATGAGTATTTGTCACCATACTTTCGAGCTAAGTATCTACCCCAATCTCAGTGTGGTACTTTTCAAGTTGAAGCAAATACGATGAATCCTCATCCCATTTCATGTTCCCAGTGCACTTTTGAACAATCTACCAAGGAATTAAAGCAATTATTTGAAAATCTCATGATAGGTGTTCAAGACATGATTGCTCAAATGAAGCAAATGAAGACTCAAACCGATTCAATTGGGAAACCAAGGATAATTGATCACAATGAAATTATTGGTGCCCCCATTAGAAGACAACATTGACGATGATATCTTGGTAGTGGAGAAACCTCAAGTAACACCACAGTCTAATGTTGACAAAGACGTACATGCCTCAACAAGTGTTGCTTTAACATGCGTGCAAGGAAACGAATCTATTGAAGAGTAGCAAGGTGTAGAGATGGTTTCTAAAGAGAGTATTATGTTAGATGATGAATTTATCAAAAAAAAAATTATGTTAGAGGATGCACATGATGTGATATTGGAAGCTAATGAGTCTGCTTTTGATCAGCCTTCTATGGTGCATGAAGACAAACAGTTTGCTAAAGTGGAGAAAGTGGATAACATAGTGCTTCCAATGGTTCAAGATAAGATTGTGTTGATTCCACACATTAATTTTGTTATTCCAAAAGAGTTTGACATGGTGGAATTCAAGGTTTTTCTTTTCTCTATGCTCCCTAAGGTGATTCCAGACTGGAAGCAAGTGTTACTTGTCAGCATCTTAATCCTTCAGCACTTTAGAACTCAAGGTCGAGTCTTCTCCAACCAAAGGAGAATGATGCGGGAAACGCAAGAAAATTATTATTTAATATTATTTATGTTTGCAAGTCAATTGTATTTTTATGTTTTAGGTCCTAATAGTTTATTAGGTTATTAGTATTTTAATTTGGAAGCAAGGTTATTTTTGTAATAAGGCAATTAGGGTTTCCTAGCCAATTAGAACTAGGGTTTAGCAGTCATTTATAAGCAACCTATTGTATTCCTTGAGGAGATAGTTGATATTTTGATGAATGAAAAAAAAGACCGTTTGGTCTCTCTTTGGTCTGGTGCTAACTCCTAGTAGTTTCCCCGCTTGGTGTTGACTCCAAGCCAAGCCTAGGTGCTGACTCCTAGGTCATATTCATTTATTTTCCTATTGTTTTAATTTTATTCTAGTTGTCCTGCGTCACTACTCCCTAGAGAAGAGAATATTAAAAGAAGAGTTCTCCTAACTAAGAGACAAGAGGACTATTACTCTGCATTTGGATTAACTTTTTATAGAAAACATATTTGCTTATTTGCTGGAAGTTGGCAAAAGTATAGTTATACAGTACGTAGAAAAAGTGGGGCTCTAAAAATTTATACAAAAGCAAATAAACTAAAAGAAAAAAAAAAATCTAAACTCACTTTTAGAAGAAGAGTTTCTTAAGGGAGGAGAAGACTCTTAGAATAAGAGTTCTATTGCTCTTTCCTTGTGCCTATTTCACCTTAAAGGGGGTTGGTTTACAAGTACAACCTTTGTAACTTCATGGTACAGGGATTGGCAAGTTCCTATTTGGAAGGTTGCAACTTTGCCAATTTTTAATAGTGTAGCACACTCTTCATTGTTACTATGGGGTTCAAAAGCACAAGGAGATTTTACTCATTGGTGTCAATAAGGAGATCTGTGGACTCTCTTGATAGAGGAGAAAACTCTTAGAATAAGAGTAGTTTGATCATTCTGTTGGGGTTAAAAGGATACCCACAAGTGAGAACTATGTAAGAGAGGTTCAACATTGTAAATCTTATTAAGTAGAATGGATTTGATCTCACTCCCACGTGAGTACAACAATAACTACGTGAACACTAATTAGCTGAAGGAATTATGTTCTACTCTCTTACACCAAAAAGCAATAAAAGCAATATCCATTTATTACCTAATGAAGAGCGACAAGTAACTGTATGGCAAATTTACAGCTCCAAAACCAGATAGGACAGCCATGACAGTAACACCAATGACCCCAATTCTACTGACCAATTGCGGCATGGTGAAGAAACCTGAGAAATGAAGTCAAGAAGAAGCCAACAGCATAAAACTAGAGGGTATTTATGAAACAATAAACAAAACATAGTTTACAAACAAGAATGAAAGGAAAAAAGACAAGGAAAGAACGGGAAGAAAAAAAAAATGCATGAAAGAGAAAAATAGTAAGCCATGCAAAGGAATAATTATCGATCTACATGATAGACTGTATAGTTTGGACAATATGGAAATGGAGGCTATGGAGCTGCAAAGGAGATTATACAATATAGCATGTTTGTGTATGCTCATGTGCTCACAGATTGATTTAGGCTTATTTGGGAATCCCAGCTATAAGGAATTAAAAAACAAAAACCAATGTTATCAGTCACTAAGTAGCAAAGATGAGATTAAAGATATCCATAATATTTAGGGGGGAAAATGATGATAATAATAATAATGAGAGGAATTTGATTAGATAATGCATGACTCACTTCAAAAACTTAAAAAACTAAGACTACAATCCTAATTGACATCCTGATGCATTGCTATTTTTTGCAATGTGACCTGTGTTTTCATTTTAAATTCTTTGTGTCTAATGCCTTCAAAAATAATCCAACATAATGATACTGGAAAGGTTGGAGACATGCAGAGATAAAGCATCGGTTTATTTCATTCATTTATGTCAAGGAAACAATGGAAGTGGGTGTTAGAGAGAGAATTAATCTATGAGTTATGATCTTAACAAGGATAAAATCAAAACCTTTAGCAGGTGAAGGCATAGGAAAGTGAATGCCCATGCGCCAAAAGGCATAGAGAAATGCCAGCAAAAACAAGATGGCTCCAAGTGCAGCTCGTTCATTCCTTACACCTGAGATGAAAAAAATAATAATTATATATAAATAAATAATCATTTAAGTTAAATAGAATGAAGGAATATAATATATACGGCCAACCCTAGCTATTCTATTGAGGATCCATAGCCAAACCCAAAATTTTGGGAATAAGGCTTTGTCGTTATTATTGTTGTTGTTAAGTTGAGGGTTTGACAATAGAGAGAGAAAAATATTGTAGCATTGATTTTTTTAGACATTCTAATTGTAAAAGGTGAATATGTTAAGGCAATCATTGATATCACTAGGGCAGAGGATTTTTCCCATCTGCGTTAACATATAGCGATCTAAACATGTTACAAAACTATAGTTAAACAGCAGGATTATGGTCTTCCTCCTCAATTCAGAACAAGATTCAACCAAAATTATTACTTATCAATATAACTGTATTGATATGTTATAAGTATCTACAAATTCCTGGAGAACCTTGTTATTTTCCAACAGACTAAATCTAACAATCCTGAGTATTATCTCTAGACTGTGATAGTAATGAGGATTCTTACACATCACAATGGACTGCAAATTACTATCAAATCACCTTATTCTTCCACCTGGATGATTTTTATAGCTAGATTACATACAACCAAGTGTCATCAGTTATAAAAGATCTAAGGATTGATTAACATTCAAAATAGAATAATTAGTCAGAAAAGCTACAAATACATGTCAAATTATGCTGACTGAGGCTCACCAACCTGGGTTACCCCTTGAAGAATGCAATCAATCAAAAAAATAAAAATAATAATACTCCCTCAAAAAATGTATGGTTAAGGTCCAACCCTGTAAAAACTTAATACATGGGATAAATAAAAACTAAACATGTCAAAAGCAATACAGACTAAGCATTACAATAGCAAAATTAACATTTGGGACAAAGTTGAGTTTAACATAATTGAACAAAAATCAAGGAGGGAAATGCCCACCCCAATCGAGCTCTATGAATGAAAACAACAAAATCAAGTTTGCAAACTGCCACATCAACTCATAATGAACATGAACATGAACCCTAACCATAACCACAATTTTTTTTTTTTTTTTTGATAAGTATAACCACAAATAATATTAGGACTTCACTCTTGCCGACTCGAATATATATGTGCAGCAATACAGTGCTACGATGCGGCAATTTGATAAGTGTGCAAAAGGTAATCACATAATGAGAAAAAAGGTACTGCAAGTCAAGTGCAAATACAATAGTGTGCTCTAGTGTATTTGGGATTTGAGTCTTGTGAGAGTGTCTGTGTGCTCTAGGAAGCACGGACACTTCATTTAGGGTGCCATACCCTTGTCGTATTTTTGTCATACTGATGTCATACCGGCATGTGCTATTATTGTAATCTTCTCATTTTATAGTAGAACTTTCTCTGTTGTCGCCTGTAGATGCATATTGCCCAACGAAATAAATTCTTTTGTGTCTAGTTTTCTTCTCTCTTCTTTAATTTTGCATAAACGGATCATTTTCACAACTTAACAAATTTACCTCCTAAACACAAATGTGGATTCCTTCTAGAACAATCCAAAGCATTAACTCCATCAACTATAAACACTAAAATTTATAATACAAAATAGTTACTAAAATTGCACTACACAGTCCCACACACACGCATTGAATTTTGTGCTTGAACTAATAACCAACAAAGCCAAAAATCGAAAGAAAGATCAAACGCACCGTTATTGCAAAGCATCAAGTAACAATGATAATAAGGCAGCATGAAAACCAGCAACAGTATCAAACAAAACAAATCCAGCTTCCAGTTCATCCATCTTGCCCTACATACAATATAAATAAATAAACCAAACCACATATAAATAAATAAATAAAATGGCATAACATTTTCTACAAGTTTCTCGGGAACCAAACAGAGGGGTAAGAGAGAGAAGATGCGTTACTCTTTGGAGAGAATAGGGATGATCTCGAAGAGGACGAGTTGGAAGAGATTGCAAGAGAAAGCGAAGACGACGCTGAAGATGATCTGGACTAGTACGCGCTTCTCTTCGTACTCCTTGTAGAGCCTTTGGTTGAGGAACCATAGCCCCGTCCAACCCAGTAGGATCAGTGACCCCAAAACGACGACGCTCTCGTAGATCGCCCATGCCCACCCCATCTCTCAATACTCTCTAACCTCTGTGTTGTCCCCTGGATCTTTTCTGGATTTCGAACCAACTCTCCCTCCCCCTTCTTGATCCGGATTTTTTTTTTTTTTTTTTTCCTTATTTTTTCTGTTAAAATACCATTTTGCCCCTAAACTTTATCAAGTGTTTATTTTTCGTCCCTAAATTTTAAGGAGCGATTTGGTACATAGGTTAAAACACATATTTTCAGTTTTTAAACAATATTACACGTATTTTTACACATTTTTTTACCCACACATATTTGCATAAAAACTGAAAACTGTTGTTTAAACACACGTATTAAACGGACCTTAAATCTTCATTTTTCAGTTCAACTTTATAAAGAGTTGTTAGGCCAAAATTGGGAATTAAACCCATTTTCCCAACTATTTAGTTAGTAAGCACGGTTTCGAAAGTATATATTTTACTAATATCTCAAGTCTCAAAGACTTGATTTTGGCCTATAAATCGAGTTTCAAATACTCAGTTTCCATGATCTGATCACGTTTGATGTGGCGTTTTTTTTCACATGGCGTCCACCTGAAAATCGAGTCTCTAAGACTCGATTTCTAAACCAACAAAAATTTAAGTCTCAAGTCTCTCATGTACAAGCCATTCCCATAAATACTCAAAAAAAATTTAAGAAATCCCAAAGAGAGCTCACCTCACCTCACCGAACGGCCTGGGTCGCGCTGCTTGGGTCGAGCGGCATGGGTTTGGCACGGTGGTGTAGTGGTGGCATGGTTTGGCTGGATCAGGCGACTGTGAGTTCTTTGGTTTCTAGTCTGATGAGGAGGTGGGGTGGGGTGAATGGCTTGTAGTGTAAGGAGGCTGAACTCAATTTCCAGGTGGTCACCACTAGGGGTGTGCAGAAAACCCACCGACCCACCAAACCCGACCCGACCCAACCCGACCCACGGGGTAGGATCGGTTTTTAAGGCTTGGTGGGTTGGGTTGGGTTACAAAAAAAAAATTTATAGCAGGTCGGGTTAGGTTTGGGTCATAAAATTACAAACCCGCCAAACTCGACCCGACCCGACCCACCCATATTTAATATATATTTAAAATATATTATATATTTAATAATTTAAAAAAAAATCAGCTGTAAGGCACTTATATATATTTAAATATATATTATATATTTAATAATTAAAAAAAAAAACCAACTATAAAGCAGCATTTCCTCGGTTCCTCCTACTAATACTAATTTAATATATATAAAATATATTATATAATTAATAAATTTTTTTAAATAACCAGTTCTTCCTATTTTATATAAAAGCCAATTAGTTCACACAAATCCTAATAAATTACTATTGTTGTTTAGTCATTAGTGTTGTTTGCCTTTAAGGAATTACATTACATTGATACTAATCTTTACGTTTTTTTAATATATTAATATTTATATTTTTTTCTACTCAATTTAATAATAATAATAATAAAAATCTGTCAAACCCATGGGTTCAACCCGACCCATGTGGGTTGGGTTGGACTTATGTGATGGGTTGAGTTGGGTTAAATTTTTTTTGACCCACCATAGTGGGTTAAGTCAAAAAATCCCCTCAACCCGGACCATGCACACCCCTAGTCACCACGTGGAAAAAATGACACATCAGACGTGATCAGACCATGGAAATCGAGTTTTTAAGACTCGATTTATAGGCCCTAAATCGAGTCTTTAAAACTCGAGATGTTAGTAAAAAATATAGTTTGAAAACAGTACCTACTAATTATATTGTTTGGCAAACGGTGTTAATTTTTAATTTTGGCTGAGTTGTTATAAAAAAAATTAAAAACTTTATAAAGAGTTTTCAATAGTTTAGAGGAATAGACTTTCGAGACAAAATAATGATGAAATTTTTTTTTTTTTGAGAATTTTTTTTTCTTTTTTCTTTTTTTTTAATAATTTGGGATGAAGAATATATATTTTTTAAAGTACAAGAAAAAAAATATTTTAACAGTTTTGAAACGGAAATAGTATTTTACCCTTTTTTTTTTCTATTTTTCTCCTATTTCTTCACTTTAATAATAATAATTTGTAAAATTATGCCGAGTTTGAGATATGTAGAATTGTGTATCCAACTCACTAACCAAATCAAGCTAACTAACCCAATTCAACATGGCAATTCAAATTGGTTTATTGGGTTGGTTATGTTACTAAAATTTTATTTGAAACTAGAATTGGGTTGAATTCGGGTTAGCAAAATTCTCATTTGGATCAATGCAATTAAATAAATGGCCTCTTGACCAGTATGGGATAGGTCACCCGCCCTTGCTCCTACCTTGCTTCTCCCAAAAGTATCCACCCTTGAACTAATTTCTTCCTGAGAAAAAAGAGATAATAATTGTTTACTTAAAACTAGTCCATCTCATGGAAGATTTTAATTTTATACTAAAGCACATCAATTCTCAAACATTGTTCTGGGCCTACAAAGCTTTTAATAGCTACAATATCAGTGAAAATAACAAGCCCAACATCACATGTCTCACTTCTTTTTTAGAGAGTAAGGCAAAAGAAAAACTGCAATAAATTTCAAAAATCTTTCATAGCTCACAAACCCAAAGAATTGTAAAAATGGTGTGAAGATTAGACAAGATAATAAACCTCAACAAACTATAAGTCTTTCAGCACATGGCAACAATGTTGTCATTGTGTTCTACAATGGCAGAGAGCTAAAGATAACATGAGTCGCCTTAAGGTTGATGCTACCTATGTAGTTTCGATGTTGTTTGCATTACCAATAATAACAACGAAAGGAAATGGGATGGGAGATAAATACCCGCACATGTTTCGGGTATGAGAGAAAACCCCAATCTCACATCAATCCTTCAGCAGGGAGGGTAAATCCCATACCATTGGGTCGAGCTTGAGTACCTAAATGTTGAATGATACTAACCATCCCTAAATCCAACTCATGATGTTAATAGTTTTTTAAAAAAATAAATAGAATGAATATTAAATTTCCTACATAAGCTAAATACTATTGATGATTATTATTCTTATATTTTGTTCATTCTAAAAAAAAGCCTTTAAAATTTTTTTTGATAGAACATGCAAATTCATCATTCTTCTCTATTATTTTAAATATTTTGTTATTTATTAACTTAATATTTGTTATTGTGATGCATAAATTTAGTTCATATTTGCATTTTTCAAACAATATATGAAATTATGAACGACCAATTTTTAGAATATTGTATACTTTTTTTATTTATATTTATATTTAAACTAATAATAAGTTATTGTAAAAAAAATATATGGATTAGCTTTAAATAGATTATAAAATATTTCAAATGGGTTCTAAATAGAACGAGCTAGAAGTAGTTTTAAATGGATTTAAAATAGTTGTAAATAGGTTGGAAGTATTATTCATTCAAAATTTTACATAGAATTGACCCCCCCCCCCAAAAAAAAAAAAAACATAGAATTATAACAAAACTCAATTTAGTATTATTATTATTATTATTATTTTTAAAGTTTTAGATTCATCAATCTACACATAAAACACTTGACACAAAATGAGAGACTGTATGAGTCTATAAAAAGATGATAAATTATTTTGTCTTGATTGATTTATTCATACCATTCCCCAACCCCCACCTCCCCCCCCCCCCAAAATGAAAATTTATGTCATTGCCACTAATTGTTCTCTACAACAATGGGACATTGTCATTGGATGGAGAGTGGAGAATGTAGAGATTGAAAGATAAGGATATTTTTTAATAATTTAATAGTTACTGATGATGTTATAAAAATTCTCAACTCCAAAACTCGTCCATACGGTTCGTCTTAAGGAAATGATGGATGACGTACAGCTCATCCGTCTAAAGGTAAGCTCGTCCGTCCACACAAAGGTAAGCTCGTCCACAAAGTTGGACGGACGAGATCACTGCGTCTTAAACATACCTGGACTATTTTTGTTTCCCTGACAAGGCTATGAATTCCTCCTTCACTTAACAGTTTTGAAAGACAACCTTGAAAGATATAACTTCCTTGGTAGTTATGGAAGTTATCTGCGGGTCCTCCGAACTCTACAACGATTGGAGAGATAACTACCTCTGAAAATACTAAATAAGGGTTCTTCTCCGAAAAGGTAAGGCATTGAGACACTTTTTTCAGAGATTACTTCCTTTTTACTTGGAATCACAAATCCACTGACTTTATCATCGGAGGACTTTTGGCCGGTCCCCTCTGACTTAGTATTTGTTTTCAGGATCAAGCCCTAAGATCATCAGCGCCCGAGACTTTCAACTTATTGATTTCCAAGGAATCATCAGTTGGCGCCGTCTGTGGGAAAGAGATTGTTTTGCAATTTTCTTTTCCGCGACAAAAGGTTGGATGGTTCAAACCAGATCAAGGGCTACAAGCCCAGGCTATCAAGGAAGCAGAGACGCTTCAAACAACCCCCATCGCGATCGCCAATCTGCACCGGTCATGCAGACATCATCTGTCCAACATGTGCAATCTATGGCGGCTGCAATGGCGGAGTTAACTCGCCAAAACCAAGAGTTAAGAATGGAGATTAATCTGAGAAGTCAGACACGTGAAGAACGTGAAGGAGGAGGACAAACATAGAGTCATGATGATAGAGAAAATACTGAAATTGGAAGTCAGTTAAGAGGCACCACTTCACGAACAGTACCACACTTGAAAGAGGAGATGGACCAAATGAAGAAAGTCATGGAAGAAATGAAAGAGAACATGAGAAGGGCGAATCCTATAGAAGATTTGGTCCACAGAACTGATTCCCTCTTTACGGCTTCCATCAACGGTCACCCTCTACCATCAAAGTTCAAGTTGCCTTCCCTGGATTCGTATGATGGAACGCGTGACCCGTTTGATCACATTGCTACTTTCAAGACAACAATGCACCTTCAAGGGGTCCCTGACGAAATCATGTGCAGAGTCTTCCCTACCACCCTTAAAGGTCCGGCACGAGTATGGTTCAGCAAAATACCCCCGAATTCCGTAAGTTCTTTCGAAGAGTTGAGCAAGTTGTTTGTTAATAATTTCATTGGGGGACAAAGACACAAGCGTTCCTCGTCCAGCTTGTTGACCATAGAGCAAGGAGAGAATGAGAGTCTGCGGTCATTCATCACTCGTTTCAACAGAGAAGCCCTGAGTGTGGACGAGGTAGATGACAAGCTTTTATTGGCGGCCTTCCATAATGGGGTGAATTCAGACTTATTCATACATAAACTCTATAAAAAGAGCCTTAGTCCATGGCCAAACTTGTCCATTCGGCCCAAAATTTTATGAATGCAGAAGACGCGATCATTGCTAAGAAGAGGAAGAGATCTGAGAGAATAGAAGCAAACCCTAATCGTCACTCCGAGCAAGGCTCTCGTCCAAAGAAGGGACGGACGGAAGAAAGGAAATACTGAGATAATAAGAAGTCAAGCTCTTCAGCACGGAATCAACAATATACCCCTTTGAACACGCCACTTGAGCAGGCCCTTATGCAAATCAAGGATGATCATTCCTTGAAGTAGCCGGAGAAAATGAAAGGAGATCCTAATAAGCGCAATAGGAATAAGTATTGTCGCTTTTCATAGGGATCATGGGCATGATACAGATGAGTGTTTTGATTTAAGGCAACAAATTGAAAATCTCATAAGGCAAGGGAAGTCGAGGAATTTCCTTGGACGAGACCACAAGGACGAGAAATTGAAAGGGAAGACAGAAGAATCATCGCGACCACCGCTCGGAGAAATAAGAGTCATCATAGGGGGAAGTTCGACAGGCCAGTCATCCAAGTCCAAGAAAGCATACTTGAAGGTGGTGCAGAGCGTCCTACTTTTTGGACGATCACCAAGGGCAAGGTCCATGGACGAACAAGCAATCACTTTCACGGACGAAAACGCTGAGAGAATTCATCACCCTCATAATGATGCTATCGTCATCACCCTGCTTATTGCTGACTACACAACCAGAAGAGTGTTAGTGGATAACGGAAGCTCGGCAGACATTTTATATTATCCAGCTTTTCAACAGATGAGATTAGGACGAGACCAGCTCTGTCCAGTGAACTCCCCCCTAGTAGGTTTTGGTGGAATGAAGGTACAGCCTGTAGGTACTATTTCATTATCAGTGGTAGTGGGGGCATACCCGCGACAAATCACCAAAGATGTGAACTTCCTTGTGGTAGATTGTTCATTCTCCTACAACACCATAATTAGAAGGCCAACTTTAAATAGTTGGAAGGCTGTTACATCTACCTACCACCTATCAGTCAAGTTTCCAACAGAACACGGAGTAGGACAGGTATAAGGAGACCAACTAGCAGTAAGAGAATGTTACCTGGCCATGTTGGCCATGGATGAACAAGTTCAGACCATGAATATTGAAGAAAAAAGAATTGTAGCAGAGCCCACCGAAGCATTGGAAGATATTTCCTTGGATGAAAATAACCCTGAAAGGTGTACCAGGGTTGGAGCAGATCTAGAAGAGAAGATTAAGAAGGACCTCGTCCAGTTTTTGAAGAAAAATATTGATGTGTTTGCTTGGAGTCATGAGGACATGCCGGGTATAGATCCTAGTGTCATTACCCACTGCTGAATGTATGTTCTTCCTCCAAGCCAATGCGACAAAAGAAAAGGGTGTTTGCCCCTAAGAGAGATAATGCTATTAAAGACGAAGTTTAGAAGTTGATGGCGGTGAAGTTTATACGAGAAGTGTACTATCCAGATTGGTTGGCCAATGTAGTAATGGTTAAAAAGGCGAACGGCAAGTGGAGGATGTGTGTGGATTTTATCGATCTAAATAAGGCTTGCCCCAAAGACAGCTATCCATTGCCGGGCATTAATCAACTGGTGGATTCTATCGCAGGCCACAAATTACTTAGTTTTATGGATGCTTTCTCAAGATACAACCAAATAAAGATGGACGAGGCCGACCAGGAGAAGACATCCTTTGTTACTAGTCAAGGCTTATTCTGTTATGAAGTAATGCCCTTTGGCTTGAAGAACGCTGGAGCAACATACCAATGACTGGTCAACCACATGTTCCGTCCTCAGATTGGACGAAACGTAGAAATCTATGTGGATGACATGTTAGTGAAAAGCCTGGATGAGCTAAAACATCTGGATGACCTGCAAGAGACCTTTAATACACTCAGGCGGTACAGTATGAAGTTGAATCCCAGCAAGTGCGCTTTCGGAGTAGCGTCAGGAAAATTTCTTGGATTCATGGTTTCACACAGAGGGATCGAGGCAAACCCGGAAAAGATTAAAGCAATTCTAGATATGAAGCCTCCGCAGAGTATCAAAGAAGTCCAGTCTCTTACCGAGCGAGTTGCTGCCCTCAACAGGTTTGTTTCTAAAGCTACTGACAAGTGTTTACCATTTTTCAAGGTTCTAAAGAAAGCATTTGAGTGGACGGACGAGTGTCAAAGAGCCTTTCAAGACTTGAAGACGTACCTCGTTACGGCTCCATTGCTGAGTCCGTCCGTGATGGGAGAAGAGTTGTTTTTATACCTGGCAGTGACCCCGCATGCCGTGAGCTCAGCATTAATAAGAGAGGAAGGAAAAGTACAAAAGCCAGTGTACTATACTAGCAGGGCATTGAAGGGAGCAGAAGGACGATATCCGCTAATAGAAAAGCTAGCTTTCGCACTTATCACGGCTTCCAGGAAGCTGAGGCACTACTTCCAAGCCCATGTAATCAATGTTATGACAGACCACCCGCTCAAGAAAGCCATAAACAAGTTGGAAGCCGCAGGACGATTGATCCAGTGGGCTGTCGAACTCAGTGAGTTTGACATCCGATACCAACCAAGGCATGCTATAAAGGCTCAGGCCCTGGCAGACTTTATTGCGGAGTTCACACCAAACTGCGATGACGTAGAAGGAATGGAAGACAGTAAAAAATGGGTCGTCCATGTGGATGGCTCGTCCACACAACATGCAGGAGGAATAGGAGTGATTTTGCAATCCCTTGAAGGAGATAAGTTGAAGCATAAGATTCGTCTGCAATACCAAGCAACCAACAATGAAGTTGAGTATGAAGCCCTCCTTAAAGGGTTGGAAATGGCTAAGTCTGTGGAAGCGAAGTCAATACTCGTCCTAGGAGATTCTTAGTTGGTCATGGGCCAAATAAATGAGACGTATGAGGCAAAGGAAGGACGAATGAAAAAATACTTAGAAAAAGTGTTACGGCTTGTGAAGAAATTCAAGGAAGCTAACTTCGTTCAAATCCCAAGGGAGGAGAACGTGGAAGCAGATACTTTAGCGAAGGAAGCCTCAGCGACTAGAGCCATGGACGAGTTCGATGAAGTTCAGTACGTCCCAAGTATAGATCTCCCGGAAGTGCAGCAAATAGAGAATGAAGAAAATTGGATGACCCCAATAGTATCATACTTGAAGGACGGAAGGCTTCCGGGAGGGAAGGATGAAGCTAGAAAACTTAGGGTTAGAGCAGCCAGGTATGTCCTTATGGACGAAGTTCTATATAAGAGAGGCTTTTCTCAATCTTATCTCAGGTGTCTGGCTCCAGAAGAGGCGAACTATGTGTTGAGGGAAGTTCATGAAGGAGCCTGTGGAAATCATTCGGGAGCCAGATCACTCATCCACAAAGTCATCCGTGCAGGGTACTATTGGCTAACTGTCAAAGCAGATGCAAAAGCTTATGTCAAGGTATGTGACCAATGCCAACGATTTAGTAATGTCCCCAAACAACCATCAGAGTACCTCACCCTGATGATGGCACCGTGGCCTTTTGCACAATGGGGACTAGACATTTTGGGTCTCTTCCCACTGGGCACAAGGCAGATGAAATTTCTGGTAGTAGGTATTGATTATTTCACCAAATGGGTGGAAGCTAAATCGTTAGCAAATATCACACAACAGAATGTTAAAAATTTCATGTGGAAGAACATTGTGTGCAGGTTTGGAGTGCCCAAGGTATTGGTATCTGACAACGGACGACAATTTGACAATGCACTCTTCAGGGACTTTTGTGCACACTTCGGAATTCAAAATCATTATTCCTCGCCCGCCCATCCCCAAGCCAATGGTCAGGATGAAGTTGCAAACCAATCCTTGTTGAAAATCATCAAAACTCGGCTTGAGGGGGGAGAGGGAGTATGGTCAGATGAGTTACCAGGTGTTCTATGGGCGTACAAGACGACGGTGAGAACCCCTACAGGGGAAACTCCTTTCAAGCTAGCCTATGGAAGCGAAGCAGTCATACCTGTAGAAGTGCACATAGCCAGCCACAGGGTGACGATGTATCAGGAAAAGGATAATGAGGAACAACTCCATTTAAACCTCGATCTAATAGACGAGGTAAGGACGGATGCAGAGCATAGGATGGCAAGATACAAAAACCTAATGGCTAGACAGTATGATGCAATGGTGAAGCCAAGGCGATTCAACATAGGAGACCTCGTCCTAAAAAAGGTTTCTTTGGCAACCAAGAACCCGGCCCATGAAAAATTGGGGCCTAATTGGGAAGGACCTTACAAAATTATCAATTATAAAGGCAAGGATCCTACTACTTGGAGGCCCTGGACGGGAGAAAATTGGAGCATCCTTGGAATGTGGAACACCTGAGGAGGTACTATCAGTAAAAGTGAGCCTGGATGAGTATTACTATGGATGGGCTTGGAGCTTGTTTGTCTACTTACGTTCTACTTATGTTTAATAATGCAGCTACTTTATTATTTATGATGTGGTTATGAACAAAGTTATGGATTTGTTTGCGTTTATTAAACTCTTTGGAAGGCATTTGCTTCTAAGTATATGCCTCGTTTGTGAACAATATTTATGATATGTACATAATGTTATGTGAATCTTAGTTTCTATGCTATTTTTCGTACAAATTAGTTCACAAGACGGCTGAACAGCCAAAGACGAGTAAATTCTCTAGACACGGAGATGTAACGTCAATAAGCTTTCCTAAGTGCAAAAGCAAGGCACGCTCGTCCACGTAACGGACGAAATTAAACCTTAGCTTCCTTGAGCAAAACATAGCAAAGCATAATGCAGGTCTAACCCATGGACGAGGAAATGCATAAGCAAATGTTTAACAAACAGGATAAAGCCTAATGCATGTCCAACACATGGACGAGGAAATGCATAAGCAAAAATTTAACTTATTAAGACGCATACTAAAACTATCCAATTTATGGACGAGTGCAAAGTTGTGTCTCATCTTCATTAAAGGTGAAAACCAACTAAGTTTAAGGACGAGTAAAGCTGACAGTCACAATATTCACAAAGACGAGATATGCTTGGAAATTCAAGGTATGACAAGAAAAAGTATACATATATATGCTTAAATAAGAAGGAATTACTTATATGGACGAGTATAAATTTGAAGCAAAATTATATCACAAATGAACTCGTCCATACAATAATAGAAAAGAAAGTTAATTGTTCGAGGGCGGACAGCCAACGTCCAAACACTCTTACGAAAACAAAAACCAACTGTTGATAGCTCGTCCTAAAACTATGGATGAGAATAATGTACTTCAGTTACATTAAAAGGTCCCAAAACTAAGGACCAAACAAAAGTATAAAAAAAAAAAAAAAAATAGGATGATTAAAAGATTTAAGCAGGGGGGGGCATTGATGTTGGGGTCGTCCTGAGACGGATGGGTAGTAGCATCATCCTTCACATTAACGTCCTCGGAGCTGGCGTGAAGGAGAGAGCTAGTTGCAGCAGCAAAGTTAAGTTTGATGGAGCTAAAGTCCACTTCAGGGAAGTTTTCCATAGCATCCATTCTGAAATCTTCAAAGCCTGCTGCGTAATGTTCATCTAGACGATCAGTATATTGTTTAGACGTCGTGAACTCAGCAACTGCATCCTCCTTAGCCTGAGAGAGAAGGATACTCAACTCATCATTCTTTTTCTGTAATTCATCAAGACGAGTATCTTTCTCCACAATATTGATTCTTAACTCTCCAATTAAATTTTGTTGCTCCGTCACTTCCTCCTTAGCTTTGGCAGCTACCTCAGCCCATTTCTTACATTCGTCCTTTACTTCTTGAATTCTCGTCTCCAGCAAAATCCTCGTCTTGTCCAATTCTGTGGCTTGCCTGGACGCTGCAATGAATTTTGACATGCCCTGCAAAAAGATTCAAAAAATACTGGTTAGACGAAGAAAAAAGTTATGGAATAGTAAGGATGAGACAAAGGGTACAATTAACACCTTAAAAAGATCATGAACACCTGAGTGCTCAAAATCTTTCAAGGACATGTCATAACAAGCAGTTATGTCCTCGTCCTTAACAGCTTCTTCAAAGCGTTCCCAGGCCAAGTCTTCGTTTTCAATAATGTTCGTGGGGACCCTGGGAGGAAGCTGGGATGAAGCAGGTGTAGTCGTCCTGGGTGGAGAAGCCTTGGACGGAGTAGACTCAACGGGAGTAGACGAGTCAATATCAACTATATGGACGGGAGGTTGGGACGGAGGAAGCTTAGGTTTGACCCCTTGGGACGACCCATGCTTAACCCTTTTATCTCGTCGGCTGGGGAGACTTCCCAAATCAATATTCTTTGATAGGGATTTCCTTTTTTCCCCAACCAACGGACGAGTCTGGGGTTGGGTCTCAGGACGACCTTCCTCGCCCACAATCTCCTTTCCTTTGTCTTCTTTCATTGTTACCATTCCTTAAAAAAAAAAAAAAAAAAAAAAAAAAAAAGAAGAAGAAGAAGAAGAAGAAAAAAGGAGAAGAAGAGAAGAATTTATTTAATTAAGTAAAACATAAATATTGTAATATTTATCTAAAGTTCAACAACTTACTTCTTCGTACTGTGATTTTGTGTGCAAGTGCTTCGTCAGACGGATTAGGACCTAATCCCTACTTAGCAAGACGTTTGAGCGTGACCAAGGAATGGAAGCTCCTATCCACGTGTAGACGAGCCCTATGAACACGATCACGATAGAATTTGCTTAAGGACGGTCGTCCAACAGCTGTAAGCAAACAAGTAAGAAAAAGTTAGAATATGAAAGAAAGAGAACAAAATGAAGAAAAAGGGGAGGGACTTACCTTCAGGACGAAGGTTCCCTAAATCCCCAGTGTAACGACCAAAGACGTCCCGACCAACGCCCATAGGTTTTCCAGCCCAGAAACCGGAGACGAAGAAAAATTCCTTCTTCCAGTTTCTATCAAACGAGGCCAAAGACTTAATCAACCTATAATCTTTATCCCTAGCTGTGAATTGACAGAAGCCAAGGGATTGATGAATTTCTGAGGGTTTGTAACAATAGAGGAACTCGTCCACAGTGAGAGGACGGTCCCCTCCAAATACTTCCCTCCACAAAACTTGCATGGAAACAATTATTCTCCACGCATTAGGATTGAATTGACATACCCCTAAACCTAACCTAACTAACAATTCTCTAGCGAAATCATTCAAAGGCAACCTTAAGCCTCCCAAAAAATAAGCCTCATAGACGCCTATTCCGAGGGGGGGGTTGCAGCACCATTCTCCACGGACGGGCAACCTAGGGTTAAGCTCGTCCGGAATTTGATACCACCTCCTAATATTATTTAGTCTTTGCTCATCTGTCTTAGAAGGGATATCTATTGCATAGCTATAGACGGTAACTTCCGTCTCGTCCAAATGACTAGACGGAAGGACGTTGGACGAAGTACCAGCTTGGGACCTTGAAGCCTTCCTAACTTGCTCTTGAATAACCTCTAAGGGAAAACCAGGGACACCAGAAGTGTACCCCTCGTCTGTGGAGTTTCCCCCACTACTGCTATGGCTAGTGCTATTGTTAGTACTATAACTACTGGAGTCACGGTACTCGTCTATTGCTTTCTCCATACTACCACTAGATGAAGAAACAGACATTTTTTGAAAATGAAGGAAAAACCTAAAGAAGAGAAAGGAAAGAATACCTGGCTCTAAGACTAAGGGAAGCTACGAACGTGAAGGAACTTCTATACGAGGCTCTAGACGAGAAGTGTCTGGAAAGAAAATTTTAGAACTGTGAAGGGTAGAGGAGGAATTCCACTATTTATAGATAGCTGACCTGGGCATTTAAAACGACACAACCAACCAGGATATGACACGTTGTGAGAGACCGCGCTCCCAGCCCGTTTTTATAGGATGTTGGGCCCAAACCCACGTGAATGGGTGGAGTCGTGTTATTGCCTCTCAAAATGGAGGTTCGAGTAGTTATATTTTTCCCTTTAGATTAAGGGTTTTACAATGGAGTCGTCACTTATTTAATTATTGGAAAAATAAGAAAACCATAATTGAAAAATTCCTCATTTTATTAATTTGAAATTGAATTTACATTGATCATAGGAAAATTACATAACTTTGGTCCTAGATACAATCTAAGATAAAGTACATGGCTTTATTTCCTAGTTACAATCTAAAAATCGAAAATTACATGGATAAGCATTTGATCTACTAACCCTTGATCTAAGCTCGGAGGCTATGTTACAAGGTGGGAAGGTATTAGGCACCCACCTTGCCTGGTGAAACCGGTCTTCTAGACTATGGTGGCCAACATTCATATCACATCATCCAATATGATATTAATCAATTTGCATGTTGAATTTAATGTGTGTGCATGTGATAAACCCTAATTCAATTTATTAAGCATGACATTTGGATTGAAAAATAAACTCTAGTGAATGTGTGTGGATGGTGATATCCTAGATTCAAGGATTTGAAAGAATTATTAAACAAACATGTTTTTCATATTTTTGATGTGGATTTAAGATTAAATCTAGTGATATACATGAACATGTGATGAACAATCAAGAACATGTGAAGAACATATAAGAACAATTAAGAACATTCAAACATATTTTAGGGAATTATCATGCTTTAATCTTAAATTCTCATCATGGCAACATAAACAAACAGTTAGGGAAGAGGATTATACCTTCATGCAAGATCTATATGGTGGAAGAGGGGACTCTTGATGGAGGTCCTAAGAGTGGAGGAAAAGAAGATCTAGGAGAGGGAAAGTGAGTCCCACTCAATACCTTGAGTCTCAGGAAGACCAAGATATGACAAGACTACTCAACTTCACTAGAATTCAAGAGAAGAGAAGAGAGGGGGGTTTTTTGTGTGCCTTGAAATGAAGGAGAGGAGGGGTTTATATAGTAGTGATGGAGGAAATATGAATGGAAGGCCATTTAATGAGGGTTGACAAAGAATCATGAACCTATACCTCATTTTAGCCTTTGGGGAAATTTGGTGCATTAAATGTGGAGATTGATGAGAGTGAGGAGCAAGCAAAGTTTGGTTTTCCCGTACCTGTTGTAACAGCCTGTAGAGCCAACTTCGAAAAATCATATCTGACTCAATTCTGATCGTAATTGTCTCATTCTTGTACTCAAATTGAAGCCCCAGATGTCTAGTTTCTGGGAAAATTAACCTTATTCACAGATTAAAAATATTCTGAGAGATATTGATGAAATAGTGAGCAGAGGTCATTTGTTAGAAAATGGTTTCAGCACAATTAACATTAATAGGTCCCAAATTAGCTCCCAATGAACATTAAATGGCTCAAATCACTCCCATTTCAGACTTAACTAGTTCCAAATTTACTCTAATTAAAAGATAATTGCACAAATTACTCATTGAATAATTAATGTTTAATTATCTAGTTAATTAGGTGTGTGCAACCCTACCATATAATGTAGTCCTAACCAATCAAATTATGACACATCATTGATCTTAAATTGATTATACTTATAACCAATTGAAATCAATTGTTCATAATCACATATAGTCGGACTCAATTTGTGATGGTGCATCTCAGCCATTAAAACTTGATGTGATGATAACTTTCAATCTGATGGTCCGATTCGGGCTTATGACTAGTCAATTTGATCGTTACAACATCAAGATCATTTTGGTGAAATGAGATTAAGGATCTAATGACCAGAATCAAGATGCATATTTCCAAGGTGAAATTACCCTTTTACCCTCCATGTGAGGTTAAATGCGGGTTGCAAAATAGGGTGTCAACACACGTGGCTTACCCTCGAAGAAATAAATCGACGAGACTAGCCACCGGTAAAACTAGGACACGTGGCATGTCCAACTATAGGTATTAAATACACGCATCCAAGAAAATAACGCCAAACTACACATTCCTTTAAACGACCCATATGGACATGGGGGCAACTGATGATGTTATACAAATTCTCAACTCCAAAACTCGTCCATACGGTTCATCTTAAGGAAATGATGGATGACGTACAGCTCGTCCGTCCACACAAAGGTAAGCTTGTCCACAAAGTTGGACGGACGAGATCACTGCGTCTTGAACATACCTAGACTATTTTTGTTTCCCTGACAAGGCTATGAATTAGGGATGGCAATGGGGCGGGGCGGGGCCGAAGGATGGGATCTTCGCCCCCGCCCCGCATGGATTTTTCTTGCCCTATCCCCGCCCCGCCCCGCATGACGGAGAAAATTTCTTGCCCCATCCCCGCCCCTTAAGGCCCCGCGAAGACCCGCGAAGCCCCGCCCTACACCATAAAACTTTATTTCTTGTTAATTTTCCCTACAACTATTATCATTTTTTCAAATAAAATGACATGTTTCAATAATAAAAATATACCTGAAATTATAAATAAATTTATCCTATCAAATCAAACTAATTTTTAGCAAAAACTAAAATAATATTATCTAAATGTTTAACAAGACAATATCACAACAAAAATCTCATAGTATGACACAATAAAAAAATCCAAACTCCTAATACATAACAAAATAAAAATTGCCTAGTTCTTCAAAAAGAATCTCCTCCCATTTTGTGACTATTTCATAGAGAATGGGACAAAGTCTCAAACCTGTACCTTATATTTTTTAATAAAAATACAGAAAACAAAATTAAATTGTATATAATTTTTGTGTGGAGAACGAGAACGAACAGCTAGAGCTAGTACATGATTGATGCCATCATATCGGCAATCAAACCAATAGGGAAACATATTCCTCATCATCTCGTTCTCCAAAAATTAAAAAACAAAAGCCCAACTTGTAAAATAGATATGGATTTTGACAAGCATAAAGAAGCAGTGTTGTTAAGCAGCCAAATGCCCACACAAAATTACAAAAACAATGACATAGACACAAATATTTAGAGCCTCGGACCCGTACCTCATTAAAAAAAAATTATATTAAGTTCATGATGAAAAGTAAGTTGAGAAATACATATGAATCATGAATGAAATCAGTAATTTAATAGTATATAAATTTGTTTCTAATAAAGACAAAAAAAAAAAACGTTAAAATTGGTACCTTATTTCCAACTTTGCTAGAGAGAAAAAAGAGGTGGAGCCACGTTAGGTAGAATAAAATAAATTGATGATATTTTTGTTTAAATAGTAGGGTTTTAGGGTATGAAAAAATTACAATTTAACCCTTATTAATGCGGGGCGGGGCGGGGCGGGGATGGGGCAGGGCAGGGCGGGGTGGGTCTAAAAAGTGTAAACCCATCCCCGCCCCGCCCCGTGGTGCGGGTCTAAAATCTCTCCCTATCCCCGCCCCACCACCTTTGCGGGGCGGGGAAAACCCGCACGGGGCGAAGCGGGGAGGGGCGGGTCAAGCGGGGCGGGGCAAAATTGTCATCCCTACTATGAATTCCTCCTTCACTTAACAGTTTTGAAAGACAACCCTGAAAGATATAACTCCCTTGGTAGTTATGGAATTTATCTGCGAGTCCTCCGAACTCTACAACGATTGGAGAGATAACTACCTCTGGAAATACTATATAAGGGTTCTTCTCCGAAAAGGTAAGGCATTGAGACACTTTTTTCAGAGATTACTTCCTTTTTACTTGGAATCACAAATCCACTGACTTTATCATCGGAGGACTTTTGGCCGGTCCCCTCTGACTTAGTATTTGTTTTCAGGATCAAGCCCTAAGATTATTAGCGCCCGAAACTTTTAACTTTCTGATTTCCAAGGAATCATCAGTTACAATAGATGTGAGAGAATTTAAACCTTAGACATTTCAGTTGGAAACAGTAGAAAGTACTATTTAAGCAAACAACGCTATTTACGAGCAATAAGAGATGAGGTAAGAGAAATAGCAACAAAATAAATAAATAAATAATTTTTTAATGAAATAAATTACATAATAGAGAATTAAATTTAGGTGTTTTGAAGAGGAAATAGCTAAAATACAAAAGGTATATTCTTATTCTATAATTGATAGAAAAATTTGCATAATCCGATGTGGATTCTATTAAACTCTCTACAATGTCTAGTTTGTACCATTAACATTCTATTATTAAGTACTTTTTGTTAACAAATGTTTGTGTGCACTATGCACTCATTAAAGAGCCTTCAAATGAGTTTTGACTATATTGGAAAGTAGAAAAAGCTAATAAACAAATGTCCATTTAAATTGAAAGTGGACTAATGAGGCAACCATTTTAAAACACATCTCTTTATTAAAAACTTAAAATTCATAACCTTAACTAGAAATGATTTATGTGGTTAAGAATATTGTAATTCAACTAAAACATTCAGGTTCAAATCTCTGACTCCTGTTTTAACAATTGAATTTAGGAATAATAATAATTATGGGAGGGATGAATCTCTGACCCCAAGAAGAAATTGTCCTCTTTGAAAATGACGTCGATTCTTAACCCTCAAAGAATTCGCAGAATATTATATATAGATTATTTCCTGTCACTCTGAATACAATTTATGTAAGGTGCTGTGCCAGAACTATGCCTAATATGGCTTTGTAACTTTTGTGTTTTAATATAAGTTTCCTTTTACCCAAAAAAGAAAAAAGAAAAAAAGAAAAAAAAGAATACAATTTATGGAAAATTTATGATATTTCGAGTGCATTGCTTACTCCTACGTGTAAGAAGAGGGGTAATTGCTTCCGGTAATAATTCTTTACTCTGTCTAGAATATAGAGTCTAGAAGAAAATCCTAAACCCCTACGGCCTAGAGTAATGGGCCCTGGGGTTAGCTGTGTGGATTTGACAAGCAATGGTGGGTGAAATTACGAGTCTTTTACTTTTTTTAACTTTCTTACAGTGGCCCAAAACAGGCTTTTGGCAGAAGCCCTGAGCCTGCCACGTGGTCCATTGGATGGGATGAGTCGCAAAGCAGAAGGATGTGGTTGGTAATTGGTATTGGTAATGCCTCGTTCGTTGAGCACAATCACAAGGAAGGCACCTGCATTTTGATACCTCAATAATTTCGAATTTCGAGCTGACACATGTCCACTCTATGGGAAGCATATGTGCGTAAAGACTGTACCAGTACCACATCCAAATCCAAATAAATCAAACCGCCTCTTATTATATAAGTTTATCCATGTTTACGTAATTGATAAACAAGCTTCTCAATAAAGAGTAGCTATTATATAAATTTGTGGTAAGATTATAATATATGGAGTAACATATGCAATTATGACTTTATTTGGTTGGAAATATAAAACTAGTTATTTTTGTCACTAAAAAATATATTTATGAATGTGAAGCTGGTTAATTTAAAAATAATGCTATGATCATATAATACACCATTTTTGTCATATTTAGTTATGTGCCGAATTGTAAGTAATAGAGATATGGTGATGGATCTATATAAGTTTACACATTTACAATTTACAACTTACTACGCGACAAGTTGAGACAAAAACTATATTAACTTACATACTTCTAGCATTTTTATAATTGGCAAATGTTAAGTAACATTTTTATAATTTAAGTTTTATAACTAGTTTATGGATTTAAGTAACACTTGCAAATTTCGAAAAAGAATTTTGAGTTTTGACCTCTAGAATGAACCGATTTTAATAGTTTTGTAAGAGTTGATTGATTCTAGTCTACAAAACAACAACTCCCATGCGTAACATGCTTATGGTAATAGATAAGATTGCTTCTTTTGAAAATCACATGCAATTTACACCATTGACTAAATTAATACTACCATTGTTACTGGATAGGAATCTGAGACTGTTCAGAACTCTTTTTTTCACATGGAACTTGACCCCAAAAAAAAAAGGTACAATTATTTTTACAGTGATTGAGTAATTTGATTGCAGAACAGGGTTTGACCTTGAATTATCGATGATGTGAGCGTGAGTGGGGTAGGGTTTTTTGTGTGAGAATGTGAGTCCAGCCCAGCTCGGCTCAGATAAGTATAAGTAAAAGTAAAAAAAAAGGAAGATGACGTGGGTGGTGGATACCCACCCAAACATAAATTGATGCTGCTGGTGTACGGTTAAAAAAAAAAGTGCATTCACTACACGCCTGACCACGTGATACAACCCCACCTCACCTGACACAGAAAAACACTTTTGTCAGCTGTATTTTTTGGAGGGCCCCACACGCTTATTGACGTCATTTTCTCTCACTCTTCCCCATGCCTTGTCCACGCATGCTGGCCGACAATCAACAACTTGTTTTTTTTTTTTTTTGGGAAAAAAGTTAAAATGGATTGACTTTTTGGAGTGTTTACTTCGTGAATAAAGGCATATAAAAACAATGAAATTTTTTTGACATGATTTGTCTGTGCTTACGTTTTTTTTCTTCTTCTTATCTTTATAGGGTTGTCGTGAATCTTGTGATTTCATTTCAAATTGTTATAAAAATAAAAAAAAGTTAATTTTTTTAGATTTAGTAATTTTTTAATTTAAATAAATAATATAGATAACATAAATCACACATGTTTACTTCAAAAATAAGTATTTATTTAAGTTATTGTTTATATCAAAATATTTGTTCTTAGAATAAAAAGAATTGTTTGAAACAAGATTCTATGTTTTTAAATTAAAATTTGACTATCAAAAATTTAGGGGAAAGAGAGGGGGGGGGGGGGGGGGGGGGTTAAGGATGACAACTGGGAGAGATCAAATTCAATCATTAATGTCATATTCTCTTTTCTTAATGGAAAAACTAATGTAAGGTCAGGTAAGTTGGGGGCAAGATAAAATAAACATGTAATCACTTATCATCCTTAAGAAGATGACATTAATATGAGAGAGAGAGAGAGAGAGATGTTTTACGGGAATGGTATTAGGATATGTAGATAAACATAATTTATTATCATCTTATCCTTTGATAAGTTTGAACAATGTAAGAGAAGGCATGTTGTCATTTTTTTTTTTTTTTTTAATTTTAATTTTTCTACATGTGAATCTCTTTTTAAGTACAATTTGAACAACAATTCATTTCTCCAAAAAACAAATTCGTTAATCTTTGTTCTTGTACAATATTTCTACAAATTTACTTTGTCATTATTTCTATACATTTTCACTTATTTATAATATGAATAAAATCGATGATATTTGACTTTTGATTGGCCTCTTAGTATTGTGTTACGTAAGCTTTGGAGGCTTCGGGTGTGTTTGTATAAGCTATTGAAAAACGGTGTGTTGAGTTTAAAATGAGCATTTGTAAAAAAAGCTATGAGAAGTTGTTGTTACTATGTCATATTCTCTCTAAATGGTAGAACAAATAGGCTACGATCATAATAAATTATTTTTTCAAGCTAATAAAGGCCTATTAATATACTTTTTTTTACTGAAGCCTATTAATAATTATCATAACTATCATCTTCATATTTAGACAAAAAATAAAAAGGGAAAAAATATTTCATTAAACTTTTTCCTCCATAAGAGCATTCGCATTCATAATGCTAAATGCCATATGTTGCCTTTATTTAGCATTTGTCCCTCAAAAACCTCTCACATCCAGAATTGTAAAACTGAGGAATGGTATAATTTTATCCAATACTGTTACAGTGCCATTCTACTAGTAGAAGAATGGCACTATAGCAACTTGTATCCCATTTTTATTATATTTTATTTGCCTTTCTCGATCCCTCTGCGAAGCGCTCTCTCTCTCTCTCTACGAAGGTAAGATTTCAAAAGCCTCATATTTCTCTCTCTTTCTTCGAACAATCGTGAATGCTTGCTTGCTTTTTGATTCATTTTCCTCTGAAAAAAGTTTTCTGAATTTCCTGCGATTTCGATATGATCTCTTCTTCTATGATTTGAAATTTTTTCTTGTGAATTTTTTCCATCCAGTTTTGTTTTGGATTTTCGCTTCATTTCTAGGGTTCGATTTGAAGGTTTTATTTTTATTTTTTTATTTTTTTTTGTGATCTGAAGTGGAAAAATTGACAGAAAATTACATAAAAGGCATAGAATTTAACCATGTTTCATATAAAATTATAGTTTTTTTGTTTGGGCCAATTAAAGTTCCAAACTTATGAAACCCTTTCAATTTGAAACTCATGCTCATCTCAGTTATTCTAAATAGTAATAGATTGAGTAAAATGGAAGATCATTGACAAAACTTTGTATTTTTCCGAAGTTACCAACTTTGATTTTTTGGCAATCAATTTATAACTCAAATTGAAAGTTTCGCCTCTACCCTCTCTACTCAATGGGTATAAAATTGATTTTGTTAGGTTTTTAAACTCCGGTAGTTAAATTACAAGTGAGTTAGTAAAGTTGATTAATTAATTCAATTATGCCAAATATCATTTTTGAAGTTAACAATATAAGCATATAATTATCCAAGGGAAAAACCACTACGAGGGAAACCTTCCCCAATGAAGCAAATTTCCTATGATAAGATAAGTTTTACAATAAAGGAAAGACTCTCCTAGATTCTATTAACATGTACACAACTTACAAAAAAAAGAAAAAAAAGAAGAAGAAAAGATAAGAAGAAGCTTTCACTGCATAAGGACATCTAGACTTTTCAACCATATGAATTATTTCCATGGAACCTGTGATCATAACCAAAACCTCTGTTTGACTCCAAAAACCTCTGGAAGGTCTATTTCACAATAATAAGTTTGTGGTAGGCATTGTGGCTTAAACTTCTTCAACAACTAATTTTTAGATCTATTTTGATATCTTCAGTATGGTGAAATTGAGAGAATGTTGGTCATAGAACCCTAAGCTCATAAATGTAGTTTTCTCTCCCTCTGAAAAACCTTTCTTAGGTCAACTTATAATGTATCGTGTATATTCCAACATGCAAGGCAAGAATTGGGCTTAAAATAGACAAGTCATTGGGTTTTTTTGTATGCTGGTTTGTGCAGTCTTGACCTATTGAGGTAGAGTCAAGGTTGCTATCGAGGTAATTTGTTTGATCTAAATCACAAAAAATTGCTTTCTTGAGCTAATCTTGGGTATTCATTTTGATATTAAATTATAACTCGAAATCACAACAAAACTCACATTCTGATATAGTTTGCCAACACTACTACATTCTACATATAAACTTAATAGATTTATAAACTAGTCCTAAGAGATGCAAAGTTTAATAAATGGTCCCCTTTTTTATCTATTCCACTTTCCAAAATAATGGAAATAAATAACTAGGCACGGAAAAAAAAAAGTTTCAAATTAAAATGATTTCATAAATTTGAGAATTTAATTAACAATTCTAAGAAGATGGAAATATGAAATATAGTACAAACTACAAACCATAGTAAAAAAGAAAAGAAAAAGTAATTTCCCCTCAAATTTTGTATATTTATCTATAACTTCACATTTCCTTTTAGTTGAAAATGTACTGTGACAGTTGTGCTGCTCACCTGCACAGTTGAGCTATTCCAATCATTTTCACCAACACATCCGGAGCTCAAACGTTCCCAGTCCACAAATTTAACACCTGGTCAAGCCAACTATCATAGCTATGCTTAAGCAACCTCCTCTTACCTTCCGGCTGAGGTGAAAGGCAAAAATGTGAGTGATGTGATGCTTGAAATACTGATTGGTTAACATATTATTAAATGTACTAACTTATTATACACGGTCTGAAAGTAAAATGTTCCGTCTGAAAGTAAAATGTCAGGGGACATACATACCACATGATTTCCTAGCACAGTCAAAGTCTAACTTTTGACTTTATACTGCTTCTAGTCATCTGTGCATTACAGACCAAACTATTGCTTAAAGTTCTAAGCAACAGTCTAATCAGAAGTCGTCATTCCCTGAATTGTATCTTTTGTTTTTGTTTTTGTTTTTTGGGGAATTAATGAATCCATTTCCATGAATTTTCTTAAATTCTTGAAACATAACTAATTTGCAGGAAAACATTCCTCTACACATTTTTCTTTCCACATGTGCTTTGCCAGTCTCCATATTAATGAATAAAATAGAGTTACAGTCATATAAATATTTCCAAGAACTACATTTCATGAAAATTGAGCAACTTTATTTCATAAAAATGAGGAAGCAAGTAATTAAACCCTAGCCAAAATTTGTTGCTCTTTCATTTAACACAACCACAATGTTCTGGGTTTCCCAAATTCCTGACAAAGTTTTTATCTTATTCAGGCCTTAAAATTTAAGCTTGCAAATGTAGAATTTATACAAACAGCCTTGCAGAAAACCCACAACCATAAAGCTATCAAGGAAAATGAAAAATACTTCATAGGGAGTCTTTGAGCATGCACAAGTTAACATGCTAGAACATGTCCGGCTCTCAAATGATGCGGCTGCAGAAAATTTCTAAACCATTGCTCCTCTCAATTATCTGTAATGCAGGTCCAAGAAAGAATTCAGATTATAGCATATTAGATAGAGATTAGAAGAAAAAATTTTCCCATAAATTAAAACTCACCATGTGGAGATCGAGAACTCGTTGCAGAGAAGTCAGATGTAGTCATTGGAATAGATATTGAGAGCTGAGTTGTGGAGAATGAGGTCTGATTGGATCTTTCATCATCAAGACCAGACCAAGACTCCCTGGTTTTAGGCCACTCGTCAAAGAAAGGTCGAAGAGACTGACCCTCCTGTTTCACAGGTTCTCCAGAGGCAAAATCACTATTGAAAAATGAATGCTGGGGATAATCATTCTGCAACATGGAATTGTCACTGGATTTTGATGCAGGAAATGAGGCAACTCTGGATGGCATCAGAGGCCATGTACCATCTAGCTGTGAGTCCATCTGGAGATTCCTATTGCTTCCTGAAGCATCAGAGAAGAAACTATGCTCACCAACCTCAGGTTTAAGTCCTGGAAGGTACCTGTACATTCACATTGATATACAGATCATCAAAATTAATTAATCTTCCTTTGGAGATTATATTTAAAAAAATAATATCTTGTATTGTACTGAAAAATACATTCAATAGGTGCAGCATATAAAATCAGGAAACAAGTGAAAATGCTGTTGAGGTGACTATCATTTACTTTGTAATGATGGTAAGATGTTGACATCTCGTCAAAACCTCGCCGCAAATTTTAGAACTCCCAAGTATGATTCCTTCCTATTTACCTTTCGCAACTATGGTGATCTTCCCAGAAAGAACTAACCCAACGTGCCCAGTATAGGTATGGCGCACAAGATGAAATGAACAAGGTTCGCTTTACCAGCTTATTGAAGGAAATCAACATACAACATGATTGCTAATGATAATTAGCAGAAATGAACAAGGCTGAGATAGCAGAAAGGTTTTGAGGGAGTACTGCATTGAAGAACAGCCCAAAATTGTATACAAAATTTAAAGATAATGATACCAGTGAAATAGACACCTTAAGGGGAAAAAGAAATGCAATAGATAAAAATTTACAAGGTTTGAGGGATACTCCCCACGGGAGTGCAAAGACATGGATATAGATCCAAACTGATACTCCCCCATGTGAGGTGCAAAGACTTTGGGTATAGATCCAACTTAAGAACCAGTATCGAATGTATAGATTACTAAGCATTTCGAATTTCAAACCATTTACACTTACTATTCTTGGAACAATTGCAGCTAAGCAGAATAATTTGGTTAATTGAAAAGTAACCAGAAGCAAGACTACCACCACAGCTCAGAATGCTCCTGAAGTCCTCTTCCAATGTAGAACAACTTGCACATAAAGCACTGTGATGGCCAGCCTTTTCGTGGCTCTTTAACAAGCTAAAAGGAACATGTATCAGACCAAAAAAAGTGTACGCTTTTAACAACACTGATTTGGTCAGAGATATAGTAATCTGCAAGGGTCTACAAGGTTGAGCATTAAGATGCTAAGAAGAGTAATGTGGTGGGTACAGCCCAATGTTTTTTAACACCTCATGGCCAACATTAAAACCTAAAATTTAGCATATTTTTCTTTTGATGGCGACTGCAGAGGGTCAATAAGCTGCCACTAATTGGCATGCTCAAGACAATTCAGAATGCTTGTCAGATTTCTGCAATGAATTTAACAGAGAAAAACAGAAAGCAAGGAAGCAGTCCAAAAAGATCACTGCCAAAGGAAAAAAAATAAAAAAATAAATACACTGCAAAAACAGCAGATTTCAACAGACTATTCTTATGGACATCAGGGCCCAGAAGCCCGAGCCTTGCAGAAAATCTGAAGTTTATGCAACATATCCATTACCCAGATAGCAGTGAATTTCCATATTACTCCTACCACACAATTTCATGAATGGGCCCAGCAAACACTAGACACAACAAAATTTCATGAACGGGCCCAACAAACACTAGACCCAACAGCAAATTCAAAAGTTTCCCTGCAGACCAATATGTTTAGGTACCACCAAAAAATTAAAAAAAAAAATTATGTATATATATATATATGAAATAGCAGGTAATCACATTTATGAATAAACCATAGGCTTTGACTATCAAGATATAAAAGTGAGTTCTATGTCCTCAACTCTTTAACAGTAATCAACACTACCAAAATCCAGGAAGAGGCCAACACATTCTTTCCTTTCACAGATATGAGGCAATATTTGGAAATTAAAATTCTGCAAAATCAGTAGGCCTATCGTTCCCCTGATTCCCTTACAGCAACTGAAGACAGCAGAATTCTTCTCAGTTATAACAAGGCTGGGGAGCATTTCTAATGGTGGTCAGATCTCCACTATGAATTTTGCAGAGGACACAGAAAGCAAAGAACCAGACCAAAATAACACTGTACAACCACCATCTCCATCAGTAAAAACATATGAAATCCTAGAGAAATATTCTTATGGACATCAGGGCCCAGAACCCAGGATCTGACAGAAAATTGAAAGGTTTCTGTAACATCTCCGTTACCCAGATGGCAAGAGCCCACAATTTTATTTCCACCACACAATTTCAACAATATGGGCCCAAATTACACTTGGATCATGTGACATTTCTAACAGCTAAGCAATTCCACTGTTCATATCACAAAGTGATTGGTCTAAAATCCAGCAAAAATCATAACAATGCAGAGATATTCAACAACAACAACACACAAACACAATTACCATTTCTTCTATTAGTAGAACTAAAATTTAAAACCGTTATCAAAGCAACAGTAAAATATGGAATGGTTTGTCTTCTGTTGTAGCTCTCTGCTTCCAAAGTACTGAAATCTCAACTTGATATCCATGTGGTCCTATGGGCTCAGTTGTATAATTTTTCCTTCTCAGGTAATCAATGACTCAAAACTTTTTACTTTCATTTATGTCTCTACATTTTCTAAGCAACCGAATGGAGTACAAGTAAAATACAGGGAATGCTATACCTGTAATCTTTGTTTGGGATTCCATATGGAATGGAATCCAGATGATACTGGGACTGGTTGGCTCCAGAACTAGCACCTTGGGGATTACCAAAGGCACTCAATGGTAGGTTCTGTAAGCTCCCATTCCCACTGCTGCTTCCAGTGACAGTCAGTGATGTCACAGTGGACGATGTTGACTGCGTCATGGTTTGTGATTCCACAGGCTTTCTTGAACGGTTGCGGCCACGGTGCATGTGGCGCTCACAGTACTTAGAGTCCGGGTACGCGTCTTTGGAGCACCTCCACTTCTTGCCATCAGTTCTCCTGCATCGTCCCGGCTCTGGGTCCACCTTCTTCCCATAGAAGGAGCAATAGCCCACTACAAAATCATACAGGGTTTATACATATATACTACTTGCTACTAGCAGCATTATCACAGACACTGAAAGTGATATAATATGTATTATATCACCAGCAATAATGACACCAGGATAATATATTATGATAAAAGTGACATAACACTTTATTATCCATACCTGGACAATATCAAGAGACTGATTAAAAAATTGCTGAAGAAAAGGGATATGATTAGCCAGAAAATTCTTCTGATCTCAACAAATTAACAAAACCAATAAAGAATGGAGGATATAGTCAATGGCCTCAGGAAGAATATTTTTTAATAGCAAAAATCACAGAACAAAAAGAACTAGTAAAAAGTAATACTGAAATCTTCTGATCAAGCTACAGGATTTTTGAAAAATAAACAGCAATGACATCAGCTAGAAGTCTCTTTTTTTTTTTTTTTTTCCTTCCTGATTACATTAACTGAAAACCCAGATGAATAGAAATAATTAATTTCAAACAAATTCAAAGAAATTGCCAAAATAATTTAAAAGTAAAGCCCTTTACCCTGAATATGACTTGATTGGATTCTCAAAAAAAAAGAAAAAAAGAAGAAGACTTTATTGGTTTACAACCCCCAACTGACATTCAAGTCAATGAATTTCATGTGCTCAAGGGTGCTTCTCAATCTCTATCAATTAATTTTTAATACTCTAAAAAGGAATAAAAATAGATTGCAAAACCAAAAAAGAAATGAAAACACTACTTCATATATCCTGCACATGAATAATTACTTCACTATTTATTACTATCACCAACTTTTCCTTTTTCAAAAAGGAAAAACCCCATCTGAAACATTTCTGTACGCTTACCAAAACAAGCAAAGAAGAAGAGGAAAAAGTAAAGCACTGGTTTTTATTGTTAAAAACAAAGTGGAAAAAAGAAAAAAAGAAGAAAAGAAAAAAGATTCCTCAAATCAAATCACAAACCCAGAAACCAAATCAACCCAATAAATCCGGGGAGGGATACTTACTTGTGGGATGGTGGAAGAACCTATGAGAAATAGACTCAAAGCTTCTCTGAATAGGTAGCACAAGATCAGGTGGTACAGGCAAACCTGCCACCATATACTTAAAGATCAAAGCTTGGTGCTCTAGCTCCTGCCACTGTGACACTGTAAAAGGTGACCTCATACCTGTGCCTATTCCTGTCCCACTAACACTACCTCCACCCCCACCCCCTCCACCAGTACTATTCATCTCCACCACAATAAACCAGTACTCAGTACTCACTTCTATTTACACTCTCCTATATGAGTCCTATGACAGACCCAGAAAGCTCAAAACTGGCCCCCTGAGACAGAGAAAAGCATGGGACAGAGATCAGCTTCTGTCTCAACCATTTGGATTTTGCTATCTCAGTGTGTCGCACACAGTCTCTGTTGGTTGTTTTTTGAGTTTTTGTGGGTGTTGTTGGGTGTCTGAAAGTGTGGGTTTGAGTGTGTGTTGTGAAAAGGGGGCAGTGACTGTATGGAGGAACCCCAAGGGACAAGGTTTGGTCTCATTTTATTGGGTGAGGCATTCAAGTCTTTATCCTTCTAAGTAATCCTACTAGAATTAAGTTTTGTGTTTAAGTAACTGATATGTTCATTTAAAAGGGTGGGCTGTCTGAACAAAGTTCTAAATGTTTGGTTGAACCACAATGGAGAGCCTTTATGTTTTTTGTTTTCTTTTAGCATATCTTAGTTAGCTTTTAATTTTTGTGTTGTTATCACAGTTGTGATAGTTTCAGTGAGTGTGAACAAAACCATGGCTTATTCTATAAATTTTGTTTGGCATGTGTAGTTGAGTTTTGATTTAATTTTTTAGTGTTCTAAAACTTGGGTAAAGTTTTCAAGGCTGTATTAACAACCTTAAACGAAGTGTCGCTTTCATCATGATTTTAATGACTTTAAAAATTATATGATTTTTCATGTGTCTGGAACTATACAAAATTTTGAAGGCGTTACACCAATCATCCCACCTACATGTATTAGGTTCGACCTTGATTTCTTCTCCAAAAATATAAAAAAGGTTCGACCTTGATTTAATGTTTTATAACTTGGATCTCTGACCATTTTAAAAGGAAATTGATCATTTCTTTAATTGTTTGGATTTACTATAAGGGATCTTTTTCTCTATGGGTCCGTTTGGATTGAACTTATTATTGCTGAAACTGAAAATTGAAAACTGAAAATACTGTAACAAAATAATTTTTAAATATGTAAATAATACCGTGTGACCAATTTTTAATATTTTTTAATACGTGAACAGTGCGTGAACAGTGCATACACTGTTCATAACAGTAAATGTTGTCTCCCAAAGTCAACAAATGCGGGCCAAAAAAAAAAAAAAAAAAAGGAAAACGTAAAACTGGAAAACGTGGACGCAGGATTCAGTTGAATCCAAACGCACACTATGTCTCACTCCTGAACGGTTAAGGTGATTATTAGGCTCCTAGAATTAGGACATCTAGGATATGTTTGGATACTGCTTATTTTGCTGAAACTAAAAATTTATTGCTAAAAGTACTGTAGATAAAGGTAAAAGTGAGTTGAAATAATATAGTGGATATCATGAATAATACCAAAAAGTGCAGTGAAGCCCATAAATAGTAGCAAAAATAAGCTAAATAGTGAAATAATTTATAATTTTCATTGCTTCCCAAACGCACATCTGTGCGTCTGTGTTTTTTTAGTGGGTCTCATGGGTATTGTTCACGGACCTACAAAAGTCAACAAAACACATATTTCTAGGTAAATTTGGGTCCCATAGCACTATTCACATCTTTAAAATTTATTTTGCTATAGTATTTTTAGTAATAAGTTTTCAGCAAATAAGTTGTATTTAAACACACACCCCTAGGGTGTGTTTGAGTTATGATGAAAAAAGAAAATTATTTCACTATTTAGCTTATTTTTGCTACTATTCATGGGTCTCACTACACTTTTTGGTATTATTCATGAGCCCCACTGTACTATTTCAACTAATTTTTACCTTTATTTACAGTATTTTCAATAATAATTTTTTAGTTTTAGCAAAATAAGCGGTATTCAAACACACCCCTAATGACATAAATATATATATATTTTTTAATATAAGATAGAAATTATATTTTAGTCTAATCTTCTAAGTGTATATATATGTGTGTAACTCCCTCTTGAAGACTTGAATCCTAGTCCTTACCTCCCACATCTCATAATCCAAACACACCCCTAATGACATAAATATTACTTTTTTTTTTTTAATATAAGATAGAAATTATATTTTAGTCTAATCTTCTAAATGTATATATATGTGTGTAACCCCCTCTTGAAGACTTGAATCGTAGTCTTTACTTCCCACATCTCATAAGCACTTATACTTATGGAATGATTATTGCACCAAGGGTGCGTAGTGATATGATATAAATATTACTAATTGGTCGGTGTCTGTTCTAAAAAATTAAAAATATTTATTTGAAACTAGAGGGGTAAATCTTTATTGGCTTAGGACCAATAGGCCTAGCAAATCCAGTTCAATTAGGCTTGACCTAAAACCACAGCCCATGGATGACCTAAAGGTGTCCCACTACCTCAACTCTAGCCGAGCAAATGGGTTACTTGAAGTAACAGTTGAACTGTCATCACCCAATTTTGACTCTATTAGTTTTTTTTTTTTTTTTTTTTTTTTTTTTTTTTTGACTCTTTTCATATCCCATTATTAAAATCCAAGACAATAAAAAATGTTTTTTAAAACCAAATGAGTCTTGAAATTCACTAAAAGATAATTTGTGCCGATCGAACCTTGAAAACCCTTTTTACAACAAATTATGGGTGGTAATTTATTATTGATTATAATTTAAATTTGTGATTTAAATTACTTTTTTACTCACTTGTAATAACCAATAACAACCTGTTATTTAAAATTTGTATGAACATATCATTTCTCTTTTTAAAATCCATACTAAAGGTCATTCAAGGTCAAAATACATCCTTTGTTTTTATATTTGTGAAGAATGCTTAAAAATGTTGAACTTTGGCAAATGATAAGGTTTCGTACTCTCATCCACCTTTCACCTAAAGCTGCACTTCTCGACCAACCAAGGCATAAAGAAAAACAAGTCGTGGCCAAGCAATTCTTTATGATTGCAATCAAATTATCTCCTAACTCTTCATTATATGCATGTGCGCTCATCCATTATTTGAGTTGTACAAATAAATTTTTTATATCTAATTAATTATAATTGTCCTTATTTAAGGACCAATTAAATATTATATTTAAATAATATTTAGTTAAAATGTTCTATATTATAATTTTTTTATTTAAAAATCATTATTTTTATACTCTTTAATATGGTTAATTCACTTAATGATGATTGCTGCAGAACTTGGCTTCTCTAGTTACGTGTTGGAAGGTGACTCAGAAATGATAATCAAGGCACTAAAGAACGAGAAAGACTCACTTGCACCCTTTGGTCACATCCTAGCTGCAGCCAAAACATCAACAGATGTCAGTTGTATTTCATTTTCCCATATTCGTAGACTTGGCAATTCTATTGCTCACAACTTTGCAAAACATGCACAACATGTTGCGGGTTTAAAGGTGTGGATGGAGGATGTTCCTCCACACCTCTATTCTGTATTGTTAACCGACCATGGTTGATTTTCTTAATGAAATTCCAGTCTTGTTTCTCAAAAAAAAAAAAAAAAAATTATATATATATATATATATATATATATATATATATAAAACTAGCTTCTCATATATATATATAGAGAGAGAGAGAGAGAGAGAGAGAGAGAGAGAGAGAGAGAGAGAGAGATCCTTTAAACCATATTAATAAACTAAAATAAATGCATCAGCCAATTATTTAATACTTTTGGCATAAATGAAAAACCTTAATGGGGTAGGATGCTAAATGAAAAGAATCTCATAGAATGTGACATGTGGCATAACCTTAAACTACTATAGGGTTGAGTTCAAATTACATTTAGTGTAAGTGTAACTCTAATTGATATCATGTCACTAATTTTTTTTTACTGGATGCAAATTTTGACAAATTTACAATTAGATTATTATTTTTCCTATACTATCCATGCTTACAAAATTCTAATAAGATCTAAGATCAATGACTATTGCATCTATAAAATGTTAAAGTTTCAAGTTTTTGTGTCTTAAAACTATGCATTAAAGATGACTTTATTGATCAAATAGTACATAACATTCAATTTGCATGAAATTTGGCATGCGTGGTAAAAACATACTCCCTTCGTTCCACTTTGTTTGTCCTATTTGAAAAGTCAAACTTTTTAAGAGAATATCATTTATTGTTTTGTCTACCTTTTAAAAATATATAAGTTTCCAAAACTATCCTTAAATAAATTTATCAAAAAATTGAATTAGTAAATTAATAGGGGTATAATAGGAACATTAGTAAATTAATAACTTTTATTTTTAGAAACAGGACAATATTTTGGAACATCCTAAAATGGAATAGAGGACAAACAAAGTGGGACGGAGGGAGTATATAACATGTGATCAAATGATGAGATTTTTAAAATATTAATTCAATTAAAAAATTATTAAGTGGTATAGTATTCAAGGAAGTTAATATCATACTGTATCAGCCATACTAGCAGTATATACCATATTGGCCATAAAAATGATATTAGTACTCATTTAAAACGTATCGGATAAAATATTTTGTTGTATTTGAGATTTTTTGAGTATTTTGATTGAAATTGATGTTTCTACAAGTACAATAAAAAAAATATAGTTGAAAATTTTTAAAATTTTCTTAAAAAAATGCTAGTTAAACTAATATATCATGTTAATGTATTTAGCCTAATATATAGGCTTACAAAATATGTGAATTTTAAATAATATATTTATAAAGATATAAAAATAAATAAATACATACATACAAAAAATACGTGTGTGTGTATATACTGAGTGAGGATTAAGTTACATTTGATGTAACTTTAAGTAATATTATTAAGAGAGTCAATATCATACAAGAGGTCATTTCAGTTTGGTCAGGAGAATGAAATATTTTGATACTATAGATTGGTATACCGCTTCGAGATTACTGCTATTTATATACTTGCATGTCTGTGTGTATATATATATATATATACCCACTACAAATTCTATCTTTTTTAATTTTTTTATGAAATTTGCCTTTAGACTTTTAAAAAATAAATAATAAGAGAATGGAAACAACATATGGTTCCCCCATCGACTACCTCACAATATTCACTAACCATACCTGAAAATTGGTTTAAAGTTTTTATGGATTTATATATATTTTTTTCTTGAGCTAGTTTAGAAATCCTAATACCTAAATTCCAATCCAAATCCACCCCTAGGGCTCGAACTAGTGAGCCCATGGAAAACCCCCAAGCCCTCATAACAGTGGGAGATACCTCCTTGCCCAACATGGATAATTGTCTTCGGTATAATTTTTATCTCGTCTTCATAGAAAATCCTCTTTGCCATCAACCTGCAGCTTCATATAAATGCTTTCAATTAACTTGATCCTTGTCATCAAAAATTTCTTCATGCTAACCTAATCAAATTTATGACATAAATGTCATTAGGCTCAATACCACTAGCATCCGTGGCGCCACTCCATAAACATGTACATGTAATTCGGTGCTATATATTCAAGCTATTAGCTACTGTTAACCACAGAATAAGCTCCTAATACAATACACTATTAAATCCAAAAACATTCAAAAACTAATGGAGCTTGGTTTAAGGTCTAAAACTTCTTTCTATTACTAATGTCTAAAACATTTTATTCATAAATTAACCTGTATCCTGCGTGTTCGAAGCTCAAGCAATTAAGAAAGTTTACGTTTTTCATTAATCCTTTGATTCTAATAAACACTAAAGTAGTCAAAAGACTTTAAAACCACACATAGGAGTAAAAAATCAACACATTGGTAGATATTTTGTACATTCAAGTAGGTTGTTTGGGTCAACTTTAGGCCTCGGAGAAAAGCCCAAAATATGGGGGGCAATAAGTGGTTTTTTTACTTATAAATTTATTTAAGAAAATATATGCAACATAATAATATCCAAAATACTGTTTGGAGCTAAAAATAATATCAATTTTATTAAGTAGGTCTTACAAGTTGACATGTCAATAATTCAAATACTAATTTATTATTTTGTTAAAGTGCCACCAATTAATTCATTGTCATATTGATATGTAAATATTTTGTAGTAAAATTTGTATTAATCAAATGAAGCACTCATCATATTTCTTGGCATGTCAAAATATACCCGAGACAAAATATTTCTTACAAGGGTAGAATTTACGTCACCATAATTTGATTGGTAAGAACTTTCTCCATCAATAAACAGACCAAAATTTATGTAAAGAAGCCAGAAAAAAAAAAAAAAAAAAATTACATAGTAAACATCATTTTTGTAACAATTAAATGAAATGTAGAATTTTCAATAAGCTAATCTTTAAATTTTAGTTGAGCAAAAGAACCATTGTGAGTGGTTGGTCCAACATCCATGAATGGATTTGAACTCGTCTTGCTTTGAGCAGAAACCCAAGAATTCTCTGGGTTAGTACGTACTAGAACGATCTTGAGTAATACATGTTGCCTAAGGCCAAGGACTCTTTGATAACCATGCTCCAATCTTTAGACAATATTAAAATCTCCCCCATCAAGCAAACATATATCCTATGTGAAGGAGAGATATTTAAGTTATCCTTTTGTAACACATTCTCTAGTAGGGTTGTAATTCATGAGTTACCCTCTACAAGTATATGTTACATTAATTTGGAAATCCCAAATTTTTTTAAAAATCCATTGGACTCTTCAAAAAAGAAAAAGAAATAAAAGCTTTGATATGACGTCCATTATAGCCAGCCAATGCAAACATTGAGTAGTGTTAGCAAAACCTCTCAAGCCCTAGTCATTTGTCCCCTCACCCACCCACTGCTACCCCTTCACCTGACAGCAACCACACGTGATGGGCTGGAATGAGACCGGCCCCAAAGCCATCTATTCAATAACCTCCAATAGCCGGTAACCCACCTAAAAAAGCTACCGGCTTCTTGCCGGAATGCAGGTGACATTTCATATGGGGCTCACAAAATTTGCAGAGGAGGTAAAAGAAAAAAGAAAGAGACAACTTATGTGGGGTCCATTTCTTTTCCAACTTTTGGGGTTCTGTATCATTGTTTTTGTGGGCCTCTACACAGGGCTATGCCCATTCATAATCCATTGGACCACATATCTTGAATTTAGCACCATCTATCTTTTTTTCTTGAGCTTTGTTAAACCTACCGTTACTAACATTCGACTTTTTTTATCTTTTATTTTTTATTTTTAAGATAGGAATTACTAACATTCGAGTTGAGAGAGAAGGAATGATAAAAAAAGAAAACACTAACCCACAAAAAAAAAAAGCTTTCCTCTGAGTTGGCTACCACCCGAAGAGGTGGTAGGAAATTCTCGTGATTCATCATCTTGTGAGTATGAAATTATGAGTTCAGAGTTGTGATATGCTCCATCTAATGCTTGGGTAGCCATGTCATGCATGATAAAGTTTAACTGGGTTAAGAATAGTGAATACACTTGTGAGTCTAAAACTTTTACTATGTATTCGATTTAGGGTCTGTTTGGATACCGCTTATTGTTGAAAACTGAAAACATTGTAGCAAAATAATTTTTAAATATGTGAATAGTGCTGAAAGACCCAAATTTATATTGAAATCTGTGTTTGGATGACTTTTGTAGGTCCGTGAACAGTGTCGTGGGACCCACATTTTTTCAGCAAAACGCACAAACGCAGACGTGTTGAAATTTCAGTGCAATCCAAACACTCACCTAATGTGGTTTAGTGGCATCGGTTCAGATGGAAGATGTGAAACATCATGAGTTTAAATGTTCTGAGGAAATTGTGTGACATTGGTTCAGTTGGAGTTATACAGTTCGAAACTATTACTTTGAGTGGAGTTAAAGTTAGGTTACTGCCCAACTTACAAAAGGAGAGCTTAGGACCCCCTTATCTCGTTTAGGTCCATCAAATTTTGATCACACTCAAGTAAGGCCAAGTAGGGTCACCTCTTAGAAATTTAAGAAATTAGATTAACTATTTCCTACCTAGAAAAGAGTAAGAATAAAATTGTGTTTTGTCAAGTAAAACACAATGTGTTGGAGAGTGGTTATGCATGGGTAGAAGAAGTATATGATTTTCAAAATTATGGTATTTCTTTGAAGTAACGTTAGCACTTTCAGAAAATTTCTATACATTTCCCATAAAAAAATAAATAAAGGGAATGTTATTTCCACACCATCCATACATGCATACTCGCATAGTTGGATACCTGGATCCATGGTGTGATTTCATCTCATTTGGGTGAGAGTAAGACGAAAGTATCATATAAATGTAAATAACTAAATATAGTTAGATCCGTCATGAACCCATGATATGAGCAGCAGTAGTAGATCAACATCATATCAGGTATGTTCATAATGGTGCTACCCATGAATAAAAAATTCAAGGGCAAGTGTGGTTTGTAATTTATAGAATGGAGGTCATTTTCCTCTATTGATGAAAAAATTGTAAGAAAGTAACTTAATTGGTATTTTATGACATAGATGTCTAGGATTCAAATTTCCCCTCCACCAACTATTAATTATTCCTCCCCCCTAAAAGAAAAGAATGAAGGAATGATTTGATTCAAGGTATTTTTTTTTTTTTGGGTAAAAGAGAAGAAGAAAGAAGTAGGGGAATACTTAAAATAACATTGGTAAAAATGGTAAAAAGTAACATATTAATTAAAGAGCTGACAAAAACTATAATTTTTTTAAAGGAACAATGACCCTATGACTCGGTGGCATTACCTAACTCTCCCAAATATGAGAATTTGGATTCGAATTCTCCCTCTCACTTAATTGTTGTGAGCCAAAAAAAAAAGAAAAAAAAGATGAAGAAGATGTAAATTAGTAAATACTGACAATCCAGTTAATCTATTTAGGATCTATAATCAACCTCAAATTTGGGGAGTAATTTTTTTTGAAAAAATTATAAATGTTACAAGTCGTGGAAGGAGGATTTGAACTTTGATGTTCCTCATAAGGGAGATCAAGCTATTGACCTTCAAAACTCTTGGTGAGAGTAAAGTTTTGTTAGTGTAATCTTGTTTTTAAATAAAATGATCACTTTTTAGATAATAAATGATTGACACTATTTTAAAAAGAAAAAAAAAAAATCATGAATGGCACTACTTTTTTTTTTGGTACCAACTAATTTTTTTTTTTTGGTACCAACTACCTTCTTTTTTTTTTTTTTTTTTGAGAAATGAATAGCACTACTTGAAGGAAAGTAATTTGGTTGGATATATATTTTTAAATGAAAACATTACAAATTTTTATAAGTCTCATAAAAGGTGATACGTACTCTTTTTATAGTAATAATTTATTTTTCTATTTGAAAGATACAGATGTGAGACCCAGCATATTAATTAAGATGGATAAGGGTTATTTTCTCAATAAATAATCAATCTTAGTAAAGTTTGAGAATACAATTTTTGTGGTTGAGTGATATCTTTTCTATTGTCAACGGATGGAGACATGATGTTTATTACATTGTGGTGGAAGAGAGTTATATCCATTTGAATCAAATGGTGGTCATAGGCCTATTTGTTTGGTATCTATTAAATGACCTTTAAATAGATAAAAATTATTTAGTATTGAAAAAAATGAAGTTTGGTCTAAGGATGGATTGGTACAAGGAACTGTTCTTCGTGAGAAATTTTGTTGAAGAGTAAATGGCTAAATGCGTACAAGGAGGGTGGTTTGAGTTGAAAAATGAAGTTACCATTGGGAAAGAAGAAGGTAAAATGTTATGTTGTTGGTGTATAATTTGCCTATGGTACAGCCAAATATTAATGCCATATAAAGTTCAAGCTAAGTCCTTGTATGATCTCATGATCTGGTTCATTGTTTGGCATCTTAGTGGCAGTTCATGTACACCAAACTTTGGGGATATTGTACGATCTAAAAATCTCATGTGAGACAAGTTTTGTGGTGCAAGTTATGCCATAATTGAGAGGTTGTGCATACACTATTGGATTTGTGTTTTTGAGTGTAGCACCAAACAGCAAGAGAAAGAGAAAGAGATCTAGCTATCTAATAGGGCAATTGAGAAACCTAGAGGCCCTCAAATTCTCAACTCTTTCACAATAAAAATAACCTAGAGAATAATGAAAAATAGAGCTTGTTGATTATGCCTTTTCAGTTTGTCAAATTTCTGAGACACTTATCTGGATCTTTTTCTTTTGTACAACCTGAAGAGGTCTCTTGTCATAGACATAAACCCCAAGTCCACACACAGTCTTCAGTCTTCATCTTATTCTATTACCCAAAATTCCTATTAATCATCAATCTATGCAATTTGACAAGTTGCGAGGGAAAGTTGTCTAAGAAAAAAAACAGTGAATTGACCTTTCACCAACCATGATTAGTGGCCATCCTCCACCCCCACAACATGGCCAATGTCAAAAAATGAAACTCACTTCTAATGAATATTGAGAAAAATATGCATAATAATAATTGCATATTTATGCTCTAGCTCTACTTCGGGAGTAAGTATCTACTAACTTAGTACACATTGGAGCATGATATATATATATATATATATATATATATATATATATATATATATATATATATATAGTATAATATAGGGTTGTGTTAACGGGCACCGCAAGGTGTCTATACCCATAAACAACTTTTTTGAAATTTTTCTGATAAATTTTTTGTTTTTATAATTTTATCTTATTTTTTCAACTTTATAAGTATCGTTTGGTGTCTTTTTTGACTTTTTTTTTTTGGGTCTTTTTTGCACTGTGCTTGTTAGCATTTTCCTATAATACAATATAAGATCAATTTCCTTTTCTTTCTATTTTTTTGAGAAGAAAGGACAAAACAATTCCAAAGTGCAGTGTATCAGCCATAAATGATCAAGCTCTGGTGTGTATCCAAGATGGAATTTGACAGAATAGTGACATTAATAGACCATGTTCATGTACAATTGTACGTGGACCCAATGTCACATGTTCTTGGCGGTGATGAGGGAGGTGGATTGAAGGTTTAATTTCATTTTTACCCTCCCAACCTTATGATGAGGACGAAACTATGGAAAAGTAGAGGCACGAGCTTTACTCTTAACATATGTGAATCGCACATTTAAGAACTTCAAGTTAAGGGTAAGATAAGTAGTTAGGCACATTCAAACACCATTTGAAGCTAACCTGTTATCAAAGGTTCTCATTCCAAGTCTCAATTGGTTTTCTGTATCCCATACTCGCCGTGATGCAAACTCTGTGGCTCACTCGTTAGCCCGAGACACATTTCAAATGATGTTATTTGGATTGAGGACTCTCCTCCTAATGCTTTGGAGTCTTTGGACTTTAACTTAGCTCATATTCGAATGAAGTTTTAGATCGTTTAAAAAAAAAACACCATTTGGAGTAAATTTATTTGTGCTAAAACGAAATACTGATGTCTTGGTCTGATGGAAATTGTTTTAGTTTTTAACTATTGTTTATAGATTCAATAGAATAAAAAAAAAAAAAAACTTATAAAATGAGTTCCTATTGATTTGGAAATCAATTTCCATGACCTTTTGAACCAGTTATAGTGAACTGGACCATTACAGCAAAATTTGGTTTATGGCTGCCAGTTATTCTGGTGCCATTTATGCCGGATATATTATTTTTGCTTTTTTTAGTTAAAACAATGAAGCCTTTTGTTTCATAGGATTACATATAAAGCATAATGTTATGGACCACTCTTCGAGTCTATTGAATGTTATAACTATAAATTTAGCAGCTATTAATAATATATATATATATGAAGGTGGAGGATTTGAACTGTGAATGTCTCAATTGAAAATATCAAGAAGTACCAATTCGTTGAGCGATAAAATTATTGAATAGTCATCTCTTTTTAGCCTCTTGAAATATGCCAAAACTTGAAGAGTTCAATACTTGGATAGAGAAGAACAACAACCCTCTTTATAGTTTGTACTTATCTAGCCTTGACTTCGTAATTATAATGCTAGGTATCCAGGAAGGTTTTGGAATCTCCTTAATTCAACATATCTCAATCTAGAAAGTTAGTTAAAAACTAGGTATGGATTCAAATATTCACCTCTAGGCTATTTCCCTATTATTACCACTTGAATGTCGGCCATAACCAGTTACTACTAATCCAGTGAAATCTTCCTAAGGGTACCCAAGAACAAATGGCTTGCTTGTATATCTCCTCAGAGCAAGAAAAAAGAGCAATCAATACTCCTACTACAGTATGGGAGGCAAATCTTTGTAAGGCTATGGCCAATAATGCAAGTTTTTCTTGTTTTAGATGTTGGAAGACAACCCACTACAAGTGATAATGAAGAAAAGATGTCCAATTTGATGGACGTTGGGGGAGAAAAAGTTCAATCTAGTAGGCATTTGGGCCAACACAACACAATGTAATTGAAGTTAGTCACATCTTATAGCTAGATATCATTTCATGAAAGTCCCTCTCTCTCTGTTTTTAGTCCCCCACATACTCATGAAGATAGCAAGAAAGGGAGATGATAATAATTGAGTTGGAATGAGTGATAGCAAGCTCACATTCACAGGGCTCGCTTAGCTGGTTCTCACTTCTCTCACTCCAACCATTCACACACTCATTAACCCATTTGGCCGTACCAACCCAAAAAAATACTGAACTCAATCATGTGTCTCCCCCAAAACTAAAACGATTCCTCCTCTCAAAGCAACCATCATCCTATAGCTTGAAACCATTTATTGTACCACCAAAAAAAATACAAAACAAGAAAGTACATCTTAAATCATAGACACAAAGTAGTTGTGCTTTTATCAGTTAATTCACTTAGCTAAGTATAACAAATATTAACAAAGACGAAGGTAGACTACGTAGTTAAAAGTGATAAAAGTTTTAGAAATTATTAACATACGTTGAAGTCAACTTCCTTAAGAGCCTAGTAAAGTGTCAGTCCCAGCAATCTTTTTCATCTTTTGGGGGGTTTACATATTAGAAGCTAGAATTTACAAACTTAAAGATTAGTATATCTTTTAACAACGAAGGACAAAAGCTTTACGAATAATGAAGACTACATGGTCCTTTGACAAGCTAACATCGAGTAAGAAGCCACTTGAATTGAGATAGAAGTAAAATTCTACTCTCATAATATTGTTTGTTTGTTTTTTTTTTTTTTGGGGGGTGGGGATCTAGTTAATAAATCCTAACCTAATAACCTAAACCCCACCTCATGGGGTCTGAACAGTGAACGCAAGCTCATGGATGCTCCCAAGCTGTAGCAAGAGGAAGTACCACTTCGCCCAACATGGACAATAGTTTTCTTTTTTTCTTTTTTTATTATTTATATATATATATATTATATTATATTATTTAAGAATAAGTAGTGGTTTCATGGTAGTTATTCATTAATCTTTTAGTGCAATTAACCCCAAGTTATTTTTGTAATTAAAAAAGATCTGTCTATTTGTCTCATACTATTACTATTTTGATTGGACAAATCCTTATAACAAAGTCATGATTAGCCTAACATTTCAAAAAAAAAAAAAAAGTCATGATTAGCCTAACATTTCATAAATTTGGGATGAAAATGGGATGGACTTAAGAATGTTGCAAAATTTCAAATCATATATATATATATAACAGCAAAAAAAACCCAAAAGAAATTAAAAATAAAAAGGGAGAGGGAAGACAGATACCACATATGTGAAATTTGTGGCTCCAAGGGCCAACGCAGCCACAAGATTTGACTTTTCATTGGGCCCAAGGCCCCAAGAGGTCTAGTCTAGGCCTCATTATTAAGACACGATTTAACTTTCTACTAGGTTGGGCCTCATTGATCACTCCATAGGCCGTATGAAAGCAAAGTTTAACCTATGGGCTTCCTAAAGCATCAGTTGGAAACCCTGGGATCTCTACGGCAATGGGCACATGTGAATGTCCATTGTATAGAAGATCATATTACCCAGGCCTCAAACCTTGAACTTTACGTATTTACCCCTGGAAGTATTTCCCGCCACAGAGAGAGAGAGAGAGAGAGTGTGTTATCTATCAATATCAATGAATGGCGCTTCTGCAACGGATTCACCAAATCAATCTGCACCGGAGACCAATGAAAACAATCTCCAAGTACACTTTCTTTAGTCTCTGATCTCATTATTTTCCTTATCTTACAAAATAGTATTAAAAGATTTTGTAGATTAATAGTTCAAACAATCAAGTAGAACGAATGAAATTCAATTAGGTTTCCATTGAATTACATGTTTTATATGTTCTTAATATGCATACCAATTTTCATATTAATCAGATGTTATTTATCATTCGATTTATGAACTTATCTTTTATGTATTATTTTAACCTCATTCATATGCATATGATCCATAAACTCATCTAAATAAGTAAAATCAACTCATTATCATTTATCACTCCATCAATCTCAATAAAATATTTATTATTATTCCTTTTTATTTATTTATTGAAAGGTTGTCATCTTTGTTAAACTTGTACGAATTAATTAAGATTCATATGTAAAAGAAACATTTCACAAATATCATAATATATCATCGATTAAATAATGAAAATGAAAGATAAATACCTTAATTTCTATAAGGGAAGTTATTGTCGTGTAAGCCTGAGTTTAGTGAAGTTTTCAAAGATTTAAAAAAAAAAAAAAAGGTTTCAAATTAAGATCCTTGAAACAATGGAATGCACAAATATTATACTGTGGACATCATAAATATAAGTAACTAAACAGTATAATCGTATTATGAATCAATTAACGAACAAAAATATTGCATGTTAACCATTGATAAAATAGTAGATTGTGTCTGTATGTATTTCTTATATTTTAAACTTTAAAATTTTTGGATAAATTTTTTACTTTAAAGTTGGAAGATATGCGAGGTTCCATTCTTGCGCATAATATGAGAAGTAAAACCATATAAATTCATTCCAACTCTTGCAAAAATGGAAGAAGAACAAAATATATATATATATATATAAAATAAAAGAAGTCATGGCTTTTTAGTAATAGATTACAAATTCTAATAGAGAAAGGTATCAGTATTTTAAATTTACCTCTTTTTTTTTTTTTTTAGAGAGTTTCAAACCAAGACACCAATCAGTTTTTGGTGTAAGCGGGGATTAAACCTTAGATCTCTTATACAACCATCAGAGACTTTACCGGTTGAGCTAACTGGAACTCACAATTTACCTCTTAAGTTTAGTACATGCCATTCAAATTTTACCTGAGCAATGTATGGGGAAAAAAACCAAAAAAGAAAAAACAAAAAAGAAAGAAAAGAAATAAAAATATACATTGTTATTGCAATGTAATTTAAGAATTAAGTCCTATAAAATAAAGTAAAAAACTAAGAAAAAGTGTATATACCTCCATGCACCATGTGTATTGCAAAATACCTCTATGCGCATTGCAAAACATTTCCAAAGAGAACATCTCCTCAAGAGACCACTATTATCAACAAATAATACAAACACTAATGCTATATTAGACAAAATCGAACGTGGAAAAAACAAATCAGATCAATTGTATAGCAATTCTATAGAAAAGATTGAAAGTACCTCTCAATATATTATAAAATTATTCAAAATAGATTAAAAGAGAAAAACTACAATGAAATTTAGTAAAACTTGTTCTTCTCATTTGGTTGTGTTAGGTTCTAAGACTTTAGGAACTAATGTATTAGAATTTCAATGTGTATCATGTTGGCAAACCATGATCAAAACATAGAGTCTAGGTTTAGGCTTGCTCAAAGTGTGGTTTAATGTAAAATTGGAATTGAGTGATTGCAGGAATTATTATTCAAAATTTGCAAGGTTCGATCGATCGAAAATTAGACTTAATAGATCGAAAGTCGTGCAGATGTAATTTTCTGTAGAATTTCCAATTCAGCCCAAGCCCATATGACGTGTAGGATTTTGTGTTTCACTTCAAGTATAAAAGGAAAAACCCTAGCTACGTTTTAAAAGTCTTTGGAGAGTTGTGTGTTGAATCTTTTGTAAGATTTGAGAGGTGTTTACCTTCATACACACACATAGAGTTATTAAGATCAAGATTCACGTCAAGAACTTGATGATCTCTTCAATTGCTGAATAAAGATCTATAAAGAAGATCTGAAACCTTTGAATGGAGTTTCAAAGTCACAAGTAGGAGAACTTGTGGTTACTGCAGATCAAGGAAAGAAATAGTCTGTAGATTCGGAGCTGTCACGTGGTCGTGGTAGTAAATTTTCTACACGAGGTAGCAATAAGATGTTAGTGGTCTAAGTCTTATTATACAAACTTCAATTCTTTCATAGTGGATTTGTTTTTATCTTGAGGATAGCTAGGTTAAATCATCGCCAGGTTTTTTACCGGTTAGGTTTTCTTGGGTCATCAGATCTGTGTATTAGTTTTTTTCAGCATTATATTTGTTTTACATATATTGGTTTAATCTAGATTTAATTAACAAACTTGTTAATCAACTTGGCTTAATATTAGGTTAAACATATTGTGTTAAGAGGTCTAAAAACTAACAGGTTGTGCAAATGTGAAAGCATGTCATCAATTAATTTATAAAGAATGTGGAATGCTTTTATTCAATCAATTTGCAACGTATGAAATTATGGTATATTCAATCAATTTGCAAAGAATGTGGTATATTCAATATCCGTTCATAGTGATTTGTTTTTATCTTGAGAATAGCTAGGTTAAATCATTGCTAGGTTTTTTACCGGTTAGGTTTTCCTGGGTCATCAGATCTATGTATTAGTTTTTTTCAGCATTATATTTGTTTTACACATATTGGTTTAATCTAGATTTAATTAACAAACTTGTTAATCAACTTGGCTTAATATTAGGTTAAACATATTGTGTTAAGAGGTCTAAAAACTAACAAGTTGTGCAAATGTGAAAGCATGTCATCAATTAATTTGTAAAGAATGTGGAATGCTTTTATTCAATAGTTTTGCAACGTATGAAATTATGGCATATTCAATCAATTTGCAAAGAATGTGGCATGATCTTCTTAAATATCCATTCTTCAATTAATTTGCAAAGAATGTGTCTTCTAGAATGCAAGTGCTATAACGCAATTATGTGTCAAAAAAATAATAATTTTGACATTAAGAATTTAGGATTTTAAATATTGCAAATGAATAATTTTATATTTCATCCTATCAAATAAATAAATAAAAATGAATAATAATAGATTCCTCTCCAAACTCATTCTCATTTAGAGAATTAAAAAGTAATAACAAAAAGGACTTAGAGAGGTAGAAGAGAAGTCATTTTAATTTGTATTGATTTTTAGCTTTTTGCAAAGAATAATATGTTATTTATTCTTTTTTATGAAAAGAATAATATGTTATTATTTGAGCTTTTAAATAATCCAAGTAAATAGTAGTACACTTTTTTTTCTTTTTTCTTTTTCCCCAAAATTGCACTCATTAAGGGAATTAAAATGTAATAACTAAAATAATTTAAAGGAGTACAGAAGGAGTCATTTGTAGCATATTATTATTTTAGGATTATAAATGTATTGCCACATGTTTGATATTATCTATTGTGGACAAATTGTTACTTGCCATGTGGTACTATTTGACCACATCAATCAATCAATCAATATATATATATATATATATATATATAAAAGCAGTCATACGAGAAAGCATAAGGTCTTGTCAAGTGGCACTCTCTATGAAGAGATAATTGAATTTTTTTTTTTGGGGTTGAAATAAAATATATCGTTCTCAATTTATTACACTTATTAGATGCCACATCAGTTATTTACCAAACTCAATAGATTTCAATTATTAATAAATAAGACTAATGGATAAGATAGAGGGATATTAATCATCAAAAACTCTTTGTTTTCCTTTTTCTTCCGTCCAAAGGTTTTCTTATGTTTATGCCTACTCCTCTTCCCTTATAACTAAATGCCTACTCTTCCTAAACCACTATATGCCTTCTCCTATGCATTGCTAAATTACCAATTCTATATTCTATAATTTGCACAAATTGAAATAGCATTCAGATTATTCAAGAACACGTGAATCTTCCAAAAAGGCATATGTTTATTTACCTAAAATAATAATCAACAATAATGCTCATTTTCCACTTGGTATTGTCCTATATGGTATTGTTTTTTTGTTTAAATTGTACTAAGATGATCTTTTCCTTACATATATATACTTTTCATTTGCTAATTATCATTCTTATGGGCTCTTGGGGCTTGGGGCTCTATAAAGTGACATAGTCATATAATAAGATGCTCTTTATGCCATTTTTTATTTGCTAATTATGATTTTTATCAAGTTCAGTTAATAGATTAAGATTGTCAAAATTTAGTTTTTTTTGGGGGGTTAATTTTAAGCATAACAAACTTATGGGGGTTTTCTAATTATTTGTGTTTCTACATTTTGTTTTTGATAGATATAAAACTTTCTAAACTTTTCAATGTATTTTATATATGTAGAAGGATCTATAATTTCAACTTCAGTGGAATGAGCATAGTTGTTGTTTTTTTGGTCCTTTTCCCTTTTGGTTTTTCAAGTTAGTATAACGGTTAAGCCAATGTTTCAATTTCATTATACACAAAGCATGAATACTTCATTTCATTATACTTCAATTTCGTAAAGATATATTAAAATTGAGGTTGTTATGTGCTTCATTTTCATTTTAGGTTTTAAAAGTTTTAGCCATCATGAACACTTTGATGATTGCAAAAAGATACGTGTTAAGGAACCACACAAACATATATCTACTATAAATAAATTAAGTATGCGAACATTTATCTCATTGAGCTAAAGTTACTAAATGGTCAAGAACAATTTATTAAAGCATTTCTTAAAAATATAAAAAATGCATGAAGTTTTTGTGCTCAAGATTGATTTTGGAAGGAAGAGCCATCAAAGGCAGCTTGGTTGTGTCGTATCTTGAGATATGTAAGTTGTTTTATTAGAGCTATTTTATTCAACAAGCACTTATGTTATTGCAAGTTTGCAACATACTCCAATGGATTAAAACTATAATTAGTGTAATCAATTAAATTAGTATCTATTGATTTGTCATTCCATGAATGTGAGAATGCATTAAGCCATATTCAAAAATGTTTTTTTTTTTTTGTTTTTTTTTTTTACTATAGATTTGAATTATGATATTAGCTTGCTCATATATTTAGTTTTTTCAGCAACGATTGATATACATTCAATTAAGAGTATAAATTATGCTTTTCCCATTGTGTTCCAAACAATGGGTTGATGTTTTAAATTAGCCAAACAATTTAAATCTTTAATATGCCTGTATTACCTTAAATGCTTTAGATAGAGTCAATGATAACTTCTCAATTTTTTTTTTAAATTTTTAAATTTTTTAATTTTTTAATTTTTTAATTTTTTAATTTTTTAATTTTTTTATTTTTGCATAAGAACAAAGTTTAATGTAGAACTGTAAGAGTTAGATTCAATGGGTTGGGTATAATGTGATTATTTGTCTCTAAACATTTGACCAGTTAAACATAAATATCAACCCCCTTAAAAGCTGTCCTTCAAGAACTAAGTTCAATGTAGAATTGTAAGAGTCGGATCAATAGATTGGGTAATATAATTATTTGTCTCTACACATTTGTCCAATCAAATATAAATAGCAACCCCCTTAGTAGTTGTCCTTCAAAATAAACTTTAATGGAGCTATTTTTAAAGAATAAACCAAAAGCAAGAGTTTTGATTTATGATGATAACATGTCGCTTTGTAGCATTGAGTTGCAAAGGGAGAGAAATTTGAATTCAGAAGCTTCAATCTAAGGAGGAAGGTAATTCATGGTTGAGAGAAAATGTAGAGATAGCAATATTAATAATAAGTATTTTGCATGGTCATAAAGATAATTTCATTAAAAAAAATATATAGTTTTTTATAAAATATTTTAAAATAAATTTATACGGTACCCGTGCATCGCAAGGGACATCGACTAGTTATTCTATATAAATAGGAGATTACGCCACTTGTCATCATTGTGTGCATCCACCAATTGTGGGATCCAACTTTTATAATATACTAATTGCAGACATACGCGATTGTGGGAATAGATAATTATTTTGTAATTGTGGTATAATGTATAATTTGCTCTCTCAAATTTGTTAAAAATAATTTGCTCTCCTTAAAAATTAATAATTTTCTATTTTATTTTTTTCATCTTTCTATCTCTACCAATATATCATTCTATTATTTTAGATATGTTTGACTGATATTATTCATTTATGAGATGGTCAATTTTGCATTTTAGCCAAGATCATATTACCCAGGCCTCAAACCTTGAACTTTACGTATTTACCCCTGGATGTATTTCCCGCTAGAGAGAGAGAGAGAGAGAGAGAGAGAGAGAGAGTGTGTGTGTGTGTGTTATCTATCAGTATCAATGAATGGCGCTTCTATGACGGATTCATCAACTCAATCTGCACTTGAGACCAACGAAAACAATCTCCAAGTACACTTTCTTAGTCTCCGATCTCATTATTTTCCTTATCTTACAAAATAGTATTAAGAGATTTTGAAGATTAATATTTCAAACAATCAAATAGAACGAATGAGATTCGATCAGGTTTCCATTAAATTACATGTTCTATATGTTCTTAATATGTATACCAATTTTCATATCAATCAGTTATTATTTACCATTCGATCTATAAACTTATCTTTTATGTATTATTTTAACCTCATTCATATTCATATGATCCATAAACTCATCTAAATAAGTAAAATCAACTCATTATCATTTATCACTCCATCAATCTCAATAAAATATTTATTATTATTCCTTTTTTTATTTTTATTGAAAGGTTGTCATCTTTGTTAAACTTGTACGAATTAATTAAGATTCATATGTAAAAGAAACATTTCACAAATATCATAACATATCATCGATTAAATAATTATAATGAAAGATAAATACCTTAATTTCTATAAGGGAAGTTATTGTCGTGTAAGACTGAGTTTAGTGAAGTTTCCAAAGATTTTTTTTGAAAAAAAGGTTTCAAAGATCCTTGAAACAATGGAATGCAAAAATATTATACCGTGAACATCATATATATAAGTAACTAAACAGTATAATCGTATTATGCATCAATTAACGAACAAAAATATTGCATGTTAACCATTGATAAAATAGTAGATTGTGTCTGTATGTATTTCTTATATTTTAAACTTTAAAATTTTTGGATAAATTTTTTACTTTAAAAGTTGGAAGATATATGAGGTTTCACCCCTGCGCATAATATGAGAAGTAAAACCATATAAATTCATTCCAACTCTTGCAAAAATGGAAGAAGAACAATATATATGTGTGTGTAATAAAAGAAATCAGGGTCAGGCTTAGGTCCAGTGTCAAGTAGTATTGGATCCGTTGAAATGATGACATATGTCCACTTTTGGATATGTGTCACCATCTGATTGGATCCAGTACACTGGATGCACTGGACCTAAGCCAAGTGCAAGAAATCATGGCTTTTTAGTAATAGATTACAAATTCTAATAGAGAAAGGTATCAGTATTTTAAATTTACCTCATTAAGTTTAGTACATGCCATTCAAACTTTACCTGAGCAACGTATGGGGAAAAAAACCAAAAAAAGAAAAAGAAAAAGAAAAGAAATAAAAATATACATTGTTATTTAAGAATTAAGTCCTATAAAATAAAGCAAAAAAAAAACTAAGAAAAAGTGTATATCCCTCCATGTACCATGTGTATTGCAAAATACCTCCACGTGCATTGCAAAGCATTTCCAAAGAGAACATCTCCTCAAGCGACCACTATTATCAACAAATAATACAAACACTAATGCTATATTAGACAAAATCGAACGTGGAAAAAACAAATCAAATCAATTGTATAGCAATTCTATAGAAAAGATTGAAAGTACCTCTCAATATATTATAAAATTATTCAAAATAGATTAAAAGAGAAAACCTACTGTAGTTGCACGATTTTTCTGGCCCAAATCTTATTGATCTGGCCTTGGCCCAAAGCGCAACCCACAATAAAAATTTGTAGAGGATGGGTCAAAGAACTTTGCCTCAGTGAGCCTGTTCGGTCTTGTACATGGACAATATAGTCACAGAAAATAAAAACACAAGAATGGATCTCCACGTGTGATTCTATTTCTCCCGTTCTTAATACAGTTTTTCCCCCCCCTTCTTTGGGGGATTCCACTACATTATATAGTTCCCCTCCTCTCATCTCAACCTTACACTTGTCGATCATCTAAGCATCTACTTGAGCACCTGTCCCATCAGACGCCCCCATTTCTCCCTTTGTGAGTTGCAGAGGCCAAGGTGGTACTGTTCAGGGGTCTTTTCCTCATTAATGCGGCCAAGAGGATGGTTGGGGCGCAATTAATGTGGTGGTGGCAGCTTTCCATGAGATATTTTGGATTTTATTCATTTTATATGTTGGGAGGATGAACTGAAATGGATGGGGAGAGTTCCTCGTCTGGACTTCGTGATGTCCGAGGAGGAGTTACTCCTCGGACAGGTTTCCTTGGCGTTATTGGGGTTGAGTAATGCTTCATATGTGGTTTCTCTTGGGCAAGGACGCTCCTCGGACGGGCCTGGATTTGGAATAGCCCATTATTTTTGGGCCGGGCCCCACAATAGCCCCTCAAAACTTCGGTTTTTATCTCCTTCCGAGGAGAAAAGCGGGGTTTTGATGTTAGTGAGAGGGTGGAAATAAGGAGAGCTTGGGGCGCGCGTGTGGACCGTTACTTTTGACGCGTTACAATTTACGAGGCGTGGTCATTAACTTCTGGAGGCGTTATGTTCCCTCCATCCAACGGTGTGGCGTGGATCGAACGGCCATCGTTTCTTCTAGTATTTTTAGGCAGGAATGATCTTTTCTCTCTCCTCCCGGCTATATAAGACGTCAGAGGGGTTCAGTTCTTTTTATCTGCATTTCATAAACCTCAGAGGTTTCCAGAGAACTCCATCGAACCCCAGAGACATACGAATACTTGCGCCCGTTACGCCTCCGTAGCCGTCTTTCGTGAAGCGTTCCTTCCAGGAGAGATTTCCAGGCGTCCCATTGAGTGTTTTGCGAAGGTACCAGTACATTTCGTTCATCTCGCCGTTTCAATTCCCTCCTCGGACTCTACTTTTATTCTCAGTCCTTACTTTCGTTTCCCCAGTTCAGTTCAGATGGGTAGATTTGAGAAATTAGTAAACACTCCAGCCGCCATGGAGGCCTTTAGGGCTAAATACCACATTCCCCCGGGGGTTGGGTTGCAGTACTGTCCTCTTGAAGGAGTATTGACAGAGAGAGGTATGGGAGAAGTTGTTATCCCTATGATTGCTTTTATAGAGGGAGGGATGACACTTCCCATGCGTAGGATTACAAGGGAATACCTGTTCAACCATAGGTTGACGCCGTATCAGTGTGCCCCGAATATGTTCAAGATACTAGGTTGTGTAGATGTCTTAGACGAGCGGATGAATCTAGGCCTTACTTGGCACGATGTGGCTTATCTGTACGAATGTCACCGCCTCGGGGATGATGGGTATTATCTTAAATCCCGGAACGAGGACGTTAGGTTGATCTCTTGTCTCCCAGTATCCAATAAAACCGTGAAGAATGACTTCCTTATTGCTTCTGGGGAGTGGTCCGACGGTATTCATTGTCCAACTCGGGCAGGAACCCCAGGTGCGACGTTTTTAGGATCGGTCCTTTTTGGGAAAGGATTTAGTATTGAGGGTTTATTTTTCTTGCTTTCTTTGTAATTGGAAAATTTCATGAACTAACCCCACTTTTCTTGGTTGCTTGCAGATAAAGTTCACGTCGCTCCTCGGCTAAACTTTGTGAACGTGCCAGCGTTGAACTACCTTCTTAGGTCGGAGATTTACGTTTCCGAGGACGGACAGTTGCGTGCGGCCCATCTGGTTCTGGGCTATCAACCTCTGAGCAGCTCTTTCCAGGCTATCGGCCACGCTATAAGGGCTGGCAGTCCGAGGTTGGCTAGGATTGACGTGTCCAAGGACGGGTTCCTAGCTGAACACGATCTGCCACCAGTTGTGTTGCCTGGTGTTAGAAATCCCTACTTAGCAGAGCAGTTACCTCCGCCAAACGAGCCTGGTGAGGATTCTCCTGGTGCGGACCTAGTTCTGCCATGCTCGACCGTTGTGCTAGCTGATGCCCTAGTTCTTCCCACAGACGGCGCCAATTGTAGTTGCACGATTTTCCTGGCCCAAATCTTATTGATCTGGCCTTGGCCCAAAGCGCAACCCACAATAAAAATTTGTAGAGGATGGGTCAAAGAACTTTGCCTTAGTGAGCCTGTTCGGTCTTGTACATGGACAATATAGTCGCAGAAAATAAAAACACAAGAATGGATCTCCACGTGTGATTCTATTTCTCTCGCTCTTAATACAGTTTTTCCCCCCCTTCTTTGGGGGATTCCACTACATTATATAGTTCCCCTCCTCTCATCTCAACCTTACACTTGTCGATCATCTAAGCATCTACTTGAGCACCTGTCCCATCAGACGCCCCCATTTCTCCCTTTGTGAGTTGCAGAGGCCAAGGTGGTACTGTTCAGGGGTCTTTTCCTCATTAATGCGGCCAAGAGGATGGTTGGGGCGCAATTAATGTGGTGGTGGCAGCTTTCCATGAGATATTTTGGATTTTATTCATTTTATATGTTGGGAGGATGAACTGAAATGGATGGGGAGAGTTCCTCGTCTGGACTTCGTGATGTCCGAGGAGGAGTTACTCCTCGGACAGGTTTCCTTGGCGTTATTGGGGTTGAGTAATGCTTCATATGTGGTTTCTCTTGGGCAAGGACGCTCCTCGGACGGGCCTGGATTTGGAATAGCCCATTATTTTTGGGCCGGGCCCCACACCTACAATGAAATTTAGTAAAAATATTTTAGCAAAAAATTTTAATTAATGCATTCCTGAAACAATCACCACAATGACAACCTCCAATCTTAACCATGACATTATTTATATGCATAACAAAAACCCCTATATTAATCGGGTAATTCAATCCTCATGTATTTTAAAGTGGGCAAAACATGTTCTTCTCATTTGGTTGTGCAAATGTGAAAGCATGTCATCAATTAATTTGTAAAGAATGTGGAATGCTTTTATTCAATAGTTTTGCAATGTATGAAATTATGGCATATTCAATCAATTTGCAAAGAATGTGGTACGATCTTCTTAAATATCCATTCTTCAATTAATTTGCAAAGAATGTGTCTTCTAGAATGCAAGTGCTATAACGCAATTATGTGTCAAAAAAAAAATTTGACATTAAGAATTAAGATTTTAAATATTGCAAATGAATAATGTTATATTTCATCCTATCAAATAAATAAATAAAAATGAATAATAATATATTCCTCTCCAAACTCATTCTCATTTAGAGAATTAAATAGTAATAACAAAAAGGACTTAGAGAGGTAGAAGAGAGGAGAAGTCATTTTAATTTGTATTGATTTTTAGCCTTTTGCAAAGAATAATATGTTATTTATTCTTTTTTTTTGAAAAGAATAATATGTTATTATTTGAGCTTTTAAATACTCCAAGTAAATAGTAGTACATTTTCTTTCCCAAAATTGTACTCATTAAGCGAATTAAAATGTAATAACTAAAATAATTTAAAGGAGTACAGGAGGAGTCATTTGTAACGTATTATTATTTTAGGATTATAAATGTATTGCCACATGTTTGATATGATGTGTTGTGGACAAATTTTTACTTGCCATGTGGTACTATTTGACCACATTATTCTAAATAGATAGGAGATTACGGCACTTGTCATCATTGTGTGCATCCACCAGTTATGGGATCTAACTTTTATAATATACTAGTTGCAGATATACGCGATTTTGGGAAGAGATAATTATTTTGTAATTGTGGTATAATGTATAATTTGCTCTCTAAAATTTGTTAAAAATAATTTGCTCTCCCTAAAAATTAAAAATTTTCTATTTTGTTTTTTTTTTTCATTTTTCTATCACTACCAATATATCATTCTATTATTTTAGATATGTTTGACTAATATTATTCATTTATGAGATGGTCCATATTCTTTGACATTGTATTATAGTGTGCTATATTTTTCTAATTTCTTTTTATGTAAAACTAAACTTTTTAAATTTAAAATAAGATATTCAAATTACTCACTATCTTAAAGGAGATTATCATGATAATAAAAACTCATAACAAAATTACTTTTGAATATTAATCAAATAATTGATAGGCATATTCAAATGCATAGACAAGATTTTGTTTTGATATAAATACAAATCCTCACTTCCAAAATAATTACTAAATACTAACTCAAACAAAAATCAAGCCAAAGTTATCAGAGGGGGAGATATTACTTGTGATGGGAACTAAAAAGTACAACACCAAAACGAATTCACCCAAAATAGAGTTATAAAAAGCACAATGATTCATTAACCTAAAGTGGAGTTGAAAGAAAGAATAAAAATTCGAGAGAGAGAGAACTCATTTATTCAAGAGAGAATGGGGGAGAGAATAACAAATTTATAGTAAATAAGATTAGAAGAAAAAGAGTAAAAATAAAAGATATATTAATAAACACTAAATTATCTAAGTCATGCTATATAATAAAATAATATTATATTCTTATATATTATCTCTATAATGCAATATGATAACATCTATGAAATCAACGAAAACGGGAAAAAAAAAAACTTAAAAACACAAAATTAAATGACATCAACCCAAAGTAGAATTCTAAAGAACACAAATATTAATCAACATAAAGTAGAGATGCAAGATAAAAGAAATCCACCAAAAAATGTATTTTAAAAAATTTTTGAGATAGAGATAGAGGGAGGAGAGAAATAACCTTTTTCTATGGAAAAATTATTCATAGAATGAGAGAGAGTATTGCAAATTTATAGTAAGAGGATAGGAATAAAAAAAAGTCGAAAGTAAAGGAAAATAAAGGGATAGAGGAAAAATGATATTAAGTTAGATAGTAGTGGGGAGATGAAAAGGTAATAGGGACATTCTCTCATACAATTTTTTCTTCATTTTTCTTTCCCTCATTTTCTATCTCCTAACTTTCTCTTTCAACCAAACGCACTAGGTACCAAACCAGATACAAATTTGCCAAACTAGCAAGAGAGAAATGCTTTGACCAAAACAAATAACACGTCACAACACCTTACAAAAGGATCTCCCCTATGCCTATTGCAGCACTCGATACAAATAAGGCACAAGCTTATATCTATGTCTTCAAAGTTGGCTAGGTTAAAAGGTTTCAGAGCACCGAAGTCTGCTAAAACACATTAAGCATTAGCTATCAACTATGAAGGAGGGTTCCAATATGTGTAACCCAACTAAGGTGTATGTGTTGCACCTTTTTTTTTTTTATTCAAGCCACTTGTCAAAAAACAAAACATTAGTATTCACGAATGCATGTCATCAACTTCTTCTAATTTTTTGGAAAATTCTTAGATAGTCCCGGAGCAGTGCTCTTGAACTATCTGAGTATTGCCCTGTTTTTTGTTGAATCATTATTCATGAAACAAGAGTTTCTTTCTTTCTTTCTTTTTTTTTTCTTTTTTTTATTAATTTTTTTGTAGAGTTTCCACTAATGCTTCCTAGGCCCCCCAACCCTGGATAATATTTTTATTAAACGGGGAACAAGAAGTAGCGAATACTATTTTTTGATGAACAATAAGTAGTGGAAACATGCCCATGAAGATACTTCTTTTTTCAATAATTAATTAATGGGTTTTACTAATGTATGTCTTTAAGGCATACAAATGTGGGCCTATTTGCGTATTTCCTCTATTTTTTTTTTGCTGAATCATGATTCATGGAACAAGAGTTTTTTATTTTTTATTTATTATTATTATTTTTTATTTTGGGTAGAATTTCCTCAACCCTAGCATGTATAACGTGTTATGTGAATTAAACGAGGAACAAGAAGTAGTGGAAAGTGTTTTTTAATTATTCATAATAAAAAAAACTATTTTTTGATGAACAAGAATTAGTGGAAAGTGTTTTTTTTTTTAAAATTATTTATAATAAAAAACTATTTTTTGATGAACAAGAAGTAGTGGAAATGTGTACATGAAGAGACTTATTTTTTCAATAATTACTCAATCAACCACGAAAACACATTGGCAATGCAATTAGTTCGCCCACGTTGAGAGATAATTTTCTCAAAAATGAACTATAGCAATGATAATATATATTGGCCAATTCAAATAGAAGATGATTGCTACTAAATGCTAGACCAAACAGTATTACCTTTTAGTTTTTAGAACAGGTAAATCAAAGGCCCAAACTTTTGTATTGAAATTTCTCAAAGTTTTTCTCTTCTAATATGATTGGGTAATTGACTAATTGTATGGGCAATGGAACCATGAAGTGGTGGAAACATAACCACAACCACAAAAAGAGGGCAACCGAGCAATGTAATAGTAATATAATTAGTTTAAAATTTTCCAAAAGTAACTTTTCAAAAGTTAAAGAAAGAGGATAGACATAACTTTTCCAAAATTGAATTGAAGGCAATTGGATTACACAGCGTGAAGACATGTAAGTCCAAATCCTCGTAAAAGTAAAGGACTATCCTTGCTTATATAAGAGTGAAAAACATATAGTTAATTTAGACATAAGTTATGGCGTCCTCTTTGTATCATTTAAAATTTGTGTACTTTCTTTCTTTTCTCTCAACATTTCATCTTTCGTTTTCATCTATGCAGCCTCTCTGCCTTGGTCACGAAAGGTCTTACTTGTTGCAGTTTAAGGAAAGCTTTGTCATCAACAAGTCCGCTTCTTCTGAACCGTGGGCTTATCCCAAGGTTGCATTCTGGACATCAGAAGGAAACAACAATGACTGTTGCTCATGGGATGGGGTAGAGTGTGATGAGTTCACGGGCCATGTGATTGGCCTTGACCTCAATAGTAGCTGTCTCTACGGTTCTATTAACTCCACCAGTAGCCTTTTCCATCTTGTTCATCTTCAAAGGCTTAATCTTGCTGACAATCATTTTAAATACTCTCAAATCCCATCCACCGTTTCCAATCTATCTAAACTAACTCATCTTGATCTCTCTTCTTCTGCATTTGCTAGTCAAATCCCATTAGAAGTTTCACAATTGTCCCAATTGTCATCCCTCAATCTAAGTGGAAATGCTTATTTAGAACTCAAGAAGCCTAGTTTGAGAAGTCTAGTTGAAAATTTAACTTTCCTAGAAAAACTTGATTTGAGAGAGGTGGAAATAATCTCCATGGTGCCTAATATCTTGGCAAATTTGTCTTTTCTAACCTCACTCAGACTTCGTGACTGCAGATTGTATGGGGAATTTCCAGTTGGCATCTTCAAGCTTCCGAATTTGCGAGTTCTTGATATGCAGCAGAATGAAGGTCTCACCGGCCATTTGCCTGACTTTCAATCGAGCAGCACCCTCGAGATAATGAATCTCGCAAAAACAAATTTCTCAGGTAAGCTACCTGCTTCAATCGGAAACCTTGGGTCTCTGACTACAATTTTAATATGGGGTTGCAACTTCTCTGGGTTAATTCCATCTTCACTTGGCAACCTCACGCGTCTAAATTCTCTGGATCTTTCATATAACACCTATAAGGGACGCATTCCATCTTCCTTTGGAAACCTTGTACAACTTTCTTCTCTTTTCCTTACCAGTAATGAATTCACTAGCCCAATTCCATCTGAGCTTGCAAATCTGACACAACTAACTGCCTTGAATCTGGGTGACAACAAGTTTGTAGGCCAGATTCCAAGCTCGATCTTTAACCTTACAAATCTAGAATTTCTTAGTCTTTCCGATAACTTCTTTAGTGGCACTGTGGAGTTTGACAAGTTTGTAAAGCTCAAAAAGTTAACTACATTGTATCTATCTAACAATCAAATATCATTACTTGAAAGTGAAACCAGTGCCAATAGAACCCATCAAAAATTTGTAGGTATAGGATTATCTCGATGCAACTTGAGTAAGTTCCCGAATTTCCTAGCAAACCAAAATGAATTGGAGTTGCTAAACCTACAAGGCAACAATATTCATGGTCAAGTACCAGAATGGGTTTGGAACATGAGTAAAGAAAGTCTAAAGTCTATCAACCTTTTTGACAACTTTCTTACAGGCCTTGGTCAACATCCCATTCTTCTTCCATGGACCAATCTGGCCATTTTGGACCTTTCGTCTAACAATATCCAAGGATCACTTCCAATTCCATCACCTTCCACTTTGCAATACCACGCATCACACAATTCATTCATTGGAAACATTTCTGAGTTGATTTGTAACCTGAGTTCTCTTCAGGTCCTTGAGTTGTCAGAGAACAACTTAAGTGGTCCACTTCCTCAATGCTTGCACAGATTTGGTGATTCTTTGGTCGTATTGGATATCCGAAGGAACAAATTCGAAGGAAGCATCCCACAAACTTGGGCAAGTGGAAGCAAATTAATGATAATTGACTTCAGCCAAAACAAATTCCAAGGGTGCTTACCAAGATCTTTGGCTAAGTGTATAGCATTGAAGGCTCTTGATCTCAGTAATAACCAATTCAATGATACTTTCCCCTCTTGGTTAGGAAAACCTTTCAAATTTGAAGATTCTCATTTTGCGGTCCAACAAATTTTATGGACCAATAAAGATTCATAGTGTGAGTTATGAGTTACAAATCATTGATCTCTCATACAATAGTTTTACCGGAATGTTGCCAGTAGAATTATTTCAAAATTCGAATTCTTCAAGATTTGATCGTGCATACCACTTATCATATATTCAAGTATGCCCATCTTTTAAAGCGAACCTCATTTATCAGATTTTTGAATTTCAGTATGAGTATGATTTCTCAATGATGATGACAAACAAAGGAGTGGACACAATTTATAGGAAGGTCCAGGAAATTTTCACAGCCTTTGATTTTTCTAGTAATAGATTTACAGGAGACATTCTAGAATCAATCGGAAATATAAAAGGGCTTCATTTGCTCAATTTTTCCAATAACATGCTCACTGGCTGCATCCCACCAACATTAGGAAACCTTGCAGAGTTGGAATCATTGGACCTTTCTCAAAACAATCTTATAGGTGAGATCCCACAACAGCTAATCCAACTTACTTTCTTGGAATCCTTTAATGTTTCTCATAATGATCTTGTGGGACTTATTCCACAAGGAAAACAATTTAATACATTTTAAAACAGTTCATTTGAAGGAAATTCAAAATTGTGTGGAAATCCATTGTCAAAGAAATGTAAGAATTATGAGGTTTTACCACCTTTACCCTCAACCTAAAAAAAAAGCCATGATTCGGGGTCTCCACTTCAATTTGGTTGGAGAATTGTTATGATTGGGTATGGATTTGGACTACTTGTTGGGGTGACTATTGGGCATATTGTGATTGCAAGGAATCATGATTGCTTAATGAAGACTTTCGGAGTGAGGCAACCGGTACCAGGAAGAAAGGTTTGAGGGAGGAGACATTAGAAATTGAATTTTATATATATATATATATATATATATATTTATTGCTTAGGTTTGTGGGTGTATAATTTAACGTGCTTCTACCTTTTTCTTTGTTGTTTTGATGAATGTTGGATTGGGTAGCATTAATGTATTATATGTAAAAAGTAATAGTAACTTCAGTTATTTATGAATATGAGTAAGGCATCTAACTTTATTAAAAGGTCAAAAAATAGTTGGATCTGTGCTCACATTCAAAACTTTTAACCTTGTTGTAAGAGGGGAAAAATAACAAAAAAAAGAGAAGGAGAGTTTGTAAAATCGAAAAGGACTGCAGATGCAAAATAAAATTTGTATAAAGTAAAGCAAACAATCCAAACTTTCTGACTAAAATTAATCCAAAAGGGTTAAATATACATAAAATCAAATCTGTAATTCATTATGACATCTTAAATTACATGACATGTGAATCCTCAATTTTTTAGCTAAATTAACCGACAAAAAAAAAAAAAACTCCATTTTTTAAAGTTTAGTTATTTATGTTTTTTTATAAACATATATTAACCCCAATACTTTATTATTATTCCAATTAAATATTATTAAATTTTTTTTTTTATTCATGTCGGTCATCACCCAAGTTCTAACACACCTTTTAAGATGTTAGATTATCAAGGTTGTTCAACTCATGGAAATAAAATAATCATAATTGCCTACAAGAATGTAGAGTAGTAGACAACCTTGATAATCTATTATGCTCATCCTGCATTTCAATGAGCTAAACTAAATACTACTCCTCCTCTCAAAGCAACCATCACCCTATAGCTTGTAACCATTTATTGTACCAACCAAAAAAAGAAAAAAGAAAAAAAGAGTATATCTTAAAGCATAGACACAAAGTAGTTGAGTTTTTATCAATTAATTCACTTAGCAAAGTATAATAAATAAGAAGAAAGACAAACTAAGGTAGTTAAAGTATAATATATAACACACGCTGAAGTCAACTTCCTTTAGAGCCTAGCGTGAGTGTCCCAACATTCTTTTTTATCTTTTGCGGTGTTGGTAAGATTTAACATATTATAAGCTAGAATTTACAAACTTAATGATTAGTATATCGTTTAACAAAAAAGAAAAGAGAAAAAGGAAGAATACATTGTCCTTTGCCATGCTAACATCGAGTAAGAAACCCTGCGAATTGACTTGGAATTAAAATTCTAGTTTCATATTATTTTTTTTATTTTTTTATTTTTAGGCTTGTTAAAGAGAGATTTCAAAATATTTTTTTTTTAAATATTTATTATCTGATTTAGAAATCCTAACAAAACAACCTAAATCCCACCCTACACCCACTCCATGGGGCTCAAACAACGAATGCAAGCCCATGGATGCCCCCAGGCCCTTATGGCAAGGGGAGGTACCACTTTGCCTAATATGGGCGGTGATTTCAAAGTAGTTATTCATTAGTCTTTTAGTGCAACTAACTAACCCCAAATTATTTTATAATTGAAAAAGGTCTATTTATTTGTCCCACACTATTACTATTTAGAGTCGCAAATACTTATAACAAAGTCATGGTTAGCCCCATTCATGATTTTGAGATGTAAATGGTATAGAATTAAGAATGTCACAAAATTTCAAATCTTATTATATATATATATATATATATATATATATATATATATATAACAACAACAACAAAAAACCCTAAAAAATTGAAAATCTGTGGTCCAAAGGCCTACACAACTATGAGGATTGCCTTTTTCATTGTGCCTAAGGCCCCAAGAGGTCTAGTCTAGATAGGCGTCAATTATTAAGAGTGAGTTTGGTTCAGTTTTTTCAAACTGTGCTTTTTGAAAAAGTGGTTGTTTTAAAAAGTGTGGTATTATGTTAAACATAAAAAAAAAAAAAAAAAAAAAGTGTTTGGAAAAAACGGTCAAAAAGTTTTTTTTTTTTTTTTTTTAAGTTGAATATTTGGTTAACACTTATAAAAGAGATGGTTTAAGTTGTAAATTACCAAAAATGATTATATATATAAAGAGAATTCTTGGTTTTAATTACCTTAATAATAATGATAATAATAATTTTATTATTATTATTAATGACTTCTCAATAGTAAATGATTCTTTTAATTTTTCTTACAATATTATCTTATTTACTTCGAATTTGGTAAGGATAGGGTGTAAAACTCATGTTTTACACTATAAAATAAGCGATTGTCACATCAATTTGTTTTACTTAAAACTCAATAATCTTACCACACATAATAACATCCCAATAAACTTCTAGTTAAGTTAGATTGTCAAATGGGTATTAGAATTGATTGAGTGTAGTTGTATATATTTTTAAATATGTAATATGATGATATGGTATGTTCGGACTGGAGGGGTAAAACTTGGGTTTTACACCACATCCTTATTGAATTTAATCTCTATTTTGGTTGTATAAATCTTTGCAATAAGTTTTTATGAATATTTAAAATTTTCTTTTTGCAATTATTATACTCAAATTATTAATGGTAATGACTCTTTTGAAATTATTTTTTTCCCTTAATGCTATAGACACAACATTTTCACTAAAAGTTCACAATAAATTTATGTGATAAGTTGTTAATGGTAGATAAAAAAATAATATTGTCAATAGTAGATTCAGATGAGAATTAATAACAACTTGCTACATAAACTTTATTATGAAATTGTTATGAAAAATATTGTGTCAATAGCACTATTTTTTTTTCAAAAGAAAAATAGCATTAATTTAAAAAGTTTGGGGATACAATAAAATTTTATAATATTTTCACAATACTCTTTGTTTTTAGTTGTGGTCAATCTTAGTCTAATATTTTATTAATTTATTTAATTTTCTTCTGACATATGAAAGATTTGACACCTCAGTTGTTATAAATATTTTGTAATAATTTTGTGTGTGCTAGCACAACTATAATTTTTATTTTTGTAAATTTCATTTGATGATGAGACACATATCCCACTCAAACTACCCTTTTTTTTTCTCATCCACCTCCATCAAATATCTTTTCTTTTCCTCCATCCACCAATATGTCTCTTCTTCTTCATCTAACAAACAAGAAGAAGAAGAAAGAGATATATTAGACATAAAAAAAAAAAATAAAAAAAAAATGATAGAAGAAGAAGCCCCCGTAGTGGTAAAAGAAGAAGCCCGCAGTAGTCTATTTGGATTTATGGGTTTATGTTGGAATTGAAAATTGCACATTTGATCTAGTTTGCAGTATTTCTAGTTGGTTAGAATTTGGAGGAAATCTGGAAATGAAAAGAAAGAAGACCACTACTACTGGCACATTGGGATTCTTCTTTTGGACTTTTTATTTGACAAGGAAGGAACATAAGAGTGTAGATAAATTCTTCTCCGAGACGGTGTGTGTATATATATATATTTATTTATTGGATATCTGGGTAAAATTGAGATTTTATAATAAAAACAACAGTAGTTTAGGAATAATACTTAAAATGACAACAATAACATTACAAAACATATTGCGTTTTCGCTAGGGGTGTGCAGAAAACCCACTGACCCGTCAAACCCGACCCAACCCAACCCGACCCGTCGGGTTGGGTCGGTTTTTAAGGCTTGGTGGGTTGGGTTGGGTTACAAAAAAAAATTTTATGGCGGGTCGGGTTGGGTTTGGGTCATAAAATTACAAACCCGCCAAACCCGACCCGACCCACCCATATTTAATATATATTTAAAATATTTTTTATATTTAATTTAAAAAAAAAATCAATTGTAGGGCACTTATATATATATATATATTATATTTAATAATTAAAAAAAAAAATCAACTGTAGAGCAGCATTTCCTCAGTTCCTCCTACTAATACTAATTTAATATATATATAAAATATATTATATAATTAATAAATTTTTTTAAATAGCCAGTTCTTCCTATCCTATATAAAAGCCAATTAGTTCACACAAATCCTAATAAATTACTATTATTGTTTAGTCATTAGTGTTGTTTGCTTTTAAGAAGTTTACATTGATACTAATCTTTAAGTTTTTTTAATATATTAATTTTTTTTTCTAGACAATTTAATAATAATAAACAAAAAAATTGTTAAACCCATGGGTTCAACCCGACCCATGTGGGTTGGGTTGGGTTGGGTTGGATTTATGTGATGGGTTAGGTTGGGTCGAATTGTTTTTGACCCACCATGGTGGGTTGGGTCAAAAAATCCCCTCAACCTGACCCAACCCGACCCATGCACACCCCTAGTTTTCGCATTGCAGCTGCAGGGTCCAATACGAAAACGCAATAAATTACTTTTTGGGCCCAAAAACGCAGCATCCAAAAGTCTTATCAAACACGAAAAAAACGTAGTTTGAAAATGCAATGGTGACTTTTTGCCCCCAAAAATCTGAACCAAACGGGTACTAAGACAAGTTTTGATCTTTTGCTGGGTTGGGCCTTTTGAAATTTCAGTCTCACTCTCAATGACCGTTAGCTAGGCCCAACAAAAACAAAGCTTAACCCATGGGCTTACTAAAACATCATAGAACCCTGACCTCAACCTTGAACTTTACGTATTTACCCCTGGATGTGTTCCCCGCCAAAAAAGGGGAGGGAGAGGGAGAGAAATAGTGTTATTTATCAGTATCATTGAATGGCGCCCACATCAGCTTCTGCGGCGGATTCACCAACTCAATCTACACCTAATACCATCGAAAACAATCTCCAGGTACACTCTGCGATCTCAATATATTTAAACAATCAAACTGAACGAATGAGATTCAATCAGATTTTCGTTTAAATGAATATACGATATTTTTCTCGCATTTTCTAATCAAACAAACAAGGGATAAGTTCTCTCCTTTTATTTTATCACTTTTGTTTAAAGCAAATGGAGCGCTAATATAATTTTTCACCACAGCCATTCTTTGTTCTTCACAAAGCATCGTCCCAAAAATTCGAGAAAAGGTCAGCTGGAACAAGGAAAACCCAAAGGTGAATTGATCTGTCTCCATCACCTACTAAGAAGACTGAGAAATCCGAAGAATGCGATGAACAACATCGCTTCGAGCTCTTGCGTATGGAAGCTTTCGAGCTTGTTTGGTCGAAAATTGACTCCACTATCAAGGTTTCAGAATTTTGAACCTACATTTCCATTTTAGAGCATTAGATTAAGGAATTTGTAAGCTAACATTTTAATGTTTTTGAGAAATGAAGAGTTCAGCTTTAATGTGCTTGATATTACAAATTATTTGGGTTTTTTTTTTTTTAATAAAAAATTTCAATGCCCCCCCCGCGCACACATATATATGACTAGCGTTTCTTTCATTTTGTTGGTAGAGTTTCCTCCAGTGCTTCCTAAGCTCCTAGCCCTGGCATGTATAACGTGTTACGTGAATTAAACGGGGGAACAAGAAGTAGTGGAAAGGTGCCCACGAAGAGATTTCTTTTCTGATTATTAATTAATGAGTTTTACTAATGTATGTCCTTAGGGCATATAAGTGTGGGGTCCACCTCTTTTGTGAAAGCCAAGAGCAGTGTTTCGAGACTATCTAAAAATTTCTCCCTTTTTTTTTTTTACTAAATCATGATTCATGGAAAAAGAGTTTTTTTTTTTTTAGAGTTTTCGCTAGAGCTTGCTAGGCCCTCTAGCCTTGGCACGTATAACGTGTTACGTGAATTAAACGTGAGAACAAGAAATGTTGGAAATGTACCCATGAAAAGACTTTTTTTTTCAATAATTAATTAATAGGTTTTACTAACGTGCTTTTAGGGCATACAAGTATGGGTCATATCCCCTTTGTGAGAGTTAGGAGTAGTGCTTCAGGACTATCTAAGAATTGCCTCTCTTTTTTTGTTGAATCATAATTCATGACACATGAGTTTCTTTCTTCTTCTTTTTTTGGTAGACTTTCTACTAGTGCTTCCTAGGCCTCCCAACCTTGATATGTATAACTTGTTACGTGAATTAAAGGGGAAAACAAGAAGTAGTTGAAATTGTTTTTTGATGAACAATAAATAGTGAAAACGTGCCCACAAAGAGACTTCTTTTTTCAATAATTAATTATTGAATTTTACTAACGTATTGCCTTAGGGCATACAAGTGTGGGGCCTACCCTTTTTGTGAAAGCTTGGAGCAATATTTTGGGACTATCTAAAAATTACCATATGGAGTTTAATTTTGAGTCAAATGTCTTGAATTTTTTCCTCAATTTTGATGCCAAATGTGGTGATCACAATAATAGTACTCATCTACATAGTCAAAATCAACTTATTATCTTTCCATCAATCTCAATAAAATATTTATTATTATCCCTTCTTTTTTATTAGAAAGGCTGTCATCTTTATTAAATGGACAAAAACAACACTTAAACATGTTTCCCTCCTCTTTGGTCGGGGATGGAACAATTTACTAAATATAATCATTTTAAAAATATTTTCTAAATTATTACTGTATTAAAATTACTGGATAAGATTTGTAATTCTTACAATAAAAAATTAGGTTCAATGTGGGTTGGGTGCCTTACATCCAATCAAATTGCAGTCTTTTTTGAAAACTTATCTACATTTTTTTAGTGATGAGACAAGGTAGGGCACAACAATATATATTTTGCCTACTTTTATCATGATAAATACAAAACAATACTCTTATTTTATGTGGAATGGCACTCTATCCCAAACTTGAAGGGAAAAAACACTCTCCTCCCTTGAAATTTGAGGAAATTAAACACTCTCACCCTTTTGTTTATATCAATAATGAAATATTCTAAATTTTTATAAAAATCTCTTTTCAAGAGTTTAACCATAGTTAGTAAAAAAAGTAACTGATAAATTTAGAATAAAAACGCAAAATTTATCTAGAACCAAAACACTTGCAATGACAAATCTCTGCATAACTCATTGAAAAAAAAAAAGAATTCACACTTGATATTTTAAAATACACTTTAATTAAAAATTTAAAATAATGAATTTCAATTATAAAATAAAATAATTTTGGAAACTTGTAAGGGCAGGTTTAGTAAACAAAATTTTTAAAATTAATTTAACAAAATTTGGTTAATTAGATGTCATAAGAGGAAAGTACTTTTTCCTTTCAAGTTTGGAGTGGAGTATCATTTCCCTAAATCTCAAGGGGAGCTTTTTTTTTAATTAGCCACTCAAAAGCTTGATGCAATTAAAAGAATTCTTACTCTACATCTTTGAGTCATATGTCTTCTTTTAGTTATGGTCAGTGAATAAATAAAATCATATATCATATATTATCATAAATATTAAAGTCGAAAAGCAATTAAAATACTAATCAAGTTCAAAATAGCTTCTAATTGTAGTTTAATTTTACATCACATGTCCAATTTAATTTTTTTAATTTTGTGTCAAGCATGAAAGCTAAGGGGACTACAATATTCACACACACCCAACCATTGCTTTGTGATGGGGACTACAATAATAACACACTCAACCATTGATTTGAGATTTTTTTTTTTAAATTTTAAATATGTATAATCTTATATATATATATATATATATATATATATATATATATATATATATATATATATATTGATCTTTGTATGTTTCATGAGGTAGGATGGTAGCATGAGAATTTATTATTTATGTTGCCTCTTAGGTACGTTGGAATAAGTCGTTGATCAAAATTTTTACTATTGTTGTTGGCCATTGAAAACAAGATCATTTAATCTCTTGATGTTTGACAAATAATTTTTAAAATTATTATGTAAATACTAAACTAAAATGATTTATTTATTAGTTTATTTAGTATGAAAATGATTTTTTTACTCATGATTGCTATTTCTAATATAACACGCCAAATTTAGCTCCACTAATAAATTTCTCAATAGTTTTTTTTTTCCTAATAGCTTCTAACTTTTTGAGCTTTTGGTACCTCAAATGATGTCTTAATGAGTTAGAAGTCTTACTAAACCAAAAGTAATTAAGATTGATAAATAATAATAGATTTTCTTATATGATTGAATGTTAAAAGGTGTGTTGGAGCACTACCCGGAACGGAAAGTGGTGAGAGCCATAACTTCTTTTTTGAAAAATTATTAAATTTAATTTTAAATACATTTATAAATATGTATGGGTTACAAGTTTTTTTTTTTTTTGGGCGAGGTTTTCAACCTATGGCTTTCGCTCTTGTTGATAGATCATTATCATTAAACCAAGACACCAATTGGTTTTTGGTGTAGACAAGGATTGAATTTTAGATCTTTTATTCAACCATTAGAGATTTTACTAGTTGAGCTAATTGGAACTATGAGCTACAAGTTAGTATCAAATAATAGGAAAATTTATGTTCTCAAATCTAAGTTTGCAGCAAGCATGCAAAACAAAAGAGAGCCAAAAGAAAAAAAAAAAAAAGAAAAGAAAAAAAACCCACAACGCAAACAAATATTCTTTATTAAAAAAAAAAAAAGCAAATAACAAGCTCAAAATTATCTCAATTCATAAGGGAGAGTAAGGCTTTGTTTGGTTGGGATGAAAAAAATTAATTTGTGTCTGATTGGGTGATGGAAAAGTGAAGCAATGAAACATTATTGGCAAAAATACCTTTTAGGTCCCAACATTTTAGGCTCACAATCAATTTGGTCCCTATAGTTTGGTTGTAGTCCAGTCAATTTGATTCCTATTCTTTTCAACTTAAAGTCAATTTGGTTCCTAAATCCTCACATGACAAATAAGATACTGGCATGTTTAAATTTTAGTAGTCACATTAGCGGGTTAGATGGCCAAAAAAGAGCCTCATCACCTTCAAAAAAAATCATTTTCTTTACCAAATTTTTTTCTTTTGATTTTCTTACAATTTCTTTAAGCATTTTGAATTGGGTTCGGTTATGGGTTCCAGTTAGTTCAGCTGATAAAGTTTTTGATTGTTGAATAAGAGATCTGAAGTTCAATCCCCGCCTACACAAAAAACTAATTAATGTCTTGGTCTGATAATAAATAGAGCAATTATCAAAGAATTTTAACAATGTATCTCATCTATATTATATGTATATATATATATATATATATATATATTTATATAATCGAAACTTCTGAAACTCTCACAATTTTCCACATCAGCACAATATTTAAATAAAATTATCATTTTATCAACAATGATAATTTTTAAAATTATTTTTTTAAAACAAACTTAACAAAGAGTGAAACTCTATCTCTCTAACAAGTTCAACTTAAACTCAAACTCAAACGTTGGTAATTTATATCTAAATTTGCGAGGTTTCATTTAAGAATTAATTTACTTTCTTAAAATTTACAAACCGATTTCTTTTTAAAGGAGAAAACACCAAATTGTAAACACTCGATAGTTCTCAAACTATTTGTAGCCGGCTCCTTTCTTTTTGAAACCCTATGTTATTTTGTTTTTTCTTTCAAGGAGATTGCCTCTATGTCATAATAGCAACATAGGAACCTACAGAGAACATCTCATGGGCGGACACATCGTTGAAGATGCTAAGCGCATTAGCATTGGAGAATGCTAATGCCAAATCTAAGGCAAATTTAGCATTTTAACCCCTAAAATCTCTTGCATCAGGGAATTGTAAACAGCAGTATTGCAAAATTTTTTGCAATACTGCTATAGTACAATTCTAAACATAGAATTGTACTGTTCAAAGTATTGTAAAAAAAATATATATATATATATATATATTTTACTAACGTTTTCCCCCTGAAACTTCTCTCTCATCAACACATTACACAGTCTGCGCGGGCTCTTCTCTCACTATTCCTTCTCTATTTCTCCATTTGCTCTCTCATCTCCGAAATTTCTTCATCGCCATCTCCGAAATATTGGCATCGCCATCTCAGAAATTTTGTAGTTCTCTGTCATCTCTGAAATTTATCAACTGTGTAGTTCTCTGTCATCGCCATCTGCTCTCTCATCTCTGAAATTTCTTCATCGCCATCGCCATCTCAACCGAATCACCCTCACCCATTCACCCTCAACCATCTCCATCGCTGAAGCTTCACCCTCACCCATCCACCGATTCACCCTCACCTCACCCATTCACCGATTCACCACCCTCACCTCACCCATTCACCGATTCACCCTCACCCATTCACCGATTCACCCGTATTAGAGTTTTGATCAATGTATTGGAGTGTTTTGACTGTAAGGTGGGTTTTGATCCATCGGTGTTGGTGCTGACTGTAAGGTGGGTTTTGATCAATGTATTAGAGTTTTTGTGTTTGTGTTTCTTTTCTCTCTCTGCAAGAAAAAGAGGGATTCAGCTGTTTTAGGTACCAACACTTGAGATAGATTTGAACTTCGTATCTACAAGCGTGTTATTGACCTGTTTAGCTCCCCAGATGTTGTTAAGCAGATTACCTCCATTACGATTGAGCTTGATGTGGAGGTGGAAGTAACTATTGCCGACTCTTAAACATGGCATACTTCAACGTTATTGCTTTTCTAATCTCATTAGTTTGGTAGAAATATTTGTCTTATGTTGCACTGTTATCCCAGAACCTTCACCCTCAACTTTGATTGTTGGCAGTCTGTTTTTTAGCACAATTTTCAAGTGAAAGAGAAGAGGGGTTTTTTTATTGTCATTATTCAGTTGTGATGTTTGAATGTTTATTGACATATTTGATTCTAAATACCATTTAGTATGTGTACTATAACTTTATATATATGTGCCCGTTTGATATATAACCTATTTTTCAGCGTTTGAAAATGGGGTTATTTTGAAAGAGTTGTCCAGTGAGAACCTTACCTTGGCCTTAGTGTAATTGGTTTTTGTTCTTGTGCTAGCCAGCTAGCTCTTTGTTTGAACTAAAAACTTAGAATTATGTGACATATACCAAGTGATAACTAAGTTGATGACATTAATTTGTTTTAATTTTAGAATTGTGAATCTCAATAAGCTTGACCATATTTTGATTTGAAATAACTGGTTTCTTCAAAGAAATGTTATACTCCCTGCTGAAACAGAGTAAATTGTGAGTTCAACTCAATTGAATGGAGGATTTGTTTTCATCTAACGAATACCGAAATATATTTTGTTTGCTGGGTATTAGTGTATTACTAGAAATATATTTGCAAAGTTTGCTAGGTAAGGTTCACTTTTTTTCTCAAAATCACTGTTGGAAAAATGCATGACTGTTGAAAAAATGAAAACCCCAGCAAAATGTGACCGTTGGAATCATAGGTAAGCTGAAAAAAAGTGACAGTTAAAAGAAATAATAAAGAAAGATTAAAAAATAATATTTTAAAAAAAATTGAGTTTTGGGATGTGGAAATGTTGTAAAATGGTATGGTATAATGATAAAGTAACTTTTTGGAATGGTAAAATAGAGTAGAATTAGCATTTTCCAATACTAATGCTCTAAGAAGTCTAAGATGGTTACAGTAGGTTTGGGTGAAGGTAGTTCTCTTCACGGAAAGCGATAAGCTAATATAACAAATAGGTTTGCGGCAAACCTTTTTATTTTTATTTTTTATTTTTAAAAGTTTAGACACGTTAAAATTTAAAACTTATTACTTCATGGGTTAATGTATTTTTCTTTTTCTTATATTTCTCTTTTGAATAGTCATATATTTTTTGAATTGTTTCAATAGCTTATTCTTTAATTATATATCTTTTTTTAGCTTTTTGGAAGTTTTAACATCTGAATTTATGTTAGTTTTTACAATATTTGAACATTTTTAGTAGATTTCAATAATTATACCATGCATTATTCTTTTGAAGGTAATCAATTTTTCTTTTATATTTCTCTATTGTGTAATCATATACATTTTGTTTTGTTTCAAAAATTTATAAGAAGTAAATTTTATGATTCTTTAATATTTTTTGGCATTTCAAAAGTTTTAACATCTGAATTATTCTTTTGATGATAACACATCTTTTTTCTTATACTTCTCTGTTGTGCAATCACACACACACACACACACACACACACACACATATATATATATATATATATATATATATATATATATATTATCTATAATTTGTAGGCTCTGAATCTTTGTATTCTTTTCAATGGTTATAGCCATGGATTATTCTTTTGAATATAACTCATCTTTCTCTTATATTGGCTTCTTCATCAAATTGTAACACAAATTGAAGTCATACAAGAACCAATCATGCAATTGTGTAGTTTTTTAATCAATTTAAAATTTTATTAAATTATTTTAGTTTACCTCACAAATAGGTAAATTCCTGTGCATAGTACGGGTTAACGACTAGTTTTATATTAAATAGAAGCTGTCACATCACCTACTAGCCAATTAAAACTCAATGCCAGGCAAAAACTAATGCTTTACTGTTGCTTTTTAAATCTAACACATAGGTTCGTCCTAAAAAAAAAAAAAAAAAAAATAATAATAATAATAATAAATACCAACACATCGTAGCATCTGTCCTCGCAAAATCGTGGTTGAATCATTGAAGTAAATTGGGCTACGCTTGAGATCTATCCTCAATTCTTCATCAATGTCTTCTTCTTTTTTCTTTCTTTCTTCTTATTTCAAAGAAACTAAATAAGAACTCCAAAAAGGAAGCACACCCTTTCGTTCCGTTCTTTATCTATGAATCTTTACAAATAATGTTTGGTTCCCAAAGGCCGAAACCCAGCCTCAAAAGCTCTAAAACCACAAAAAATACCTTGGATTCTAAATTTTGCTTTATTTAATAATAATAAAAAGACAAAATGTGATTATATCAATGAATGTTTTTCTATTCTTTTTGAGTTTCCTTGAAGAAGGAAGAAAAGAGATTGACGAAGATGAGTCATTTTTCAAAAAATATTTTCTATAAAATTATTTCATTTTCTTATGTTTAGTAGCAACCTTAAATTAGTTGAAAAATAATTTCCTACTTTCCCTTATTTAGCTTGTTGTGAGAGAGAGTTGTTTTTCAAAAAAAAATTCGTAAAAAAATCTAAAAATAAGTCATATTTTTTTATGTTGATTAAAATAATTTTTCTTTAACTTATTTTTTTTGATATTATCAAACACTGAAAAATACAAAAAATTATCTTGTGTTCTTATGTTTGGTACACTAATAGACCCCATAACGTAATACTTAACTTATTAAAAGGATGTAAGCCAAACCTGACAGAATTTCATTTTAAGGACTCATTCATTGTTGTTCTTGAATTCTTTTTCCCCAAACCTAGATTGATCTTTCATTCTAGAGATTGATCGCAGTTTTACACTTCGCCATCCTAAAATTTTGATTCTAGGGAAATTCGGATTCATCCCACTACGTCATCTCTTATGCCACCTAAAATTCTCATCTCATAGTTCACCCAGACACCCACTCTACACCAAGAAAAAAGTCCCACACTTCACAGCCACAATGAAACCCAGAAATTATCACTCTTTATCTCTTGCTCAATTTTCCACTTCCCTTGTTTTACACAAGGGCTGACCATGAATCTTCAAGCACCTCTTCCAAGTCCAACATCATCTTTGCGTTACTTGGCAATAGATCAGAGTACACCTTTGATATCTTTGTACTCCCAACATAGGACCCACCTTCATTCACCACCGAAATCACAATCAACAATGAATATTTAATCCTCTAGATCTACAGGTTTCATGGACGTTGATGATTTGAGAAACAAAAACCGAAAAAAAAAAGAAAAAAAAAAAAGAAAAACGAAGAACATCAAAAAATTTGGAAGGTAACGCCTTCATAGATGAGAAAGATTGTTGCTTTTCTGGTTCAATTTGATCCCCTGATGCCGTTTAAACTTTTAATCTTTAGTTTATATATTTATTTATTTATTTTTTGAGAAACAAACGCACATACGAAGGAGAGGGAAAGGGGTCTAACACAAAGGTACACCACAACTTTACTCAAAAGTCATGGTAACTTTTAATCTTTAGTTTAGATTTGGTTAAACTGCCGAATCTGGGTTTAGGGGAAAAAGAAAAAAAGAAATCGAGAACAACAATGAATGAGTCTTTAAAATGATGTTTTGATTGGTTAAAGAAATTGTAAGAAAATTAAAAGCAAAATAAAGAAAGGAAAAATTTTGGTAAAGATAAGGAATTAAAATAAAAAACTAATGTGGCTTTTGTTTGCCATCTAAGCGGCGACATGACCACTAAAATTTAGACACATTAACATTTTATTTAAAATTTTAACATTAGGCATGCTAGTAATGCAAACTATTTGTCATTTAGTCATTTTTTCGTTAGTGAGTTAACGATAGGGACCAAAATTAACTTTAATTTGAAAATAATAGAAACTAAATTGACGGCTACCAAAATGATATTTTCACCAAAATTCTTTCGTTTAATTGATGAGAAAAAAAGAGATGATAAAAAATATAGTTTGTATTAATTTACTCTCATACCCCTTTTACATAAAATTAAAAAAAAAAAATTATAAGGAAAAAAAATTGTTAAAGAGAATTGTAGGGTCACGTTTTTCAGCCCAAGCCCAAAATGTATGGGACCTTTGGCCAGTGAGCCCGGTACAATGAATTTGTAGAGAGTGGGTCAAAGAGCTAGGCTTTAGTGTATAAACAACAGTTAACACGGTGTTTTTCACGATCAAGCTGAGGTGAACTAGGTTTATCAAAGAGGGCTGGTCCTCGGCACGGTCCCAAGAGCCTTTTCTGATGCCTCTTGTTTTTCTAGGGGTTTTTTGGCCCCCTTTTCTGTCTCCCTCCACCCCCTTTTTATAGTAGTTTCCTCCCTCTTGAATTGGGTTCTTAGGGCAGATACTTGTCCCATCAGCCATTCCCACCAGTTGTTAGGAGTGGTTGTAAAGGTAGAAAAGCATGGTTATGTCAGGTTCCAGGCATTGAATGCAATAATGACAGCCTTTTTCTCAGACATTTCCCTTTTCTCTGTTGTCATTTTCTGTTTTAATACTTTTACTGTTCCGTGGAATGACCCGGAGCGTCACTACCAGTAGCAGGTTGCTCCCTTTGTCCTCGGCTATATCTATGGCCGAGAAGGGTCATTCCCATGGCCGAGGAGGGGTTTTTCCTTGGACTAGGCCTTGCCCCAACGTAGACATTGACATGGGCTTCCCGATCTTGTACCCCCCACAATAGTCCCTCAAAATACTGCTATCCGGCTCCTCGGACGGAGAGGAGGGTTTTGGTGACATCGGGCCTCTGTCATGGCTTGTCAAGTCTCGTCCTTCATCAATGTTAGAGCCTCTTCGCTTGCCTGAGGCACGTTCTTGACTGTGAGACATTCTTTTAGTTTATCCAAGCCGCGTTCCTGCCGTTTCGGTACACGAGGCGCGCTTTCATTAAAGTCTCTTTACGAGGTAACGCAAATCCAACGGTTGAAGGCTGCTTTGGAAATTGAGCAAGATTTATCTCGCTTGTAATTCTTTCTTGGAGATTTGGACGAATTGACTGCCACCAGGTTTGCCCCCCCTATATAAGACACATGGGGGGAGATCGTTCTCCTTTATTCGCAGGCCCTTGAGTTCTGCGGGAGTTTCAGGCTTTTAACTTTCCAAATGTTCCTAAGGACCCACCAAGGCAGTGATTGAGATTTAGGGAGTGAAATGGTCAAGGATAAGGTTGAGGGTGAAGGAACCGAACCCTCTTCAGAAGCCACGGGTGTCTTCGAGATTCAGAATGACACAGTTAAGGCAAGGGAGGCAGAGGTCAAAGATATTTCTCCACTTCGACTGGACAAGAAAGAAGTCTCTCCTCCTTCAGCCAAAATCCGAAGCGGGTGTAGGTCGCATCAAATTTTTGGTGTGACAAAATTTGGATTTCTCATCGCCGGTACCATCCATACTTGCTCAATTGCTGCTAGAGCAAGTATGTGGGTTTGGCGTTTCTACTTCTTCTTTTCTTCCACCGCCGGTGCCATCTATACTTGCTTGATTGTTGCTGGTGCAAGGTTGTGGATCGAGCGTCTCTACTTCTTCTTCTCTTCCACCACTGGTGCCATCCATACTTGCTCGATTGCTGCCGGAGCAAGATTGAGGATTTATCGTTCCCGTGGACTGCTTTTTATTGTTAGCTTCCTATATAGGCTTGTCTAAGCCCTTTTATGTACATTGTACTTCCACTTTATCTTAATAAAAAGACGACTTTGTTTCATTTTGCGTGCCTTTTCTTTTCTGCAATAATTATTTTGTGAATGGGTGTGCTGGTATCTTTTCTTTTGAATAGTATTTAGAACTGATATCGTTGATGGTAAAGAGTTGTCACCCTGAACTTATCAAAACTGACGAGCACACCACTGCTAGCTTTAAGTAAGTTAACTATATAAGATTAACCAGGAAAACAACCACATGTTCTGCCCTGCGAATAGTGTGACCACCAGAGGACGAGTAACTTAAAGTAATCAGTCCGAAGGGATCGCCGGGTACTAAGGTTCTTTTCCACGCTTACGATGATGTTTATAGCTTCAACTTGCTTTAGGCGTCTGGTTCGAGTACGAAGGTGTGATTGAATTTAGCTTAAACGCTTAGAAAGGTGCCAGCGTGTGTTAGTTTCCACAAAGCAGGAGGACCGAGGACCATGCAAGACCTTTGTTCTGTCTAGGACTTAGGTTTTTCCGGGAGTAGCTAGTTTCCCCATAGGTTTGAGTCCGAGGACTATGCAAGACCTTGGTTCTGTCTAGTACTTAGATTCTTCAAGAAGTGACTAATTTCCCCATAAGTTTGAGTATGAGGACCATGCAAGACCTTGGTTCTGTCTAGCACTTAGATTCTTCAGGAAGTGACTAGTTTTCCCATAGGTTTGAGTCCGAGGACCATGCAAGACCTTGGTTCTGTCTAGCATTTAGATTCTTCAGGAAGTGACTAGTTTTCCCATAGGTTTGAGTCCGAGAACCATGCAAGACCTTGGTTCTGTCTACCACTTAGATTCTTCAGGAAGTGACTAGTTTTCCCATAGGTTTGAGTCCGAGGACCATGCAAGACCTTGGTTCTGTCTAGTACTTAGATTCTTCAGGAAGTGACTAGTTTTCCCATAGGTTTAAGTCCGAGGACCATGCAAGACCTTGGTTCTGTCTAGCACTTAGATTTTTAAGGAAGTGACTAGTTTTCCCATAGGTTTGAGTCTGAGGACCATGCGAGACCTTGGTTCTATCTAGCAATTAGGTTTTTCAGGAAGTGACTAGTTTTCCCATAGGTTTGAGTCCGAGGACCATGCAAGACCTTTGTTCTGTCTAGCACTTAGGTTTTCCTTGGAGTAACTAGTTTCCCCATAGGTTTGAGTCCGAGGATCATACAAGACCTTGGTTCTGTCTAGTACTTAGGTTTTCCTTGGAGTAGCTAGTTTCCTTATAGGTTTGAGTCCGAGGACCATGCAAGACCTTGGTTCTGTCTAGTACTTAGCTTCTTCAGGAAGTGACTAGTTTTCCCATAGGTTTGAGTCCGAGGATCATACAAGACCTTGGTTCTGTCTAGTACTTAGGTTTTCCTTGGAGTAGCTAGTTTCCTTATAGGTTTGAGTCCGAGGACCATGCAAGACCTTGGTTCTGTCTAGCACTTAGATTCTTCAGGAAGTGACTAGTTTTCCCACAGGTTTGAGTCTGAGGACCACGCAAGACCTTGGTTCTGTCTAGCACTTAGATTCTTCAGGAAGTGACTAGTTTTCCCATAGGTTTGAGTCTGAGGACCATGCAAGACCTTGGTTCTATCTAGCAATTAGGTTCTTCAGGAAGTGACTAGTTTTCCCATAGGTTTGAGTCCGAGGACCATGCAAGACCTTGGTTCTGTCTAGCACTTAGGTTTTCCTTGGAGTAGCTAGTTTCTCCATAAGTTTGAGTCCGAGGACCATGCAAGACCTTGGTTCTGTCTAGTACTTAGGTTTTCCCTCGAGTAGCTAGTTTCCCCATAGGTTTGAATCCGAGGACCATTCAAGACCTTGGTTCTGTCTAGTACTTATATTCTTCAGGAAGTGACTAATTTTCCCATAGGTTTGAGTCCGAGGACTATGCAAGACCTTGATTTTGTTTAGCACTTAGATTCTTCAGGAAGTGACTAGTTTTCCCATAGGTTTGAGTCCGAGGACCATGCAAGACCTTGGTTCTGTCTAGCACTTAGATTCTTCAAGAAGTGACTAGTTTTCCCATAGGTTTGAGTCCGAGGACCATACAAGACCTTGGTTCTGTCTAGTACTTAGATTCTTCAGGAAGTGACTAGTTTTCCCATAGGTTTAAGTCCGAGGATCATGCAAGACCTTGGTTCTGTCTAGCACTTAGGTTTTCCTTGGAGTAGCTAGTTTCCACATAGGTTTGAGTCCGAGGACCATGCAAGGCCTTGGTTCTGTCTAGTACTTAGATTCTTCAGGAAGTGACTAGTTTTCCCATAAGTTTGAGTCCGAGGACCATGCAAGACCTTGGTTCAGCTAACACTTAGATTATTCAGGAAGTGACTAGTTTTCCCATAGGTTTGAGTCTGAGGCCCATGCAAGACCTTGGTTCTATCTAGCACTTAAATTCTTCAGGAAGTGACTAGTTTTCCCATAGGTTTGAGTCTGAGGACCATGTCAGACCTTGGTTCTGTCTAGCACTTAGATTCTTCAGGAAGTGACTAGTTTTCCCATAGGTTTGTGTCCGAGGACCATGCAAGACATTGGTTCTGTCTAGCACTTAGGTTTTCCTTGGAGTAGCTAGTTTCCCCATAGGTTTGAGTCCAAGGACCATGCAAGACCTTGGTTCTGTCAAGTACTTAGGTTTTACCTGGAGTAGCTAGTTTCCCCATAGGTTTGAGTCCGAAGACCATGCAAGACCTTGGTTCTGTCTAGTACTTAGATTCTTCAAGAAGTGACTAGTTTTCTCATAGGTTTGAGTCCGAGGACCATGCAAGACCTTAGTTCTGTCTAGTACTTAGATTCTTCAGGAAGTGACTAGTTTTCCCATAGGTTTGAGTCCGAGGACCATACAAGACCTTGGTTTTGTCTAGCACTTAGATCCTTCAACAAGTGACTAGTTTTCCTATAGGTTTGAGTTTGAGGACCATGCAAGACCTTGGTTCTGTCTAGTACTTAGATTCTTCAGGAAGTGACTAGTTTTCTCATAAGTTTGAGTCCGAGGACCATGCAAGCCCTTGGTTCTGTCTAGCACTTAGATTCTTCAGGAAGTGACTAGTTTTCCCATAGGTTTGAGTCCGAGGACCATGCAAGACATTGGTTCTGTCTAGTACTTAGGTTTTCCTTGGAGTAGTTAGTTTCCCCATATATTTGAGTCCGAGGACCATGCAAGACCTTGGTTCTGTCTAGTACTTAGGTTTTCCTCGGTGTAGCTAGTTTCCCCATAGGTTTGAGTCCGAGGACCATGAAAGACCCTGGTTTTGTCTAGTACTTAGATTCTTCAAGAAGTGACTAGTTTTCCTATAGGTTTGAGTCCGAGGACCATGCAAGACTTTGGTTCTGTCTAGCACTTAGATTCTTCAGGAAGTGATTAGTTTTTCCATAGGTTTGAGTTCGAGGACCATGCAAGACCTTGGTTCTGTCTAGCACTTAGATTCTTCTCGAAGTGACTAGTTTTCCCGTAGGTTTGAGTTCGAGGACCATGCAAGACCTTGGTTCTATCTAGCACTTAGATTCTTCAGGAAGTGACTAATTTTCCTATAGGTTTGAGTTCAAGAACCATGCAAGACTTTGGTTCTATCTAGCACTTAGATTCTTCAATGAGGATCCATCGAGCCGGGCTGCTAGACCCGCGGGAACTAGCCCCTTGACATACGTATGGGGCGCATATTTGATGTCAGAAGCCCCCAGAACTATGCCCCACTTAGCAACCCTCTCCACGTGATTAGTACCTCGAAGAATAGCCCTGAGCGGAAGTTGAGTTGTGACAATAACTGTGTATTCTCGAAAATGATGGGGAAGCTTCCGTGTAGCATGTGCCGCCGTCGAAATGGCTCTCTCAAGGGACCCTTGCTGATAGGAGCTTCATCCTACTATGATTAAACGTTGCACTTACTAACGCACGAGCTCTCCCTACTGACGGCACCAATTGTAGGGTCACGTTTTTCAGCCCAAACCCAAAATGTATGGGACCTTTAGCCAGTGAGCCCGGTACAATGAATTTGTAGAGAATGGGTCAAAGAGCTAGGTTTTAGTGTACGAACAACAATTAACACGGCATTTTTTTCACAATCAAGCTGAGGTGAACTGGGTTTATCAAAGAGGGCTGGTCCTTGGCACGGTCCCAGGAGCCTTTTCTGATGCCTCTTGTTTTTCTAGGGGTTTTTTGGCCCCCCTTTTTGTCTCCCTCCACCTCCTTTTTATAGTAGTTTCCTCCTTTCTGAATTGGGTTCCTAGGGCAGATACTTGTCCCATCAGCCCTTCCCACCAGTTGTTGGGAGTGGTTGTAAAGGCAGAAAAGCATGGCTATGTCAGGTTCAAGGCACTGAATGCAATAATGACAGCCTTTTTCTCAGACATTTCCCTTTTCTCTGTTGTCATTTTCTATTTTAGTACTTTTCCTGTTCCGTGGAATGACTCGAAGCGTCACTACCAGTAGCAGGTTGCTCCCTTTGTCCTCGGCTACATCTATGGCCGAGAAAGGTCCTTCCCATGGCCGAGGAGGGGTTTTTCCTTAGACTAGGCCCTTGACCCAACGTAGGCATTGACATGGGCTTCCCGGTCTTGTACCCCCTACAAGAATAAAAAACATCAAAACTAATTGAAGGGAGGAGAGGGGTAGATGAGTAACTTCCCATCTAAGCCTTCCCCCCCCCCCCCCCCCCCCCCATTTTCTCCTCAATTTTTTCCACCAAAATCTTTTATATTTTCTTTTCTCAATCAAACATTCTCTCATACCATTTTCTCTTCATTTTTCTCTCCCTCATTTCTATCTCCTAGTTTTCACCTTTAACCAAACGCACCATAGGTACCAAGCCAAATACAAATTTGCCACACTAGCAAGAGATAAATACTTTGACCAAAACAAATAACACGTCGCAACACCTTACAAAAGGATCTCCCCAAAGCCTATTGTAGCACGCTATACAAACAAGGCATAAGCTTATATGTATGTCTTCAAAGTTGGCTAGGTTAAAAGGTTTTAGAGCACCAAAGTCAACTAAAACACATTATGCATTAGCAAGGACAAACCCAAGATTTGAGCTTAAGGGGGCCCAAGCAAAAGTGTCTAAGGCCATTTAAGTTTAGTTTTTAAATAAAAAAAAAAACGATATGTTTCGGGACTAGTCAATCCTGATGTACCATTTAGAGTTATCACTATATATAAATATATTATATTTAATCTATATATACATATAAAACCGAAACTTCTGCTGGCACCACAATTTTCCATATCAGCATCATTAAAAAAAAAAAAAATTTTGATTTTTTTTTTCTCTAAAACCCAATAATACATAAAGTGATAAAACCCAATAATACAAACCCAATTCTCTTCAAGCCGACTCCAAGTTTCTAAAAACCCTAAAAAAACACATGGTGAAACCTTCAACTACCTCCTTCCTTCTCTCTCACTCCAATCTCTATCTATCTCTATCTCCAATGAGACCCAGAAAACTTATTAATCAACCTATTGAAGAGGTGAAAAAAAGTTTGCAGAGCTGTGATCCTTGAACAAATAACATTCTTGGATGACAAAGCAGTCTTTTTATTCAATTGGTGATAAGAGCACATATTTCTCTCATAAAAATTTATCTGCAGTTTTTGTCCGTGCTTTGTGCATAAAGTCTATGATCTGCCACTGGTATGGTATTTTTTGTCCATACCAATTTATATATCTTCTTTTGCCGCAACACAATGTTATCTTTACAACTTCTTTCTCTTCAAAATTTATGAGGGTTCTACTATATTCGAAAACATCTTAGATGAAGGTGGCTCATGCGTGGCCTGGAAAGTAAGGACATGTCTAATTCTATCGTTGTATGGTTACACAATTTATTTATTTGATTTTAACTAAATTTTAGCAACGTGTTTCTCTAAAAAAAAAAAAAAAACACTGTATTTTACCACTATGCACCTTTTGTTATACATTTTTCTCTTATGTGTGTGTGGAAGAAGATTGCAATGACCATTAAGGAGCTCTTTGAGATGGATTTGCTGGACTAATAGTGGTGTTCATCGGTTGCAATAAGGTTATATCCTCATGCCCAATTCTTTTGTTGTATGTATTGAATATAAATTGGATTTTTTGGCTTAAGCGTATATCAGATTTAGGGATTAGGTTTGCACGACATAATTAGGGGAATGATCGATTCAATTTTACTTTGAATTAAATTACATATTTTCATTCATTTTTAAGTCATTATACCATCAATCAAAATAAATATATGTAATTTTTTTCGTTCTTTGCTTTCTTTCTTTTTTTTTTTTTTTTTTAATTTTTAATTTTTATATCTTTCATCCTAATATGTCAATAAGTTTTTAATTTCTAGATTACATTATTCTAATTTTTTTTTAAGTTCCTCTATTTCAGCACCTGTACATCAATCAAGTTTTATTTCTTGGCTATATCTGTTAGGTATTTGACAAAAGGCCTACAAGAGAACTGTTGTACATGTATTGGAATAATAGAATAAAATAACTGGCCTAAACTATTTGCTGATGGCACATGGTCACTAAGCTGCATCTTGTTGTTTAATGTGTCATTAAGTCATGTATTTTTGTTTTATAACTTATATTCATGGGTGTATATTTTTGCTATATGAAAAATGGGGTGTGATGATGGGGTGAACTGACTTGATTGTATTTTTGAAGACTAGGTTTGATTATTGATGTGTGGATTTCTGTTACCTGATTGTTTGATTCTCTGCTGGTAGATGGGTGCTTTAATAAAAATATGTTGGATTGCTTTAATTGGAAATACATACCTATGCAAATATTTATGTGTGCTGTTTCAAGTCCACCTTTTATTATTTTATAAGGCTTAACCCTGACAAACTTTAGTAGTTTTGGAAATCCTTTAACATTTTTGGCAGTTATAAATAAACAGTTAAGTTCTTTCTCAATCTAACATTTTAATCTATTTAGATTTTTTTATCATTTTGGGTGTGTTATTGATGGTTGATATATGGGACGATTTGTTTGGTTTGTTATCTGCTCATCCTGTAACTCACTTGATATCCCTGCTCCAGGAGGTATAAAACAACACAAGAAAGCTTGGCGAGCTAAAACTTTTAGAGTTACTTCCTTTCCAATCGAGTCTAAAATCTTAACAATTTATGCTAGGTTTGTTAATTCTGCTTCCAACAATCTCCCTCTTTGTTCTTGATATTTGGTTCTTCATTTTGTGAATTTTAATTATTTTTATTTTGTTCCGTTCTTCTCTCTTCAAATATTACGATTATTTGCTGGTGATATTTCTGCATTATGGTGTTTTTAAAACAAGGTTGCTTTTGAATCAATCTGTATCTATGCTAATGGTGTATATATTGAGAATTTTAATAATAATGGCATGGAAGATTTTGATAAAATCATGAATCTTAACTTTTGTTGAGGGCTGCAGAAGTAGGAAATGAAAATTCTAGAATTTTGCTTTTGTCTGCATAGTTTTGCAAGGCAAGTTGCTTATGATGGGGGAGCTTTAGTTGTAGAGCAGAGAGAAGAATGAAGCGATCCAAGAGAGACTCTTTGTGATATAGTGTAGAGTCAACAACAATATGCCTTCACTTGTTTTCTCATATTTAATATGACAACTTAAACAAGTCTTAAGAAGAAGGTTATTTTTATTGATAAAATATAGTTAGTGAAGCTGCCCCCAGCAATTTAATAAGATTTTGTTGTTGATTTACAAAACTCTTTGAATATTATGATCACTAGTCGCAGACCCGCACATTGCGCGAGATAATTTTTTTTTTAGGGTGATCTTATTAAGTATATTTGCGGTAATAAGTAATAACACTCTCCCATTCTTTTTATATTAATAACAAAATATTTTAAATTTATTTAAAAATCTGTTTATAAATGTTTAACCATGGTTAGTAAAGACATCATAACTTTAGAATTAAAATACAAATTTATAAAATACCAAAACATTTGAAATGACAAATCTCTCCATAACTCATTGGGAAAAGAAAAGGAAAAAAAAAAAAAAAAAAAGCAAAAGACATTACTTAATATTTTGAAATACACTTTAATTTAAAATTTTAAAATAAGAGAATTTAATTTTAAAATTAAGGTTAATTTTGGAACCTACCTTAACCACATGCAAGTTAGTACACAATATTTTAATATTAATTTAACAAAGTTTGGTCAAACAAATGTAAAGGGTGAAAATATTTTTTCCTTTCAAGTTTGGGGTAGAGTATCATTTCTTCAAATCTCAAGAAAGGGGAATGTAATTACCCCTATATTATTATTATTGTTGTTGTTGTTGTTGTTGCTGTTATTAATAATTGATTTTTCATTTTCTTCTAAGTTAATAAAAACCTTACATATACCTTTTTATTTATTTATAGAATATACATTTTTTTAACCTTTACATATCTTTTTTTTAATGTGAATCTTTGCATATACCTTAAGTAAACTCTATATATTCCGCTTCTTTAGATGTGCAAAATCATAGACTACTACTTCATAATGATAGTAGCTAATTAGTTTTATCACTTTTTTTCATAATTTCATTTATAATGTTTTTTACTATTATCATAATTTCATTTCTAACTTTATTTCTTATGTAATTTCTATTATTACATGAGAACATCTCCTTTTAGTTATGAATTAGAGTTTGATTAGTTTTAACTTTAAATATATTGCTATGATTGTGTTTAATTATTGATTATTGATTCAATTTTTTAAGTGAATTTAACAGTTGAGTTGATTTTATTGCACTGTAAAGTTTTTAATGTTCTTCACTTTGGTCATATTTATTTTTTATTTTTACTTCTCCTTACAACCTCTTTGTTTTCCAATTAATAGTTACTAATTGACATTTGATTTTTTTTTTCTTTACCATCTCTCTCTCTCTCTCTCTCTCCATAGGCAACCTACTGTTTTCCAAAATTTGATGATTATTTTATTGCATTAAATATGCATTGTAGTTTTTTTTTTTTTTTTTTTTTTTTATATTTAATTTTGCTACCGTTAAGTTAGTATATCCATAACTATTAGTTTCTTTATATTATATTTGGTTTGATATTCTCATTATTATTATTATTATTTTTAATTTAGTGTTTCCCAATTGGCATTTGTTTTGTATTATATTTTTTCTTTAATGTATTGGGTTTGAGAATGAGTGTGTCCCTAGTATTACTCCACTTTATGAGGACACTTTTATTTATTGAATTTAAGTAAAATTTTTAATTTTTAATTTTTTTAAATAAAAAAAGGAGAGAAATTAAAATATAAATAATTTAATGATATGGAAGATGTGGGGAGACAAATAGTGATATTAAGGTAGAAGGTAGTGGGGAGATGAAAAGATAAAGGTAAAGAAAAAGTTTGGACAAAGTGTAAATGAAAAAAAAAAAAAGTACAATTTTTTAAGGATAATTTTATTGATTTAAATTTAAATAAAATATTCCATGTTTAATTATTAATTTTTTGACTAATAAATTATTATAAAATCTATTTTTTATTTCTTTAGTTTTATTTTAATTTTGGTTAAGTTAACCTTGTAATTTTGTGATGATTTTTTATTATTATGATAATTTCCTTATTCCATAAGAGATGAGTTGAATATTAAGCAAATGTAACACACTACAACAAAGTTAGAAGAATATGGTTCACCTTAAAAAATATTAATGAAATACACCAAAAAAAAAAAAAAAATTAAAATGATATCCACCCTAAATGTTTTCCTATAATGACAAGCTTTATCTTTTAACCTCTAAGAAATGCAATGCAATGACCAAAGGATATGCCCCTTTTATATATTGTCTCTAATCAAATAAACAAAGGCTCTTGTCCCCTTTAGGTATAGGTTTATACGGAATTCAATTGTTTTCAATTTCTTCTTTCCTCTGTAAGAAAGAACCATCAACCTTAACTAACCAAAAAAAAAAAAACCATCAACTTTAATTAGAGTTACAAGAAAGAAAGAAAATAGGATAACATTTAACAATTAAAGAGAAAAAAACAATTTAAAAAACAAATCTAAATGGCATTAACTAATTTGGAGTTTTAAAGAACTCTTGGTCTACATAGAATATAATAGAGAAAATAAAAATGAGACTAATACTAATTCTAGGAAACATATATATAGAGAAATAGAAATAAGGATGCTAATTAAAGAACATTGGCAATACCATCAATCCCGTTTAAAGCTTAATCATAGTTCCACTAATTTGCTGACTTTCAACTTTTGGCTGGTATATATTCAGGCGTTCTCTAATGCCGTAAAATTCCTTATTGTCTGGTTTTACTTGAATTCTGACAAACTACCCAATCAAATTAAGGAGAAAATGAGCATAATGATTCTAGTGTAGAAAAAAAAATCCCAAAGATTAGTAATTTGGCATAAATAGAAGAATGTATAAAAAATTCATCGAAAAATTGAGAGAGAAAGAGAGAGAACCTTTTTTTGAATTCTGGCAAACTACCTGATTAAATTAAGTGAGAAAATGAGCATAATGATTCCAGTTTAGAAAAAAAAAAAAAAAGGGAAAGAAAGGATTCCCAAAGATTAGTAATTTGGCATAAATAGAAGAATGTATAAAAAATTCATCGAAAAATTAAGAGAGAGAGAGAGAGAGAGAGAGAGAGAGAGAGAGGGAGAAAACCTTCTCTTTTTTTTTTCGTGAGAGAAAACCGTGCATAGAATGGAATATATAGTTACAAATTTATAGTAAGAGAGTGTGAATAAGAAAAGACAAAATAAAAGAAGATGAAGAGAAAGAAGAAGAATAATATTTATGTAGAGGGTAGTGGGGAGATGAAAAGAAAAAGAATAATATTTATGTAGAAGGTAGTGGGGAGATGAAAAGGTAAGGGTAGAGAAAGTGTGGAAAAAGTGTAAATATTAAAATAAAATAAAAAGTAAATGTTAAAAACAATTATAGGAAAATTGGAAAGAAAATGATAATGAGGTGGACGATGATGTGGCTCAACTGGAGTGTAGCAACAATAAATGCTACGCTTCAGCTTTTAGATATATATAGATTTGTTATTAGTGCATGTCATATATTTTACTTTCTGTTAATGTTTCTTTTAAATGTGATATGTAATATTTTGATTTGAAATTTTACCCTTTTTATTGTGAATGCAATAACTAGTGATAGAACATCATATTATTTTTCATCTACCCAAATTGTAAATCACAACAACAAAAAGTATGTAAGTTTCTACCTAGAATGAACATTGTAAATTGCTTCAAATGAGCAATAATTTGCTTTGTTGGCAGATTAAGAAATATGTGACATGGTCACTACACACACACACACACACACATACCTTTGTTGACCAGCTCAAATCCTAATGAAATTTGTATATTCCTTTTTGTGTGAGTTATTCCTTAAAATCCAAAGCGAAAATGTCCATTTATACACACACACACACACACACACACACCTACCTTGGTTGACCAGCTCAAATCCTAATGAAATTTGTGTATTCCTTTTTGTGTGAGTTATTCCTTAAAATCCAAAGTGAAAATGTCCATTTAAGTTAAATTTCTCTCAACCCAACAAAAAATGTATTTAATTTGATTAAAAAAATATTTAGCATTTCTAAGAACTTTTCCGTGCATCGCACGGGTTGGCGACTAGTTTAATTATAAATTAGAACCTCACTTTTTTATTTAAGAGCCTAAAAAAATGTAAATTCATATATCCATTTTTTAAGCCATAAATTCATATATCTAACTTAATAACATTACATACTGCAGCATACACATTTAGATTCCTATCACACCTCAATCAATATGAAAAACAAAATAGATAAAAGGTAAGAAAAAGAAAGATGTGGAGAAGTGATCGGCAAAAATAGCCAAATATCATTATTTTTCGAAATTAGTAGTGTTTTACTACTGTTTGAGAAATATTTAGCAATATACCACTTTTTGAAACTTGAGTTTTACAAATTTAAGTTTCATGTGAAAATCGAGTTTCTTAAAAAAGATCACTTGAAACTCGAGTTCCTTTTCAAACCACTTCGCTACCTTTTTCACTAGATTTTCCCACATGACCCTGAATGAGAAACACACAGCCACAATTAGGGCTGTCCACGGGTCGGGCCGGGTCGGGTTTGTGCCCAACCCGGACTCGACCCGACCTTATCGGGTGGGGAATATTTCTACCCGCAACCGACCTGAATAACGTTTCAGATAAACCGAGTCGGGTCGTATCGGTTTTTGGGTGAGAATCGGTCGGTTTCGGGTTTTCCGAAATCGCCGGATTTTGGCCAAAATCTGGCCGGATCTCGTCAGATCTGGCCGAATCTAACGAGATTTGGCCGATAACTCACCGGATCTATGGAAATATGGCTGAGATTTGGCCGAGTTACAGTCGGGCTTACCGGAGTTTGACCGAGTTTGAGTAGATCTGGGCTAGCTTCTCCGAATTTAAGCATATCTGAGTGTGGATTTGAGTAGATCTGAGTAAAGGAAGGCCAAACATCGCCGGATCGGTGCCAAGAAGTGCAGATCGTCGCCGGATTTCGGCCTTCTTTGAGGTTTTGTCGGGCGGGTCGGGTAGCTCGGGTTTTCGAGGACGAAACCTGCCACTCGACCCGCCGAAGTCGGGTTCTGAAGTTTGGGACCCGTCACCGACCCGTCGGAGGTGTCAGTCCGATCGTGACGGGTTGGTTCCGGCGGGTTCTCGGTTTGCCTGGACAGCCCTAGCCACAATTGTTGAGTGTGTGAGTGCAATCACACATCCACAATTATTGACTGTTGGAGACAGCCACAATTGTTGACCGTGTGAGTGCAATCACACGGTCACAATTTTTTTTTTTTTTTATTTTTTTAAGAAAGCACAGTCACAATTGTTGGCTGTGTGCGGAAGTGGGAGATGGTACTTGATTCTCTTAAACCCGAGTTTTATTTAATTTCAAAAAAGTAATAAATTACTAAATATTTTTTAAACAGTGGTAAAACATTATTAATTAAAAAAAAATGGTGATATTTGACTAATTTTGCGGAAGAGAACCCACATGTACAGTAAATGAAATACAAAATCCATAGATAAAAGGTAGGAAAAAGAAAGATGTGAAGAAGTGAACCCACATGTACAATAGATGGACTCTTGGACAAAACACAATTATAAAAACCACGAGTATTTGACATTTTTTACCAAAAGCTTAAAAATAGATATAGGGAAAGTAAAAAACCTTTTGAGAAAACAAAGAGACAGTGAGCTAGTGGAGAAATCGAAGCAGAAGAATGAAAATAATAGAGGAGGATTTCAACGAACTGGTGGAGAAATTGAAGCCAAACTACCAAAGAAGAAAAAAAAGGAAGAAAAAGAAGAAAGAAATAGAGGAGGATTTTAATTGTTTAAATAGTAGACAGCATCAACCATAAGGTGCATAACAGTATGATAGTGCAAACAAGAAGAACTTAGAAGCACAAGGATTCAGGTAAAAAACGACAGTAACTGGAGGACGAATAAGAGTCAAGAGAGTGAAATTGAGGAAGAGAAATTTAAATGGGTAAAATTGGAAATTTGTCATTTATGTTTTGTTATTTTAGATTTGTGATTGTGATTATACTGTGTATATGCTTTTCAGATTGTCCCAGAGCCGTGCTTGACTATCCAAGTATTGCCCCTATTTTGGTAGTTTCCACTAGTGCTTCCTAGGCCCCTCGCCTAGCATGTATAACGTGTTACCTGGATTAAATGGGGGAACAAGAAGCAGTGGAAACGTGCCCATGACAAGACTTCTTTTTTCAATAATTACTTAATCAACAACGAAAAGACATTGGCAATGCAATTAGTTAGCCGACGTGGAAAGGCAATTTTCTCAAAAGTGAAGTAAAGCAACGATGATATATATTGGCCAATCCAACTACAAGATGATTGCTACAAATCTGACTGCTACTAGAGACCAGTGCAGCAGTACTTTTTAGAAGAAGGTAAATCAAAGGCATAAACTTTTTTATTGAAATTTCTCAAAGATTTTCTCTTCTTCTAATCTGATTGGGTAATTGACTAATTGTATGGGCAATAGAACCAGGAAGTGGTGGGAACATAAACATGTCCACAACCACAAAAGACGGCAACCGGCAATGTAATAGTAATTATTAATTAGTTTGCCCCTGAAGTAAAGCAAGGGGTAGACATAACTTTTCTAAAAGTAACTTCCCATTTTCCAAAATTGAATTGAAGCCAGTTGGATTACAGCGTGAAAACGTGTAAGTCCAAATCCTCCTAAAAGTAAAGGACTATGAAAATAAAGTCATTCTCTTCTTTTGCATTTCCTAGCTTATATAAGAGCGAAAAACATATGGTTAATTTAGACATAAGTTATGGCGTCCTCTTTGTATCATTTAAAATTTGTGTACTTGCTTTCTTTTCTCTCAACATTTCATCTTATAGCCACTCGCTCTTTTTCTTCTGTGCGGCCTCTTTGTCGTGGTGATGAAAGGTCTTACTTGTTGCAATTTAAGGACAGCTTTGTCATCAACAAGTCCGCTTCTCATGAACCGTGGGCTTATCCCAAGGTTGAATCCTGGACATTAGAAGGAAACGACAATGACTGCTGCTCATGGGATGGGGTAGAGTGTGATGAGTTCACGGGCCATGTGATTGGCCTTTACCTCAATAGTAGCTGTCTCTACGGTTTTATTAACTCCACCAGCAGCCTTTTCCATCTCGTTCATCTTCAAAGGCTTAATCTTTCTGACAATCATTTTAAATACTCTAAAATCCCATCCACCGTTTCCAATCTATCTAAACTAACTCATCTTGATCTCTCTTCTTCTGCGTTTGCTAGTCAAATCCCATTAGAAGTTTCACAATTGTCCCAATTGTCATTCCTCAATCTAAGTGGAAACACTCATTTAGAACTCAAGAAGCCTAGTTTTAGAAGTCTAGTTGAAAATTTAACCTGCCTAGAAAAGCTTGATTTGAGTTATGTGGAAATAATCTCCATGGTGCCTAATATCTTGGCAAATTTGTCTTCTTTGACGTTCCTCAGACTTCATCACTGCAGATTGTATGGGGAATTTCCAGTAGGCATCTTTAAGCTTCCAAATTTACAAGTTCTTAATGTGGGGCACAATGAAGGTCTCACCGGCCATTTGCCTGACTTTCAATGGAGTAGCACCCTTGAGATAATGAATCTCGCAAAAACAAGTTTCTCAGGTAAGCTACCTGCCTCAATCGGAAACCCTGGGTCTCTGACTACAATTTCAATATGGGGTTGCAACTTCTCTGGGTTCATTCCATCTTCACTTGGCAACCTCACGCGTCTAAATTCTCTGGATCTTTCATTTAACACTTTCGAGGGCCGCATTCCGTCTTCCTTTGGAAACCTCATCCAACTTTCTTCTCTATACCTTACCAGTAATGAATTCACTGGTCCAATTCCTTTTGAGCTTGCAAATCTGACAAAACTAACTGCCTTGGATCTTGGTGACAACGAGTTTGTAGGCCAGATTCCAAGCTCAATCTTTAACCTTACAAATCTAGAACTTCTTGGTCTTTCCGATAACTACTTTAGTGGCACTGTGGAGTTTGACAAGTTTGTAAAGCTCAAAAAGTTGACTGTGTTGCTTCTATCTAATAGCCAAGTATCATTACTTGAAAGTGAAACCAGTGCCAATAGAACCCTTCAAAAGTTTATATATTTAGGATTGGCTCTGTGCAACTTGAGTAAGTTCCCAAATTTCCTAGCAAACCAAGATGAATTGGAGTTGCTAGAACTACAAGGCAACAATATTCACGGTCAAGTACCAGAATGGGTTTGGAACATGAGTAAAGAAAGTCTAAAAGCTATCAGCCTTTCTAACAACTTTCTTACAAGCCTCGGTCAACATCCCATTCTTCTTCCATGGACCAATCTGGCCATTTTAGACATTTCGTCTAACAATATCCTAGGATCACTTCCAATTCCATCATCTTCCACTTTGCAATACCAAGCATCAGACAATTCATTCATTGGAAAAATTTCAGAATTGATTTGTAACCTGAGTTCTCTTCAAGTCCTTGATTTGTCAGAGAACAACTTAAGTGGTCCACTTCCTCAATGCTTGCACAGCTTTGGTGATTCTTTGGTCCTTTTGGATATACGAAGGAACAAATTCGAAGGAAGCATCCCACAAACTTGGGCAAATGGAAGCAAATTAATGATAATTAACTTCAGCCAAAACAAATTCCAAGGGTGGTTACCCAGATCTTTGGCCAAGTGTATTACATTGAAGGCCCTTGATCTCAGTAATAACCAATTCAATGATACTTTCCCCTCTTGGTTAGGAAACCTTCCAAATTTGAAGATTCTCATTTTGCGGTCCAACAAATTTTACGGACCAATAAAGGCTCACAGCGTGAATTATGAGTTTCCTAACTTACAAATCATTGACCTCTCATACAATAGTTTTACTGGAACGTTGCCAGTAGAATTATTTCAAAATTTGAGTTCTTCCAACTCTGATCGTGCATACCACTTATCATATATTCAAGTAAACTCATCTTTTGTAATGGAATACGGTTATCAGAATTTCATATTTTCGTTTAAGTATAGTTTCTCAATGATGATGACAAATAAAGGAGTGGACACAATTTACGAGAAGATTCAAGAAATTTTCACAGCCCTTGATTTCTCTAGTAATAGATTTGCAGGAGACATTCCAAAATCAATCGGAAATATAAAAGACATCCCACCAATATTAGGAAACCTTGCAGAGTTGGAATCGTTGGACCTTTCTCAAAACAAGCTCGTAGGTGAGATCCCACAACAGCTAACACAACTTACTTTCTTGGAATCCTTCAATGTTTCTCATAACGATCTTGTGGGGCTTATACCACAAGGAAAACAATTTAATACATTTCAAAATAGTTCATTTGAAGGAAATTCAAAATTGTGTGGAAACCCATTGTCAAAGAAATGTAAGTATTATGAGGCTTTACCACCTTTACCTTCAACCTTGGAAAAGAGTCAAGATTCGAGGTCTCCACTTCAATTTGGTTGGAGAATTGTTATGATTGGCTATGGATGTGGACTACTTGTTGGAGTGACTATTGGGCATATTGTGATTGCAAGGAATCATGATTGGTTAATGAAGACTTTCAGAGTGAGGCAACCGGTACCAGGAAGAAAGATTTGAGGGAGGAGACATTAGAAATTGAATTAAATATATAATTTTTTGCTAAGGTTTGTTGGTGTGTAATGTAATTTTTTTTTTTTTTTGCTTAGGTTTGTGGGTGTGTAATGTAACGTGTTTCTACCTTTTTCTCTATTGTTTTGATGTATGTTGGATTGAGTAGCATTAATGTATTATATGTAAAAAGTAATAGTGACTTCAGTTATTTATGAATATGAGTAAGGCAGATAACTTTATTAAAAGGTCAAAGAATAGTTGGATATGTGCTCACATTCAAACCTTTTACCCTTGTCGTAAGAGAGGGGAAAATTAACAAAAAAGAGAAGGAAAGTTTGTAAAATGAAGAGGGCTATATATGCAAAATAAGATTTGTATAAAGTAAAGCAAACAATCCAAACTTTCTGACTAAAATTAATCCAAAAGGGTTAAAAATACAGAAAATCAAATTTGTAATTCACTATGACATCTTAAATTACACTACAACATCTTAAATTACATGACATGTGAATTGTTGCTCAAAACAAACTCACAATATAGAGAGAAAAAATTTGAGGCTTTTATTGAGATGGTTAGAAATACTTTATCGAGATAGTTAGAGTATTTGTATCAGTCTTCTCAAATTTTTAGCTAAATTAACCAAAAAAAACTTTATTCTTTTTAGTTTAGCTCTTTATGTTTTTTTTTTTTTTTTTTAATTTTTTAATTTTTTTTTATAGATATACATATGTCCCAATACTCTATCATTATTCTAATTAAATTTTATTAAATTTTTTTTATTCATGTCCATCATCACCCAAGTTCTAACACACTTTTTAAGATGTTAGATTATCAAGGTTGTTCAACTCATGGAAATAAAATAATCATAATCGCCTACAAGAATGTAGAGTAGTAGACAACCTTGATAATCTATTATGCTCATCCTGCATTTCAATGAGCTAAACTAAAAACGACTCCTCCTCTCAAAGCAACCATCACCCTATAGCTTGTAACCATTTATTGTACCACAAAAAAAAAAAAACAAAAAACAAAAAAAAAACAAAAAAGTACATCTTAAAAGCATAGACACAAAGTAATTGAGCTTTTATCAGTTAATTCAATTAACAAAGTATAATAAATATCAACAAAGACTACTAAGTTAGTTAAAGTGATAGAGTTTTAGAAATTATAACACACGCTGAAGTCAACTTCCTTAAGAGCCTAGTGAAGTGTCCCAACATTCTTTTTTATCTCTTGTGGGGTTGGTAAGATTTAACATATTATAAACTAGAATTTATAGTCTACCAAACATGCTCTTAATAATTAGTATATCATTTAACAAAAAAGAAAAGAGAAAAAGCAAGACTACATGGTCCTTTGCCATGCTAAGAGCACTAGCATCCGGGTATGCAAAAAAAAAAAAAACATATTTTGCATCCTCAAACACTACTTTATCTATTTTACCAACTCATTTTACAACTCACCCTACATCCTAATTTTTATTTTTACATACAACCCAATAAAATAATATAAACTACCTAATAAAATAATAAAAAGTATTATTATCTCTCTTTCCTACCACTATCTTTTTCTCTTCACACACAACTACAAGATTAAATATTATTTTTTTCTTTACAACCTATGAATAGTAAGGTTGTATATATGCAACCTTACTATTCATAGGTTGCAAATTTTTTTAGGTATACAAACTCAGATGGAGTGGATTTTTCTGTCTCGGGTTGTAAAATAGCAATTGGGGGGTGTTTACACCCCTCAATGCTAGTGCTCTAACATCGAGTAAGAAGCCTTGCGAATTGAGTTAGAATTAAAATTATAGTTACATATTATTGGTTTTTTTTTTTTTTTTGGTTTGTTAAAGAGAAATTTCAAAATAGTTTTTTTTAATATATATATATATATATATATATTATCTAGTTTAGAAGTCCTAACATATCAACCTAAACCCCACCCTACATCCACCCCATGGGGCTCCAACAGCGAGTGCAGGCCCTTGGATAGCCCCAAAACCTCATGGCAAGGGGAGGTATCACTTTGCCAAAAATGAGCAGTGATTTCATAGTAGTTGTTCATTAGTCTTTTAGACTTTTAGTGCAATTAACCCCTAGTTATTTTTGTAATTGAAAAAGATCTATTTATTTGTCTCATACTATGACTATTTTGAGTGGACAAATACTTATAACAAAGTCATGGTTAGCCTACATTTCATGATTTTGAGATATAAATGGTATAGAATTAAGAATGTTGCAAAATTTCAATTATTATTATTATTATTATTATATATAAAGAAAACCCAAAAAAATTAAAAATTTGTGGCTCCAAAGGCCAACACAGCTACAAGGATTACCTTTTTCGGGTGAGTTTGGTTCAACTTTTCAAAACTGTACTTTTTTGAAAAAGTGATGGTTTTAAAAAGTGGGGCATGAGAGATTTTTGAAAAATCAGAGTATTTGGTAAAAACCGTTAAAAATTAAGGGCCTGTTTGGTTTCAAAAAGTGGTGTATCCACTTTATTCTATATTCAAATCCTAAATTTATATAATAAAAAAAACACTTATTTTCACATTTGGTAGTATTTGATAAGTTGTTTTGAATACATAATTTGGGTATAGAATACATCATACCAGGGTTTGGTTAGTATTTTATTTTAAAAAAAAGTAACTTTTCTCACTCACACACATCACATGATTCAAAAAAAGTAACTTTGTATCTTCACAATATTTACGAATATGCCACTGTATTTGTATTCATAGAAAACAAAAATGTTGAAAAGTTGTATTCAAATCCAACTTTTAGGATATTGAAAATGAAACTGAATACAAATACTAAAACCAAATTAGTTTTTTAGTGGTGGAACCCACTAAAAACTGAAAATGAAAACAAAAAATTGTGATTTTTTCAGCTAACCAAATAGACCCTAAGTGTTTGGTTAGGACTTATCAAAATTGTGATTTGAGGTATAAATTACCAAAAAAGACAATATATTTGTAAGGGAATTCTTTCATACATATGGTTTCACCTTAATAATAATTAAAAAAAATTATTGTTATAATAGTTTTTTTGGTGAAGATTGTTATAATAGTTTATTATGTCTTATAGTTATTATGGTTCCACCTTAATAAATTATTGTTTTTTCAAACTAAAATTTTCTAATCTTTAATTTTACACTTTAAATTATAGAATTCTTTATGTAAATGGAAAATGATTTTCATAATAATAATAATAATAATTCACACCAAAGTCTAAAAAATACTTACCTAGAACATTTTCTATTTGTAAATTAAAAAAAAAAAAAAAAAAGAGAGGAAAAACTAGAACCACAGCATTATGTCTTATAGTTATTATGGTTCCACCTTAATAAATTATTGTTTTTTCAGACTAAAATTTTCTAATCTTTAATTTTACACTTTAAATTATAGAATTCTTAATGTAAATGGAAAATGATTTTCATAATAATAATAATAATAATTCACACCAAAGTCTTAAAAATACTTACCTAGAACATTTTCTATTTGTAAATTAAAAAAAAAAAAAAAAAAAAAAAAAGAGAGGAAAAACTAGAACCACAGCATTTGTCATCCACTAATGTATGGGTGAAGTAGTTTTGTTTTTGTATAGAGTGCCTATAGCTTAACTCTTATGCTTATCAAATTAAAAACAATAAAAAGCTCAGTTGCCTTAGTGCTTCACAGATCACAGTCACACATTCAATACAATACCCATCCTTCAGGCTTCAACTTGAAAGAACGTGCTTTTCGGCTCTAAAAGCTGAACCAAACCAAACTTTGACCTTTTCCTGGGTTGGGCCTTTTGAAATTGCAGTCTCACTCTCAATGACCGTTAACTAGGCCCAACAAAAGCAAAGCTTAACCCATGGGCTTACTAAAACGTAAATGTCCACTGTATAGAACCCAGACCTCAACCTAACTACTTTACGTATTTACCCCTGGATGTTTTTCCCGCCAAAAAGAGAGAGGGAGGGAGATACACAGAGAAAGAGAGAAAGAGAGAGAGAGAGAGATAACCCTAGCGAGCAAGCGAGAGAGAGAGAGAGAATGGCGCCCACATCGGCTTCTGCGGCGGATTCATCAACTCAATCTGCACCCGATACCATCGAAAATAATCTCCAGGTACACTCTCGCTCACTCTCCGAACTCAGTATATTCAAAGATTTTGAAGATTAATACTTCAAAGAATCAAATTGAACGAATCAGAGATTCAATCAGGTTTCCGTTTAAATTGATTTATGATTTTTTTTCTCGCATTTTCTAATCAACCAAACAAGGGATAAGTTTTCTTAATTTATTATTATTACTTTTGTTTAAAGCAAATGGAGCGCTAATATAAATTTTCACCACAGCCTTTCTTTGTTCTTCACAAGGCATCGTCCCGAAAATCTGAGAAAAGGTCAGCTGGAACAGGGAAAACCCGAAGGCGAATTGATCTGTCTCCATCACCTACTAAGAAGACTGAGAAATCCGAAGAATGCGATGAACAACATCGCTTCGAGCGCTTGCGTATTGAAGCGTTCGAGCTTGTTTGGTCAAAAATCGACTCCACTATCAAGGTTTAGGAATTTTGAACCTAAGATTTCAATTTTTAGAGCTTAGAGAATATGTGCAGGTTAAGGAAATTTGGAAGCTAACATTTTAATTTTTTTGAGAAATGTAATTAAACTTTAATGTTCTAGATATCACAAATTATTTAAGTTTTTTGAATTTCAACTCGCGCACAGGCGCGTACACATATGACATATATATGAGTAGTGTTTATTAAACACTACTTGTTGCACACACATTTACACACACCTGGAAATTGAACTGAAATCATAACTTGAAGTCACAATTTTCAAGTTAGTAATCGTTACTTCAAGTCACAATTTCAGTGCAATTTCCAGTGTGCGTACAAAAAAGTGTGTGCAATAAGATGTCAAATGTTGGTTTCATTTCCTTCACTTTTGTTAGTGACCAAATAGAATCTTTATTTATATTTGCAGGATGTTTTGAGGGGTATCAATACTAATGTATTCGATGAAATACATCACTGGGTTTGTGAGTCCTTTAATACTATCAAATCATTTGGAACACCTGGTATTGTTGAAGCAACTCGGGCTTTTCCCATTGTAACAGATGCTTCTTCTAAACTGTTGTTCGCGGGGCTGGTTCTGACAAGTAAGTTCTTGTCTATTTCAATGCTTTGAGTTAATGTTTGGTTACAGAAAACGGTAGTACATATCAAGTAGATATTAGTAGTATTTTCTGCTGTTGGATGTATCTGAATAGGGATTAAAATCTTCATCTGCATTCTTTGTGCTGGTTGGTATAGTAGCATGTAATGATATCTGTCTGAATTGCTTTGTTGGGGATGCACACTTGCATTTATATAATGTTAGACACAGTTTGTATTGCTCACTTATATATTTGAGTATGTTCAAACAGAATTGATGAATACACGCACATGTGTATTCTAAATTTCTAATAAGCAGTCTTAATTGATGATTGGCAGAGAATATGGAGTTCGTTGATGATCTATTGACTTTTGAAGAGGTTGGCCTTTGTTTGAAATCTCATGGATGCCATGTGGCTAACCTTTCGTCCTTGGACTTCTCAGCCAAGAATGGGATTGGTGGTTGCCTCAGAGGTTTATTGAGACAGTTCTTAATGGCTACTTTGGATGTAAGTACTTACATGTAGACATTCCCGCATAAATTCAAGTTAAGTTTTTTTGTTAAAGGGGTTTCTAAATTCTTTTTTGTAATGTTGCTTTTAAGCAGGCAGCTGATATGTCCATCTTAGCATCATGGTACAGAGAACAAGAAAATAATAATTCCCCAGTGATTGTGATCATAGATGATATGGAACGATGTTGTGGGTCTGTCTTATCTGAATTCATCCTTATGTTGAGGTACTCTACTGCATCTTGTCACCCAGGGGCGGAACTATGATCTAGTTTCTCCCCCCTCCACCCCCCCCCCCCCCAAAAAAAAAAAAAAAAACTGAAGTTTATAAAGTTAGCTATTTTAAATTCAATCACTCAAGGGTTTTATAAGGAAGTCATGAAAGAAAATATAAATACAGTAAAAATGTCTAATATTGATTTATTTTAGTATAAAAACTCTACAGAATTTTCTGACATTCTCATTGCGATTTATGTAACCTTATATGAAAATTTGATATCTAATTAAAGTGTATAATCTTAAAAGTCCAAAAGAGAAATTGGTGAGTGGTGTTAGTTTACTTCTTGTTCATAATGAAGTTTTTCACTGACTTTTTTCAAGTAAACACATAAACTTTCAATTATTTTTGAGATTATAGTCTCTCTCCCCCCCACCCTCAAAGAAATTTTCCTGGTTCCATCACTATTGCCACCCTTCCCATAAGTGCTTTTATATTATCTGATACTTGTATGTGGATTCAATATATTTAAAAACACATACATTAATACATATATACGTGTGCATACACATTTGTGCACGTGTAGCTACATACATACAAATAGAAACACATACACACACACAGATATATATATATATATATATATATATATATATATATATATATGGGTGTGTGTGTGTGTATTTATATATACATATGTATATATGTGTGTGTCATTTGTATTATGCAATAACTGCCTGCAACTTGCTCTTTGATCTCAATCAGTGAATGGGTTGTAAAGATTCCAATTATTCTATTAATGGGTGTTTCCACAACACTGGATGCTCCAAGAAACCTTCTTCCTTCAAATGTGTTGCAGCAGTTGTGCCCTTCTAAGTTCGTATTGGGATCACCAGCCGAGAGAATGGATGCAGTTGTTGAGGCAGTCCTTGTGAAGCAGTGTTCTGGGTTTAGTGTTGGTCATAAGGTAGCTGTTTTCTTGAGAAATTACTTCTTAAACCAGGATGGAACACTAATATCATTTATTAGAGCTTTGAAGGTTGGTAGTGTGTGTCTATTATCATTTTTATCTTTGTCTCTTTCCTTTTAAAGATACTTACTATCAACATAATTTGTCCCAGCTGATATATGTTCTAAAAAGTACTTTTCAGATTGCATGTGCCCTACATTTCTCCATGGAGCCCCAGAGCTTCATACTCGGTGGCTTGCTCAATGAAGAAGGACAAGAGGTCAAATTTCTTTATCCTCTTGCAATTTTTAAAATTTTCCATTCTTTAGTCATATTGCTTTGGCATTACTGTTTGAATTTTTCCCTTTTTAGCCATATTACTAAAACATCCCATATTTTAGTTCAATACTTGTTTAATAAACCTTAACTTAGTTGCATAATCTATGGGTACATATTACCTCTGTTCTTATATATGTTGTTAATGGATTGGCATTGGTGTGTAGGCCTTATTATCTGGAGAGTGCAGCATTTATTATCTGTGCACACTGCTTGTGGGGTGTGGATATACAATCTAAGTATATTTGGGGCCAATTTGATTCAAAATATCGAGAATGAAAAAAAAGAGGGGGGGGGGGGGGGGTGTTGTGAGGGAGGTTGTTTTAGAACTGCCCCCCCTCCCTGGGAACTTTGGGGAAAGTTACAAAAAAAGGTCAACTTGAAATGTTGAAAACTAATAGTGTGTTAGATAGAAGGGTGAGATTCAATAAAAGATTCTATGTGATCAACAGATGAAGTTTCAATAAAAGATTCGAGATTCTATGTGATACCGGCTTTCATCAAACATTTTATTACTATTTGATAAAATTGCTACTTGTATTCTTATAAGATAGGATTTTAGGAAGGGCTTTTATGTCATTTCACCATTTAATCCCCTCGCCCCCTCCTCACAAGCGGAAATTGCTTGCCTGAAAAATTACACCATGGTATGAACGTTAACTATGATATTCACATTTGAATTCTTACATTTTACAGTATATAAATAAAAACAACTAATAGTTATCGATAATTAATTTTTCTGCTCTCTTTGCTCGTCATGTATGTAAATGATATGCATTAGTAGCATATATTTTCAGGTGCACAACTGGATGCTACTTTCAAAAATTTTTTTTAACCCAGTTTCCCCTACTGTGAAAATTTACAAAGCAAATAGGTGGTGATTATTTTTGTTTCTCTGCTCTGTTAAGGGAAATGGTATTCCATGAAAGAGTGATTGCTTGCACAGTTTTCACTTGAAAGTTCAAGCAAGATATCTCACATGTTGAAATATCTGTGGGAGCAACAATAACAGCACTGGAAACCAAATCCTCAATTGAAAATTGTTTAATTTTGTCAACACTTCAGATTTTTGTAAAAACCTACATTCTTGATGAGAGTTTAAGCTTAGATGCCTGTTGATTTTTCTTTTCATCCAAACAATGTTTGGAAATTGGATGTGTTTCAGGGAGAGAAAAGTGGTTTACTGCCAGAGATAATATTGAAGAATGCTCCTCAGCTTCCGTTATATGTAAGGTAATGCAAATATTTAGTAGTTGGATGCTATATGGTTTTCTGAAAATGCTCAACAATGCTAAACAAAGATTAAAATACACTGACTTTGGTTGCCAATGAGCCCTAACTTAAATGACATCTCCTTCCCTTGTAAGCAAGGTGAAAGATGAGGTTGTGGGTTCAAGACCCACTGGGTGCACGTGTAATTACCCACTAAAAAAAAAAAATAATAATAAAAATAAAATTTAAATTTAAATAAAAATAAATAAAAAAACTGACTTTGCTTGAAGATCTTTTAATAGGAATCAAATGGCTGAACAGAATGGCAAAAGTTTGGTCCATGGTTTGTCAGAACTGAAGGGACTACACAAGTGCTGGAGCATTGTTGTCTTGGTGAGGCCTCTGATTCTTTGTTTTATTTTATTCTTTATATTTATAAATCACTTCTCATATAATTTTGAAAGAATTATTCCTTGTCTTGTTTCTTATTGTAAACTTACAAATTTAAATTCTGATTTTGTTTTCTGGGTTTATCTTTGTCCAATTTTTTTTTTTACCTGTAATGCAAATATTAATAATTTTGGTGAAATTCCAGTTTCAGAACTTGTTCATTTCTTTTTATAATTACAGTTGTTTTCATTAATAGGTAGCAATGTGTCATGTCATGGAACTAGTACTTCTGTTTGTTAACAATTACTGCTTCTTGCAGTGCCTTTATGAAGCTGGAAATTGTAATAAAATCCGACTGCTAGACTTGTTATGTGAGGCACTTGATCCTGATTTGTACACCTCAAAAGCTTCCAATAATGTGGTACTAGAAAACGATTGTGGTTTACCTGTAACTAGTGATCGTTTTATGCGGCGAAAGTATTCTACCTCACAGAAAGGAGGTTTGATCAGTCAGATAATACGCAAAGTAAGGTATAAACATGTCTACATTTAAGATGGACTGAAATAAGCTTATATTGTTATAGGTCCATGTTAATAGTTGAGAGTGTCCCAAGGGGAGCACCTACAATATTTTGCAAATCTTCTTTAGCTCTATCTCTGGAAAAATGAAAATTTCTCCTTTATGTTTTTGAGGTGAAAAAAAAGGAGGAAGGGCTGATAGTCTTTCATGTTGTTAGGCAACTCTTTCTTGTACTAAATATTCTGGTTTTTCAACTAATTATGATGTTGACAGAAAACCACCCAAGTATGAGGGATTTAGTTCAAATGGTTTAGCTTGGTTGCAATATAATTTGTGAAATTAATTAGGGGATATAATCCTTAATGATCATTATAATCACCCTCTACATTAATATTTTTACCTGCTAGGATTTGGCTCAATCACTGCAAAAACTCTTTTCTCCAGTATAATTTCCTTTATGACAAAAAAGAGAAGGTATAATTTTCATATTATATGAACGACAATAATGGAGTTGTTGAACTATAACCACACTGATCGATTTATATGCACTGTTGGTTGATTTTGTTAGTTATAAAGCAGTGAAACTTGGTGATTCTTGTTCTAGATCTTGCTTTGATATCTTAATATTGTGGAATAAATGATCTAGTCCTTGAATTTTTTCATTAACAATTTAATCCTTAAATTGGATCTTGGAGTTTGTTAAAACTTAATTGTAAGTTTAATTAGCTATTGTCTACAATTTATTTCATGCAATAATATATTGAAAGATCCAGTATTTTTTTATGCTGATATCTTCTTTTTTCATGGGAATATATATGCCTTACCAAAATATTTTGTCTCTTAACATGAAGATTAACCGTTTTTCTTTACGAGTATACATAGTAACTGCAATTTCTTTTTGCTTCATGTCACTATTTTGAACTTTGAATTTAATCAGAGATCTCCCAGCAGCAACGCTCTATCAGTTGTTGAAGAATTGGGAAAAAATTACTATGGATGTTCCCGAGGTATGCTTGTAGTTTTGAGAAAGTTGAGAAGTCTCTGGGATTTGCTTGGAAGATTAATCCATCTATGAAATAGCAATTTCACTTTATAATTAAAACCATTTTTTTAGTCTTTGCATGTGGTGCCACAAGCTCTAACTCAAATGGTACATCTTAGTAAGAGCAAGGTGAAGGATTAGGTCATGGGTTCAAGAATTACCAAATGCATGTGTAATTACCAATAATGAAAAAAAAAAAAAAAACTATTTTGCATAGGTCATTTTCCTTGTCAGTTGAAAATCATTTCTATCCACAGTTTAATCATTTGCCTTTAGTTTATGGGAGAACTTGAATTTATCTTGATCTATTTCATGTATTTGCAAATGGTTAAGCTGCTTCCATGTGAGTAATTTTGGAAGTGCCTTTCGCTAATGTTAGAGTTAGTTCTAGATGTTGTTTATTTTAGCATATTAATAAGGGTATTTTTGTAATTATGTTATAAACCCTAATATAAGTATGTGCTAAGGTGTGGGCTTGATAAGTTAACGATCTCAACCTCTTCTTTCTTTTCTCTTTGTCTCTCTATTCTTATTCTCATTTAACTCTAAATCTTCATATTTTACTAATTAACTGCTAACACTCTTAAGAGTTACCCACAGCAGGATCATACGTTTAGCCACAAGAATCTGTGGAGGTTTTGACAATTAACTTTTATCCACCTTGCCGTCTTTTGCATGCAACCACAACCGATTGGAATGCCATTATTAGAATAGTTAATCCTACAGCTTAACCACCAAAATTCCCTTGCTCACCTGCCGCCGGGGGGGGGTTGTTTGTCAAACTGTACATTCCTTAATTCTCCATCTACTTTCTACAGCTGAAAGTTCATAAAATTTCTAAAACTAAAGTATACCTGTATGTTATAAAAGTGAGCTTCATAAAATGTTTGAAAAACTATTTTGTTGGTTTTATAAAGTTTTGGATGAATTTATTACTTGATCAAGTATACTTTAGTCAGCATTGTACATATATCAATCTGAAGATGTCCTTTAATGTATCAAAAGTTTTCATAATTATTTATGGTCCTTATCATTTTAGAGGAGTCAACAGTTTCTTTGACTTGTACTTGTTTGTGCCTTAATCAATATTTAGGTTTATAATCAACCAATCTTATGTTTCCTCTTGCATTTCACACCTTGTGCTGTATTGCTTTTCCATATTTAATAGCCATGATACAGAATTAACTTGTTATTCATTAGATTATTGAGCTAATTGTTATGAAATAATATGCCTTCGACAGATCCATGACAAAGTCAAGGAGTTGCAGTCTGAATTCAGATTTGAAGATGGCAAGTTGAAACAAAACGTCGATGACATATCCAAGTAATTTTCTATTTAACCTTCTCTCTTTCATATTAGGATTATATCTCATACTACTGCCGCATATTAATTGTTCCATCCCTTTTTTGTGATGAGTGTTAATTTCCAGAACTTAGTAATATCCTTACATAGGTAATGGTAAATTTAAATATTAACCATAATTCTAATAGAAGTGGTGATGTTTCCTATTTGAAATTAGGAAAGGCAAAAGAAGAAGAGTGGAGGTAGATCATAAAAGATGATTGGCAAAGTGATTATATTAGAAATCACTAACAAGAGGGAAATGATGGGATGGGAGTGAGGAGATTCAAGCAATGCTCAATTGACCTGCTCTGATACAATGTCAAAATTTTAAATATTATTGAAATAGAGAGAACATGAGAAAGGAAGATTGGAAGAGATTAACTTACATGGTTTGGTCACTAAGAACTACGTAAACATCAAACGCCAAAAGGCTACATCTTTCATTCATTTGATAGATAATACATTATGAGGGAACCCGTATTTATAATGGGATTACAGAATTTGAAATTAGGTCAGCTGTCAATTTATTGCATGTATAAAGTTATCTAGTTTTGTTATTCTTTTTGGGGCTCGATAATTTTCTTAGTTGAAACTTCAAAAGGAACTTAAGCTGTAGAAACAAAAAGTTCATCATTTGTTTGTATGTACATCAGTACATTTACAATGAGTTGTTGTGGAAAATGGGATGGGATTTTGTTTGTCGTGGAAATTACTAGAAGGTGAAGCTTATTTCTTGATTGATCTGGCCTTATGACATTGGTGGTTGAATTAACTTTTCTGTTGCTTTTTTATTTCACTGTGTCTCATCCATAAGATGGTCATTTTGTTGTCATAAGATGTATAGAGTTACATGAAGATCCTGGCTGGGATTGAGATAGATAATCTTCTTATGACATGTTTGTATTCTCTTAATTTTCACCATATTACTTCTTTACTTTTCATGTTTGTATATGTATGTGTACATACACATGTATTTACTGTGTATGTATGATATATGCATTCTTTTACAGAACATTGATTCTTGGGGCTCTGTTATGACCTTGTTGGTATGACAGGAGACATTCATCTTTGAGCCCTTTAAACAGTGAGAAGGACTCAAAAGCAATAAGTGAGAAAGCTGCTGCATTATTAGATTCCTTGGTTGGGTAAGGATATATATGCTGTATATTTTTCTTCTTGCTTAGATGGGATGTGGATTTATTTTCCATAACAGAATCTTGACAAATTCTATTCTATTCTTCATCTATTAGGTTAAATCTATAAATATGTGTTTGTAATAGAGCATGTTTCTTTTGAACTACATTACTTGCGTGCCGATCAGACATTTGGAGTATGATACCTTAATGATTAATCAGTTGTTTAATCCATATTGCAAGTGCTATAGTAGCCAAAAGAAGAACAAAACAAAGAAGATTATAGTAGCGAAGGCCATCATACAACATTTACTAAGCAATCCAATTTAGGAATAAAGGCAATTACACCGTTGCTGGAATTTTGTTTATATTCATCTATATGAAACTGATAAATAATAAGGTCGTTTTACAAGCTTCTAGCACCCTTTTTGTAATAACGTTAGGTCTCTTAATTTATACAGGAAAGAAGTTTGACTAGTGAAGCAAGTTGTAAAATTACTAAAGACTGTAAAAAAGAAAATCTGGTAACACAACTAACTGTTGGGCCACTGTAAAACTCAGACTTAACATCAACTAGACCAGATCCTGGGAGACCCTAAGTAGGCCCCCTCTTGAATATCAACTATTTTTTATATTCTTTTTGGTCATTAAACTTGCTTTCTCTTTTGAGCTTTTTGTAGCTTGCATCAACTGGGGATGTGACAAGCATTTCTAGAAAAGCCTATTAGCTTATAGACCATGATCTTGAAAACCAATGGATTTTTTTGCTAATTTGTAGTTCAACCAGTGCTCCTGTAGTTGTGGGAGTCTTGACATGTTGAAATGTTTTCCTTTGACTTGGAAACAATCCAGAAATACTTGCCTTATTAAAATCAATTGGAAAGAACTTTTAGAGTTTTGAGAATTTGATTTGTTCCTGAAAAATTAGAAATTGTGAGAGAATGGTATTTGTCAAACACTTCTAACGATTTTTTTGGCGTATTTCTTTCTTTTCCCTCGTATAAATGAACGTTGACCCCTAACTTAGGATTTTGATAATTTATTTCAAGTCTAATCATTAACAAGATGAAATGGCATATCAGATATAGGTTCTGCTGAACCCCACTTGTGATTTGATTTTCTTTTGATTTCATAAAATTCAAATTTTGCTAAATTTGTTCCATTGTTTTTCAGATTACTTCTCCTTTTGCAATAACATCTGGTATCATGTGAACTGAGCTTGAATTTAGGAAGAAAAATTGTGTAATATTTACTTTTCCCATCATAAGAGAAACTGATGCATTATGGTGCAGCTGAGGTTGACAAACTTCATCAATATCTATGAGCTAAGGGAAGAAAATTTTCATTAGTATTGCCATTACGTTTTAAGAGGTTGACAAAATATGCTTCTGGTTGAGGATGTGAAAATATGATCCGAAATCTAGTTATCTTTATCAAATGGGAATCCACTTTGATATTTTTTATAAGCCTCCATCCTGAATAAACAGTCAATCTAAACATAATTTAGAAATCTTTTTCCTTTTAAACAAAACTAATTTAACGATAAGATACTTCCATAGACTACTAAAATTAAACAATGCTCATAACTAAATTCAAACCTAATTTGATCTAGAATTCTATTCCTCTGTATCATGTAAACTATTAGGAGGGAGGGGAGGAATGCAGCTTAAGTCTATATTTCAGAGAACTTTGTATGAGTGGATGCTAGCATTCAGCTGCATCCAGTTTTGTTCTCTTTTCACAGATCAGTCGAATTTTGCATGTTCTCTCGGTGCACCTATTGTTAGATTTTATATACCTAAGGTTTTACTTCTATTTAATAAAGTATATTGATTACTTGTCAAAACTTTTGTTCCATTCTTAGAAAATACACCAATGTTGCAACCGGTACTGTGTTACTTATTTATAAGTTATAACTTTGCTTCTTTGCAATCTCTTCCAATGGCTTGTAATGTAATTAGATCCACTGTTTTTTTTTTTTTTTCCTATCCTTGGTCAATCTTATGACCATAGCTTTAGGTCAATGGACTTGTTACAAAAGACAGCAGGTCTGCTTACTATTTATGGTTTATTTTATGCATGTGTGAATTAAATGACCAAAAACTATGTTGGAGCTTCTTGTCCCATTTTTAGATCCTCAATCTGGTGTATTAACATTTTCAGTTGCATTGATATTTTTTACAGTACAAACATCCAAAATTGGAATTTCCTTCTTTATATTGTAATGAATTAGAATGGGTTCCCTGCATAGCTTATCTATTCTGACAATGAATTTACTTAATACATAGCGACTGAAATGAGTTCTGACTTTTTTTCCCCTATGAAACAGGGATTTCTTTAGGCCTATTGAGTGCATTCATTTTCATGAAATTGTGTGCTTTAAGAGCGTTGAGAAACTTCAATCGGTAAGCACTCTTAGAATTACTTTGATTAATAAATCTTGTATGAGCTTTCCTGTTTTGCATAAGGGAAAATATTCAAACAGAGTTTTAATAACTGTTACGTCAAATTTGACTAAAATCCATGAAGCAAATCATTACAGCAGAATAAAGCAAATTTGAAGAAACAAGATATGCAGCAGGATAAGGCATTTTCATATATTAGGATTTCTTTGACATGCCTTGATTCTTATGTCGTATAAAGAACTTGCCTTCACTTACAAGGTTCTGGGGAATTAAGTTTATAAATCTTACTATCTCTTTGTACTTTTAAACTGCTCACTTACAATAGGCTTTAATTGGAGATCCAAGAAGAAGGATTCAAGTCGATCTTCTGGAGTTTTACAAAATTTTGCGGTGTAGTTGTTGCAGCAAGAGTGGCAATATCCTTGTGCCATCTATGCATGATACCTCAGTTATGTAAGTATATAGTTGGATGAAGCATTCACATAGCACTTGATGATGTATGTCCCTTTCATGATGGTGATATCATAGTTTGATTTCTCTGTTGAACTTTCAGAAAAGTGTTTTGTGGTATCTGGTATGTTGCATTTATATCCACCAACATTACATATAAAGAGTCGGGCAACAATTGGAGGGATTCTGCTTTTAGTGTCAAAATCAAAAATAAGCTTTTTGATGTTTCAAATCAGCCTTTCCTTTCAGAACTGCTTGTTGGAAGTGTTAAAGAAATTATTGGGATTGCTACCTATCAAAAAAGAAATGATTCAGATTGCCCAATTTGGCGTATTCTTTATAGTTGATGCCCCATTCAACAATTTATAATGTTTGCTACTCTGAGAACCCCCCATTTTGAGTAGGATACTTTGTCCAAAATAAGATTGACTGTGTACAATTGAGCTTCAAATAATTAATATTTTACAAATTTAGTACAATTGAGTCTATTTGTGAAAACGCATTATCATTGCTCATTAGACTCATAAACTTTGGAAAGTAGGACATATATTATAGGATCTATAACATTTTATCACAGAATATCTCTATTTAGTTATGATTTTGTTGTTCTATTGCATAAATTGTGTGATATGTTGCAGTTTTTACTTAGAATATCTATTACATAAGCCCATCTGAAAGTGCTATAGTTGGTCTTGATTCTAGTTCCTGCAGTATTTCCATAATTAATGAATGTTTTATTTTTTAATCATTGCTTTCTTTGTTTCTTGTCTTTTACTTGGCATTCTGTAGATATTTTTAGGGAAATGGGATGAGGTTTTAAGGTTGTCTAATTTGAATTTTTATTATTTCATAATAATGACCTTGTATAACCCCAAACCCCCCCCCCCCCCCCCCAAAAAAAAAGAAGAAGCATGGTGTCTCTCTCTCTCTCTCTCTCTCGCTCTCTGAAGCCATAACAGTGGGAGGCTCAAAGCCTAGAAAAACTAGTTTTCTTTTACCACCATTTACAAGTTTTGGTACTTCTGTCATACACCTGTGAAACCCTAATTTTAAAACTAAAGTGACTCACTTTTGTTGTAAGACATGCTGTGAATTAACTTTACTTTCATTTTGTTTGTTAACTTCCTTTTGAAGTTGGAAGTTTCCACTACTTGATGAATGCAATTCATGTTTCTTTGTTGTTTAGGTATACTCTAGCTCAGGAGCATGGTGATCTTATCAATCTCCATGACTGGTTCCAATCTTTCAAAACAATTGTCCTTCTTCCTAGTAAGAAAGGGAAACCCAAGTCAAAACAGTCCCCACTACCAAAGAAAAGAAAGGACATGAATGAATCTGAGAACAAGAGTGAAGCATCAATTCAGTATCCTATTGCCTTTTCATTTGCATTTGTGTTCATCAGCTATATACTACAGAGTCTAGTTGAAGGTATATGTTCTGAAATTTTTGTTGCAGCACATGAAAACCCAGAAACTACTATGAAAGTGCGTGTGTTTGTGTGTGTACTCTTAGTGTCATTCATAATTGTGTGAGCTTATTGATCATCTTCACTAATATTTTTGATTTCATGTTCTTGATGTGCTGCTATTGCACTTCAATTAGGGATTTCCTTTGTTCAATTTAGACTTCTTTTACACTGACTCAGCATTTTTCACTAAAACTTCTGGTTACGTAGCCATTGTAAGTAGAGTTCAATCAAGACCAAATTCTCATTTATGTGCTCGTGTGACAGAAACCCCCCACAGTCTCCTTTTCTTCTCTCTATTTTATAGTGTCAAGAACAAAATGAAAAGGTCTTCAAATTATTGAAGAAGTTTTGCTATAGATTTTCACACTAATTGTCTTATGGAGGAAGGAACCCTACAGTGTTATTCGTGAGTATTGTACTAATTAAGTATTGCTGTTCCAGATTCAAACAAGAGATTCCTGCACTAAATTTCTATCCCACCTAGAAAATGCTATTTTGCTTTGGTGTATAGTCTGTATAAGGTTTGCATATGTCACGTTTCCATCAAGGATTCCCTCACCCCCAACCCCATAATTCATGAAGATCCTTAACCCTATTTCTCTCAGAGCAAGGTTTTGTAGAGCAGTTACGGAGCTACAGATTACTGGGCTCCTTCGGATGCCTACCAGAAGACGCCCTGATTGTGTGCAGAGAGTGGCCTTTGGACTCTAACTAGTGGTGTCATTAAAGAAGCTTAGTCGCATTGTTCTTATCTCTTTTATGCAAAGGTAGTTTAATTTCATATTTGTGCAGTTGTACTGTTATGTAATTATGTCAAGATTTAACAAATGAAGAGCATGATTTATTAATCTATCCAATATAAATGCCAAATAGCCCCAAAAAAAACCACTTGGGAATTGGGAGGCTTTTTTGTAAGTACCTGACATACTAACGGATTGCTATAGGTTGAATTCAAGTAATTGGGATTACAACCCTTTTATAAACTTTTACTTTGTAACTTGTAAGATTGAAAGTGATTATTAGAATTTTTGCAATTTAGTTATTCTTTCAATTAAAAAAAGTGGTTACATTTTCTCTGCTTTCTCATCTAGGAGGGGCCATAGATGTTACTCTTAATGATGTACTGGTTGAACTGATACTTGTTTTGGTTTCTTTGTTGTCATGGCTGGGGTTTATTTTCTATTTGTATGAGTGAGTTTTTTGTCCAAGGGGATGGAAAAAGGGACTAGCGGGGCTTATTTGATCGCAAAAGAAAAATGCAAGAAACAGTTCCTCCTATTTGAGGAGAACGGTCGAGGTTTAAACACCAGCCTGTGAAACGGCTAATAGATTCATTTACGATTTTTTACCTCAAAAATTTCTTTTCAAGCTTTCTTGAAATTATTTAACACTTTCAAAAAAATTAACACCATATTTGAGAATTTTTTTAGAATTAAAAAAAAAAAATTATATTCATAAGAAGAATGAAATATATCATAGAATCTATATTTTATCTCATCTATATTTATATTTATATAATATCTAAAAGCTCAAGAGTAACATTTATTGTTACTATGTTTCTGTTGAGTCGCATCAGCCTAGCATTTTGGTTTATTTTAGTATTTTTGCCAACTTCAATCTAATTTGGTCTAGTTTGGTCCAATCAGTCCAATTTTGCCCAATTCGGTCCAGTTTGGTCCATTTGGTCTGATTTGGTCTACTTCAATCCACTTTGGTCAATTTTGGTGTACTTACTTAAAAATAGGAAAAGACATATTTGGGTTGAGAGTACTTATTCTAAATCTAAATTTACTAAAAAATATAGATCTCAAACTCATTCCAAATTCTATATAATTGTAGCAATATAATTTTGAATTTGTTCTACAAATATTTAATTTTCAAACCCATCTATTTATATATTTTATTTTGCTTAAAAAGAGACAACTTAACATTACTTATTGTTAAGTTCTAAAACACTACTAGATCATATTCAAACCTTAAAGTCACTATATTTAATCCTAAGGCCGGACATATAGTGGGTGATATTAATCTATAAATATTATGTGATTATGTATTCTGATTACTATTACCATTAGTAATATATAAAATTTTAAACTGTCTAATAATATTAATAATTTAAAATAACATTCATATTATACTGCAAGACTGAGAAAGAGACAAAGAAATGGTGGATAAAGTTTATCATAAAGATATTATGGTAAGGCAAAATGTTTAATAACATGTTATAGTCATCCCTTAAATAATTGTACTCGCCCAATACATATGGTGTTTGAATATTTCGCTAGATTAATAGTTTGTCCTGGATTCTCAATGTAAAATCAATGAAAATGCAAATTTTTAAAAAGTCAAATGCAATAATTTTCTGGTCATAATACACTTGAACTTAAGAATGAAAATATTAGTTTTAACTTGCTAGATTGTGGAAAAACAATTTAATTTTTTGTTTAAACATCCAATATTAGCGGATCAATTGAAAAGATGAGCAATTTCCAAAGTGCCCTTAACCTACCAACTTCCACACTAACAATTGAAAATATGAGCAATTTTGACTTGATCGGTACTTTAATTATTCAAGTAAAATAACATTTATTAATTGAGTTAAATGGAATCCATCGACAATTGAAAATATGAGTAGTTTTGACTTAGTGGGTACTTTAATTATTCAGGTAAAATAATATTTACTAATTGAGTTAAATAGAATCCAAAGAATAATCCAAATTTAAGATGTATAAATAAGATTACTATTTTTTTTCCTCTCTTTTTGTTTATTTATTATAATTCAATAATTGGGGGAGAGGGGAGAGGGGAATTTGAACTTTGAATGTCTTCGTTGGAAACACGAGGTGCTAACTAATATAAGGCTCTTAGCACCAATTCATTTAATATGACAGATTTAATGGGAATCCAACATACTAGTTATAAAATAAATTACTAAGAGAGAGGTTTACTTCGGAGGAAGCCTTCTAGAAATTCTCAAAGGCCAAGTCCAAACCCAAATCTAAGAGTATATATAATCTCGTTCTTATTAAAGGAACAAGTGTTTTTCTCAAACTCTCACTTTTGTAAGAAATTTTGAGGAGAGATTGAGGGAATGAAATGGAACTAAAATTCCTTTATATCTCCATTTGTCCTACTAAAACTTTCAAACTAGAGAATAATTGGAATATTCTTTAAAGTCTTCATTGAATTATTTACTACATTCAGTATAGTATAAATTTTTCTCATGTAAACGTGGATTCTTCACCTATATAGGCCCACCTTCTTATGAGAAGAAAGCAGGGGCACGCTACTATTTGTTTAGGGGGTTGAACCCCCTAACTTCAAAAAAGAAAAAGAATTATATATATTTATAATTTTTTTTGTTAGTTTAATACATTAATTTTTTCTTAAAAATATTTTTGGACATCTTGACCTAAATCTTATACACCTTTATTACAAGTATTTCTAACTCTAAAGTAAGAGTAAGTGTTTGTGAATTGTAAGTGTCACTCTTTATTATAAATTTTTATTATATGTGTATGAGTATGTCTAATATTGATTGTGTGCATTACTTTTTTTTTATAATGTCATTTGTGTGAATAATGACGTATACGTGGATGTTTGTGTGTACAATATAAATATAATATAACTTTATATAATTTAATAATTAAGAAATAGAGAGGATTCGTTACATAAGTGTGCATAGTTATTATGTTATAATAACTTTTTGTCATAAAGTTAGAAAATTTTAAGAAAAAAATTGCAAAGTTAGTGATTATTCAAGCATTTGATTAGTTAAATAAACACGTAGTGAATTATTTTATATATGAATTAGTATGATTATGTATGTAAATAATTAATCTAGAGCCAATGAGTTGAGTTTAGTCATTTAGTTTAAAATATTTTTATAAAAACAATGACAAATATATAATATTAACTACATAAAAATAAAAATTTAGACAAATTTAACAAAATAAAATAGTCATAGCTACCCATATTGACAATAAATACTGATAATGAACTATCGTGTAACAATTCAAAATTTGAAAACTTGTAGAAGGAAATTGTAAAAATTCATGTTTTTTTTTTTTTATTACTCGATATATTCAAGTTCTCTTTTTATTATAAATTTTTTAAATTTAAATTTCTTAATGACCCTAAACAAAATTTCTGAAGCCACCCCTAGAAGAAATTGTAATATACTGCATATTTGTGATTTGTCAGTTCATGTATTGATGTATATAGCTAATGCCAAACATTGCACTTGGCAAGTGGTTGAGTTTTTATTGAAACTTCCGAGGCAAGTGGGCAAAAGGAATAAAGAACAAGATGCTGGGAGTTTGCTTACCATGCAATTTCACGAATCTCATCAACAATAAGCCAACTTGTTTCATGTTTGGATTTTGATGATACTGACACGATGATATTTTTTATAATACACACGCACACACGTGTTTCACACACGCTGTGTATGAGTCCACACGCGTTCACGCACGAATCTACATACGCACACACACGTTGAACATATATCCATGTTTGGAAGGAAAAATAACAATATAAGAAAACAGTGTTTTTTTTTTTTTTTTTGGAAAATCAGACAACAGAGATTTATACCCTAATATCTGTATTATTCTTGTTCTATCATCTATGTTATTTATTACTAATGAAAATAAACTCATCTAAATACATATTTAGTAAATTAATTTTATACCAAATGTTCCTTTAAGTTTGGTTGGAAGAACCTTGTTGGAAAAAAAAAGTTTGATTGGAACAAACATCTAACCCATCACATGACGGTTTATTTTTTACCTTCATTCATATATATTATTAAATTACATTATTTTTTAAATACGTTATATGATTTAAAGTAAATTTAAATGCTTTTTGACATGATACCTTTTTTTTTTGAGACTTGAAAAGTAAATTCATATTTTAAAAGTTCAATTTAATTTGAGGCATATAAACAAACCGATAATATATATATATATATATATATATATATATATAAACTAAATTACAATTTAAGTCCTTAAAATTCGAGGTAATTTTGAATTTTTGATATTATACCTTAAAATTCAAATTTCTTGATCTGTGACAAGTCTAAAGCTCTCTCTCTCAAGGATGTTCTGGATTGGTGGCTGGAAGGGATGAAGTCTTTGGAATCTTGGCAGGGTTTTGGGCCACCAAGAATGGCTGTGAGAGTTGGGGTTTCGGCCGAGGAGCTCAGAGAGTTGGGCCGCCAAGTGTGAAGAGTGGGTTGATGTTTCAAATTTTGGGTTTAATAGGAGTTGGCTGGATTCTTGTTTTTGTTCGGTTAGACGATATTTAGGAATTAGGATTTGATCTGAAGCTTCTTCTTTTTTTCTTTTTTTTTCCTATGAAATAAATAATTTTCTTTAAAAAAAAAAGTGTGAGAAAGGTCGGTTTATCAAAAAAGAATTAAAAAAAAAGTGAGAGAAAGGTCACTGAGAAAAAAAAAAACCAAAATTTTAAAAAACAAAATAAAAAAATATTATCCACGTTAAGGCTCTAAATTACAATTTAGTATATGAGAAATTCTACATACTCAACCATTTTTACAATAATAATTGAGTTGATATGACTTTTTTATTTGTTCTTATTTAGACTCGTTACTAACATTTATTTTTTAATCATTACCAGCTTATCACCAAGTGTGAAATTTGTTATCAAATTATGCGTACACTTAAATTTATTATGACAAAAAATTTATTATGACAAAATTTGATTACAAATGTGGCTATAACTTAAAATTACAACTTTCTTTTAAAAATTATCATTACTACATGTTTTGAAAATATAATCATTGGATTACATGTTTTTTACACTCTTAACACACATGTTAACTTTTGTATCAATCGAAAATTATTTACTATATAATCCATAAACTTATTTTTATGCATAATATTATATTACAAAAATTTTCAATTTAAACAATTAATTGATAACATAATTATTAATCTTTGATCTTTTAAAAATTTTGAAAGTATAAAAGACACAAGAAAAAAATATAATTCAATAATAAATTTGTCAAAATTTATATCAAATTATAAAATAATTAGAAAAATTGTAAGGGCATCTCCAACGTCACTGTAAAGCTATTTTTGGACCACCATATGCTACTGTTCACGCTCCAACAGCTTTTCTAAACACACAAATTCTCCAAATTTTTTTTTTGAATTGCTACAGTAATTCTCTTAATTTAGAAAACACGGTAGCAACTCCAAACCATTATTTTATCTTAAAAAAATACCCGGTTGTATAAAAAAATATTCTTTCTCTTTCCTCCTCTCTTCCTTGTTCATCTATCTCTCTCTCAAACGGTAACACAATCAAAACAAAAACACAATAACAGATCAAGAGCATGAAAGCCTATCTAAGCTCCATTGTAACAACAAAGTGAATCAGAACAAGATAAAAAAAAAAAAATTAATTAAAAAAAAAAAGATAGACGAAGGCCATGTCGGTTGTGTGTGTGTGTGTGTGTGTGTGAAGTGAGCTGAAGAGGAAAGAAAATAGAAGTAGAAATAGAAAAAGTAAAAAAAGAGAGAGCTAGAGAAAGAGAGAGAGGGAGAGAACTGAAGAAATGATCCGTAATGAACTAGAAGAAAAAGAAAAAGAAGGTAGATAGAGGAAAGGAGTGGGATACGTGGGTGGTGGAGAAAAAACCAAGAGAAAAAAAAAAAAAAAAAAAAAAAGAAGAAGAAACGTGTCCAGATGGTGTGAAGGGAAAAATAATATAAAAAATAAGAAATTGCAATTAAGAAATGCTACCACAGTATTTTCACAATAAATTTTAAGTAACGAATTGTTATTAGATAATATTGGCGAGTAAAAAAATAATTTCAGTAATAGGTTCAAATTAGAACTAGTAACAACTTTCCATATAAATTTTGTTGTGAAATTATTGCGTAAAATGTTGTGAATATAACACTTCTCATTGAAAAATATAATTGTTAAAAAAAAATAAATGATGATTAAAAAAAGAATAAACAATGAATGAAGAAATAATATTTAAATGAGATAGAGAATGTGATAGAGAATTTGTTGGAAAGTATATTTGAAAAAATAGGTAGGTAAAAATTAAATATCACTATTCATTCTTCAAATAGTACAAAAATTTAAAGAAGTTGCTGGAAATGCTCTAATTTTAGCCTTTTCGATAAGCTTAGCCTTTGTACTCAAAGTTTGTTCAACTAATTATCAATGTAGGTAAAACTTGGAGTAAAAATAGTACACAACTTTCATTAAAAATAAAAAAAAAAAGTACACAAGTATTCATTAGTCATCGTTTAGTTGTGTCGGTGGAGGTGCGATATACATACTTGCTGTACGTCAGAGTTTCTAAAGATCTTCACGTGCTAACTTTAATTTATTGATGAAAACTCAGCGTCCCTTTTTTTTTTTTTTTTTTTTTGGAATGAGCGTCCCATTTATTAATGGAGAATGTTAACCAGCACCGCTTGGTGCTGGTTAAGGGCAGAAAAAAAGAAAAAATATTTGTCAGAAAAAGTAAAAAATATCCTAAAATAGTATTGTAAACTGAAAAAGTAATATAAATTGAAAAAGAAGACACAATTTTTTTCAGAAAAAGGTGTGCTTAACGGGCACTGTGCGGTGCCCGTTAACACAACCCTTTATTTATTTACAAAAACGAAATCTAGTACCATATGTGTTGTCTCGATAAAGTAAGACAGGGCAATAAGTTACATGATTTTTTTTTTTTTTTTTTTGGTAAAAAGGAAGTATTATTAAAGAAAACTAACAAGAAGCCAAAACAACAGGACAGAGCCTATTACAAGCCACACCCAGACAGTCATCTGCTACAAAGGAAACCAAATCCACAGGAGGGTTAGAATGGACAACAAAGTCCGGTAGTTAAGAGAGGCCAAAATAAGCTAATCTATCTGCACATTTGTTCGCCTTGCGATAGATATGCCTAAAACGAAGATGGGGAATTTGACTAGCCAAGAGCTTACAATCATCAAAGAGAGGAGATATCACCGAATTGCTATAGGAGGGATTGCTAAGGGCATCAACCAGGGCCTTAGCATTAAGCTCAACAATGACAGTTGGGAGCTTCAAATGATAGCAAAGGAGCAAACCATCACGGAGCGCCTAGGTTTCAGCAATAAAGCTCTTAATCCTGCCCAATTTCCTAGTGAAACCAACCACCCAGTTGCCCCTCTCATCTCTTATCAACCCTCCCCCTGCTGCCTAACCCAGAGTAGCGTTGGAGGAAGCATCGGTGTTCAGTTTCACCCAGCCTACTTTCGGCTTCTCCCAACGGATCTGTCTCAACACCTTATAGTTGTTACAAACAGGTTGCGAAGCACAAAGAAAGAACTTTGAAGCTTGCGTAGAAATAATTTTGAAAAGGTAAGGATTAACTCTCTTGTTGGCAAAGACAGTTTGGTTCCTCTGTTTCCAGATCAACCAAAGAGCAAAGGAGAATAAGATGTTCCAGGGGATACCTGATGCATTTTGAGAGGACTTAAGATTAGCATTCGCTATTAGCCAATCTCTGATACCCTGAGAGAAGAAGTTGGCTTGTAAGCATTGAGAACCTAACTTGAGCCAAAGAGGTTTAATCATCCTGCAATCCCGGAGAGTGTGAGTGATAGATTCAGATTCTAAGTGGCAAACCGGGCAAGTGGTATCAAGAGGGATCCCCCTACTAGTTAGGCAATCCTTAACACTTATACTGTGATGCATACATTTCCAAATGAACAATTGGATTCTAGGTAAAACAGGTAATTTCCAAATCCAAGAACCTGAAAAAGATTCATCATCCATTAAGCCCGTGGTAAGTAAATAGGCACTCTTCATATCAAAGCCCCCTTTAGGAGAGAATTTCCAAGCCACCTTATCACTGCATCTAGCTACAAGGGGAGTGGGGACAGCCAGGATATCAGAAATCACTTCCTTGAGGAGATCAAAAGGAATAGCAGCCCAATTCCAACCATTCGAAGACAAGACATTTTTAACCTGCAGATCAGAAGAATCTTGAGGAAGAGGACCTTGGATGCGGGATCTAATGGGTCCAAGGTTCAACCAGCAGTCCGTCCAGAAGTTAAGGCTGCTTTCATGACCCGGAACCCATTTGACTCCTTTTTTGAAAGTATCCTCACCTCTCTTGATACCTTTCCATATAGGGGAGCACGGGAGATTAGCAGCATTCCTTGAACTAACTCTCTGCCTGTTGTAGTATTTGAACTTGAGCACCTTAGCCTAAAGGGCATTATTTTCTGAGGATAGCCTCCAATTGAGCTTGGCCAGCAGCGCCGTATTTCTACCCCTAGCAGATTGCAACCCCAAACCACCTGCCTCCTTGGGTTTGGTTACTTCCTTCCAATTAACCCAATGCATCTTCCTAACTTGCTCTGAGGAACCCCAAAGGAAGTTTCTATTAACTCTATCAATACTGTTAAGGATTTTACTAGGGAGATCCACATATTGCATAGCATAGTTAGGAACGGTAGAGGAGGAGGCGTGGATGAGAACCAACCGGCCAGCCATAGAGAGAAGGTTAGCTTTCCAGCCAGCAAGTTTTCTCTTGACTCTGTCTAGAATGAAGCCAAAATCATGACTACGATCCCCTGGGTGCTTTAAAGGAAACCCCAAGTATTTGCCAAGATTAGGGGTTGATCTGAACCCGAGAAAGCCAGAAAGAAGATCTCTTTGGTCAGGATCCACATTGGGAGAGAAGAAAACACGAGACTTAGCTTCACTCACACTCTGCCCAGAACTTGAATAAAATTCTTGAAGAACATCATTGATGGCATGACAATTTTCCAGATCAGCACTAGCAAATAAAACCAGGTCATCCGCGAAAAAAAGATGCGAAAATGAGGGTCCAATCCTAGAAGCTTTCACCGGAGACCAAAGCTTAGCAACACATTTCTCCTCAATAAGATGGCCCAAAAATTCCATGCACAGAATAAAGAGATATGGGGATAGGGGGTCGCCTTGCCTAATACCTCTTGAGGGGTGGAAAGACTCAAGACAACCACCATTAAAGAGCAACGATGTTGACACCGTAGAAACACAACTCATGATAAGCTCAATGAGGTTGTCAGGAAAATTGAAATAAATAAGCATATCTCGGATAAAACTCCATTCAATCTTGTCATAGGCCTTTTCTAGGTCAATCTTGATGGCCATATAACCTTTCCTTCCCTTAGCTCTCCCTATAGTATGGATTAGCTCTTGGACAATAACGACATTATCTGCTCCTCTTCTGCCCGAAACAAAAGCCGCTTGGCAGGGAGAGACAAGATTTTCCAAATGAGGTCTAAGACGAGCAACAATAATTTTAGAAATAATCTTGTAGACCGAGTTGCAAAGACTTATGGGTCTGTAATTTCCAATAATTTCAGGACCTTGGATTTTTGGAATCAGGACAATAAGAGTTTTATTAAGGTAGGCAGGTACCTTTTAGAAGTGAAGACTCTCATAACCTCTTCCCTTACAGAATCCCCAACCAAGAGCCAAAAACGTTGAAAAAACCCCGCATGGAGTCCATCCAGACCCGGAGCCTTATACGGTTTCATGGACCAAAGAGCATTCTTAATTTCCTCAGGGGTGACCAAGGTGACATTGGAATTCTTATCCTCATCAGAGAGTTGCACTTTCCAATGAACATCATGATTAGGGGACCGAGAGGCTTCCACATGAGACGTGGTATATAGGGAAATGAAGCCTCTTCTAAAATGCTCCATGACATCTCTCTCCTTTGTAATCCAACTCCCCCCCTCATCCTTGACAGAAGCAATATGATTCCTTTTCCTCATCGCAAGAGCAGACACATGATAAAAGGAAGTGTTGCGGTCCCCTTGAACCATCCAGTTAATCCTGGACTTCAACATCCACAAATCCCTCTCTTGATCCAGGACTGCCTCAAGCTCTTGTTGCAGCTGGTTCTCAAGACTAATAAGAAAGGTGCACAGATGGTTGGACAAGGCTTTTTGGGCGCCATAGATTCTAGCGATAATTCGCCTCTTCTTCTGATGAATATTCCCAAAGTGGTCTCTGTTCCAAATAGTTGCCTCCCTGGAGAAACTATCAATAGACTCCGCCAGATTCCTATTACTGCCCCACGCATTTGAAACAATATTGGGAAACGACAAATCCGACAGCCAAAAATCTTGAAATCTGAAAGGCCTATTGAGGTGCATTGCTCTGTGAGGGAGGGTTTCCATGAGAACCGGGCAGTCGTCAGAATGACAGCGGAGGAGATGAGTAACTTTAGCATCCGAGTAGAGAACACACCAATCCGGGTTCATAAAAAATCTATCAATCCTCTCTAAAATGAGATTATTGATATCTCTCTTATTTGTCCAGGTGAACCTTGGACCGGAAAACCCCATATCCACCATACTACAAATGTCCAGACAATCTTTGAAAGCCAAAGACCGATTAACACTAACTCCCCTGCCTCCAAATTTATCTTCTTCAATCAGCGGTTCATTAAAATCACCCGCCATAATCCACGGCTTATTGTGCAAATCTGCAACCTTAGTTAAATTGCTCCATAAAATACTTCTTTCCTCAGTCCTAGGACTAGCATAAACAACAGACAATATCCAGGATAAATTAGAGGCACGTACCTTTACTTCAACATGGATCTCTTGCTCTGTTTTGGCAAGTGCTTCAACTTCCACTTTATCATCATTCCACAGAAGCCAGAGACCACCAGAAAGCCCAATCGTATCAGTGTGGATGGCCCCATCAAACGGTAGCCTATCTGTGATCTCTTTGGCTCTACTACCCCCCAATTTGGTCTCCATGACTACAAGGATGGCTGGATCATGCCTTCGAGATAACTCGTGAATGTAGCTCTGAAAAGACGGTTTCAAAGCACCTCTACTGTTCCAGATTAAGATATTCATAATGCGAGGATGGGGGGGTGGAGAAAAGAAATCAAGCAGTGGAAAAGGCTTCATCCCTTTCCTCCGAAGCCATACGCTCATCTCCCACATCTTCAAATTCTGAGCCTTCACTAGAGCCAGGATTAGAGTGAGATCCGGTAACCTCCGCTCCATTACCCACACGATTGAAGAGTTGCTACCTATCACTGCAAGTGAGATCAGCTTATCGAGCACCGAAAAACTGGACTGCACTGCTTTCCTTTTGCTAGTCCGACCCACTCTTCTCCAAGGCCGCAAACTCAAAAGTACCGTCAGGGGGGCGGTTAAGCTCACAGTTAGGAGAGGAGACGTTGGCAGCTGAGAAGGTAGTAAGAACGGTAGATGAAATCTTCCACTGATGAGTGGCGGAGGTGTTCAGGTCTGGCTTAGGACGAATGCCCCTGGCAAGGGATTTTTTACCCCTAATGGATGAAGGGGTTCGCTTAAGAGGCTGGGCTGATGGACCAGGTTCAGAATAAATACTTTGGCCCACACCTACATCAAAAGGTCCGCAGTGTAACGGGTTACTCTTCAAAGGGCCCAAATTAGAAATATTCTCATGATTCAAGGGAGACGTCTCCCTCAGCCCTGAGGCCTTAGACGACCGGCCCGCTGCCCCCTTTCTCACGTGGTCCCCATTGCCTTGCTTCACACCTACACGTGGTATGCTTTGAGAGAAAACTGGACCACTAGGTGACGTGCCCATTTGTTCCGAGTTTTTTGGAGGTAAGTGTGGCGAAGGATTACGGATAGGTATGGCAGTACCTTCCATACTGACACTAGGTTTTGTCCCTTTACGCCCACTAAACCTCCTTTTCACTACCATCCACGGTCCGTACACGCCCTCCGCCTCTGCTGCTTTGCACACAATAGGTGTGTCACTACTAGCCGAAGCACGCTGGGCTGCATGCTCTTCGCGTGGAGCGTCTGCCATACCAACTTGCATTTCCTCCAAAGAGACCGATTGCTCTACTCCCTTGCGAATGGTGAAAGGACAGGCTTCAACTCTATGTCCTAGTCTACCACAGGAAAAACAAAGGTTCTGGATACCTTCATAGCTCACTGGTTGTTCAAAACAACCGATAAGAATTGTGTTCACCAGAGGTTTATTAATATCAATCTGAATGCATAACCTCACGTATTTGCCACGAGCCTCCAAAGCCGGGTGAGAATCAATCTTAAGGACCTTACCAACTGATTCACCAATCTGTTTAAGCACCTCAATCTCATAGAGCTCAAAGGGAAGCTCACAAAGCCTGACCCAGATAGCTATAAGAGAGACATTCGCCGTCGACGGTTTAAAGAAAGGTTCCCATGGTCTAATGGAGAGGAAGTGGTCTCCTATAAACCATGGTCCCCTCATTAGCACGGCTTCCAAGTCTTCCTTGGAGAAGAACCTGACCAGAAAAAACCCATAACCAAGGTCTACACAATCCATCCTACCCGTCGGCCTCCATAGTTAGGTTAGTTTGGAGCGCATATAAGAGAGACCAATGGTTCTTCCAACAAGCTTAACAATAATGGCCTTCGACCAGGTACCCCTAAGGCGCTGCTTAGTTTCCTTCGTCAGCTGGACAGAGACCCAACCTTCTTGAAGTTTGTCTTTCCCTGCTTCACTATCGCCGTCCGACTCCTCATCCTCTTCCATAAGGTTATCAAACTCAAAGGCTTTAACATACGCACCTGGTATAACACCCACTAACTTGTCCTTGAAAGAAACTCCGGTATTGGAGTCTTGCCGGTGGTACTCCGACGAAGGAAAGTCCTCTTTGGGACCCTCACTGAACTCGGCATGCTGACTATCCTTAACCTTCTTATTGCTCCGGGCCAACTCTGCTTCTTCCTCTCTCGAGAGCGTTCGTGGCTTCATTTTTTAGCTAAGGACTACTTATTACATGATCTTTCACTATGACTTGCACACAATTTCACGGTACATTTGGATATCTAACTTTTCTTTTCTTTTTTTTAAATGAAAATTTGGATATCTAACTTGTGATTGGTGTATATCTTTTTTTGATAAATCAACAATGAAAAAGACTTTATTAAAGCACAAACAGAAATAGAATAAGAAATGCTCTATATGAACTTGTAATCGATGTATCATACAATGAGATTATTGTTGATACTTATTATTGTGTATTTGGAGAATGATTATAAGCTAGTTTTTCATTTATTTTATATATTATTTGGTTTCATGTTTTTTTTTTTTTTTTTTTTATCTTAGTTTTATTTTAGAATAATTTAATTTTTAATTTTTTAAAAATAAGGTAGTTTTAGTATTTTGTTTTACATTATACAAATAAGTAGAAATAAATAATTTTCAAATTGATACTTAATAAAAAGTAAAACTATTGTGCACTACATGATGTAAAATTAGGTTTGGATTCTTTTATATATATATATATATATATATAATTTGAAGTTACAATGGAGTACGAGAATGATATATGAAAATATTGTGCACTACATGATGTAAAATATTTTATAACTATTAATGATATATGAAAAACTGATATGACTAATAAATCTACGGGAATGAATAAAAATGAGTCTAAAAGAAAAATACTAGAAAAATATTATGTAAATACTCTTATTGGGATAAGGGCTCACTCACCTGAATACCTTATGTACGAATAGGTAATACCAGGGATTGAGATCCGGTGCAATTGCTAGCAATTGCACCGAGTAATTCACCCAAGTCCTTCACAAATTTTTTTTTCTTTTTTTTACTTTTTTACCTTAATATTTTTACTTTTCTTCATTTTTTAGACTTAATGGTTGAGATTTAAAGTTGCTTTGAATAATTAAAGTTCCTTTGGTCCAGCTGAAAATATTTAACATAAATATATTTGGATATTCCATAATATTTGGAATAAGCCAAAGGCCTTGTAGCTGAATTGACACCTCCCCATGTACAAAGTGCTTAGAGGTCTAGGGGAAAAGGGTTCGAGCTGTGGGGTTAGCAGCATGTTGTAATTATCTCTAAAAAAAAAAATATTTGGAATAAGATTTGACTGTCTCCTCTTCTTTCTTTTAGCATTTTTTGTTTTCTTTTCAATTTGGAATTGGTTATTGTACTAAGAGCAATTGATAAACATTGAAGATGTTTTTAATTGGGATTCAAATTTATGTAAGAAATTAGTGGTGTTCATTAAAAAAAAAAACGTAATAAATTAGTGGTTTGGTGTCCATATCCAGAAGCAGGAAGCCGAACTAAAATTTTCCAAGATTGGGGGACACAAAAGCAATAATAATAATAATAATGACAAAATTTAGTTACAAAATTGATTGTAGTCTTATTTAATATCTTTTTATTGGAGGTAAATTTTGATAAATTTACAATTGGATTACATCTTCTTCTTATATTCTCTATACTTGCAAAATTTATAGAAAATTAAATATCAATAGCTCTATTATCAATAAACTGTTTAACTTGTAAGTTTTTGTAGTTTAAAATTATGCAGAAAATATAAATTTATAGATCATATAGTAAATAATATCCGATTAACACAAAATTTGACTTATGTATTAAGAGAGCAAAGAACATGCAATTTAATGGTTAGATTTTCAAAATATGTAGAATGTTTATTTTATTAAGTAATATTGTAACCTTAGGCTCCGTGTCAAACCTACTTAGAAAAAATGCCCGCAAATTTTAATCAATAGGGTTATTTCTTTCATTGTAATAGTATTAATTAAGCCTAAATATTAGCCAATAAATAAAATAATTTTTTATCAAATAAAAAATAAGAAAAAAATGTTACGTTCACAACATTTTTCACAACATTTTTATAACAAATCTTAAGAAATATGTTGTTATTGATAGTAAAAAAATAATTTCAATTGTGGGTTCAAATTAGAACCAGTAATAACTTAACACTTAAAATTTGTTGTGAAAAATATTGTGAATGTAGCACTTTTTCTGAAAAAAAGAACAATACACAAAAAAATTCACAACATTTTTTACAATAGTTGAGTTGACAAACTTTTACTAGTTCTCACCTAACACCACTATTTTACTTACCATTATCAATCTATACCACATCAATAGGTGTGAAAAGTTTCATCAAATTTTTTGTGTTTATAAACTTTCTAAAAACAAAAATTCTACGTGGTTCATATTAATTAGTAATAATTTTACATCGAAAACAAGACAATAGAGTTTAAGTAATATTTAATTTTTTTTAAAGTAATATTAAATATATAAAAAGTCTCAATTTCAGTTTTCACCTTAGGCCCCAAAGTGCATCAAACTGCACTTACTTAAACTATAACTAATTTTGTAGCTAAAATTTGTTTAATAATGATAATTTAATTTAGGTATATAATAATAATAATAATAATAATAATAATAATGCAATGAAACCAAAACATTATTTAGGGATCACCTGTATATTAGTGCTAAATTAAGCCAAAGCATGTGTACAATTTGAACTGTTAAAATGTTTGAACTTTGAAAGCCATAGCTGATAGCCCATCTCCCAAGCATATATTGGTATTGCCATTGTCAAGAACAGGGCCGGCTCTATGGTGGAGCAAAAAATGCAACCGCCTAAGGCCCCAAGTAAAAAAAAGGCCCCTAAATTTTAACCAATAGGATTATTTATAATCAATAAATAAAATAATTTTTTTTATTAGATGAAAAACAAATAAAAAAATAGAGAAAAATGCAATGTCGTCCACAATATTTTTCACAACACTTTTACATCACAACACTTTTACAACTAATGCTAATTAGCAAGTTATTACAGCTTATTGTTGATGGCAAAAAAATAATTATAGTGATATTTTCAAATAAAAAACAAAAAGCAGTTTAAAATCTAGGATTTGTTGTAAAAAATATTGTGAATGTTGCACTTCTAAAAAAAAAATAATAATAATAATAAGAGTTTAATTAGCAAACTTTTACTAGTTTTCATCTAAATCTACCACTAACACCACTGTTTTACTTACCACTATCAATCTACCACATCAACAAGTATGAAAAATTTTGTTAAATTTTTTTTGTCTTAAAAATTAAAAAAAAAAAAAAAATTCTATGTAGTTCATGTTAATTAGTAGTAATTTTGCATCTAAATAAGATGATCAATTTTCGCCTTAGGCCCCCAAATGCATCAAGCCGCCCTTGGTCAAGAAGATAATATTTTTCTTGATACGTCATATCAAGAAGAGTTGGACCCAATGTAAATGACGACAAAACTGATAAGTGATCCATATGCAGAATTGTGAGTACGAACGAGGACAGATATAATGTAAACGTACTTATCAACACTTGGAGGCCAAACAGATATCAACCACTCAAACTGATGCATATCTATTATAATCTACAATGGGATGGCATTAACAATAGTAAAAACTAAAAAGTTAAGTAATGTTGTCCAGTTCTCATGAATTACTGTAAAACGTTTTTTGTTCACGGGTGTGCAAAAGTGACCAGACCAAGGAAGAATTTAATAAAATCTACTGTATTAGAAAATAACATAAGAAAATAAATAAATAATTAATTATTTAACTGAATATTGTGTGATTGTTTTTTAAAATACATAATCATAGATTAAAAAAAAAAAAAAATCAATCTTAACCAATACATTGAGACACTTGTTAATTGAACTCTATTATAAATAATGTTTCCTAGTGTTCTCGTTTTTAGGTGGGAATGTTATATTTAATTCGGAATGAGATTTCCCTCTCTTTTTTTAATAAAATAGTAACTAAAATTATTATACTTTTGTGGAAATGAGTGATCATTCAAGGATCTATTTAAATGATTTGAACGATTTTTTAAGAAATTAGTATTGTGGGTGTTAATAACTTTTTATTTATTTATAGAGTTTCAACATATGGCGTATACTTCTGATGATAATGAGTGATCACTCGAGGATCTATTTAAACGATTTAAAGGATTTTCTATGAAATTAGTATTGTGGGTGTTAATAACATTTTTTATTTATTTATAGAGTTTCAACCTATGATGTCTGTTTCTGATGATAATGAGTGACCATTCAAGGATCTATTTAAATTATTTGAAGGATTTTCTAAGAAAGTATTATTGTGGGTGTTAATAAGTTTTTTATTTTTTTTATAGAATTTCAACCTATGGCGTTTACTTCTGATGATAATGAGTGACCATTCAAGGATTTATTTAAATGATTTGAAGGATTTTCTAAGAAATTAGTATTGTGGGAGTTAATAACTTTTTTTATATATATATTTTTTTCATAGAGTTTCATCCATCAAAGACTTTATCAATTGAGTTATCTAGAACCCATGTGGGTGTTAATAACTTAATATGAAGAAGAAAAGCATGAACTCAATTCAATTGAATTGTGATAGAATCATAGAACTTATAACAAACACATATATAGTATTAGTCTCATCACACGCGCTTTGCACGTGCAATGAGGCTTTTTTTTTTAATTTTTAATTTTGCATTTAATAAAATAACGTTTAAAAATGAGATAGAGGTAGTATCCTAATTTTCAGGATATTTATATGCATGAGAGTTGATAGAAGTTTGAAAGCCTAAAACTTAGAAACTTTTTAAAAAATAGTAAATTACTCTTTTAACCAGTTTGTGTTTTTAAATTTAAAATTATTTAACTAAAATATAGGGTTATTTTTTAGGGTTTAAGAATTTTTGCGATAATATTTTAGTATGTAAAATAATGAAACCCAAATAGGGAATTCTCTTATTAATAATATAGATAAGATATCAATTGATCATATTCTAAATTAATAGAATGATAGTATGTATAGTAGGTAGGGGCAAACAATTTTTATAGATTGCACAAACAATAATAATAATAATAATAATAATAATAATAATAATAATTTTAGCGCCTAATGTCGATCAAATTTCTACATTTTAGTTTTCTCCTCCCCCCCCAAAAAAAAAAAAAAAACTTTATGCATTTTTTTTTTTTGGTTAATTGAACTCATGTTTTTTTTAGAGGAGGGACTCAGAAAAGTTTAGAGAATATAACTCAGTTTAAACATATAAATTTAGCATATATAATGTGAGAAATTAAGATCACTTTTGTTGTCAAGTAAATACAATTGATGCGCCCACAAGAAAGGCTGTCTTAGACTAGACTCTGTTGTTCTAGAACATAGATTTAAAAAAAAAAAAAAAATTACAAGGTTATAGAACATAGTTTTGAAATAATATTTAAGCATGCAATGTCAAACTCTATATTATTATACATAAGTCTCACAATGTTTCAATTCAATGACCTTATTAGCTGGTCACATACTCACACCAATATAAAATTTTTGAGCCTGTTGTACACCACCTTCAATATATGCTTTTTTTTTTTTTTTTGAAGAGAATATATGCTCAATTATATATAAAACTATTTAACTTATTATTGAATATTGATATTTCTATTTAAATATTACTTTTTTTTTTTTGAGAAAGAATTTAAATACTACTTAATGTCTAAAAGTTCTGTATTTTAACCGCGTTCAAATCTCCCTATCTTATCGGTCTAACTATTAGGAAGAAAAAAAAATAATACTCATGCATGGATATAAATTTATATGGAAGAAAATTAAGAAATCATGAATTATAGTTATACATTTAAATAATTCCTAAAACATTTTAAGCATAGTTTTCTAGAGAGATTTTTTTTTTGGATAAGAGTTTTCTAGAGAGTTTTTTTATCATGCAAGATCTTCCTTTTATAGAAAATGCAATGATTAGTAGAAGTAAGATATATCTTTTTCCCTAATCTGGTAATAGTCATTAGGCAGTTGGTTTTTTTGTCATTGACAAAGTTTAAAATTTTTATTGCCGACCCAATCAAATGGTATTGTTTGGATGACACGGCAAGATATGGACGCGTGTCCTAAAACAGAACGCGGTTAACACGTGTCGATTCTGGAGAAGCCGGTATTATTAACCATGGGCTTTAGCTTATTGTTTTTCCAATTACCCTGTTGGTCACGTTGACACGTGTGAGCACATGATCCCAAATGCAGCTGTAAAACCGTGTCTCCTGCAGTGAACTTATTATTGCTGAGCTTGCATTTTGTTCGGTGCTCCTTTTATTCTTTCTTTTTGATAAAAACTTCAATTCGTATGTAATTTTTTTTTTAGTATTTTACTTTATGTTCTACTGTTATAATTTGTTATTTTTTAAAAATATTAATTTTATAAAATAATTAAAATTTTAAAAAAAAATAGACACACATTATATGAGTGGATGAAACATAAAATAAAACACACAAAATGGTATATTGAATTTAGTCCACCTGTAAACATATCTAAATTCACGAGTAATTCTTAAATACTTTCGGAGTATGGAGAATTATACTCATTCCTCTCACATTCATGGTGAGTCCACTTATTAAATTTATGGTAGGATTTACCATAAATATGAGAGGAGGTTATCTAAGAATTTTCCTAAATTCACACCCAATTTCATAAGCAATTTATGATTGGATTTCAACACTAACATATTACGCATCAACACCGTCACAAATACTTGCTAAGAACCAAAAAAAAAAAATGTGAACCAATTACAAAGTGACATTTAAACATATTATGATGTGTGTCTAATGGATTTGTCTCTAGCATCATTGTAAAAAAAAAATGGTATATAAATTAAGTTTGCCTATTGAAATATCTAAATTCACACCTAATTTCATAAGTAATTTACACAATACCATCACAAAATAACACTTAAGCATGTGGTGGATTTGTGTCTAATTGAGTTTGTCTCTAGCATTATTGGGATTTGTATTCAATCTTCAAAGCCTTTTTTTTTTTTTTTAGAATCAAAGGCTTTTAAGTTTTAAATGTTAATTGAAAAAACCGAGTCTCCTTTTATTCCTTTTATAATTAATAATTAATTGTTAATTGTAGTATATATATAACCCGAGCTCCCTGCGTCACAGCTCAATTTACGCTCTTACTCATGCCTCTTCACTCTCTTTGCCATTGAAGAAAAACAGAAAAAAAAAAAAAAAAAGAAGGGAAATTTCTTGGACCAAATTTTCCGGCAAAGTCGAAGAAAGTCCAAGAAAGACAAATAACTGAATAGAAACAGACACGGGATATTTTTCTTTTCTGAAGATCTGCATCTCCAATCTTTGGGGTATTAGGGTATACTCTCTCTCTCTCTATGCTATTAATTGTGTTCAAGTTTTGTTTTCTTTTCGTTTTCCCACATTTTCTCTGCAACCAAAGGTGGGTTTTAATTGTTTGTCTGAATTTCTCTATCATTTGCTTTGCTGAATGATTCTCAGTTTTTGTATGTACTTTTCGTTTTTTTAACAATGGGAATCACTGAGTTATTTAGTGCATGCATACCAATTCTTGCAACTTGTTCTGTTTGGTTACCCAGAATCTGTTGGAAAAACGAAAGAAAAGTACATGTCTGGGTCATTGGTTTCTGGTTAATGAAAACTCAAAAAAATCAAGCTTTCCATGCAATTAAATCGAATTTAACAAATGGGTTTTGTTCAATTTCCAATCTTTTGCCAAATCAAGCAACAAAAAAGCATTAAGATCCACATTTACCTTACTTTTCTTTTCCTCCAATTTCTCAGAAACCAAACAAACGGTTATGTTTCTTTGTGTTTATTTTTGTTGCTCAATTTTTTCATGGTATTTCTTACCTCATTGTTGTACTGAACATTTGAACTTCTTTTTCTTATTCTGAACAGTGTGAGGTGACATTTATCATTATCTGCTAAGATGAGTCTGAGTAATGGGAAGGTTCACCAAGTGACAGTGACTAATAATGGAGGAGATGTGAAGAAACCCTTCAAGATCTTTGTGGGCTATGATACAAAGGAAGATCTTGCCTATGAGGTCTGTCGGCATTCGATCTTGAAGCGGTCCTCGATCCCTGTTGAGATCATACCAATTAAACAGTCAGATCTGAGAAAGAGTGGTTTATATTGGCGTGAAAGAGGCCAATTGGAGAGCACCGAGTTCTCTTTTTCTCGGTTCCTGACACCTTGCTTGGCCAATTATGAGGGTTGGGCATTGTTTGTGGATTGTGATTTTCTGTACTTGGCAGACTTTAAGGAATTGACGGATATGATCGATGATAAATACGCAATTATGTGTGTTCAGCATGACTATGCCCCAAAAGAGACAACAAAAATGGATGGGGCAGTGCAGACAGTGTATCCAAGGAAGAATTGGTCTTCCATGGTGTTGTACAATTGTGGGCATCCAAAGAACAAGATCTTGACGCCTGAGGTTGTGAATAAGGGATCGGGTGCCTATCTTCATAGGTTTCAATGGCTTGAGGATGAGGAAATTGGATCAATCCCATTTGTTTGGAATTTCCTCGAGGGCCATAACAAGGTAGTGGAGAATGATTCCACAACTTTCCCTAAGGCGATACACTATACTCGCGGAGGGCCATGGTTTGAGGCTTGGAAGAATTGTGAGTTTGCAGACCTGTGGTTGAATGAAATGGAGGAGTACATGAAGGAAGGGAAGAAGAAAATTGAAGAGTAGATTGAATCAGGAGGTGGCATAATACCATTAAACATTCTAGAATTGTACTAAAGTATTTGCTTTTATGCTTTATTCTTTATGTTGAATTTATTATGTGAAATCAAGAGCTGATGTTGATTTCATGGAGAGTAGAACCATAGGCATTGCAGGCATATATGTAATGCTTTAGTGGTATTTCTTTGCACTAGTTATTACATAGGTGTTGCAGGCATTTATATATGCCTTAATATATGTCTGATTGATTTTTCTGTTGAAGTACCACATTGTTTGTAAGTTGTAACTTTCAGCTTACTTTTTGCTTCTTATGCAATAGAATTGATTTATTCATCAGATCAATTTGCTTTTCTTTCTTTCTTTCTGGCATTATTGTTAATTTGGCTTTGAGATATGGATTGGATTAAATGGAGGAACATTGAAACTGAAGTACGAGATGCTCAAGGGATGGCTTAATGCTTTGTCCAATTCATACAGTTTCGCTGCTCTCTGTTTTTGATGAACTTTTGGCATGAAATCTATATATTCTTAGTTGTTGACTGTATAATTGTCCAGCTTGTGTCTAGTGGGTAAAAGTGATTTACAGTTGCCACTGGCCAACCGATCAGAGTGAACAATTTTAGTTCACTGTTATACTGAAATGAAATTATGAAACTTGGAAATAAATTGTTTGATTAAGAATCACAAGGATCAATTGAATTTTCTCCATAAGCTCAAGGCCCAAAACAATAGAGCACCAGATAATTGATACACAAGCTGTAGCCAATCACTATTTGGCATCAAACCTAGTGAATTTGGCAAGTCTCTGAGCACTTCTCTATCAGATAGTCCGACGACCCAAGTTTAGTCAACATTTTTCATCAAAATTAGAACAGGAAGGAATGAGAGCTGTAAAAGAGGTTGTGCATGTGATATTCCTTCCTAAGGACAGTTTGTGGGATAATTCTATGGGTTGAACATTACCCTATCAAGTCATGGCAACCATTCCTTTGATGCAGGCCCTCAAGTTAAGTACATATTGAGTCCAATTAGTTGGGCTCAAGAAATGGCTACCAGGTCTTAAGTTACAAAGAGTAAAATTTGAGGGCTTGCCCGTGTATACCAAACTATCAAGCTATATAATTTATATATAGAAATCTGGACCAAAAAGGCCTCGGCCATAACGTTTTAAATAAGCCGCTCTTCGTCAGTGAATAAACAAGTGGGACAAGCAGGTTATCCTTTGCAAGGATATGTATTTGTAGAAATTCGAGATGGCAAGTAAAAACCCTATTCCTTCAAGCTCAACATTGAGCACAGAGAACCAGTTGAAATTGGTTTGGAGGTGCAATTGAAACTGAAGGTGTAAAAATTGGTATGACGGATATTCGCCTTGATGGGCTTGACGGATCTTAGCCCATGGGCCGACAATGGGTAAGCCCAGGGAATAACAGGAACCCAACTTAAAATACTTGTCACGCACGCCAGAAATCAAGTAGAATCCTAAAAGAAATCGGAATCCTAGTGCATGGAGAATTCCGGAAGATACACGTGTTAATAAAGGACCCTCTCTATAAGGAAATAACTTGTCCATCACGTTTGGGATTGCTCAAGAGGATTTCTATAAGGAAAAGACTTTTACATCAAGGAAGAGAGGTCACCCTTCTACTACTATTAAAGCCTCAATACCCTCACAAATCGAGGTACGCATAATTTACCCTTTCTAGCACTCTAGAGTTGTGAGATAAGTTCTAACTTAACCTTCGGAGGATATTTGGCCGGCACCACGCCGGTGCTCTCTACTAGGTCTTCTTTTTTGTGCAGATGTTGTTCGAGCGTGCGAGGACCGTGTGGCTTACTGGTGATTTATTCGGCATCATCAGAAACCATGTAAAGTGTGAGATAATGTTTTTGGGCACTCTACTTTCAAGTGTCTACAGCTCATTCCTCCTCAGGTCAGTATGGTTAATTGTCCATTTTTATCAGGTTTCAGAATTGAGTAAGGTACTACTTGTATTCTTCACCTTAGAGACAAATTGCATAATGGTACTATCACTATCTACTCTAATCAGTTTATATATAAATATATATATATATATATATATATACATTTTTTTTTCTTTTCTTTTCGTTTTTGAGATACTCTTATCAATTTATTGATACAGAATTTACCTGGAATTTGGTCATTACTTCAAATTCCATAAAGGTGGAACTCGGGAACTGGGGTCTAAGTGGTCACAGACTCATAGTGCAATCAAGGGCAAACTTTCTTTCTATGTTAAAAATAGTTTTAGGATCAGTGTTTTATGAATGTTGCAATTGGTTTTGCCTTATTCATGGCACTGAGAAACAAAGCATTTACCTAAGCATGGGCATTTCAACCTCTCTCTCTCTCTCTCTCTCTCTCTCTCTCTCTCTCTCTCTCTCTCTCTCTCTCTCTCTCTCTCCTTGATGCCAAAAATTTAGGTTCATCTGAGTTCTACATGCTAATTTTGCCAAATAGTATAATTTTAGAAATTTTTTTGAAAAAACGCATCGGGCCAAACTTATTTAAAATGTAGCACCTTTTGGAATTTGAGTTTGTCAAACTTGAGTTCCAAAAAAGTGCTTCATAACTAAATAAGTTTAGCTGTATGTGTTTGTCCTAATTTTTTTTTGGTTCTAAAATTATGCTATTTGGCAAAAAAATTGCCTGCATTTTGTCTTTGTTAGTATATTGAGGGAATATTGATAGAAGGGGTCTATTTGGTATAAGCACAATAATATTGTATTTAATTGGTGAAAAAAATAGTTCAAGGGGTCTAAATGCAACAATATAAAATTTTAGAGGATGTTAATGCAATTCACCACAAAATAAACACTTAAAAGATTGAATTAAAAACAAGTCAAAATTAAAGGTTCTAATCTATAATTTATTGGTCTCAAACAAACAAAATAAGCTCATATTATAAGCTTATTTTATTAAATGTTTAATAAATCTCAACACTAAGAGCCGAACCACAATGACATAAAACCAATAATTCTAAAGAAAGGGACTCAAACTTTGTTTAAAATTCAACCTAATCTTGTAACTTTCTATCAAGTTCTTTAACTTTCAACTTTAATTTTCACTGATTTTCAATATCGAAAAATCATTTTTTTGTATTTAATTTTAAATAATTGATTTTAAAATATAATCTCTCTCTCTCTCTCTCTCTCTCTCTCTCTCCTTGAAGACAATCTTCCTCAATGTACCCATTTGTGAATTATGTAGACACATTTGTCAAAAGCGACAATAAGGAGATTTGTGGCAAGACCTAAAAGGTTGTTGTGGAGGAGTAAAACCCATTCGGGAGGAGCATCGTTGGTTAAAATGGTGTTGTTAGGATCAAGAACTCTATATTTGTCTCTAGTAATAGTTATATCAAGGCACTTTAAATTGTAGCAGCAGTGATCTCTAAAACTTATACTGGAGCTAAATCCAAAGTGGAGCATATCCGACATAAGATGCTTATGTGCTTGATAATTAGGTTGGATTTAGTGAGAGGTGTGGATTCAGGAGTTAAGGATTGTAGGAAAAGTGTGATCAAGAAGATGTTTGCGTTGTCGAAGTTGGTGAACACAATTGTCTCTAGCAAACAAATTCTAGGTGTGGTTGATGAAGTTTTCGACTTCAAAATTGGTGAAAATGTGTATAGATCTATGTATTTGGTTGAAGTTAGTAATAGATATTTTTTTTATAAAAAATTTTGGTTGAATCCATCATCATTTTGCTAGGTTTATTTTTAACCACAATATATATATATATATATATATATATATATTTTTTGTGGGAGTGTCTGAAGATAATGAATTTTGATGTCTTTGTGAAATTTTAGAGATTAGATTGTGTGTAAAAGTTTTGTATTTAGAATGAATTTTTTTTGTTAATGGTTTTATTTTTAATAGGTTTGATTTTTCTTTCCCCTAAAATTGAAGCTTCATCCGTATAATTTTTAATCTTAAAAAAAATCCAAAATAAGAATTTCATTTTTTTAGAGTACAAGATGTTTACAAATAATAAATCTTTTAGAGGTGAAGATCTTTAAAAATGCAATGCAAGCAAGACTTTTACTCAGTTTTCCCCCTTCTTTTCTTTCTTCTTTCATTTTTTAAAAAATATATCAATTTCTATTTTTTTCCCAATTATTAGCATTAGTATTATTATTATTTATTAAATTTAAGAACTTCATAAATAACAAAATGTCGTCGTTTTTATAAAGAACTTAACATCCATTTAATATAGTGAACTAAATGATTAAATTGAATAAAAATAAGAGTTAAAGGACTAAATTGAACGGATAAGAAATTATTGCACTAAATTCTATTTTAAACAAAATTAGAGCATATAATTTATGATTTAACTAAAAGAAAAATCATTCATCTTTCTCACAATTATTCCACACCTTTTGTACTTTTAGACATTTTATTTTTATTTTTGGTAAATTTGTACCCGAACCAATAAGATTTTAGTTTTTAGTTTTTACCATATTCCGGTTGTTGAACATAAAACGCCAAAATGGCATTTACCTTTGGCCCCAATTCATTATAAAATGAGAAATTTCTAAAATGCCGTACCCTAGTCTAAATTGTCATTGTCCTCAGAAGAACCTTAGATCCGTCCAGCTATGGCCCGTGGGCCTGTAATGGCCACACAATTGGAGACCATTTGTAAAAGACAAAAAAGCAGTGCTACGTAGAGTTTACAAGCTTTTTACTGTTTTTATTTGAGTTCCACCTCACATCACTTTTTTACATATCAATATCACAACATTAGCATATGTGCATATATATATATATATAATATTGGATGGAGTACCAACAAAGTGTTTGAGAATAGTATAGATCAAGGTATTAACACCATCAGGAATACCACGACCAATACTTTCATCAAAAATAGGCAAACCTTCATCATTCTTTTTAACAGCATGTTTAATAGACTCTCTGGATTCTTCAGTGATGTAAGAATCCCACCATCCACGCAAAGTACCAGAAAAACCAGTAACAAGTAGATTAACAATTTCAGGTTGGTCAAGATCATGATTATTTTGATAAGCAATACCAACCATAGAAATGTGACTCATTTTATTGATGATTTCTTGTTCAGACAAACTATCAATATTCCATTCATAAAACTTATCAGCAGAAACAGAAAACTGTGTTTGAAAAGATCTCTCTTCAAACTGTATATCAGGAGGAGTAGGTTTTGAATACCAATTTTTAGTAAAAGACATGGGTTTGGAGTTCCCAACAAATCTTTTAATTTCTGGGAAATCATCATCAAAGATTCTTTTTGCAGAAACAGAAGAAACAGTATCAGAATCTGTATTTTCTTCAGAAACAATTTCTTTTTTGGAAATAGTTCGAGCAGTTGGAGTACTTGTAGAAGTACCCTCAGTTTTAACTTTTAAATCAGAGAGCATTTTTTCAATAATTTCAAGAGTCTTGGACTGAGAAGTTTTAAACATAACTTTTTCTCTTTGACTGGGTAGATCAATCAAAGGTTTCTCAGTTTTAACAAGAACAGATTTTTCAGAAACAAAAGCAGTTTTTTCAAAAACAGGTTTTTCAACAATTTTTTCTTCAATACGATCAAGCTGTTGACCAATAATATGCAGGGATTGATTAGTAAAATTGTTTTGTTCAATAAGACTAACGATAGGAGTTTGATCATCAACAATTTTAAAAGGAGAGGCCTTCACTTCTTCTTTTGTCACTTCATCTTTCTTGGTAGTTATCAAAATTGAGTCAAGAGGAAGATGACTAGACCTAATAATGGTTTTATCAATTTTAACAAAATTTGATTTCTTTATCACATTTAAATGTTGTTTTGAAACCTCATCTTCTGAAACATAATGGTTTTCAAGAAAATCAAAAAACAAAATATGTTTTTTCAATTGATTCATCTTTTCCAACCATATTCTTTTAACAAGGTCTTTTTCAGACTGAGCAAAATTATTTTGGAAATATTTCCTTTTGGTTCCGTTTTTTACAAGCATAAACTCATTGTACAGAGAATCCCAATCAATTTCAAAATCATTATTTAAAACAGTCAAAACTCTTAATCGATTTTGGTAAACAGGAGGATTTTCAATAGGGGGAGAATCAAAGTTAGATGGGGTAACAGAAACAAAGTCTTCCTCATCTTCATTAGCAGTTCTACTAAATGGAGAGGAAGTTTCAGGTTTAGTAGAATAGTAAACAGAGCTAACTTGAGATTTATCACTTGAAATACCTTTTAGCTTTAAATCAGAGGATGTTTCCAAATTCTTTTTCAAAAATTCATTGATCTCTCGATCTCTTTTTGAAATGCTTTCAGATCCAGTAAAGGAATGTCTTCCTTCGTTGATCCTCAAAGGTGGATTGTTTTGAAAACTTATTTTAACAGTACCATCAAGATATTGTTGAATATGAGTAAGATCAAGTTCATCAAAAATGGGTTTAGCAGGAGGGGTTTCTTGTTCCAACAACCAATCATTAGGAAGTTTAACATCTTGCCATTGAATCATTGTTGGAACTTGAATTTTAGCATCAGGAGTTGAACATTGAATTAACATGGTTTTACCCGAAAGTTCTCTAGGAATCATAGCACAAGGATTCATTTGAGTACCCATTAGTTTATAATAAATGCAATAGATCAAAGCAAAAGGCTTACTACCCTTTTCCATGTGATAACCAGATGAAGCAATATTCAATGTCAAAGCTTTAACAATATTAGGATCATTTAAAACAAGAGTAAGATCAAGATAACAGTTAAAATAAACAGGACCATCATACATAGAAGCAGTAATCATACCAAGAATGTTATCTTTAAAAACCTTAAATCTAGCATCTCTTAAACACATGAGAACAGAAGCATTAATACCCTTTTGGGTGAGTGGTTTAATAATAACTTGAACCATATCAATATGCAAATAACTGAATTTTTTAGCAGCAAGGAAGTCATTAATATTCTTTTTAGTAAACAAATAGCATTTTTCGTGAACTCTCGAAATAGAGAAAATTTGTTCAACAGTTCTCGCTTTGTAAGCAGAATGAAAAGCACTTTCAACAAAACTAGTTTTATAAATAGTTTTAGTATCAACTTTAGGAATAGTCCAATTACAAAAATCAGGGATCAACTCATTATCATCAATAGTGTGATCTTCTTCATTTACAGTATCAGGAGGACAACTAGTCCTGGAGCTGATAGAGGAGTTGGATCTCCACAACTTATCCATACTATCCTAGGTTCAACACTCAGTTATCATATTTTTCTCACAACCGTTGCATTTCGTAACACATACCCTAACTAACCTTATACCTCTCGTGCCCTACACGCCCTCTCTTGGCTCAAACGGGCCTTACAGTTAGGTTCTAGGACTTCACTTTACGACTAGGGTGGCGCTAACGACGGTAAGAAGGGAACACAACAACGGATATATATATATATATATATATATATATATATATATATATATATATATATATATATATTGATGATGCACAAAAATCGTCAGTGAGTTGATCATCTACACACGTGCCAATGGGTGTACCTGAAGAACAAAAGAGAAGAACCAATCAAAGGGGATCGGTGGGATATTGGCCAAATACCCTTTGAAGGTTAAGTTAGTAATAGAAAAATTTTCAAGAACTCAAAAGTGCAAGAGCTAGGGAGAATTCGCGTACCTCAAGAAGGGTAAGGTTTGTAGTTTATATAGTGGTAGAGAGCTGACCCGAATCCTTGATAGGGGTTATTTCCTTGTAGGGAGAAGGGTCCCAAGATACTTGGGATTGCCTTTCCATATATAAGAGATCTGATTGCGTGGTAAGGCCTTTGGTCGTGATGCACAAGTAATTTTCATGTAAGGATGTGTGAGTGGGCCCCACGCAAGCCCTATGGAAACCCTAAGGGGACGGGTCGTCAGAATCGGGGATTTCTTGACCTATCAACTTATGGGTTGGTTGTCCCTCTTGGAATTGGTCGTCCCTTTAGGGGTTGTTAGGGAGGTTCGACACCCCCATACTGATCAATCAAAAATTATCCTCATCATATATATATATATATATATTTTATATTTATAGACTTTGGAATCTATACAATATGTCATCAATATTTATTTTCAGTGGTAAAATCTTTTATAATCAAATAATGAACCTTTGTTTGAATCTTGTTTATACTAAAAACTTATTCATATTTTAATTTGATGATAAAAGATAATAATTATAGAACAGGCGTTATAAATTCAAATCATATTGTGTTGATTAAAAACTAGTTTGATGTCAATTTAAATTACTTATTCCAAAACAAGATAAAATTTTAGAAATTTTACCTAGTTAATTAAGTTACCTTCAAGCAACACACACCTAACTTTTTGGATATATAGGGTGAGTTTGGTTCAACTTTTTGAAATTGGGCTTTTTGAAAAAGTGGAGTTTTCAAAAAGTGCGGTATGAAATTAGGCTTTTTGAAAAAACTGAGTGTTTGGTAAAAACTGTTAAAAAGTGATTTTCGAAAAAGTTAAGTGTTTGGCTAATACTTATAAAAGTGGCAGTTTGAGTTATAAATTTACCAAAATGGACAAGATATATATAAAGAGAATTCTTTGTTTTAATTACCTCTCTTAATGCAAGTTATGGACACAATATTTTCACAAAAAATTCACAATAAAGTTTATATGACAAGTTGTTAATGGTAGGAAAAAAATAATAATGTCACTAGTAGGTCTAGATGAGAACCAATAACAACTTACTATGTAAACTTTATTATGAAATTTTTATAAAAATATTTTGTCAATAGCACTATTTTTTTTTCTAAAAAAAGAATAAAGTTTATATGACAAGTTGTTAATGGTAGGAAAAAAATAATAATGTCACTAGTAGGTCTAGATGAGAACCAATAACAACTTACTATGTAAACTTTATTATGAAATTGTTATAAAAATATTTTGTCAATAGCACTATTTTTTTTTCTAAAAAAAAAATAGTACTAATTTAAAAATTTTAGAGATATAATAAAATGTCACAATATTTTTACAATACTCTTTGTTTTTAGTTGTGGTCAATCCTAGTCTAATATTTTATTAATTTATTTAATTTTATTTTGACATATGAAATATTTGATACCTTAACTGTTATGAAAGTTTATTGTGTTTTAACACAATTGTAATTTTTATTTAGTAAATTTCCCAACATGATATCCACGTGTCCCACTCACTACCAAATTTTTTTTTTTTCCTTCCCTTTTTTCTCATCCACCCGTTTCTTCCCCATTCCCATCAAATATCTTTTCTTTTCCTCCACTCACTATCTTGGAATTTTTTTTTTTCCATTTAGCGTTAATTTTCTAAGAATATCGTTAGTTGTCAGGTTGCAAAACAAACTAGAAAACTAGCATCTTGAGTTTAAAAAACTCGAGTTCAATTAGAACTCGAGTTTTTAAACCTCGAGACCCAAGCGGAGACTCAATCGGTGGCATTTGACATGGAAAATATTCCACGTAGAACTCGAGTTTTATAACTCGAGTTCCACCATTTTTTTTCAGATCAACCTTCGTCTTCTTCTTTCAGTGTATCTCCAAGAACAAAAGCAGTGACACCCACCAACTCCAGCCTCCATTACCGCCGCCACTCCAAACTCTATTACCGCCTCCACTCTAGCCTCCATTACCGCCACCACGTCCGATCCCAGCTCCCCCATCGCTGCCTCCGCTGGCAAAAGGCAATAACTTGTTGGGATGATGACGATGAAGAACATGGAAACGAAATTGAAGCAGGTGGGTAGCTCAGACTTCTTCTTCCTTACGATCTTTTGAGTTCTTCATGCAGATCAGACTCAGATTGTCCAATCGCCCACTCAGATCTATTCTTCCTCTGTTCTTTGTCGCTGTTCTTCATCGTCAGATCATTCCTTTTTTCTTCGTCGTTTGATCGTTGGTTCTTTTTCAGGTATGTTCTTCCTCTGTTCTTCAGGTCTGTTCTTCATCGTCGATTCTTCTTCGGTTCTGGTGTTCTTCAAGTACCAAAATCGAGTCTCAGAGGCTCGGTTTTGCTTTTTAGAATTCGAGTCTTAAAGACTGGAGATCTATGTGGCATTTTCTGTCCAGCTCATCCAGCACAAAGACTCGCAAAGTGAGTCTTTGAGACTCGAGTTTTAATATGGATCTCGAGTTTCTAAAACTCGAGATGCTAGTTTGCTTATACATTTCAAACGCGTATTAAATTACTAAATTGTAGACCCTTACACAGCTACTCTGCAAATATCCCCCACTATCTTGTCTCTTCTCTTTTTCAGGTCTTCTTCCTCACCCAAAATACAGTTTTTCTTCTTCACCCAAAAGACAAGATAGAAAGAAATATATTACATAAAAAAAAAATAAAAAAAATGAGAGAAGAAGCCGTAAATGCAGAAGAAGAATCACGCTGTAGAAGAATAAGCCTACAACAGTAGTGGGTTTATGGGTTTATGTTGAATTGAAGAAGAAGCCTACAGCAGAAGAAGAAGAATCACGGTATTTTTTTTTTGGCATGAAGGATTGTTGATTTATGGGTTTATGTTGGAATAAGGAATCTGGTGTGAAGGATTGTTGATTTATCAAAGGGCAAAGTTAGAGTTTTAAGTAAAAGTGAGGGCAATTTGGTAACTGAACCAATAACTCAACGGATAGATTCATCAATGCACAGGAGCTTTTGTAAAATGCTCCTCACAGCTCCATTCTGCGAATGTGCATTCTCTTCACAAACTCAAAACGCAACATTTTCCAAAAAGTTGCTTTTAATACCTAAACAAACACCTGTATTATATTTGTAGTTTCAAAACAGGCTATTTGTAGTTTCCACACTTTGAGTAACATAGTAGCTTATTCTTTGGAATCTATACAATATGTCATCAATATTTATTTTTAGTGGTAAAATCTTTTATAATCAAATAATGAACCTTTGTTTGAATCTTGTTTATGCTAAAAACTTATTCATATTTTAATTTGATGATAAAAGATAATAATTATAGACAGTGGCAACGCCACGTACAGGTTAGGGTGTTCCTAGGAACACCCTAACCAGAAAAAAAATTAAACAAAAATTATATTTAATCTATATTAGGAACACCCTCAATCACAAAATTAGGAACACCCTCAAATTATATTTTAAAAAAAATTATATGTTCTACTTTCAAGCAAAAAAAAAAAATTAACAGAGCCAAGCCCACAGTAAGCCCACAGCGAGCCCAACAGATTACAGAGGTAGCATTGTAACAAACCCACAGATTCTCAAAAAAAAAAAAAAAAAAAAAGCCAATACAGAGAATCAGAAATCAAACCCACGGTCACGTCACTGGTAGAGAAAACCAAACCCCAATACATTCAATTTATACAGAGCAAAAGCAAAACAAACTCTAATACAGAGGTGTTTATCAAAAAATTAAAAAAAAACCCAATACAGAGCAAACGCAAACCAAAACCAAACCCAATACAGAACAAACCAAACCCAGGGTCACGTCGCTCGTAGCTCGCCCCTCATCGCAGATCGCAAATCACTTTGCTCAGGTGTTCGATGCTCAGTCCTCAGTGCTCCCTCCCTCAAGGTATTTCTCCCTCTTTTTCTCTTTGACTCTCTCTCTCTTTATCAGAATTTGAAATGAAAAATGCCACTGAGAGTGTCTTTATTCTTTAACTCTCTCTCTTTTGAACTAGTCTGTGATTGGCTGGCCTTTACTCTTTAGCTTTATTAATATTTGGTTGTTTGCCTGTTTTTTGACTTTTTAAATTTGGCTTTATCTTATTCTTATCTGTTGGTGTTGGTCAGTCATCAGTGTGTGTTGGTTAGGGGTGTCCAACTCAACTGGTAACCTGACCCACCCGGTAAATCCGACCGGACCCGAACCGACTGCTGACCGACTCGACTACTCCAACGGTTGGTGGTGGGTTTTCTTCTCCAGAATCTGATCTGGGCAGTTCGGTCTCAGATCTTCTCCCTAAAACCAGAAGAAACCCGAACCGACCGAGCTCTATAACATTTTCCGACGAGATTTTTTAGATCCGACGAGATTTCAGCTAGATCCATGAAATCTCCACTGGATTTGGCGAGATCTCGTGAGATCTCATCGTTTACGCTCAGATCCAGCTACAATCTAATGGATTTTGCTCAAATAAGGCTCAGATCCGTTGAAAATATGATGAGTTTTGCTCAAATCCGACGAAACTTCGATGGTATTTACTCAAATCCGATGACGATTTGGTGTATTTTTGCTCAGATCTCGTGAGTTTTTCAAAAATCAGGTGACGATTTGATGTTTTTTTACTTAGATCTAGTGATTTTTGCACAAATCCGGCGAAGATCCGGTGAAAAATACAATCGCCATCAAAATGGAATCTCTGGCAGCATCATCGTCGGCTTCGACCGATCCGACCGCCGATCAAACAACTCCGATCTGACCTGACCCGTTGGTGTTTGCAGTTGACGTCGGGTTTTCTTACCGAAAACCCGATGTCATCGAGTCGGTTCCGGGTTGGGCACAAACCCGACCCGGACCGACCCGTGGACACCCCTAGTGTTGGTGTTGGTGTTGGTATTGGTGAGATATTGATTGTCTTTTAGTGTAATGTGTATAAGTGTATTGTGATTTGTGATTGTGAAATTTTCTGATTGGTAGTTGGCTATTGTGATCGGGGCATCAGGCATAAGGCTTGTGCTAGTCTGTTGAGTGGGGAGGGGGTAGATGGGCTCATGGGGCCGGGTAAACAATAATTAAAGCAGTGTAATGTGCTGCACATTACACTGCTTTAATTATTGTGCTGCACATGGGATGTGTAATGCCTGGCTCTTTTAGTGTTAGGCTAAATAAATTAACAATTATAAAATACAATTAATAATTAACCAATGCATTAAATTAACCAATATATTATAATTAACCAATACATTATAAAAGACAAATAAATTAAATTATGTTAGACTAAATAAAAATTAATAATTTTATAATTAATGAAACAACAATATAACAAATTATAGTTTATAAAAGACAAAGAAATTAATGAAACAACTAAACAATAATAATTAATAATTTTATTAATATTTCAAATGAACTTATAGTTTATGATTGCAATGATTTCAAAATATGAAAACTCGTAGAGGACCATTGTAAATTTTATGTATTTGCGTGTTTTTTTATTGTTGTTGTTGTCAATATATAAAATTTTCTTTTTATTAGATTGTGTAATTTATGCTTGTTGAGGAACACCCTGAAAAAATTTTCCGAAGTCGCCACTGATTATAGAACAGGCGTTATAAATTCAAATCATATTGTGTTGATTAAAAACCAATTTGATATCAATTTAAATTACTTATTCCAAAAAAGGATAAAATTTTAGAAATTTTACCCAGTTAATTAAGTTACCTTCAAGCAACACACACCTAACTTTTTGGATATATAGGTGCGGTTTGGATAGCTGAAATGCAGCACATTTTGCGTCTGCGTTTCAGCCTTTTTTTTTTTTTTTTTTTTTTAGCGCATGAACAGTGCATTTAGCTTATGAATAGTAACCCACACTGTTTATGCACGTGGATTACGCTATATAGGAGACATTGAATACTGTTTATACACTGTTCACGGAACCCACAACCACTTTATTAAAAAATATTAAAAATAGGTCACACGGTACTATTTACACATTTAAAAATTATTTTACTACAGTATTTTCATTTTACAGTTGTATCCAAACGGACTCATAATACTCAGCTTTTTTTGCAGTCTTTACACAGTTTTATGTGTCTTTTTATCAGATGTGGGTCAGCTTTATAAGAAAAAAGAAAAAAAGAATAAAGAGACCAAAATACCCTTTTTTAGGTCTCTCCCCAACTCAAGCCTTAGTCAAGCGTCTCACACAGGAAAATTTGAAAACTCATGCATCTTTCACAGGAAAACAACCCCAAACATCTTACAGAAGAAGAAAGAAAAAAAAAAAAAAAAACTGAAATCACAATCCTCTCATAGGAAATAACCAACATAAAAAAATAAAAAAACTAAAATCACAATCCTCAGGAAACAACCAACATCAGTAGATGAAAAAAAAAAAAAAAAAAACCATCTCACAAGAAACAATTAACATCAACATCAATACATCCAAAAAAATAAAACCATCTCACAGAAAAACAACCAACATCAATACATCCAAAAAAAAACCCATAAGAACATATGGGAGAACAAAAAAAAATTTTGAGGGAGACGAACTGGGTTGATGGAGGTGAAATCAAGGAGGAGATGAGAAAAAAAAAAAAAGAAAAAAAGAAAAAGACAAGGAAGTTGAGCCAAGAGTTTCATACGGGAGAACATAAAGATTTTAAAAGATGAGGAAGGAGAAGCAGGTGGATGGGGGAAGATAAGTGTAAGGGTGAAACCAAACGTATGGTTGAGAAAAAAAAAAGTAAAAATAAATAAAGGGTAAACTACATATTTGGTCTCTAATCTTTACATTAAATGTTAATTTGGTCCTTAATCTTTCAAATGTGTCAATTTGGTCCCTAACCTTTTGGTATTGTGTCCAAAAAGTCCCTACCATTAAGTAGTAGATGGGAAATATTGACGTGGCTAACAGTTAAAATAAAATATTTATTTTAGGCCAACTAAGATTGCCATTTGGACTGCCATGTCAGCCTAAAAAAAATAAAATAAAATAACGCGAGGCTTATTAATCTCTTTTTTATTTTTGCTGACTATCCTTTTTATACTTTAGTGAGTGTTTGGATTGTGCTTAATCTTGCGTTTTTAGTTCCACGTTTTGCCTTTTTTTTTTTTTTCTTCACGTGAACAGTAACCTCACATGGGTTACTATTCACGCACTGTTTACGTACTGTTTATCACTGTTCACATACTGTTCACGCATTAAAAAATATTAAAAATGGGTCCCACGATACTATTCATGCATTTAAAAATTATTTTGCTACAGTACTTTCAGTTTTCAGTTTCAGCAACAATAAGCTCAATCCAAACGGACCCTTAGTGTTGTTGCAGTTCTATTTTCTAAAAACATCATTTTATTTTTATTTTTAATTTTGGGTTGGTTCTGATTGACATGCCTTGTTTTAATTGAAGTCCAAAGGCTGGGTTTGTTCTTCAACAACCATGAATTCTTAAAACAATCCAACAGCTATGTTGCCACCAAGAAATCGTATCAACCCCATAAATTCCAAATCCCACAACTATAATCCCCAAAATTTGCTGCCTAATTCTCAAATCCAACCAAAAATTACCCTTCGTCGCCACTCAAACCACCGTTGCAAAACCCCATCAAACCCACAATGAAACCCCAATTGATACGCGCCCATGACTCTTTATTCCATTAGATGAATCACCCAAATCTTCCATCCTATCTTGAGTCTATGCTAGCAATTAAAGCAGCAGAGTCCAAGAGAAGTTGATCTGGGTTGTTTGGCTCAGTTTAAGTTTTGTTGATGTTGATTTGGGCTATATCATCATCATGTATGTGAAGAGATTGATTTTGGAGAAAGAGCAAGGAAGAAAAAAAATTAGTGGGACGATCTGGGTTGAAAGGAACATAGACAGAGGAAGAAAAAAAGTAAAGGCATAGATGATTTGGGTCAGAGATGAACACCGAACAAATGGAGAAAAAATAATAAATAATGAACAAAATAATAATTCAAAAGTTGAAATATTAAGTTTTCTAAATTGGGGTATTTTTTAAATTTTTTTTTATTTTTTATGTTAGGTTGAGGTAGCAATCCAGGTGGCAGTCTTATGTGGCCTAAAATTAATATTTTATATTGAACATTAGCCACGTCAACATTTTCCATCTATTATTTAACAGTAGGGACCATTATACACAATGCCAAAAGGTTAGGGACCAAATTGACATTCAGCATAAAAGTTAGGGACCAAATTGATGGGATATGTGTATAAAAATTACAAATTGTATTTCAATACAACAAACTATTACAAAATTTTCACAACAGTTATGTTATCAAATCTTTCATATGTGAAAATAAAATAATAAAATATTAGATTAGGATTGACTACAACTAAAAACAAAAAATATTGTGAAAATATTGTCACATTTTATTATAGGACAATGTTTAGCTATGAAATTGATTGTAACCTTAAACTACAAAATCCACTATTGGATTACATTTTCTTCTTATATCTTTCTTGCTTGCAAAATTTCTAGAAAATTAAAGATCAATAGTTATGTCATCAATAAATTTTTTTTAATTCCAAGTTTTTGTGATTTAAAATTATGCATAATATATGCACTTTATTTCCTCAAAAAAAAATTATGCATAATATATAAGCTTATAGATCATATAATAAGTAATATTTGATTGATACAAAATTTGGCTTGTGTATTAAGAGCATGTAGCACATGCAATTCAACAGTTAGATTTTCAAAATATGTAGTAATGTTTATTTTACTGAGTAAAGTTGTAGTCTTAAGCTACAACCAGACAAATACAAAAGGATAAGAGAACATAAATTCACAAGCGCATTAGAGGAAACTCAAATCTTAAATTTTCCTTTTCAACTCTTTACCCTTTATTTATTCAACTATCAGAGGCTAGGGGTGTACAACCAAGTCGTCGATCCGCCAAAACCGATCTAATTCAACCTAACCTATCGATTTGGGTCAATTTTTAGAGGTTGGTGAGTTAGTAAATTTGCCTAACCCGATCCACCTATATTTAATATATATATATTTTTTAAATATTATATAATTTTATTATTTATTCTTTTGTTTATCAACCGAGTTAGGATAGAGCTATATGATATCCTATTAACTTTGAAGCACTAATAAAATAGTTTCTGTTAGTTTGGTAGTAGGTTCAAGCTTATTAGGTTATAAATTTGCTCTTATTTGTATCGGTGTTGTTTCTATTGGTATTGTTTGAATGCTCAATTATTATTATTATTTAATTCCAACCCGATCTTGGTGGGCTAGGTTAGGTTAGATCTTTTTTCAACCTAACTGTGGTGGGTAGAATTGAAAATACTCCTCAACCCAAAGAAAAATATTAATTTCGATTGAACTGTTTATGCTATGGGTACACCAAAAAAGAAAGTTAAAACAATAACAAATACATTAAGTTGTCAAAGTTGATACTTTAAAGACCAATAACATTCACTTGATACTTTAGGGACTAAAGCACTAGTAGATAAATATTAGGGATTAACAATGTAATATCAGCATGGATTAGAGTTTAGGTTTGAATCCCTTGTAAATGGGCAATTTAAGCATGATTTAAATTTCTTCAAGAATATTTAATTTAAATTAGTATTTTTGAATCCCTTATAAAAATTTACATAAATTCATTATAAAAAAAAAAAAAAAAAAAAGATAGAAAGAAGTGTTTTAGTACAATGACATAATATTGAAAATGATAATGTGAATACTCACTAGCATAATATTGTCAAAATGGAAATGTAAAACCAAAAAAAAAAAAAAAAAAAAAACAAGAGAAGCGTCAAAATTAACAAACACAATATTGTCATAATTTTTTTCCTTTACAAGCTCAAGAGTTTATGCCTAACATTTCAAAGAAAATATTGGATTCAATCCAATTTCACTTGAAGTACATTTTTTTCTTTTTTTGGCACCATTTGAGGAAGTACAATTATCTTTCTCCAGACATGTTGAGATGTTATGGCCAACATGCTTGCAAAGGCCACAAGACTTCTTTTTCTTTCCTAATTCTCTTCCACCTTGCATTCGTTTTTGCTTTAGGCGACCTTTTGACTTTGAGAGTGGAGGACAATTAATGAAGCAATCTTCATCAATCATATCATTAACATTAGCATCAACCATATTTTCCTTGTCCACTAAGTTTTCATCATCCACCACTAACAATTCCTTTTCACTTAATGATGCTTCACGACACCAACATGGTGGTAAATACAAGGATGGAATTTGGTAACAATCTTTATGAAGGAATACACTAAGTACATGACGACAAAGTATACCCCAAAATTCAAAATTCTTGCAACTACAATATGTCATCTTACCATCCCATAATACTTTATGCCTTTGACTAGTTTCATCTTTATAATATTGTAGCACAAATTCAATACCATTTTCTTGAAGCACCGAATATTGTGTTGCTCTCCCAAATTTCTCTTGAAAAATCTTGAAAGTATAGGGCGTCAAAACACTATGTGCTTGGTCTTCTAACGGTGACATTGATCTTAAAGAAGAACCTCTATATGTCTCCAACATCATATCATGTGATTATGTTTGCTCAATATCTTCAATGGTAAGATCAACCTAAAATTACAAATAGTAAAATAAATTAAAAAATTTTGTATGACACATGAAGACTACAAATATTAACAAAATATATACAACAAAAGAAATCAATGGTAAATAATGACTTACTTGTTTGATGAGTTGGATCAAGTTTGTGTGAGAACTAACAAACTGTTTAATAAATGCATTTACACTTTCTGATCTTTCGATTGTTGTCATACCACCAAAAAAATGCCCATGAAGGTAGCATGGTACCCAAAAGTGATTGATTTGATATAAACCAATTACGTGTTTGTTAGAGAGCATGTCATATTTTGTCATAACTTGAAGCCATTGATTGTCAAAATCTTCACATGACCCTAACTTGTATAATTTATAGAAGTCCATGCACCAATTTGAATATTGATTACGAAGAATTGATGTAAACAATCGTTGAATTTAGCGGTAATATGCCATATACAAAAGGCATGCTTTGTAGCCGGCAATTCTTTTGATATTACCTCTGTAATTCATGGATCTTGGTCCGTCAAAATTACCTTGCGTTGATTCCTCATTATGCATGCAAAAGTCTGCTAATCAAATACAAATTTATTAAAGCATGAAAATATTTCAAAGGATATACGTTATTATTCTACTAATTAATCAAATAAAATTTAAATAATAATTGTACAAATTTATAAGACAAAGAATAAACCTTCATTAACCATCGAAAGAAACTTGTTATTTCATTTTGAAGAAGTGCACAACCAAAGAGAATTGTCTTTCCATGATTATCGATACCAACAAAAATACCAAAAGGCATATCATAAGCATTCTCCTTATAAGTAGTATAAAAAACAACCACATCTCCATATTTTTGGTACCAATCAAAACAATGAGTAGGTGACCAAAAAATATGCTCCAATCTATTTTCTTCATCAGTTGTAAATGCATATTGGAATCTAGAGTTCTCTTCTTTAGCAATTTTGCAAAATTGTAGAAGATCCATGACATCATTCTTTGCATTCTTCCTTCTCATTTTCACATAAAGATTGCGAAAATCCCTTTGAAAAAATGGAAGTTGTCCATGTTTCAAATTGATAGGCCAAGAATATATTGACCCCTTGTATTGAATCAACTAAATTAATTAATTAATTCAGTTAGCAAGCAATAAGCGTCGTAGCACAAACAAATCACCAACTAAGTTAATATGTAGCGGAAACTAAATTGACACGATGATTTGTTTAAGAATGGGAAAAACCTACACATCAAAAATCCCATCGGGTGATTTTAAGGTCACTACTCCTGAGAATTCACTATTATCACAACAAGCGGTTACAAGTAAAGGAATCCTAGTACCTTGTACCAACCTACAGTTGAACCCTTACCCCAATACCCAATTGGACTTGTTCTGTAGTGACAAGCTCTTCTTTCAATGCATGACTCCCAGTATGTAACTAACCAATTGATGCACGGATCCAAGTACATGACTAACCACCAACTTGAAAAGGATGTTAGCTGCAAAATTCTTCAGTTCATCAACATGATGAAGATCACGAAACTCCTTGGTTACAAAACCCTACAGCGTACAAACACAGTAGCTTTTTGAAGAGAAAGATGAACTAGGACAAATTGTCTCCGGCTCACAATGCTTGTGAAAAACTTTTGCATTGATGCGCATCAGCTATGACCGCCCTTAAAACAACCCTTATATATGTTTAGGGTTGTGAGAAAAAAAAAAAAGCTCAAACATTCATACACGGATTGAATGAAAACCAGAACTGAAAATCTGATTTTCATAAATCTCGATAGATAGTGTATCTATCAAGCAGCTGTCGAGTATTGGGCAAAGGCTGCCTTTTAAACCTCGATAGATGCTATCTGTCGAGCTTTAAAATCCAACACTTCTTCACTTGATTTTTAGACAGATTTGCATGGCTTTAACACTTGGACTTGAAACCTTGTTCCTTGAAGTATTAAACATATCCTAAATCTACCCAATTACAAGTAAAGTGCGTTTTGTCAAAGGATTAGCCAATTCTATATTGACATATGTTCCTAACATGATTCACATATGTTCTAACACAAATGCCTCTCAAGTTCTATAACATGCATTACCTCTCTAATTGAAAGTCCAGCTTCTTTCAATAAGAAAATGCATTTTTCATCATCTATAGTGATAACTCGATTGGCTGGAAGAAATCGCACTTCCGAAGGGGAGAACAAATCATGATTGTGGTCTACAACAAACTTAGTGACATGCTACTTTCTTTAAGAGTCACTTTGGATTTTGAGTGAAGTTTCTTGTGTGACTTTGTGTTAGAAGACCATTCTCTCTCCCTTGTTTGTGATATGTGTATCTGTTTCTAAAAAAAAGAAAAAAGAAATTTACATGTGTGCTTGTTTCTTAAAAAAAGAGTAATTGTCTAATATTTATCTCTCCTTAAAAAATTTCTATATTGCTTTTTTAGTGAAATTTGTATTGTGTCTTTATATTAAAACTCCATTTTCTCTCTCTTGTGTGTGGACTAAAATAGGTTTTTCTTTTATATATATAACATGAACAAAATTACCTTTACATGTATTCATACTTGCATAATTTTCTTTATGAATTTAAATTAGCTGTGTATCACTATTACATTAACATACAAATTTTTTTTCCTCCACCACTCAGTATTTCTTATGTCACATAAAGACTTGGTGAAAAAGTGTGTCACTAGAACAGGGCCGGCTCAACAATTTTAGGGGCCTTAAGCGAAAATTTTAAGTAATTTTTTTTTTAACTTTAAAGTTTAAATTTGTACAAATAAAAATTAATTTATTACATGATTTAATAAATTAATATCATTATAATACAAATGAGTTGATATAATATACATCAAATAATTAATTGAAGTGATAATTTATAATAATTGATAAAGTAAGAGTTTGCATTAAAAAAAAAAATGTGATAACTTATTAATTAGCGTGGAGTTGTGTGGGGGCCAGCTTAGTTTAGGCCTTGTGATGTGTTGGGGGCTTGTGGACAAGACTGCACGGAGCTATGTGCATTGTACAGTTTTTTTTTTTTTTTTTTTTTGAAATATATATATTGCATGAGTAAATTACAGGTGTGCTCAAACACATGAGTAAATTACGTGGTTAGTGCCACCTCAGCTTAGAGTAGCCAGCCCGAACACATTCTAGTGTTGAGCATAATACAGTGCCACACGTATAAAAATAAACATGCAATATAAGTGGTGAAGACTTAAAGACTATAGCCCTTTTGGGCTTTGGCGCACTCTCAGGTGCTAGTGGACGTTTTGCAGAGTTCCTGGTGCACTGTTATTGTGCAGTAATCTGTATTTTAAGATATAATGTGACTTTTTTAATGCATTTTATTGATCAATAAAAGTACTTAAATTTTTTTTTTTGTAATTAAAATATATAGATAAATATATTATATATATAATTTTTTTTTTGCTGCAAGTGGGGGTCTTTTTTTATTTGGGGGCCTTAGACGATTGCATCAATTGCTTATATGGTTCAGCCGGCCTGCACTAGAATTTTTGAAAGTTTTTCACAAGGTCCATTTGGATACCATTTATTTTGCAGAAAATTGAAAATACTATAGTAAAATAATTTTTAAATGTATGAATAGTGCCGTGGAATCCATTTTAATGAAAATTTTGATGAAAAAAGAGGTTTGTGGGTTTCTTGAACAGTTCACGGGACCCACTGAACAGTGCAATTTCAATGAATATTTTGCTGTCAAAGAGGTAGTGGTTTCTATACACAGTACACAAAACTCACTAACAGACAACATCCCACCGAGCGCTTTTCAATAAAAAATAATAATAATAATAATTAAAAAAAAAAAACGCAAACGCACAACCTCCGGTCACAATCCAAACACATGCTTAACCAACCACTGCCACAAAAGACCACAACTATCATTTGTGGAAATTTATTTATTGCAGATATTAAAGCCTTTTCTGCTCTGTGCTATTAAAAGGGTCCGCACTGCCTTTCCACCGTGTACCACTGTTCTGCCCACTTTTCTTTCACAACCAACGCAAATAATAAACTGACTGTTGTCACTGAGAGAGAGAGAGAGAGAGAGAGAGAGAGGGTTCCAAATCTCATGACTACCACCACAACCACGTACTCATATCTCCACACGTGCCAATTCCCAACCATCCAGCGCCTCCGCACGTGCCAAACCAGGCATCGCTTCCTCCCTAGCACGTGCGCCCCAGTTACGAGGAAGTTGAAACTCGTTGTTGCGGCGGCGGCGGAGACGACGCTTGCGATGAAAGCGGCGGAGGACGGTGTGCTGAAGAAGGGCATAGCCGAGTTCTACGACGAGTCGTCTGGCGTATGGGAGGACATCTGGGGGGACCACATGCACCATGGGTTCTACGACCCGGATTCGACTGTAGATGTTTCGGGTCACCGGGCCGCCCAGATCCGTATGATCGATGAAGCGCTCCGATTCGCAGGGGTTTCGGGTCGGTTCCTCTCACTCACTCACTCACTCTATGTTGGTGTTTGTGTTTCCCATGCAACATGCGCATGAAGTGGGGATTTTTTTGAAAATAATTTATTAATAAATATGTGTGTTCACTGTTCAACCAAGTATTTGCATCTGATGATAGCCAGAAAATAGAAGAGAAAAAGATGCTTTTTGGTGGTAGTGTTCGTAGGTAAGTAGGTTAGGTGTCACTGGCGGAGGGAGTACATATATCATTATGCCCTCCCTGGCAAAAGACAACACTAGGCATAGTTGTGCACAAAAAACAGATTCTACAGCTAGGAAACCATGTGGGAGACCCACCTAGTATTAATTTGAAAAAAAAAAAATTCTACGGCAAAATGAAATAGGTATCACACAATGTCATCCTACTGCAATAAGGAAATAGGAAATCATGTGGAAATGAGATCCATCTAGTAATGATTAAAAAAAAAAATCCTACAACAAAATGAAATAGGAAAAATATTTTCAAGACTATTGAGTATGAACAAATAATGGGACGGTTTTAAAATATAAAAAATCATCGAGGGCAATTGAGGGCAATTGAGTAAATTAAGATAGGTGTGAAAAGACAAATTAATGTTTAGATTTTATGTTAGATTTTATATGACAATTACATTAACATATATTTATTTATTTTGTTATTAATATTGATTAATTTTTTTAGATTAGTTTTCTACTTTTAATCTTGCCCCTCTAGCCTAAATTTCTGAATCCGCCATTATTAGATGTTTTGAGTTTGTGGAGAACGTGATTTGCATGGTACATACGTTCAGTAAAAGTAGCATTTATGGCAGACGGGGGATTTTATAGACCAAGGAAGGAGAGTCATGTCACGAAAAATTATAAGTTTATTTGTAGAGGTTTTATAAATTGATATGATACCGATTATATTAAGGAATTCAAATAATATTATGCTTGAAGTGACACTAGTTTTATTCAAATTCACAGTAGATTGTAAATTCTCTGCAGTAAAATTAATAATAATTTTAACATTTTCTTTTATCAAATTATTATGGTCACTTCCTTTCCCATTTTATGTGAGCTTGACTAAAATCCAAATTTTTCTAAAGCTGATGTCGTGCTCCCTGCAAAATCATGGTCCTTGTTTTTCTTTTCTTTTCATTCCTTAAAAGGAACAAAACAAGACGACTATTTACACCATTTTAGTTTGACATTGCTTCTAAATCGGTCTATTGACTATAAAAACTTGTAAATACACTATCAAATATTACAATAATGTCAATATATCCTTTCCATTAACATCTGTTTAGAATACTGCCACTAATCCACCTAAAAATGACATTTTGAATTGAAAAGAAAAATAATGTTGTTTACTAGTGGTAAAAATGTGACATATCATAAAGGAGGGGTCCCCTCAAAACTTACAATATTGAGGTTCTAAATTGTAAGTTTTGCAATTTGAGATACTAATTTAGAAGCTATAGCAAACTTATATGTGTAAATTACATTTCACTCTTTCATTTTTTTTTCCACTCTAAATTCATTGCTACCTTGTTGCCCATATTCTGTCTTTTTTTGGGAAATTTAAGTTGCTCTTGCCAACTCCTGACTACTTACTTAGATGAGTTGGAGATCTTTGGGAGAGAGGAATGTAGGCCTGGTTTATTAACATTGATGATGCCCTAAGGTTTTCTCCACAAAAGCAGTGAATGGATATGTTTGATTCTTCCTGCATTCATGACAAATTGGGAGCACTCTTCATGAATTTGCTCTGACCAAAGATGTGGAAGAAAGAACCAAATAGAGATTGTTATATAAGAAATTTGTCATTGTCACTTGACAAAACAAGCTTGTATTATACATAGGAACCATCTCATCAATTTGTAGTTTGTAAAGCTCCTATTAGTACTTTTAGTTGTTGCCAATGAATTCTAGCTCAAGTGGCACCTCCTCCCTTTAAAAGTTTCAAGTGGAGGGTAAGGATGTGGGTTTAAGACTCATTGGATGCATGTGTAACTTACCAGTTAAAAGATAATAATACTTTTATTTGTTTAAATATTCCGGGCGCCTGTATGACTACCAATTTTTCTCACTGTACTTCTCAGCCTTCTGCACAATGCAGGTTTAGAGACCTTATAAGTTATTTCAGTTTATTTTTATTTTCTGAGTTTGATAATGCAGTAGGGTTAGTTTTCACTTAATTAATTCATTTCTGGTGATTAGAGGTTGTTGAATTGTTGGAGCACTGGAGTTTTTCTGTTCACACCTTTCTTTGTAATTCTAAATGTGCTTGTGCTCATGTTTGTGAATGAAAAGATGGGCTTTCAACTGCTTCTTGTTTCTTCTGAATTGGTTTGCAGAGGACCCAACAAAAAGGCCAAAAAGTGTAGTTGATGTTGGATGTGGGATAGGAGGTAGCTCTAGATACATAGCAAGTAAATTTGGGGCCAAATGCCAAGGTATCACTCTTAGTCCCGTCCAGGCCCAAAGAGCCAATGCTCTTGCCGCTGCTCAAGGACTATCCGACAAGGTAAACGCAAACTCTTTTCGTTTTTTGGACATTCAGCTTGTCATTCATATATTGGTAAAGATGATTACCAAATACATACTGATAAAGTGATAAGGTTTGGAATATTATTCTTTGTCTCTTGATAAGTTTCTGAACAGTCAGTCCCTTGCTTTGTCTAGAGTCTTATTGATGGCTTAAGATATAAATCAATGCTTATAGCAGAGGCCTTAGGAGGACTGTGATTTTTAAGAAACATTGGGGCAGGTTTTGGATGTGTGTCAAAGTTATTTATATAACTAAAAGATTTTGAACTAATTTTTAAAACCTTTAATCTGACTTGCTGGAAGAACTGTTGTTGGAGATGCTCCAGTTTTTCTTGTTTTCATTCTGCTGGAAGACCTTTGGGACAAACCTACTTGTTTGGTCACATGGTAAATTTTAGATTAATGAGGCAATTTGATTACTCCCTGTAACAAGGACATAACAATGTAAAATTAGCAGGCTTCCTTTCAAGTCGCAGATGCTTTGGAACAACCATTTCCTGATGGGCAATTTGATCTGGTGTGGTCCATGGAGAGTGGTGAACACATGCCTGACAAAGCAAAGGTTCTTTGTGTCTCTAATAGTTCCATCTCAATAAGTTCTTTTCAATGTCTTTAGTTTTGACTTGGAAGCCAGTTTGTGCCTGAAATTTCTTTCCAAATTTATGTTGGATTTCAACTCTGTCTGTCTGTCTCTCTCTGAATGGCAGTTTGTTAATGAGTTGGCTCGAGTTACAGCCCCAGGAGGCACGATAATAATAGTAACATGGTGTCATAGGGATCTGGCTCCTACTGAGGAATCTTTGCAGCCGTGGGAGAAAGAACTTTTGAACAAGATATGTGATTCCTTTTATCTTCCTGCGTGGTGTTCAACTGCTGAATATGTCAAATTACTGCAGTCCCTCTCTCTCCAGGTAATTTCCAATCTAATAATTCTAGCACCACATACTTCACCACAATTGTCCCACATGACAAATTGTGAGCAATGGAGAAAAAAATAGTAGGTTCATATAATATTAACAGATAACCAATCACAATCTACCATGTAAGATAGTTGTGTCAAAATGTGAATGTGAAGTACTAGCACTATTGTTGCCAACCTATTTGGGTACGACAAGAAGAGCATGGAACACTAGTATTGGAGCCCAAAACATTTATTTAACTCTTCAAATCAAGGCTAAAGTTGATAAGAAAACAAAATACTTTCAAACCTACTTTTGAGTTCTTGTATTGATCAAGTTGCAACTTGCAAGTACCTTTGACAGCTCATTTAAAGTTGTATCTTGTCATTGAAAAGCTTCAATTATGTACTTGTGATGACAATAAATTTCCTAGTTTGGCTTGGCAGGATATTAAGGCTGAAGATTGGTCTCAGTATGTTGCCCCGTTTTGGCCGGCTGTGATTCGGTCAGCATTGACATGGAAGGGCCTCACATCATTGTTGCGAAGTGGTAAGCTTGACAATTCTTGTGGCAGTTAAAATTTAGAGCAACAATAGACACAAAATTTATAAAAATATTTTTTACAACTCAATAAGTCATAAATTATGATAGGAGTAACAACACTTGAGCGTATCACTAACATTTCTTTTATTATATATAAATAACTTTAAAACGGAATTGGTACTCGAAAACACCACTGCTTATTAACAATTTTAAACTTTTACTAACAAAGCTGGCTCTAATACCAGTTTATTGGAATTTAAGATTAACAAAAGCCCATTTGCATAAAATAAGAAATAAAAACATTAACACAAGATAACGAATAGTTAAAAAATTTTGCTTACATCCATGAGTTATGCCATAATCTATGTCAAATGATATATGGATTACAATCACTCTCAATACAAACCCAAATCCCAATATACCTAAAACAAACATTGAATATTAACTCACAAACTATTAACAGTTTTGTAACTCAATTAATGTTTCTTGGTGTTCTAAAGAAGACATCTAGAGTTTAATTTCCACACTCCCAACTATCAAATTATATAGTTATATACCACACTAACTCAGAAATTTAACACTTTCATAGACCAAAACTCTAATACACATCATGATGTTCACAACCTAACAAAACAAACAAACTCACAACTAACACATGCAAGAATCTTTTTTCTTTCCACCCAACATAATTATCACACTACATTTTAAGAAAACTCACTTATATTCTTCTTTGAGTTTTCACTTCTCCCCATATGAAAGAAATTCTAGGACCAAAGCCATTAAACCTATATATATATATATATTATGTTTCACTACTTATTCTTTGGTGAATAAGGATTATAACATTATTTTTTGATAAGCAATATCAGTTATATTTTATTTTAACAATGAATAGAATTGATTTCCACCATAAGAAAACTGAAATAATAGTTAACCAATTCAAAATACGTATTTGAGACAATTCCTACTTATAATTTTGCAATATGTGTTCTGCCCTTGGTCACTATTTTGTTTTGCTACAAAAAGCATTAGCTTTCAATTAATCCAATTTTGTAGTTTGTGCCTAAGGGGTAAGCTAAATTTGTGCCAAATTTGGAGTGTATCAGGATGGAAAACCATAAAAGGAGCACTGGCAATGCCATTGATGATAGAAGGATTTAAGAAGGATCTAATTAAATTTGCTATCATTACATGCCGAAAGCCTGAATAAGTTTACCCAGGAAGCAAGATGCACCTGCATGAATAAGGTTTGGCACAGATGCTACAACCCTTTTTTGTTATTTCAAAGGGTGTTTCTGTTTGGCCTTATAACCCTACTTGAACAGTGTTTCTTTCTATTCAGCCTTTTCTACTGTTCTATAATTGTGTCCCCAGCTGAGGAGGGTCAGTACATAATTTACTAACTGCATTATTGCCATTTCCCTCCATTCTGGATTTCATGATGTTCATCATTTTTCTTTCTAAGCTGCATTGGTTGCATGCCTATACAATAATTTCCAGCTCAAGTTTGGGAAATAGCGAACATTATTGTTGCACATAACTATACATACAACTGAAATTGTGTTTTGAAAAAATGATTTCAACTATGTCCTGTGTACATAATGTGCAACTATCTTCATTCAATGGAAAAATGCCCACAAAGTTCAACTTGCTTTCTTATTTTGCAGAAACACCTTTTTGATCCCTACATTTTAAGGTCATAGTCAATTTGGTCCTTACTATTTTCAACTTGCAATCAATTTGGTCCCTCCCGTTAACTCACTAACAGAAAATTCTTAAGTGACTAACGGTGTGAACAGTTGGCACATTTGATACTGACGTGGCAAATAAAATAATAAAAATAATGTTTAATACATATTTTAAAATGCCACGGTGGCATTTTCTCAATTTTAATAAAATAAAAATACACCCTAAAAAAAATAATAATTTCAATTTTAAAAATGAAAAATGAAAAAAAAAAATCTCAAATTTTCTTTGTATCTTCGTGCACTTTCTTGGCAACCTAACACAAAAATACAAATATCAAATTAGTAAATCAACCCAAAGACCCAGTTCATTCAAGACACCACAGCATTCATAAACCTTTTAACGTAGTTTATCTCTCACAATCTCAATTACAAACGTAAACAACTAAAACTACAGACAAAAGACCCACTCTGTTGTCATCAAACCAATTTTGAAACCCAAAAAACCCCCCACACTCTGATATCACCAAACAAACTTTGAGACCAAAAGTGCCCACACGCCAACCATTTTCTGTAATGACTATGATAGGAATAGTTTTCTAGGTTACTAGATGATCAATGAGAAAGCATGGACGGCAATATTTTTCATTATAAGCGGTTTTCCTCATGAAAATGTATCTTTCGGTAAGAAAAACCAGGTGTGCAATGGCACCTTTTGCGGAATTACCGAACTGTAAAAACATGGTGGCTAAGATAAATCCCATGATTATCACCATGCCCAATCGATGAGAAAGGCTCTGTCATTGGATACGAATTCGTTATCTCGGTTTGCATCTGGCCGCCACCAACCACACCGTGATACCGAAGCGCCACGCGTGCTCCAACCTAGGAAGATTCGATCGTTCCTGCCTTGCATTACTGTCACCATTCCTGCCTTGAGCCGTCACCAGCCATCAAATCCCAGCGTCGAATAGAGATATCATTGCTTTCCTTTGTAATGGATTTTCTTCTATGTGTTAAGGTTTGGAAAATGGGGTTTTGAGGTTGATTTTAGATTCGTGGGTTTGGTGTTTTGATTTGGTTTTTTGAGGTTTCAAGGGGAAATTTGGCCACCAGATTATCTGGGTTTTGTGTAAACAAATTTAGTTGGATTTGTCCCTATCAAAGCCATTGGATTTGACTCAAACAAATCCAACTAAGCTTATTTTATTAAATGTTGAATAAATCTCAACACTAAGAACCGAACCACAATGACATAAAACCAATAATTCTAATGAAAGGGAATCAAACTTTGTTTAAAATTCAACCTAATCTTGTAACTTTTTATCAAGTTCTTTAACTTTCAACTTTATTCAATTCACTCCCTTCATCATTGCTAGTAAAAATTATGCCGTTAGACTCCTCACAAACGATGTAGTTTTAATTTTTACTGATTTTCAATATCGAAAAATCATTTTTTTTGTATTTAATTTTAAATAATTGATTTTAAAAAAATATATTTTTTTTATATTTTCAATCTCTCTCTCTCTCTCCTTGAAGACAATCTTCCTCAATGTACCCATTTGTGAATTATGTAGACACATTTGTTAAAAGCGATAATAAGGAGATTTGTGGCAAGACCTAAAATGTTGTTAAGGAGGAGTAAACTCATTTGGGAGGAGCATCGTTGGTCAAAATGGTGTTGTTAGGATCAAGAACTCTATATTTGTCTCTAGTAATAGTTATATCAAGGCACTTTAAATTGTAGCGGTAGTGATCTCTAAAGCTTATACCGGAGCTAAATCCAAAGGGGAGCATATCCGACATAAGATGCTTATGTGCTTGATAATTAGGTTGGATTTAGTGAGAGGTGTGGATTCAGGAGTTAAGGATTGTAGGAAAAGTGTGATCAAGAAGATGATTGCGTTGTCGAAGTTGGTGAACACGATTGTCTCTAGCAAACAAATTCTAGGTATGGTTGATGAAGTTTTTGACTTCAAAATTGGTGAAATTGTGTATAGATCTATGTATTTGGTTGAAGTTAGTAATAGATATTTTTTTTATAAAAAATTTTGGTTGAATCCATCACCATTTTGCTAGGTTTATTTGTAACCACAATATATATATATATATATATCTTTTAATTTTTTATTTTTTATGGGAGTGTCTGAAGATTATGAATTTTGATGTTTTTGTGAAATTTTAGAGATTAGATTGTGTGTAGAAGTTTTGTATTTAGATCGAATTTTTTTGTTAATGGTTTTATTTTTAATAGGTTTGATTTTTCTTTTCCCTAAAATTGAAACTTCATCCGAATAATTTTTAATCTTAAAAACAATCCAAAATAAGAATTTCATTTTTTTAGAGTACAAGATGTTTACAAATAATAAATGTAGGGATGAGGGGCCCAAGAACATATGCTGAGCCTTGGGTCTTGTCCAAGGACACTTTGTGGTCCAATGACAAATAAACAGTAATGAGTATGTAAGACTTAGGATCCCATGAGCGAACTACAGGTGAGAATGTTGGGGAAGGTAAGCCGAGGAGGAGTATCTCCTCAACTAAGCGAAATAGGGGTCAGAAAGAGTGTCTCGTCACCCAAGGTGACCATCTAGGAAATTTTGGTGATAACGTTATACGTTATGAACATACAGGACAACTAGGAGGTGGGAAATATCTAAGGAAAAGCTACTACCACCGCATTGAATACTCTGCACCTAACCAACTGGCTGTATTTATGTGGAGAAAACCCTTGAACAATGCTACCTTGGTTGACCCAACTCACAGGGAGCCTGTGAGGATGTCCGATGGGACAAGCACTTAAGTGGTGGCCTGAACGATCAATAGGTGGAGGGTCAAGATCATTCAAATAAAGCTATATAATGTAAGAGACCCTCTAAGAGTAAAGGGGGGGGGGGGAGAAATTAAGAGAAAAACACTGTATCAATCAAGAACTGAACTTATAATCAAACTTGAGAATCAATATATAAGAACTGATCTCCTCGGACTGTGCTGAGGACAATTTTCTTTAGATTAAACTAGTCTATCTATATTTTCTTGTCATTTGAATCAACTTTACTCATTGACTGATTCATTAAAACCCAGTTTTCCAATCCACTCTTTACAAATTTATTGTATTGAGTTTTTTGGACCTAAGTTCATTTATCATTTAGGCTAGGGAACCAAATTGTGCCCTTACATGAAATCTTTTAGAGGTGAAGATCTTTAAAAATGCAGTAAAGCAAGACTTTTACTCAGTTTTCCCCCTTCTTTTCTTTCTTCTTTCATTTTTTTAAAAATATATCAATTTCTATATTTTCCCCAATTATTAGCATTGGTATTATTATTTATTAAATTTAAGAACTTCATAAATAACAAAATGTCGTATTTTTTTATAAAGAACTTAACATCCATTTAATACAGTGAACTAAATGATTAAATTGAATAAAAATAAGAGTTAAAAGACTAAATTGAACGAATAAGAAATTATTGCACTAAATTCTATTTTAAACAAAATTAGAGTCTATAATTTATGATTTAACTAAAAGAAAAATCATTCATCTTTCTCACAATTATTTCACACCTTTTGTACTTTTAGACATTTTATTTTTATTTTTGGTAAATTTGTACCGGAACCAATAAGATTTTAGTTTTTACCATATTCCGGTTGTTGTACATAAAATGCCAAAATAGCATTCACATTTGGGCCCAATTCATTATACAATGAGAAATTCCTAAAACGCCAAGAACCCGTACCCTAGTCTAAATTATCATTGTCCTCAGAAGTACCTTATATTTGTCCAGCTATGGCCCGTGGTCCTGTAATGGCCAGTTGGCCACACAAGTGGAGACCATTTTGTAAAAGACAAAAAAGTAGTGCTACACTGCTACGAAGAGTTTACAAGCTTTTTACTGTTTTTATTTGAGTTCGGCCTCACTCAATTTTTTTACGTATCAATACTACTGAAAATTTACAACATTAGCATATGTGCATTTATATATATATATATATATATATATATATATATATATATATATGTATTTATAGACTTTCTCAAAATACAAATCCACACTCTGAGTAACATAGTAGCTCATTCTTTGGAATCTATACAATATGTCATCAATATTTATTTTAATTGGTAAAATTTGTTATAATCAAATATTGAACTTTTGTTTGAATCTTGTTTATATTAAAATTTTATTCATATTTTAATTTGTGTTGGAAAAATAGCATGGAGTGAATAATATGTCATCAATATTGAACTTTAATCAAATATTTATTTTAATTGGTAAAATTTTTTATAATCCAATATTGAACTTTTGTTTGAATCTTGTTTATATTAAAAATTTATTCATATTTTAATTTGTATTGAAAAAATAGCATGGAATGAATAAGAAATTGATGTTTTTTATGTTCATTTGAAGATGTTATTAAAAGTGGTAAAAATCCTGAGTCCCATATAGGAAAAGAAATAGATAATATATGAGTTTATATACTCATGAATTGGACATTGGGTTGGGCTTTTGGCATATGTGGACTGGGCCTACTTGTCCAAATAATAATATTTTATTATTTTAATTTTTGAGTCAGTTAGTCTGTGCACAACACTGAAACAGAGTGCCTGTTTAGTAACATATAATTTTTTATAGTCTCTCATTCATAAAAACAATTTTTTTGAAAAAACTTTCAAAGTGAGAATATTTGGTGCATTTCATTTTGTGTCAAAGAGAGAGAAAGAGACGTTGAGTAATTCGCAGAGCACGACCTTGTGTGCTTCGTTTTCGTGCTATAAGTCATTTTATTCTGGGAGGCAGACGTCCATGAGTCTCAAAGTACCACAATGATTATGTGAGGGGCGAAATTTGCTTTAAGGAGGTTGTGTCAAACACAAGACTTGATCTGAATTATTCATCCTTCACGCATTTGGTTTGTGAATTTTTAATTATTTGCGGATTTCTTCTTAAATATATTCAGTATTTGTTTATTTCTTGTTCTTAGATTTGTATATTGTTTCTTTTACTTTATCACAAAAGTAAATTGTTGAAATATATCCAACAATTTGATGATAAAAGATAATAATTATAGAACAGGTGTTATAAATTCAAATCATATTAGGTTGATTAAAAACCAGTTTGATATCAATTTAAATTACTTATTCCAAAAAAGGATAAAATTTTAGAAATTTAACCCAGTTAATTAAGTTACCTTCAAGCAACACACACCTAGCTTTTTGGATATATAAAAATAAAGCTACTGTGAAGTTCACATCACATTATACGAATACAGCGTAAACAACGTGCACCCTGACCAATAACAAGTCAGACACGTTCATGGAAAGCATGAAGGAGATAAAAAAGAAACACTGCACGCTATGCTGAAAGCCAGAAAGTGACTGTGAGGGACCATACGTGAATAAAAATTATCATCATCAAAGGTGCCTCTTGTTATAACATATTATCCTTTTTATCAAGGGAATAGAAATGAGAAACCTTTAAATTAAAGGATTCAATATATAAATTTTTTTTTAATGAAAGCGTAAATATATTTTTAGTTATTATATTTTGGGTTAATTTTTATTTTGGTTCATACTTTCCTATTTTATTATTTTTAGTCTCTAAAACGAAAAATGTGTTCCATTTTAGTTCATACCATCATCTCACTAACGAAAATTATTGATGTGACAAATAGAGTACATTGTTAACACAATAAATATTAATGTGACCATTAAAATAATATTAAAAAATTATTTGGTATTTAAAATATTCCACTTCAACATTTTAATTTAAAATTTTAAAAACAAAGAATTTCTAATTTATTATTATTTTTTTTTGATAGCTGCATCAGCCATCTTCGCATGGAAATCCTTTCTCTCCTCACTCACTTTCTGGGTGTTTTGTTGCACAAATAGAGAGGGAGAGAAAAAGAGAGGTTTTGGTCTTTTCAGAGCTTCGAAGGGATCGATAGGTACTGGCCAGGCCTTGTTCAATGGAGTTTCTATTTTAATTTAAATTGAAATAAAATAATTATAAAAAAAATTCACTTTTGAATTTTAAAGATTGAGATATTTTTTGAGTAATTTCCTTAGTTTCTATTAAAGTTTCTTGGCAACCAAACACAACATAAAATTTAAAAACTCAAACAAAATCTCCAAGCTCTCTCTCTCTCTGTGAAAATCTCAAACTCTCTCTCTACAGTCTCCAAGCTCAAGGTGAAGGTGGAGGTGACTGAAGGTGGGTTTTGGGTGGAGGAGGAGGTCGCGGTTCTCGTCGGCGATGCGCTTTTAACCTTCACTTTTGAGCACATAGCAGTGTCTACGATGGATGTGCCGCCGACGAGAGTTATTAGAGCCGTCGGAGAGCTCGCGAGGTCGATTGGGACAGAAGGACTTGTTGCAAGCCAAGTGGTTGATATATGTTCTGAGGGACTTTCTGATGTGAGTTTGGAACACCTTGAGTTTATCCATTTACACAAAACGGCAGCGTTGCTTGAAGCTATTGTGGTTTTAGGAGCAATTCTGGGAGGGGGGGTCTCATGAAGAGGTTGAAAAGTTGAGGAATTTTGCGAGGTATATTGGGTTGTTGTATCAAGTGGTGGATGATATTCTTGATGTGACAAAATCGTCTCAAGAATTGGGGAAAATAGTTGGGAAAGACTTGGTGGCTGATAAGGTCTCTTATCCAAAGCTAATGGGTATTGAAAGGTCCAAGGAGTTTGCGGATAAATTGAACAAGGATGCACAAGATCAGCTATCAGAGAAAACAAAAGATTTTTTTTTTTTTTGGATAAATAGAAAACAAAAGATTAACCACTGAGACAAAGATGAAGAAAACAAAAAAGACAAAAGATTTAGACATTTTTATTTTTGTTTTTTTTATTACTTTTTTACTTTTTGTGTTTGTTGTTGTTGGTATATTTGAGAATTGAGCTGGGTTTGTTAGAATTTGTAGGTATTTTGTTTATGATGTATTGATTAAATTTACGGATTTAAATCTATTTTTTTCTTTTGAATAATTTGGTTTATGTATATATGTGGATTGATTTTGTTTTGTACGATATTCATTTATGATTTTTTAGGTTTGATTTTCTTTTGTTCTTGTGTTTGATTTTTTGAGTTTGTGCTCGTGTGTTCTTAATGAAAAGGATGTTAGATCTGAATTCATGTGTTGTTGATTTTTAATTCTGTTTTTTCCTTCTTCTTCTTTTTTTGTTAAAATTGATAAATTAATTTTAAAATTTCTAAGCTGACGTGGCATTTATTAATTGCCAAATAATTTTTTTAATATAATTTTAATGGCCACGTCAGCATTTATTATGCCAACAGTACACTCCGTTTGCCACATCAGCAATTTTCGTTAGTAAGATGATGGTAGGAACCAAAATGGAACGCGTTTTTTATTTTAGAGACTAAAAACAAAAAAAATAGAAAAATAGGAACCAAAATAGAAATAGACTCAAAATGTAGAAATCAAAAATGCATTTACGCCCTTAATGAAATACAATTTGTAATTTTTCTTTATTTTTATTTTTATTTTTTTAATATACACATTACCCTCAAATGTACGATGTATGTTACAACCTCATTCACTCTTTTTTACATGTATATGTTTGTTTTTCAAAAAAGAAAAGATAATTGGCCTATATTGCTTAAAATGATATGTTGAGTGTACTATAGTTTGCCTCACATTTCTTTAAAAGTCACTTTGGATTTTGAGTGAAGTTTCTTGTGTGACTTTGTGTTAGAAGATCATTCTCTCTCCCTTGTTTGTGACATGTGTCTGATTCTAAAAAAAAGAAAAAAGAAATTAACATGTGTGTATGTTTGTTTCTTAAAAAAAGAGTAATTGTCTAATATTTATCTCTCTTTAAAAAATTTCTATATTGGTTTTTTAGTGAAGTTTGTATTGTGTCTTTATATTTGTAGGGGCCTTTTTTGTGTATTGTGTGTTGGGCTGGGCTGCCTCTTGCGGTAATGGGCCCGAATGTTTCTGAGTAAGGGAGTCGGGGCCGGTCCAATTGTAACTCAACTTGGGCCGGTTTGTGCACAAACTTATGCCTTGTCTGCCAGGAGTAAGCTTACGGCAAGCAGAACTGTTTCAGATGAGCTACGGTAGGCAGATATAATAATAATAACAGAGTATTCTGACTATTTAAATAAATGGCTATGTAATCCCTACTTGTAAAGCATAAAACATGATTACAGTTATGATAATGTCATTTACAGAGAAAGTAAAGGAGAAAGAAAATAATACGAAGTAATCAAATGGGCATAAATCAAGTTTTAAGTTTAGCCCGCCGAAGCAAAGCCAAAGAGGGGAGAACGCCTCTTCTCAATGCAAATAATCTCCCAGGAAAGGATCCTGCCGTGGGGATTAATGGCTTTGAGGGAGTCGGACTTGAATGGTTATTGCCCAAAAAAGGAGTCCTTATTTACGTTTTGGAAGAGAGCAAGATTTGAAGGGGGAGAGAGGGAAACTGATCTACTGGTGCATGCCCACCGTATTACCTCTCACTCTTCCTTAATTTTCTCTCTTTTGTTCTCTGTTTTCTTTCTTATCTTTTTTCTCTTCTTTTTACTTCGTGAATGCTTTGTTTTTCCGTCCTGTGTTCAGGGCACGGCAAAGGTCCTTTTATAGTGCCTGTCGTGACCAATTTTTACCATTTTGCCCCTTAACCACCTTTGTCTGGTCTGGGTGTACTTACCAACCACCAAAGGTGTGTGACGCTTACCCTTGCCAGACAAAGGCATTTGTTTCATTCCTCAGTTCACCGTAGCACTCTTTCCTGCCACGGCATAAATGCTTTCTCTCTCTACTCTCAAGGCATGCACCCAATGGTCCCCCCTCAAACTTGCCTCTTTTGGGTGGTCTGTCATCCCAGCAGGACGTACCTCCCAAAAGGGCTTGGGCAGGAGCCGCAAAATAAATTTTTTCCCCTTTCCCCACCACCAAACCATACCCCCTCTACCTCTTACCTCTGGCTCATGGCCCCACCATGTCCTATATTGACTGGGTACAGGCTGGTGGTGCCTGGGCCTTGCACGTGCTTTCCTTTCAGATATGTCCAAGAGTCTGCCTGCTGCTCATGCGTCTGCCGTGATCTGGAGGCTCTCCGTCTGTGTTTTCTAACCTTTCATGTGGGCTTTTCTTTGGTTTCCTGTGGGCTTTTCTTTGGTTTCCCGCTCCATTCAAGAACTGGGCTTTGTTTGATGATGGGCCTTACATTTCTTTGGTCCACTCTTGATTTTCTTTATTTCTTGTAACGTTGGACTGCTATTCCTGCCGTAATAATTCAATCCTGCTGGACCTATTTTGGGCCATCCGTTTATCCCTTTTCTCAGTGGCCTGTCATGGGCACTGTTTTGCCTTTACTTATGGGCTCCTATGTCCCTTTGGGCTTTCCTTTGGGCATCCACGACCCAATTGCTTCCTTTGGGCTTCCTCGGCCCGTTTGCTAATTCCACACTCCCATGGGCTTTTTACTAACTTCATTGGGTTTCCCTGGCCCAATAACCTTTTTCTTATCCTTGGGGTTCGTAGGCCTGCCAAAAACCCCTTACTCTCTTAGTTTACATTGTCTTGGGCCTGCGGTAGCCCTTTCTCACTTTTCTACCTCATACGCTGCCCATGGGATGCTATTTCTTTCTTTCCTGGCTTCTTCGAGCCCACTTGCCTCTTCAAGACCCATTTATTTATTTGTTGGGCTTGTGATCCATTATTCCTGCCGCTTGGGCCTAATGGGTTTTTGCTATCTATTTTGTCAATTCTTCGTTGCCCTCAATATTGGGCTTTCTTTCTGTCTGCCTGGGCTTCCACAAATTGCCCTTAACATTTAGCCCCCTGAACATGTGAAACGTTCCTGCGATTCATATGTGAATGAAAAGGCGTTTCTGCCCTTCTCTCATCTTTTTTCTTCTTCTCTTTTTTGCGGGTCTTTTTTTTTTAAGCTGTGGACCCCTTCTTATACATATATATATTTTTCTTCCTGCCGCGAACAGGGTTGTCTCTTCGAATTTCCGAGTTTGGCAGTTATTTTCGAAACAGAGCCGCTGCTTCATTAATTTCATCCCATTCTGATGGCTGACCCGTCACCTTCTTTCGTGCTGTTATTAATGACCCGGGTATTTAAGGAAGAATCCTTCTGCACTTTAATCACAAACTCTTTCTTTTCCCAGAATACACACTCTCCGTCTCTTACTTTCCTTCTTCTTTTCAAACACCCATACCCATTTTCTCCGACTAAGCCTCCTCACCATGTCGCCAGTGAAAAGCCAAGGTTCTTCTCACCGCAAAGGGAAGGCGATTGCTTTCGATTCTCCCGCCATTCCTGATGTGGGTGAGGAGATGGAACGTTCCGATTCGGAGCGGTCCGCTAAGGAAGAGACACAGCGCGACCCTGACAGTGAATGCGCTCCTTTAATCGACATGTGGTACGAAGTCAATCCTCACTTCCCAAAAATTCCTGGTGACTATGTACCGCCGCCGCCGGGTCGTGTATTGATTGCCCTTGTCCGGCGAAACCGCGACGTCTCTTGGGCTCCTTTAGCATCTTCGATCCCTGATCTGTCCATTCGCCAAGGTACCTCGCTTCCCGTACCCCTTCATTTTGAATTTGGGTCCGGCACAGCCTTGGGTTGGAAGGAATGGGTTGACAGTGAGCTTTCCGACGCGGGTTTTATGGGTTTGTTGCAACGAGCCGGCGTCTTGAAGGCTATAGTCTCCTCTCGCTGCTTGTCGAATTTCCGGGACCTCTATAACCTCCGTCATTTGGTCCGACGATGGTGCAACACCACCCACACCTTCTTTTTCTCGTGCGGCGAACTCACCGTGAACCTTGAAGATGTGGCTAACTAGTTGCTCTTGCCCATTCTTAGCGATGCCGATCCTGCCGCCCTAGAGCTTTCTCCGGAGGAAGAGGCCATTGAGGCTGAATTGAGGAAAAGGATGGCCGGAAACACCAAGTTGTCATACTGGGTGAGTTCTTCCTCTAAGTTTTCTGTTGCTGCTCGCCGTGTGGCTTTTGTTGCATTTTGGCTTTGCAAGTTTGTTTTTGGGTCCCACCCCCACTACACCATAAAGCCTTTGTACTTTCGTTTGGCTATCGAAATATCTGTTGGGGTGAGCCTGCCGCTGGGCCCTATGTTCCTAGGGCACTTGTATGTTCAATTAGATATTCTCCATAGTGATAAGAGTCAGGCTGGGTCCTGCCACATTGTTACCTCTTCCATTCACTGTACCATACTTCAGCAACTGTTGTTTGAGCGTTGTACTCAGTACTTAACAAAGTGTAGACCCGCTTGGTTTGCCAGAGAGAAGTACCAGACATGTCCGAGAGTGATTACTAATTTTTGTGGCAGGTTTGAATCCGATTTTCCGCTTGCTTTTCGTTGGTCTGGTTTGAAGCCGATTGGCTATTCTGTGGTTGAATCTTTTGATGAGGGCGTCAGTTTCTCTTGGAAAGCTTATAGAAATTTGGGTGCAGATTACACTTGTGCGGATTCTGCCATGGGTTCGTTTGTTGACACCATTGGGACTACTTCCCCATTGGTTAGCTTTAATGAAACTGGGATTACCTATCTTGGTGTTACCAATGCCGGATGGTTGCCTTACCTAGCCGATGAAGGCATTAGGTTTGTTCACTATTCTGCCAACCGGGTGAGAAGGCAGTTTGGGTTGGATCAAGACATCCCCGATGACATTTCTTTCCTCATGGAATCTCCTACGTCAGTCTGTCCTTTCCTGCGGCACACTGCCTTTGAATTTTGGAGGAAGCGTTTCAACGCCGTTACAGTTCCCGGTTCACTAAGGGAGGGTGTTTGTACTTTTCCCATGCACGGTTACTGGCACGCGGTGATGGATACATTTGTGGCTGAGCTAGCGGGGAGTCATGGCTTCTCCCTTATTCCTCCTGAAGGGCTAGGTATGGTTGTCTCAGTTAACCCTCGCCTGCTGCTTCCTTCTAAGTCTGTTTTGGCATATGCTAGAAAACAAAGCCGGTCAACCATCTTTGAATGGGACGCAGAGAAGAAAGGATGGTTCTGGTACACTGGTGACTATCCCCCTGGTTGGGAGAAAAGAGTTAAAGTAATAAACATCTCTGTACCGAGCAAGAAAGTGCCTGCCAAACCCAAGTCCGCTGGCAAAACCAAGCCTGCCACACCACTACCTCCTGCAGGTGCTCCTTTGGCTAGCAGAACTCGTGGTAGCAAACGGAAAACTACTCCTCACCCCGTATCTGCCGCTGAACGGAGGGTAAGTTATTTCTCCCCTTTTTCTTCTTTGACAAAACTTCTTAACTTTCTTGCGACTAACTCGCTAATTTCCTCTGCCTCTTTCCTTTTAGTCCAAGCATAAGGAAGACTCATCAGTTACCCGCCCCATTTTGCTTGATGAGCCTGAATTTGAGGTGAGTCCCCTTTTCTTCACTTCTCTTCCTTTTTTTTTTTTTTTTACACACCTCTGCCACGGGTCTTTTGTTTTTTACTTAACAAAAAAAATTTTGTTTAGGAGGAGCCTGAGCCTCTATCCATATATCGCCCCACTACCAAGGAGATTTCCGCCTCCATGGGTGTACCCATGGAAGGCTTTTTTGATGGGGCCGATGCAGTATTCGCAACGCCCGCTCCTTTTACTGCTGCACATAAAGTTCCTGCCAAAACTCCTACTCCTTCTGCCGAGCCGGTACCTAGAGAGGGTACTCATGTCGAAGGGGTTGGTGAGACTACACCTTTGCCTGCCGAGAGACCCACTCCTTCAGAGGGAGCCATTCCTCCTGCCGCCGTTCAAACCAAGATCACTTCTCCCGTTCTGCCGCTTGTGATTTCGACTAGTGACCCTTTTGCGGCTATCTCCCAGGTTGCAAAGGGTGGTGCCTCACTTGTTGTTACTCCTTCCTCCATTCCCGGTTCTGCTACCTGTGGTCCTGATATGGACTTATCCTCAAAGGGATCCGATGACATTCTCGAGGATCCTGATGATGCGCCCGTCCTGAAGAAGAGGATTTCCGATTCCGATGAGGAGGGGAGTGCTTCGCCCGAGCCTGACTTCATGGATATGTATCTTTCCTCCCCTTCTTTTTTTTTTTTAATTTTTTTATTGTATTTGTGTTTCACTTGCACACCTATCTCCCTGCTTGCAGAGACTTCTGAGGGGCCAAAAATTGTAGCAAGCGTGGGAAGGACTGCTCCTACCACACCCATAGCGCCTGTTCCTGCCGCACCTTCAACACCTATTTCAGCCGTACCTACTACTCCTGCTTTTTCTATGCCTGCAGTACTTGTTTCTGCTACACCCGTAGCCCTCATTCCTGGTAACTTTGGCAAGTTTCCTTTTCTTCTTATTTCATCTTCTTTTCCTGCAAGTCTTCTCTTCCCGTGCCATGGTTTTTTATTTTGCCTTGCGTTTCCCTTTTTATAGGTCCACTTCCTACTATCCCTTCTCAGTTTGAGGCCGGTAGTAGTTCTGCCGTCGTCTCGGATGATGCTGTGACCTTCCTTGCCCGCTTTGACCAGCCGGAGGTTAACGACCTTGGTCCGGCAGACTTCTGGGCTTCCGGTCCTCCTTATGTAGACTTTTATGGCTTCCTAGTCCCTGAGGACTGCGTTTCTCACTTAGTGATGATCTACAGTAGTCACGGCAACTTTATGCAGGAGTTTCGTCTTGGCCGTTCTGCCAGGGAGCATTTCTTGAAAATGTTGGGGTGTGTGCTGAACGACATTGAGCATAATTTCATTGACTCTGTTTCTGCCGAGAGAATCCTGCAGTGGAGGGTCGTGATTCAAGAACTCATCAGTGTGGGTTTCGCTGTGGAGTTTGTTCTTCATCATCTACGAGAGGTTGCCCAAGCCTTTTTTATGAGGAGAGTTCAGCCAGCCATGGATGCCATAGATGCCCGTATCGAGCTTTTGAAGAAAGAGGTGGCTGATTTGGAGGGTCGTCGTGAACGTCTTCTTTCCGACGTTAGTGGGCCTAGTCGTTTTGGAGATCAGAGTCTCATTTCCGAACTTCATGGATGATGGTGCGGTTCCCTTTCCCTTCTCTGTTTCTTTGTTTTTGTTATGTCACACAGAACACTTATATGTTTCCTGCGGTAGCTATTTGGCATGTGTTTGCCACAGTTTGGGCTTGTAATAATGCTACACTTAGCTACTTTTTTTTTTTTTATACTATTGCTATGACATGATGCTAATATTTCGTACTTCTTCATTGCATACTCATGAAAGCACGTTACAATTTCTTCTGTGACATAGTCACTTGGAGGAATAAAAAGAAAAAGTGAAGGAAACATAAACAAAAAAACTAAAGAGAGGGACAACCACATAACTTTCTTCTCTAAGCAAAATAATGCTTCTGCCATTTTCCATTGATGGGATCCATCAAGTCCCTGCCATCCATTTGAGTTAGGCGATAATACCCACTTTGATGCGCTTCCCTTTGTAGGGGCCTTTTTGGCAGGATTGGGCTACCTCCTACGGTAATGGACTGGGCTACCTCCTGCGGTGATAGGCCCTGGTATTTCTGAGTAAGGGAGCTGGGGCCGGTCCAATTGTAACTCAACTTGGGCCGGTTTGTGCACAAACTTATGCCGTGTCTACCAGGAGCAAATTTACGGCAAGCGGAACTGTAGCAGACAAGTTATGGCAGGCTGAACTGTTGCAGACGAGTTATGGCAGGCTGAACTGTCGCAGACAAGTTATGGCAGGCTGAACTGTCACAGACAAGTTATGGCAGGCAGATATAATAATAACTAAAATAGAGCACTTTGACTTATTTAAATAAACGGCTAGGTATTCCCTGCTACTAAAGCATGATTACAATCACAATGATATCAATCACAGAAAAAAAAAATGAAGAGAATAATATTGGCTAATTTAAATGGGCATAAATTAAGTTTTTTAAAATTGTCTGCCGCAGCAAGGCCAAAGAGGAAAGAACGCCTCTTCTCAACGCAAATAACCCCCCAGGAAAAGGATCCTGCCGTAGGGATTAATGGCTTTGAGGGAGTCGGACCTGAATGGTTGCTGTTCCAAAAGAAAGATGGTCTTTGTTTATGTTTTCTGAAGAAGATAGGATTTGAAGGGGGAGAGAGAGAAACTGATCTATGGGTGCATGCCCTCTTTGAAATAGCTCCCGTTTTTCTTAGTTTTCCTTTCTTTTCTTTCTATTTTCTTTCTTATCTTTTTTCTTTTGGCTCTTGCTCTGTTTCTTTCTTTCACTTCGAAAATGTGCTCTGTTTTTCGATCCCCTTTTACAGGGCACGGCAAGGGCCTTTTTATAGCGCTTGCCGTGGCTAGTGTTTTACGGTCTTGCCCCTTAACCGCCTTTTTCTGGTCTGGGTGTACTTGCCGACCACACTGTGCGACACCCACCCTCGCCAGACAGAGGCGGACTTGTTTTATTCCTCTGTGTGTCGTAGCATTTCTTCCTGCCACGATATTAATCCTTCTCTCTCCACTCTCAAAGCATGCACCCAACGGTTCCCTCTCAAATTGCCTCTTTTGGGTCGTCTATCATCCCAGCAGGACGTACCTCCCAAAAGAGGCTTGGGCAGGAGCCGTGAATAGATCTTTTCCCCTCTCCCCACCACCAAACCACACCCCCCTTTACCTTTTACCTCTGGCCCATGGCCCCACCATGTCCTATATTGGCTGGGTACAGGCTGGTGGCGCCTGGGCCTTGCGCGTGCTTCCCTTTCAAATTTGTCCAAGAGTCTGCCTGCTGCTCATGCGTCTGCCACAACCTGGAGACTCTCCGTCTGCATTTCCTGGCCTTTCATGCGGGCTTTCTTTTGGTTTTTCGCTCCATTCAGGAGCTGGGCCTCGTATGATAATGGGCTTTACATTTCTTTGGCCCTCTTTTGGTTTTCTTTACTGCTTGCTATGTTGAATTGTTATTCCTGCCGTAATAACTTAATCCTGCTGGATCCCTTTTTTGGGCCAGCCGTTTATCCCTTTTCTCAGTGGCCTGTCACGGGCACTGTTTTGCTTTTACTCATGGGCTCCTATGTCCCTTTGGGCTTTTCCTTTGGGCATCCATGGCTCGATTGCTTTCTTTGGGCTTCCTCGGCCCGTTTACTAATTCCACACTCCCATGGGCTTTTTACTAACTTCATTGGGCTTCCCCGGCCCAATAACCTTATCCTTATCTTTGGAGTTCATGAGCCTACCATAAACCCCTTACTCTCTTAGTTTATACTGCCTTGGGCCTGCGGCGACCCTTTCTCACTTTTTTAACTCATACTCTGCCCATGGGATGCTATTTCTTTCTTTCCTGACTTCTTTGAGCCCGCTTACCTTTTCAAGACCCATTTATATATTTGTTGGGCCAGTGACCCATTGTTCCTACCGCTTGGGCCTAATGGGCTTTTTTGCTATCTATCCTGTCAATTCTTTGTGGCCCTCATCATTGGGCTCTTCTGTCTGCTGGGCTTCCACAAATGGCCCTCAACACCCTTATCACAAGGGGTCCTTCATATTTTGGTGCAAACTTGGATGGTCCTGTCAGACCTTGCCTGACATAGTCTGCCACTTTTAACACTAGTTGTCCTTCCGCAAACACTCTTTCCTTGGTCATCCTGCCGTAGACTTCAGTCATCTTTTGCCTGTATCTTCGACTCCGTTCCTAGGCTTCTTCCCTCCTTTTATCAAGCTCTTCTAGGTCCTCGAACCTTTCTGCCACGAAGACTTCTCCCTCTTTTTCTTTTTCTCGCATCTGCATGACCCTTAGGGATGGTGTCATTATTTCTGCCGGACTCACTACTTCAGTTCCGTAGACTAAGGAAAAGGGTGAAAAGCCTGTGGCTGACTTTGGTGATTTTCTGTAAGCCCAGAGAGCATCTGGTAGGTGCATTGCCCATCCTCCCGTATACTCTTGGTTCAGTTTGCTGATGATCTTTATGAGAGTTTTGTTTGTTGCCTCTGCCTGCCCATTCCCTTGAGGGTAATAAGGTGATGACCTGTGGTGCTTGACTTGGTAGAACTCTAGCATTCTCCTTACATCACTATTGACAAATGGTGTGCCGTTGTCACTGATGATCCTGTGGGGTACCCCAAACCTCACAATTATATTTTCTTTGATGAAGTTTGCCACTGCTCCCCCTGTGGCTTTGCGGAGTGGCACTGCTTCTGCCCACTTAGTAAAATATTCTGTAGCTACCAATATCCATATGTATCCACGTGATGGTGGGTTGACTGGCCCTACCAAATCTAGCCCCTAAGTGTGGAAGGGTCATGGGGTGACCATGCTGTGCAAGCCTTGTGGATGGGTATGAATCAAGTTGGCTTGTACCTGACAACTGTGACACTTTTTTACAAATTCTACCGCATCTTTCTTCATGGTTGGCCAGTAGTAGCCCATCTGCAGCAGGCATCTGTAAAGCTTTTTCTTCCCCTGATGTTCACCACATTCCTCTGAATGTACTTCTTTTATAATTTCTTTAGCCTCTTCAGGGCCCAAACACCTCAAAGGGTCTCCATCATATCCCTTTTTGAAAAGGACCGTGTTATGCAAGAAGTAACGTGTTGCCAACCTCTTAAGCTTGTACCTTTCACTATGCCTTTGTGGCAGGACGCCTTCTGTTAGGTACTGCATGAAAAGGCTTCTCCAATCCTCGCTAATGAACACAGCATAACTTTCCTCCCTGTCTGCCGCAAGTTGGCAAGTCCCACACTGGGTCTGGACTTGATCTACGTCTTTACCCATGCTTGGCCAATAGAAGCCTGCCCTCTGGAGTCTGCGGTAAAGACTGACTTCCCCGCAAGACCCGCAAGTCTTGTCGTGTATTTCTTTCAATTTTCTCTGGGCTTCCTCCTGGCCCACGCATTTGGATAAGACCCCACCTGGCATCCTGCGGTACAACTCTTCTTTTACCAAGGCATAGTCTTTTAATATCTTCAATTATGCTGCATCATTTCCCTTCACCAAGGTTTCCTTTATGGGGATTCGCCAATCCCCTTCGCCCTGTTCCTCCCGGAACTTTTCCTTCAACACCTCAATGATGGATTCTTCCCTCTTGCTGACTTCTATATTAGTGCTATTCCCTTTGAAGATTATTTGCGAACCCAATGCAGCTAACGCGTCTGTAAACCGATTTTCGTTTCTCGGAGCATGTTCTATCTCAAAGGTTGAGAATTTTTCTTCCATTCTCTGGGCCATCGCTTTGTACGGGGCTAGGCTAGGCTCTTTTAAGGAAAAACTTCCTTTGGCCTGACAGACAACCAAGTTCGAATCCCCCAGTACTTTCAAATGTTTGACTCCCATTTTGAGCGCCGTGGCAAGCCCAGTTAGATAGGTCTCATATTCCGCCGTGTTGTTTGAACAGGAGAATTCCAGCTTAAACGACAGCGCCACTGCCTTGTCTTCTTCATGATACAAAACTACTCCCACCCCTCCGAAATGGGTAGTAGAAGACCCATCGAATTTCATTACCCATTGTTCCCTAACTTCTTCTACCATAGCTACTTCCCCTGGAACTTCATCATCCAGCGGGAATTCTTCCTCTCCTGGAAACTGTGTCAATAAATCTGCTACAGCCTGACTTTTTACTACCCTAGGTGTCCCCATCCTTAAGTCGTATTGTGATAACTGTAGCAACCACTGGGATATCCTGCCGGAGAGGATCGGCTGTTGTAACAGAGCTTTAATGGCATGGGATTTAGTCATCAGCCATACTTCGTAGGCCAAGAAATAGTGTCGCAACCTCTGCGAAGCGTATACAATGGCTAGGCACGCTCTCTCTGCCCTTAGGTAACGAGTTTCTGCGTCTTTTAAGGCGTGGCTGATGTAATATATTGGCTGCTCGACACCACTTCTATCTTCCTGAGCGATTAGTACGCCAATGGCATACGAATTGGTGGCCAAATAAAGTAGCAGTGGTTTTTTATGAATAGGGGCCTGCACTGTGGGGAGGTTCATCATTATCTACTGTAGCCTTTTGAAGGCCGTCTGCTGCGCTTCCCCCCACTCAAAACTTTGCCCCTTCTTAAGCAACTTCATGAAGGCAGAGGTGATTGATGCCAATCCAGGGATGAATCTCCGGATATATGAGACTTTTCCTAAGAAGCTCTTCAATTCTTTTACTATGGCCGGAGGTCTCATAGTTGCTATGGCCGTGGCTTTGGCCGGATCCACGTCTATGCCTCTGTTGTGAACCAGGAAACCCAAAAATTTCCCAGAGGACACTCCGAATGCGCACTTGAGGGGATTCATCCTTAACTTAAAAACTCTGCATCTTTCGAATACTTTTTTTAACACACGAAAGTGTTCTTCTCTCCTCCTTGACTTAACCACTATGTCATCCACATAGTCTTCTAGCTCCTGGTGCATCATGTCGTGAAATATGGCCGTCATTGCTCGTTGATAAGTCGCACCTGCATTTTTTAACCCGAAGGGCATCACAGTATAGTAGAAATTGCCCATGGGTGTTCTGAAAGCAGTTTTCTCTGCATCCTTTGGTGCCACCTTGATCTGATTGTACCCGCTGAAACCGTCCATGAATGAGAACATGGCGCTTCCTGCCGCGGAATCTATTAGTAAATCCATGTTCGGTAATGAGAATTCGTCCTTTGGACAACTGAAATCTACACAGCATCTTATCTGGCCGTTCTTCTTCTTTATTGGTACTATGTTGGATAGCCAGCGAGGATGCTGGATAGACTTGATTAATCCTGCGGCTAGCAACTTCTGTACTTCTTTGACTATCTGCCCTTCTATTTCTGTGTGAAATATCTTGGCAAGCTGGGCCACCGGCTTGGCCTCTGGGTCCACATTCAATGTATGTGCAACAAGCCCGGGATCGAGTCTTGGCATTTCATTATAATCCCAAGCAAAAACGTCTTTGAATTCTTTCAACAACTGTATGAGTTCTGACTTCTCCTTTTCTATCAAGCTTGCACTAATTGAGATGGACCTTGGTTCTCGCGAGTCAGACCCTAAGTCAACTTCTTCCAATTCTTCCTCTGCCATAACCTGCACGTCCTTTTCTGCCGCAACTGCCTCATCCTTTTCTTCTTCTTTTCCCAAACTTCCTTCAGCAACGCAACACGCCAAACTCTTGTGCTGCCCTTTTTGGGTGGGACCCACTTGCATCTCACCCGTGGGCCCCACGCACCTTCATAATTTATACACAATCCTGCCATCAAGGCCTCGGACCCTGATGCACTGAGGTATCTTGTCTGGCTCTGCGGCAGGCGCTTCTTTTCTTTTCTTCTTTTGCGCCAATAGCTCTCTTAAGTCGGGTTCTGGGTCATCTTGAACATCTTCCCACCTAGGCACAAAGGTGCCTCGTGGCTTTGAAACCAAATTTTCCCCAGATGGAGCCCATTGGTCATAAAACATGGTTTCCACCAAGTGGGCTTCTGCCTGCTCGAACGGCGAGGGGTTTGCAACTATGCATATCATCCGGCCATTCAATCTTCCTTTCACACATTGGTGGTAGGTGGATGGGACTAGTCGGTGCTTGTGTAACCAAAGTCTTCCCAAAAGCACATGGTAAGAGACTTTTGTTCTGACCACATGGAAGCGAGCTAAAGAGGCTATGGGGCCTACTTTCAACCATAACTGAATGTGGCCTGCGGTGTACTCACCTCTTCCACCGAACCCCGTTACTTCTATCAGGCATCCTTGGATCTTTTTTTTTGAAATTCCTGCAACTTGCAAGGTGCTCAATGGAATGAGGTTTACGGAAGCACCCGTATCTACCAGGGCCCTTTTGATGGGGATTTGATTTATAGATGTTGCTAAATAGAGAGGCCTCCTATGATCTGGGTGCCCCACCTCCATATCCTCACTGCTGAAAGTGATTTCTGTTGATTCCTACAGGAGGGCCCTGTCTTCTGGCATCTCTGCTGACAGGCACTCCACCCCTGCTCCGGAGGCGATGCTTACCAAAGCCTCCGTGGTTATTTTTCTTTCTTTTGCTATAAGTCCCAACTGGTCAAATAGATTTTTGAACTTGGCACTCTGTTGAAGAGTGGTAATCGTCGCGGCAGGCAGGGCCAAGTTTTCTTCGTCGTCTTCTCCCGGGTCTGCACATATCACCATTGCTGCTACACCCTTTCCCTTGTGGTTTGAGAGTGGGTTTCTTTGGACTTCCTGCTGGGTCAGCTCTAATGTACCTTCTTTGATCCTGCGGTGGACTAGCCTGCGGAGCGCCCAGCATTCTGCGGTGGGGTGTTGTATATAGTTGTGCAAGCGGCAGAAGCGAGGATCCCTCCTTTCTTCCTCTGTAAGCTCTCTAGAAACCTGGTTGGATTTAAAGATCCCGTCCGCTATCCATTTGTCAAGTAGCACATCCAACTTCTTAGGAGTACATGGTAAGGGTGGGGGCGTATCATACTCCCTCCCCTCTGTTTTCCTTCTCTGATTTCCAGTGGACACAGCCATAGCTTGCGGGGCGTTTCTCTTGTCTGAACTGGGTTTCACGGACTGAGCTGTCTTTCTAGCTTTCTACAATAGCTGTGCGAACTGGGAAATCTCCAGATTCTCCAGGACATCTCTAAATTCCCGAATCATATTGGTCATGCACATTTCTACTAACGTCCTTTCTTCACAGTGGTTGTAGCAATCAAGTGCTATGTCCCTGAATCGTTTGATGTATTCCATCAGATCCTCTCCATTCCTTTGCTTGGTCGCTTGCAGAGTTGCAAGCATTACCGTTTCTTCCCCGTGAAAGTATTTAGTGCAAAATACATCCACCATGTCATCCCAAGTTGGGATTGATCCTGGTTTTAAGCCAATGTACCAGGTGTATGCCTGGTCGCACAGTGACTTTGAAAACTCCCGCAGACATAAGTCCTCGTCTGCTGCGTAAAGGCCAAGGGTGTCAATAAATTTGCTCACGTGCTCTACTACACTTCCCTTCCTACCATCGTACTGGGCAAAGACCCTTGGTTCATACCTCTCAGGGTATGGTTTGCTGAGTACTTTTAGAGGATAAGGAGGTCTTCGTGCGTAAAACCTCTCCTTTGACGTTCTGGCTCTCTCTTGCTCCAAGAGAGCCGCTACTTCAGCCATGGTAATGAAACGCTATTCTGCGTTCCGTGGGACACCTCCTGCTAGTGTCTCTTCTCTGTCTGCCGCATGATCCGGGTTATGCTGGCTGCCTTTCTCTTTTGTTTTGTCTGCCTTCAGTTGGCGGATCTCTTCCATCATTTGTTGTTACGAGTGCTACAATGATTGCAATACTTCGATAAAGGTGTTGACATTGTCCGCGGGGACTCTTGTCTGAGGCTGAGGATCAGCCCCCGTTCTGTTTGCACCTTCTGTTTGGTTAAGTTGCTCTTGGTGAGGCGTTGTTGGCCTGGATTCTGCTTGTGAGGGTACGGCACTCATATTCCGTGTCGTCCTGGACTTTGGTGGCATTGTTTGCGAGGGGCTCTGTTTTCTTTTCCTTTCCTTTGCCCCTGTCTGCTTCCCAACTCCCCAGTGAAGTCACCAATTTAATGTAGGGGCCTTTTTTGTGTATTGTGTGTTAGGCTGGGCTGCCTCTTGCGGTAATGGGCCCGAATGTTTCTGAGTAAGGGAGTTAGGGCCGGTCCAATTGTAACTCAACTTGGGCTGGTTTGTGCACAAACTTATGCCTTGTCTGCCAGGAGTAAGCTTACTGCAAGCAGAACTGTTTCAGACGAGCTACGACAGGCAGATATAATAATAATAACAGAGTATTTTGACTATTTAAATAAATGGCTATGTAATCCCTACTTATAAAGCATAAAACATGATTACAGTTATGATAATGTCATTTACAGAGAAAGTAAAGGAGAAAGAAAATAATACGAAGTAATCAAATGGGCATAAATCAAGTTTTAAGTTTAGCCCGCCGAAGCAAAGCCAAAGAGGGGAGAACGCCTCTTCTCAATGCAAATAATCTCCCAGGAAAGGATCCTGCCGTGGGGATTAATGGCTTTGAGGGAGTTGGACCTGAATGGTTATTGCCCAAAAAAGGAGTCCTTGTTTAAGTTTTGGAAGAGAGCAAGATTTGAAGGGGGAGAGAGGGAAACCGATCTACCGGTGCATGCTCACTGTATTACCTCTCACTCTTCCTTAATTTTCTCTCTTTTGTTCTCTGTTTTCTTTCTTATCTTTTTTCTCTTCTTTTTACTCTGTTTTTCTTTTTACTTCGTGAATGCTCTGTTTTTCCGTCTTGTGTTCAGGGCACGGCAAAGGTCCTTTTATAGTGCTTGCCGTGACCAGTTTTTACCATTTTACCCCTTAATCGCCTTTGTTTGGTCTAGGCGTACTTGCCGACCACCAAAGGTGTGTGACGCTTACCCTTGCCAGACAAAGGCAGGTTTGTTTCATTCCTCAGTCCACCGTAGCACTCTTTCCTGCCACGGCATAAATGCTTTCTCTCTCTACTCTCAAGGCATGCATCCAACGGTCCCCCATCAAACTTGCCTCTTTTGGGTGGTCTGTCATCCCAGCAGGACGTACCTCCCAAAAGGGCTTGGGCAGGAGCCGCAAAATAGATTTTTTCCCCTTTCCCCACCACCAAACCATACCCCCTCTACCTCTTACCTCTGGCCCATGGCCCCACCATGTCCTATATTGGCTGGGTACAGGCTGGTGATGCCTGGGCCTTGCGCGTGCTTTCCTTTCAGATATGTCCAAGAGTCTGCCTGCTGCTCATGCATCTGCCGTGATCTGGAGGCTCTCCGTCTGTGTTTTCTAACCTTTCATGTGGGCTTTTCTTTGGTTTCCCGCTCCATTCAAGAACTGGGCTTTGTCTGATGATGGGCCTTACATTTCTTTGGTCCACTCTTGATTTTCTTTATTTCTTGTAACGTTGGACTGCTATTCCTGCCGTAATAATTCAATCCTGCTGGACCTATTTTGGGCCAGCCGTTTATCCCTTTTCTCAGTGGCCTGTCATGGGCACTGTTTTGCCTTTACTTATGGGCTCCTATGTCCCTTTGGGCTTTCCTTTGGGCATCCACGACCCGATTGCTTCCTTTGGGCTTCCTCGGCCCGTTTGCTAATTCCACACTCCCATGGGCTTTTTACTAACTTCATTGGACTTCCCTGGCCCAATAACCTTATTCTTATCCTTGGGGTTCGTGGGCCTGCCATAAACCCCTTACTCTCTTAGTTTACATTGCCTTGGGCCTACGGTGGCCCTTTCTCACTTTTCTACCTCATACGCTGCCCATGGGATGCTATTTCTTTCTTTCCTTGGCTTCTTCGAGCCTGCTTACCTCTTCAAGACCCACTTATTTATTTGTTGGGCCTGTGATCCATTATTCCTGCCGCTTGGGCCTAATGGGTTTTTGCTATCTATTTTGTCAATTCTTCGTTGCCCTCACTATTGAGCTTTCTTTCTGTCTGCCTGGGTTTCCACAAATTGCCCTCAACAATATTAAAACTCCATTTTCTCTCTCTTATCTGTGGACTAAAATAGGTCTTTCTTGTATATATATAAAAGGCAAAAATGCAAAACTGACCCTCTAACTTTCATCTTTTTTCATTTCAATCCTCTAACTTTCAGTTTTGTCAATTTAGTCCTCTAATTTTCAATTTTTGTCAATTCAGAACTCCGTTACAGCTCAGTTAGTGTTGTCGTTAGGGACCATTAAAATGACACCGTTTTGCATGTGTTTTTTTTTTTTTTTTTTTAATTCGGAATTAAAAGAAAATAAGAAAAATCTGGAAAAAAAAAAAAAAGAAGAAGAAGAAAACATTAAGGCGAGCTGCCATATTGATTCAGGGGAGGCTAACACTGTTCTCACAGAGCGTAACGACGTCGTCACGAGCGAGAATGCAACCTAGGGTTTCGGTGATGGAAAAGCGGAGGTTATCGCTGTTGGAATCGAAGCAGGTGCTGATCTCTTTGGTGGAGTCGGCGAAGAGCTTGGAGAGTCGGTGGGAAGGGAGGGCAGAGAGGATGGAGATTGCGGTAGCGATGACGTCAGGGAAATTGAGATTGGAGCGAACGCTGGTAATGACGGTGTCCCAGAGATCAGAGGTGAGACGAGTGGAGCGGACGAGATCGAAGGCGAGCTTTTTGGAGACGACAGAGGCAGGGGAAGCGACGATTTCTTCGACGGCGGATTTGGCGAGCTTTTTGGATTTTTTGCTGTTCAACTTCTAAATTTCTAATGTCCTTTGTTTTGTTTTGATTCAGGGGAAGGGGAACGACTCGTTCCCCTTAATGTTTTCTTCTTCTTCTTCTTCTTTTTATTTTATTTTATTTTTATTTTTTAATTCCAAATTTTTTTTAAAAAAAAAAACACACACACACACACACATGCAAAACGGCGTCGTTTCAGTGGTCCCTAACAGCAACACTAACTGAGCTGTAACGGAGTCCTGAATTGACAAAAATTGAAAGTTAGAGGACTGAATTGACAAAACTGAAAGTTAGAGTACTAAAATGAAAAAATGTGAAAGTTAGAGGGTCAGTTTTGCATTTTTGCCTATATAAAATGAACAAAGCTACCTTTACATGTATTCACACTTGCATAATTTTCTTTATGAATTTAAATTAGCTGTGTATCACTATTACATTAACATACAATTTTTTTTCCTCCACCATTCACTATTTGCCATGTCACGCAGTGGCAGCTCTAGAATTTCTTTTTAGGGTGGTCACTAAGAAATTTAAATTACCACAATATTTTTCTTGGTACCAATTTTTAAATAAAAATTAAATTTGAAATTAAATTTATTGAATAGCTTGAGCGAGTTACAAATTTTATCTTTTTGTTTTATAATAGGCTTTTTGTTGAATAATTTTTTTACTTGTTGTTGTTTGGTCTTATCTTATTTTTGTTTGGTTTATGTTTGTTGTTATTTGAGCTAATATTTATTTTCTATACTATTATTTAAGGGGCTGCACCTGTTTGGACATGATTTTTTTTTGTTCCAAAATACCCCTACAGCTTATGTTTAAGTAGGGGCAAAGTTTGGTAAAAATGCTTCTTTAATTTCCACGTAAAATACTATCTACAAAATAGGACCACACTCCCAGTACACTTACGTTGGTTTTCAAACTCAAATCGCTTCTTTTTCAGTTCTCCAATTCTCTCAATTCTGTGTTTCAAACTCCTTTCACCCACCTCTTTGCTTCAGATTTCACTACAAACAACAACAACAACAGATAGATTTGAGGTAAGCTCTTTAACCTTTTTTTTTTTTTTTTTGGTCTTTCAATTTTTTTTTTTTTTTGGAGGAAAATCTTTCAATTTTAAACTAATTTTGGGCCACATCGAACAGGTTCTATTTCCCTCAGGGCCACATCCACCAGGTTTGTTTTCTTAACTCTAACTCTGATTTTTTTTTTTTTTTTTTTTTTTTTTGTCTTTCAATTATTTTTTGGAGGAAAATCTTTCAATTTTAAACTGATTTTGGGCCACATTGAACAGGTTCTATTTCCCTCAGGTTAGGAAAAAGCTCAAATAGGTTTTATTTCCCTCAGGGCCACATTGAATAGGTTTTTTTTTAACTCTAAGTCTGATTTTTTTTTTTCGTCTTTCAAATTTTTTTTTTTTGGAGGAAAATCTTTCAATTTTAAATTGATTTTGGGCCACATCGAATAGGTTCTATTTCCCTCAAGGCCACATCCAGCAGGTTCATTTTCTTAACTCTAACTCTGATTTTTTTTTTTTTTTTTTTGTCTTTCAATTTTTTTTGGAGGAAAATATTTGAATTTTAAATTGATTTTGGGCCACATCGAACAGGTTCTATTTCCCTCAGGTTAGGAAAAAGCTCAAACATGTTTTATTTCCCTTAGGGCCACATCGAACAGGTTCTTTTTTTAAACTCTAAGCCTGATTTTTTTTTTTTCGTCTTTCAATTTTTTTTCTTGGAGGAAAATCTTTCAATTTTTATAATTATTATGGTTTTGTTCTATTTTGGGCATGACAGCTGTGAAAGGTTGAGTTTTTTTGGGATAGTTTTGAGTTTTTGTTTCTGGGATTTGTTGTTCAAACTTCAAAGTGGCTAATAAGTAACAATTTAAATTTTTTTTTTTTTTTTTTAAGTCTTGGATTATCGTTTAGCAAAAAAAAAAGTCTTGGATTATCAGATTATGTGTTAATTTTCTTCTCCATGTGTTGGTTTGCCAATGAGAAATTAAATTTATGTGGTAGATTTTAGGAAATAAAATCATATGAGGTTCTCGATCTCAAATGCTAGGATAATTATTGCTTAATTTTGGGATTTGTTGTTCAAACTTCAAAGTGGCTAATAAGTAACGAATTTTTTTTTTTTTAAGTCTGGGATTATCGTTTAGCAAAAAAAAAAAAAAGTCTTGGATTATCAGATTATGTGTTAATTATCTTCTCCATGTGTTGGTTTACCAATGAGAAATTAAATTTATGTGGTAGATTTTGGAAATAAAATCATATGAGGTTCTCAATCTCAAATGCTAGGATAATTATTGCTTAATTTTTTAAAAAGGGTTGTTTTATCTCCAACAAAAACTTATTATTTTATCATGATTTACATTCTAAAAGGACTACACTTTCTTATCATTATCCTTTGCATATCATTAAATTATCTTATCTTATCTTATCTTTTTCTTTTCTTTTCTTTTCTTTTATTTGGTCAGTTTGATGGGTGTTTAAGTATTTTCTCTAATTAATGACTATTTTTTAAAGAATAGGAATGATATATATTGATTTGTCTTTTTTTTTTTTTTTTTTTTTTTTTTTTTATGGTTATTGGGTTTGACCCATTATTTTATTGTATCTTCTTTTATTTTTCTTTTCTTTTATTTGGTTAGTTTGATGGGTGTTTAAGTATTTTCTCTAATTAATGACTATTTTTTAAAGAATAGGAATGATATATATTGATTTGTCCTTTTTTTGTGGTTATTGGGTTTGACCCATTATTTTATTGTATGTGTTCTAAGTGGTGCCCTCTCTTCCTCTTATTATTTTTGTTTGTTGTTTTTCTTACATTTAAGCCTTACTCTCTATTTTTTTGTATTTTTTTTAGGTTGACGTATCAACAATTTGGTTAGATTGCATAGCAGACACATTAGATGAATTCAGGTGAGCGAAGTGGTAGTCAATCTATCAAGTAGTTGTTAAAAAACATTTTTTGTAAATATCCTACGTTATGAAATTTAATATTGTCCTTTTTTGTGCCTTTCATTGCACATTTGATGATTTTTAATACTATCCTTTTTTGTGCCTTTCATTGCACATTTGATGATTTTGTAAGCAATTGTTATATACACAAATTTGCTAAAGCAAGAATGATACTTGAGAACTTATCCTTAAAGATAAAATTTTAAAATTGTGGTGAAAATTGCTTCTAAATAATAGACTAACTTTAAGGGGTAAAAACCTACACCCTTAAATATATCTTATATTTGATAGTTTAAAATGTTACTTCATTTTAAATTTTAAAAATTGGTAAAATTTAATCTGATCCAAAATAACTTACCAAAAGACAAAAAGACTCCAAACAAACCATGCCTTTTGAATTTGCATCAAGTGTTACGTGTCCTCAATTAATAAATTTGCATCAACGTTTTTTTTTTTTTTTAGTGTGGTGAGTCCTTTAACGTTGGTTTCCTATTTTTTTGCAACTTAAAGCAAAAAAAAAAAAAAAAAAAAAAAAAAAAAAAATCCCCTATGTTTTAGGTATTTTAATAATATGCCAGCACTATTTTACGTTTAAATCTTTTAAAAAAAATTGTTTTAAGTATTTTTATTCCTAAAATTTTGCCTATTATTTAGATACTAAAGCAAGAATGATACTGAAGAACTTATCTTTAAAGTTAAAATTTTAAAATTGTGTTGAAAATTGCTTCTAAATAAATAATAGACTAACTTCTAGGGGTAAAAATTTACACCCTTAAATATATCTTATATTTGATAGTTTAAAATGTTGCTTCATTTTAAATTTTAAAAATTGGTAAAATTTAATCTGATCCAAAATAACTTACCAAAAGACAAAAAGACTCCAAACAAACCATGCCTTTTGAATTTGCATCAAGTGTTACATGCCCTCAATTAATAAATTTGCATCAACGTAGCTTCAAAAAAAAAAAAAAAATTGCATCAACGTTTTTTTTTCTTTTTTAGGGTGGTGAGTCCTTTAACATTGGTTTCCTATTTTTTGGCAACTTCAAGCAAAAAAAAAAAAAAAAAAAAAAAACCCTATGTTTTAGGTATTTTTATAATATGCCAGCACTGTTTTACGTTTAAATCTTTTAAAAAAAATTGTTTTAAGTATTTTTATTCCTAAAATTTTGCCTATTATTTAGATATTACTTAGAAGTAATTTTTTCCATGATTTTATACTTATATATTTAAAGAAAAGAGGAAAAAAATAAAAACCACGTTTTATAGATTTTCAACCAATTAATAACATGAAGTCTTTTCTATACAAAATAATAATAATAATAATAATAATAATAATAATAATAATAATAATAATAATAATAATAATAATATCCTTCAATAGTTAGGGGAGAGAAATTTCAACCAATTCAGCTATTATTTTATTTTTTTTAAAAAAACATTATATTATGGTTAAAATATTGTGTTTACATATTTTTAGTGTCAGACTATTGCAACTAAAAAATAAGGGTGCAATATTGTTTTGTAAAACTTTTATATAACAAATTTGACTACAAAATTTTAACATAGCACATGCTTCCACTAAATATTGCGCTAAATAATTATTGCGCTAAATATGTATATATGTGCAACTAACACGATTATTATTTTTTTTTGTCTATTTTAATGCAGAAATGAGTTTGGAAAATACACCTGTAAGGACTGGATTTGAGCACTACTACTGGTAGATGTTGGACTCAAGCCCAATTAGCTCAATACAATAAATTTATAGAGAAATGGGTTCAAGAACTAGGCCCTAGTGAGGGTTACAACAACTAAACATGATTATAAGAGGATTGAATGACAAAGACTCCAACTAAAGCATGAACTTCCGTCCTTGGCCCTATCCGAGGAGCTTCGGGTTCTTATTATTTCTTCAATGCTTAGTTACAAGGGTTCCAGAGATGGTACAAACTGCTACTGTCTTCTCTATTTCTTATTTTTTCTCTCGATCCCCCTTTCATGGAGGATTTCTTACATTATATAGCCCCTTTCAGTTGATCTTGGCCCTCCATCTGTTGATCATGCAGGTCGTTACTTAAGTGTTTGTCCCATCAGCCACCTCCCTCAACCTTCTGTGAGTTGCAGCAACCAAGGGGGCACTGTTTAGGGGTCATTTCCTCTTTAATGCGTCCAGAACGTTAGCTGTGGGCATTTAATGCGGAGGTGACAGTTTTTCCTTGAATTGCTCCTCCACCATGCTCTCAAGGCTGACCCACCGTACTTGTCCCTTCTCTTGGGATGCTCTAGAGAGCTGCCTTCGATGGCGTGCCATTCTTCCCCTCTGGGATCCAGGTTGGCCGAGGTCAGGGCTATCCTCGGCGATGATTCTAGGTCATTGGGTTCTCTTCATTCATCCTTGGACATTTTCTCCTCCTCGGCGTGGGCCTTGGGCTTAGTATAAAGCGGGCCAGGGTTGTCGAATTCTTAGGCCCCACAACACCTATGACTCATACCAATGACGTAGAACATCGTCGAGAATTACAAAGATATCTTGATTGACATAGTAGACAAATAGAAGACAATGAAAGCAGACAAATTCGATTGCCAAGACGTTTTGCCAATTATGCAAGACGAAGACAACAAACTTTGGGTGGTGATATTACTTTAGTGGGAAGTCCAGCAAATTTAAATGAAGACGTTAATAATACTTTGATTACTACATAAACAAAATTGGCAAAAAATGAAAATAATTACGGAATACTAGAATAATAGGGATTAAGAATTATGTTTGGAAGCAAAATTAATTTTGGAGTAATGCTAGGTCTATAACTTTTTTACAATAAATCTTATGCAAAAAGTTATTATTGGTGGGTAAAAAAATAATATTAGTATTTGTCATAAATTAAAATCAATAACAGCTTACTATATTAGATTTGTTGTAAAATTATTGTGAAAATATTATAAATGTAGTAGCATTACTCTTATTAATATTGAACCCAAATTTTTGTAATTTTCAAGTCAGGATGTTCAAAATTTTTATTAAAGTGGTCACAATTGATTAGTTTAGCATATAATATGTTTTTTTTTTTTGCAAGTTAAGTGGTCCTGTGAATACCTGATCTGTCTGTAATGCCGCCACTGATGTCACTAAGATTTCGTGACAAAGTGTGTCACTAGAATTATTGAAAAATTGTCACTTACCAACCACTGCCACGAAAGACCACAAGGTCCACAACTATCATTTGTGGACCTATTTTAGTGATTGATCTATTTATTGCAGATATTTAAAGCCTTTTCTGTTCTGTGCTATTAAAAGGGTCCACCGTGTACCACTGTTCTGCCCCACTTTTCTTTCACAACTAACGCACATAATAAACAGACTGTTGTCACTGTCAGTCTGTCACACAGAGAGAGAGAGAGAGAGAGAGTGGGGTTCCAAATCTCATGACTACCACCACAACCACAAACTCATATCCCCACCTCACGTGCCAATTCCCAACCAGCCAGCGCCACCGCACGTGCCCAACCAGGCATCGCTTCCTCCCTCGCACGTACGCCCCAGTTACGAGGAAGTTGAAACTCGTTGTTGCGGCGGCGGCGGCGGAGACGACGCGTGCGATGAAATCGGCGGAGAACGGTGTGCTGAAGAAGGGCATAGCCGAGTTCTACGACGAGTCGTCTGGCGTGTGGGAGGACATATGGGGGGACCACATGCACCATGGGTTCTACGACCCGGATTCGACTGTAGATGTTTCGGGTCACCGGGCCGCCCAGATCCGTATGATCGATGAAGCGCTCCGATTCGCAGGGGTTTCGGGTCGGTTCCTCTCACTCATTCACTCACTCACTCACTCACTCTTATGCAATCAGCTGGGAGCTGGCTCCAACTTTTAAAATCAAATTTCAAAGCTAATGTTGGTACTGACTGATGACTATGTTTTTTTTTTTGAGAAGAGAGTGATGACTATGTTGGTGTTTGTGTTTCCTATGCAACATGCGCATGCAGTGGGGTTTTTTTGATTTGGCACATGAGCTTGCAGGGGAGCTGAAAAGCTATCATAGCTCCACAAAAACACAAAAAAAAAAAACCATACGTGGAGCTAAATATTTTTTTTTTTAGTTTCATTGCTAGAGTCTTTTAGGTTAATATTGTAAAATTCAAAGTTAATTTGCGTTATACGAACTGTTCAAAGATAATTGGGAAATTGAGGAGATAGGTAAATTTCGGCAATGGCATTGCCGAAATTCAGCCAAAAAGCAAGAGAGAATAAGAAAAGGAGGTGAGAGAAAATCTTTGAATTTCGGCAATGGCATTGCCGAAATTCCACTGCCCAATTTTGCTACCCGAATCCTGTGTGTCCGAGTGTGCCCGAGTGTGGAGTGCTCTTAAAATTAAAAAAAAAGGCAATGGCGGCAATGTCATTGCCGAAATAGGGGAATAATTTTTTTTTTTTTTAGCAATTGTGATAATGGCATTGCCGAAAATGGAAAAAAAAAGTGGTTTCGAAATCTCTAGAAGAGTAAAAAATAGGTTTCATGTCCACAATATTTTTACAATAAATCACATATAATTAGTTATTATTAGTTAAAAAAATTTGTGACAACTAATTGTGGCAATGGCATTGCCGAAATAGGAAAAAAAAATTGTGGCAATATCATTGCCGAAATAGTGAGAAAAATAAAAGTGACAAACTACTTGAGACAATTGCATTGCTGAAATAGGGAGAAAAAAAAAATATTTTCCCTCGGCAATAGCATTGCCATAAATGAAAAAATAAAAAAAATAAAAAAAAAGGAAGAAAACGGTAATGGGATTGCCGAAATAGGGGGGAAACATTTTCTTCCTTTTTTTTTTTTTTTTTTTTTTTTTTTTTTTTTTCATTTACGGCAATGCTATTGCCGAAATAGGGGAAAATATTTTTTTTCTCCCTATTTCGGCAATGCAATTGTCTCAAGTAGTTTGTCACTTTTATTTTTCTCACTATTTCGGCAATGATATTGCCACAATTTTTTTTTTCCTATTTTGGCAATACCATTGCCACAATTAGTTGTCACAAATTTTTTTAACTAATAATAACTAATTATATGTGATTTATTGTAAAAATATTGTGGACATGAAACCTATTTTTTACTCTTCTAGAGATTTCGAAACCACTTTTTTTTTCCCATTTTCGGCAATGCCATTATCACAATTGCTAAAAAAAAAAAAATTATTCCCCTATTTCGGCAATGACATTGCCGCCATTGCCTTTTTTTTAATTTTAAGAGCACTCCACACTTGGGCACACTCGGACACACAGGATTCGGGTAGCAAAATTGGGCAGTGGAATTTCGGCAATGCCATTGCCGAAATTCAAAGATTTTCTCTCACCTCCTTTTCTTATTCTCTCTCCTGCTTTTTGGCTGAATTTCGGCAATGCCATTGCCGAAATTCAGCCTCTCTCCTCAATTTCCCAATTATCTTTGAACAATTCGTATAACGCAAATTAACTTTGAATTTTACAATATTAACCCAAAAGACTCTCATTGCTAAGCACACATCCATAGAGCTAAAAAAAAAAAATTTATTCCCTGTTGGTTGTGTGTGGGGGTTGTGATGGTTTTGTGTAGTGGATATATAATTTTATTGTAGTAGAGATTTTGTTTTATTGTGATGTTTATATTATTTTACTGTGTTGAAAGTTAAAATAAATCCACTGTTGCAGCATGTGTAGATAAAATAGATAAAGTAACTTTTTATGGTGTCAAATTGCTAAATTTTTAGCTCCACTCAGTGGATGCTCTAAGTTCATTAAAAAAAGTTAAGGCCTTAAGGGTTATGCTAACAAATGCCCGGATGTTGGGCAACAATCCGGTTAAATAAATTTTTTATGAGAAAATAAAAAAAAAGTAATTAATATTTTGACAATTTTTTTCATTTCTCATAAAAGTGATGTAAAAAATTTTCTAAAATGAATTGTTAAACAATGCAGGCACTCATTAGCATTTTTCAAAAGGTAAATAGGAAAACTAAATAATTTTTTTTACAAATTTTTAGATTTTTTTTATAAAAGTGATATAATTTTTTTTAAATGATTTATTAATAAATATGTGTGTTCACTGTTCAACCAAAGTATTTGCAACTGATGGTAGCCAGAAAATAGAAGAAAAAGAGATGCTTTTTGGTGGTAGTGTTCATAGGTAAGTAGGTTAGGTGTTTTGAGTTTGTGGAGAACGTGATTAATGCATGGTACACACGTTCAATAAACGTAGCATTTATGGCAGGCAGGGGATTGTATAGACTCAGGTAGGAGAGTCATGTCATGAAAAATTATAAGTTTATTTGCAGAGGCTTTATAAATTGACATGATACCGCTTATATTAAGGAATTCAAGTAATATTATGCTCGAAGTGACACTAATTTTATTCAATGTCACGTTAGATTGTAAATTTTTTACAGTAAAATTTGTAATAATTTTAACATTTTCTATTATCAAATTATTATGGTCACTTCCTTTCCCACTTTATGTGAGCTTGACTAAAATCCAAATTTGGCTATAGCTGATGTCGTGCTCCCTGAAAAATCATGTTCCTTGTTTTTCTTTTCTTTCTTTCCTTCTTTCATTGCTTAGAAGGAACAAAACAAGACAACTATTTACACCATTTTAGTTTGACATTGCTACTAAATCCGTTTATTGACTATAAAAACTTGTAAATATACTATCGACTATTACAATAATGTCAATATTAAACATATGTTTAGAATACTGCCACTAATCCACCTAAAAATGACATTTTGAATTGAAAAGAAAAATAATGTTGTTTACTAGTGGTGAATATGTGACATATCATAAAGGAGGGGCCCTCAAAACTTACAATGTTGAGGGTCTAAATTGTAAGTTCTAGAATTTGAGTGACTAATTTAGAAGCTATACCAAACTTGTATGTGTAAATTACATTTCACTCTTTCATTTTTTTTCACTCTAAATTCATTGCTTCCTTGTTGCGCATATTCTGTCTTTTCTTTGGGAAATTTAAGTTGTTCTTACTCCTGACTACTTAACTTAGATGAGTTGGAGATCTTTGAGAGAGAGAGGAATGTAGGTCTGCTTTATTAACATTGATGATGCCCTAAGGTTTTCTCCACTAAAGCAGTGAATGGATATGTTTGATTCTTCCAGCATTTATGACAAATTGGGAGCACTCTTCATGAATTTGCTCTGGCCAAAGATGTGGAAGAAAGAACTAAATAGAGATTGTTATATAAGAAATTTGTCAATGTCACATGACAAAACAAGCTTGTATTATACATAGGAACCATCTCCTCAATTTGTAGTTTGTAAAGCTCCTATTAGTACTTTTAATTGTTGCCAATGAATTCTAGCTCAAGTGGCACCTCCTCCCTTTATAAGTTTCAAGTGGAGGGTAAGGATGTGGGTTTAAGACTCATTGGATGCATGTGTAACTTACCAATTAGAAAGATAATAATACTTTTAGTTGTTTAAATATTCCGGGCACCTGTATGACTACCAATTTTTCTCACTGTACTTCTCAGCCTTCCGCATAATGCAGGTTTAGAGACCTTATAAGTTATTTCAGTTTATTTTTATTTTCTGAGTTTGATAATGCAGTAGGGTTAGTTTTCACTTAATTAATTCATTTCTGGTGATTAGAGGTTGTTGAATTGTTGGAGCACTGGAGTTTTTCTGTTCACACCTTTCTTTGTACTTCTAAATGTGCTTGTGCTCATGTTCGTGAATGAAAAGATGGGCTTTTAACAGCTTCTTGTTTCTTCTGAATTGGTTTGCAGAGGACCCAACAAAAAGGCCGAAAAGTGTAGTTGATGTTGGATGTGGGATAGGAGGTAGCTCTAGATACATAGCAAGTAAATTTGGGGCCAAATGCCAAGGTATCACTCTTAGTCCCGTCCAGGCCCAAAGAGCCAATGCTCTTGCCGCTGCTCAAGGACTATCCGACAAGGTAAACGCAAACTCTTTCGTTTTTTGGACATTCAGCTTGTCATTCATATATTGGTAAAGATGATTACCAAATACATACTCATAAGGTTTGGAATATTATTCTTTGTCTCTTGATAAGTTTCTGAACAGTCAGTCCCTTGCTTTGTCTAGAATCTTATTGATGGCTTAAGATATAAATCAATGCTTATAGCAGAGGCCTTAGGAGGTCTGTGATTTTTAAGAAACATGGGGGCAGGTTTTGGATGTGTGTCAAAGTTATTTATATAACTAAAAGATTTTGAACTAATTTTTAAAACCTTTAATCTGACTTGCTGGAAGAACTGTTGTTGGAGATGCTCCAGTTTTTCTTGTTTTCATTCTGCTGAAAGACCTTTGGGACAAACCTACTTGTTTGGTCACTTGGTAAATTTTGAGATTAATGAGGCAATTTGATTACTCCCTGTAACAAGGGCATAACAATGTAAAATTAGCAGGCTTCCTTTCAAGTCACAGATGCTTTGGAACAACCATTTCCTGATGGGCAATTTGATCTGGTGTGGTCCATGGAGAGTGGTGAACACATGCCTGACAAAGCAAAGGTTCTTTGCGTCTTTAATAGTTCCATCTCAATAAGTTCTTTTCAATGCCTTTAGTTTTGACTTGGAAGCCAGTTTATGCCTGAAATTTCTTTCCAAATCTATGTTGGATTTCAACTCTGTCTGTCTGTCTCTCTCTGAATGGCAGTTTGTTAATGAGTTGGCTCGAGTTACAGCTCCAGGAGCCACGATAATAATAGTAACATGGTGTCATAGGGATCTGGCTCCTACTGAGGAATCTTTGCAGCCGTGGGAGAAAGAACTTTTGAACAAGATATGTGATTCCTTTTATCTTCCTGCATGGTGTTCAACTGCTGAATATGTCAAATTACTGCAGTCCCTCTCTCTCCAGGTAATTTCCAATCTAATAATTTTAGCACCACATACTTCACCACAATTGTCTTACATGACAAATTGTGAGCAGTGGAGAAAAAAATAGTAGATTCATATAATACTGACAGATAACCAATCACAATCTACCATATAAGATAATTGTGTCAAAATATGAATGTGAAGTACTGTTGTTGCCAACCTATTTGGGTACGACAAGAAGAGCATGGAACACTAGTATTGGAGCCCAAAACATTTATTTAACTCTTCAAATTAAGGCTAAAGTTGATAAGAAAACAAAATACTTTCAAACCTACTTTTGAGTTCTCGTATTGATCAAGTTGCAACTTGCATGTACCTTTAACAGCTCATTTAAAGTTGTATCTGGTCATTGAAAAACTTCAATTATGTACATGTGAGGACGATAAATTTCCTAGTTAATTTGTCTTGGCAGGATATTAAGGCTGAAGATTGGTCTCAGTATGTTGCCCCGTTTTGGCCGGCTGTGATTTGGTCAGCATTGACATGGAAGGGCTTCACATCACTGTTGCGAAGTGGTAAGCTTGACAATTCTTGTGGCAGTTAAAATTTAGAGCAACAATAGACAAAAAATTTATAAATTTTTTTTTACAACTCACTAAGTCATAAATTATGATAGAAGTAACAACACTTAAGTATATCACTGACATTTCTTTTATTATATATAAATAACTGTAAAACATAATTGGTACTCGAAAACACCATTGCTTATTAACAGTTTGAAACTTTTACTAACAAGGCTGGCTCTAATACCAGTTTATTGAAATTTGGGATTAACAAAAGCACATTTGCACAAAATAATTAATAAACACAAGATAACGAATAGTTAAAATGTTTTAACCGACTTTATGTTTACATCCACGAGTTATGCCATAATATATGTCAAATGATATGGATTACAATCGCTCTCAATACAAACCCAAATCCCAATACACCTAAAACAAACATTGAATAATAACTCACAAACTGTTAAGAGTTTTGTAACTCAATTGATGTTTCTTGGTATTTCTAAAGAAGACATCTAGAGTTTAATTTCCACATTCCCAAGTATTAAATTATATAATTATATTCCACACAAACTCACAAATTTAACACTTTCGTAGACCAAAATTCTAATACACATCATGATGTTCACAACCTAACAAAACAATCAAACTCACAACTAACACATGCAAGAATCTTTCTTCTTTCCACCCAACATAATTATCAAACTACATTTTAAGAAAACTCACTTATATTCTTCTATGAGTTTTCGCCTCTCCCTATATGAAAGAAATTCTTGGGCCAAAGCCATTAAACCTTTATATATATATATATATATATATATATATATATATATATATATATATATATATATTTATATAATTATGTTTTACTACTTATTCTTTGGTGAATAAGGAATATAACATTATTTTTTGATAAGCAGTATCAATTATATTTTATTTTAACACTGAATAGAATTGATTTCCACCCTAAGAAAACTGAAATAATAGTTAACCAATTCAAAATACGTATTTGAGACAATTCCTACCATATAATTTTGCAATATATGTTCTGCCCTTGGTCACTATTTTGTTTTGCTACAAAAAGCGTAAGCTTTCAATTAATCCAATTTTGTAGTTTGTGCCTAAGGGGTAAGCTAAATTTGTGCCTAATTTCGAGTGTATCAGGTTGGAAAACCATAAAAGGAGCACTGGCAATGCCATTGATGATAGAAGGATTTAAGAAGGATCTAATTAAATTTGCTATCATTACATGCCGAAAGTCGGAATAAGTTTACATAGGAAGCAAGATGCACCTGCATGAATAAGGTTTGGCACAGATGCTACGACACTTTTTGGTTGTTTCAAAGGGTGTATCTGTTTGGCCTTATAACCCTACTTGAACAGTGTTTCTTTCTGTTCAGCCTTTTCTTCTCTATTCTGTAATTGGGTCCCCAGCTGAGGAGGGCCAGTACATAATTTACTAACTGCATTACTGCCATTTCCCTCCATTCTGGATTTCATGATGTGCATCATTTTTCTCTTGCATTTTTCACAACTGTAGTTAGTTACATTAAGCTGTATAATTATCACAGTACTTCTTTCATCTGCTCTCTCTTTCTATCTCTGAAGATTTTTTTTTTTTTTGTTCTCTTGTGGGGTTAGCTAGTTATTGACATATTGAATTTATGAACCCAAATTTTTCTTTCTAAGCTGCATTGGTTGCATGCCTATGCAATAATTTCTAGCTCAAGTTTGGAAAATAGCGAACATTATTGTTGCACATAACTATACATACAACTGAAATCATGTTTTGAAAACATGATTTCAGCTATCTCCCGTGTACATAATGTGCAACTATAATCATTCAATGGAAAAATGCCCACAAAGTTCAACTTGCATTCTTGTTTTTGACAACCTTCTTTATTGGTGCAAATTGCTTGTGAGTTGTGGCATTCCTTTACTTGGAACGTTCTTCACAATGCTCACTAAACTGCGACATGTGTTTCTCCTATTTATTTATTTATTTTTTCTAAAATTATGCTATTTGGCAAAAAAATGCATGCATTTTGTCTTTGTTAGTATATTGAGGGAATATTGATAGAAGGGGTCTATTTGGTATAAGCACAATAATTAATAGTTCAAGGGGTCTAAATGCAACAATATAAAAGTTTAGAGGATGTTAATGCAATTCACCACAAAATAAACTCTTAAAGGATTGAATTAAAAACAAGTCAAAATTAAAGGTTCTAATATATAATTTATTAGTCTCAAATAAACAAAATAAGCTCATATTATAAGCTTATTTTATTAAATGTTTAATAAATCTCAACACTAAGAACCAAACCACAATGACGTTAAACCAATAATTCTAAAGAAAGGGGCTCAAACTTTGTTTAATATTCAACCTAATCTTGTAACCTTCTATCAAGTTCTTTAACTTTCAACTTTATTCGATTCACTCCCTTCATCATTGCTAGTCAAAATCGTGCCATTAGACTCCTCATAAACGATGTATTTTTAATTTTCACTGATTTTCAATACCGAAAAATCATTTTTTTGTATTTAATTTTTGGTTTTAAAATATAATATTTTTTCATTTTTACTCTCTCTCTCTCTCTCTCTCTCTCTCTCTCTCTCTCTCTCTCTCTCTCTCTCTCTCTCTCTCTCTCTCTCTCTCTCTCTCTCTCCTTGAAGACAATCTTCCTCAATGTACCCATTTGTGAATTATGTAGACACCTTTATTAAAAGCGACAATAAAGAGATTTGTGGCAAGACCTAAAAGGTTGTTGAGGAGGAGTAAAACCCATCCGGGAGGAGCATCGTTGGTTAAAATGGCGTTGTTAGGATCAAGAACACTATATTTGTTTCTAGTCATAGTTATATCAAGGCACTTTAAATTGTAGCAGTAGTGATCTCTAAAGCTTATACCGGAGCTAAATCCAAAGTGGAGCATATCCGACATACAATGCTTATTTGCTTGATAATTAGGTTGGATTCAGTGAGAGGTGTGGATTTAGGAGTTAAGGATTGTAGGAAAAGTGTGATCAAGAAGATGAATGCGTTGTCGAAGTTGGTGAACACGATTGTCTCTAGCAAACAAATTTTAGGTGTGGTTGATGAAGTTTTCAACTTCAAAATTGGTGAAATTGTGTATAGATCTATGTATTTGGTTGAAGTTAGTAATAGATATTTTTTTTATAAAAAATTTTGGTTGAATCCACCATCATTTTGCTAGGTTTATTTGTAACCACAATATATATATATATATATATATATCTTTTTATTTTATTTTTATGGGAGTGTCTAAAGATAATGAATTTTGATTTTTTTGTGAAATTTTAGAATTGTGTGTAGAAGTTTTGTATTTAGATTGAATTCTTTTGTTAATGGTTTTATTTTTAATAGGTTTGATTTTTCTATCCCCTAAAATTGAAGCCTTATCCAAATAATTTTCAATCTTAAAAAAAAAAAAAAATCCAAAATAAGAATTTCATTTTTTTAGAGTACAAGATGTTTACAAATATTAAATCTTTTAGAGGTGAAGATCTTTAAAAATGCAATGCAAGCAAGACTTTTACTCAGTTTCCCCCCTTCTTTTCTTTCTTCTTTCATTTTTTTTTTTTAAATATATCAATTTCTATTTTTTCCCCCCAATTATTAGCATTAGTATTATTATTATTTATTAAATTTAAGAACTTCAAAAATAAATGATTGAATTGAATAAAAATAAAAGTTAAAGAACTAAATTGAACAAATAAAAAATTATTGCACTGAATTCTATATTAAACAAAATTAGAGCATATAATATATGATTTAACTAAAAGAAAAATCATTCATCTTTCTCACAATTATTTCACAACTTTTGTACTTTTAGACTTTTTATTTTTATTTTTGGTAAATTTGTACTCGAACCAACAAGATTTTAGTTTTTACTTTTTACCATATTCCGGTTGTTGTACATAAAACGCTGAAATGGCATTCACATTTGTGCCCAATTCATTATACAATGGGAAATTCCAAAAACGCCAAGAACCTGTATCCTAGTCTAAATTATCATTGTAGATCGGTCCAGCTATTGCCCGTGGGCCTGTAATGGCCACACAAGTGGAGACCATTTGTAAAAGACAATAAAGCAGTGCTACCATAGAGTTTACAAGCTTTTTATTGTTTTTATTTGAGTTCGGCCTCACTCGATTTTTTTACGAATCAATATGATTGAAAATTTACAACATTAGCATATGTGCATATATATATATATATATATATATATATATATATATATATGTAGGGTCACAATTTGCAGCCCAAGCCCAAAATGTATGGAGTTTTGGCCCAATGAGCCCAATACAATAAATTTGTAGAGAATGGGTCAATGAACTAGGTCCTAATGAGCTGGACAACGGCTAGTATTGAATTGCATGACGATCTAACACAAATAAAGGATGTTGATATCAATAGACTTTCAGTCCGAGGAGGTTAAACCTGTATATAATGATCACTCTTGGATATCAGAATGATTTAGATTGATATAATATTTTTTTCTCTCTCTTTTCCGATCCCCTTCTCATGGAGGGTCTCTCACATTATATAACTCCTTTTGGGTCATTTTGATCCTACACTTGTTGATCATCTGAGTCCCTACTTGAGTGCCCGTCCCATTAGACACCATTTTCAGCCTTCTGTGAGTTGTGGTAGCTAAGACAGCACTGTTTAGAGGTCTTCTCCACATAAATGCGGCCGGAAACGTAGTTGCAATGCATTTAATGCAGTGGTAGCAACTTTTCCTTAAATATTTTGAGTTTCCTTCTTTCTCGTATGTTCATGGGGCACATTCCTATCGCTAGAGCCTTTTGGAGGGTCACTCTAATTGCTAGAGTACGCACTTGGGCTACATTCGTTGTATCCAAGGAGGGATTCCTCCTCGGATCATCTTCCATTCATTCCCTGCTTATGAGACTTTAACTGGGAATCCCTTAACAACTATTTGCTCCTCCTCGGACTTGTCAATGTCCCGGATAAAGCCCAAAACCCAATATATGATCTTGGGCCCTTACCCCTACAATATATATTTGTATTTATAGACTTTCTCAAAATACAAATCCACACTATGAGTAACATTGTAGCTTATTCTTTGGAATCTATACAATATGTCATCAATATTTATTTTAATTGGTAAAATTTTTTATAATCAAATAATGAACTTTTGTTTGAATCTTGTTTATACTAAAAATTTATTCATATATTAATTTGATGATAAAAGATAATAATTATAGAACATGCGTTATAAATTCAAATCATAATATGTTGATTAAAACCAAATTGATATCAATTTAAATTACTTATTCCAAAAAATGATAAAATTTTAGAAATTTAACCCAGTTAATTAAGTTACCTTCAAGCAACACACACCTAAGTTTTTGGCTATATAAAAATAAAGCTACTATGAAGCTCACATCACATTATATGAATATAGTGTAAACAACATGCACCCTGACCAATAAAAAGTCAAACACATTCATGGAAAGTATGAAGGAGAGAAAAAAGAAACGAGAAAGTCTGGTACCACAACTTGTGCCACAACTCGCTCATGTGGCAAGTTTTGGTTGGTGGAAGGGTGACGGTGGGTCCATGTGGGGAAACTCTTCCACCAACCACAACTCACCACATGGGCGAGTTGTGGCACCAGAACTACTCAAAAGAAACACTGCACGCTAGGCAAAAAGTGACTATGAGGGACCATATGTGAATAAAAATTATTATCATCAAAGGTGCCTCTTGTTATCTATACTACTATCTAAGGAGCTTCCCCTATTTGGATTCCACATTTTTTTTTGTTCAAAAATGCCCTTACACCCTTATATTTAAGTAGCGATAAAACTAAACAACAATCTGGTAAAAATACAACTTTAACTCCCATCAAAACATTGCATAAAAATAGGGTCAATCTACTATAAATTTTCAAATTACTTTATTTACTTATAAATAGGGGTGTCCATTCGGCCCGCGGACTTGCCCAACCTGGCCATCCCGCTCGCGTTTGACCGGCCACCACTTGATTCGACAACTCCGGCGACCGGATGCGGGTTCTGATTTCTCTAACCCGACCCCAGCGGGTAGGTTGTCGGGTTTTCATTTCCAAACCAGAGAAACTAGACCCGAACCAAAGCTTTAACATTTCCGGTGATATATTAAGCATTCTAGAACAAATCTGATGAGATCTCGTCGAGATTGGGTCCAGATCCTTCGAGATCCGGCGAGATCTCGCCGTTATCCGATGAAATCTAGGCCAGATCTCGACGGATCCGGCCAGATTTCAGTCTGATCTCGACGGATTTGGCCAGATCTCGGCGAATCCGACCAGATTTTGGACCTGGTGACAAAACTCGAGACCGACTCGATACAACCCGAAACTGACGAGACCCAAACCGAAAAATACGACTAGATAGTTCGGGTTGGTTTTGGGTAATATTTTCACCCACCCGAGTCATTCAGATCGAGTCTGGGTTGGGCACAAACCCGACATGGCTCGACCCGTGGACAACCCTACTTATAAATTAGATTTTCAAAATAAAAATTATATATATAAAATAAAAACACGGTTTCTTTAAAAAATTGAAAAAAAAAAGTTTCATCGCAATCGCTACTGTAGATTTTCAAATTATATTATCCACTTATAAATTAAATTCAAAAAATAAAAAATTATATATATAAAATAAAAACACTGGTTTTTTTTTTAAATTAAAAAAAAAAAAAAAAAAACTCATCGCTCGCGTGAAGCATGTGTGACGAGGCTAGAAACATATTATCATTTTTATCAAGGGAATGGAAATGAGAAACGTTTAAATTAAAGGATTCAATTTATAATATATTTTTAATGAAATACAATTTGTAATTTATCTTTATTTATATTTTTGAATATACACATTACCCTCAAATGTACACTGTATGTTACAACCTAATCCACTCTTTTTACATGTATATGTTTGTTTTTCAAAAAAGAAAAGATAATTGGCCAATATTGCATAAAATGATATGTTGAGTGTACTATAGTTTGCCTCACATTTCTTTAAAAGTCAATTTGGATTTTGAGTGAAGTTTCTTGTGTGACTTTGTGTTAGCAGACCATTCTCTCACCCCTGTTTGTGAAATGTGTGTCTGTTTCTAAAAAAAAAAAAAGAAAAAAGAAATTAATATGTGTGTGTTTGTTTCTAAAAAAAAGAGTAATTGTCTAATATTTATCTCTCCCTAAAAAATTTCTATATTGGTTTTTTAGTGAAGTTTGTATTGTGTCTTTATATTAAAACTCCATTTTCTTCCTCCTGTGTGTGGACTAAAATAGGTCTATCTTTTTTATATATAACATGAACAAAATTAACTTTACAAGTATAATATATGTGTTTTAGAAATTAAAGTAACTTGTATTTTTCTACGCTAAACTATAGGGTACTTTATTTCTACCTTTTTTTTTACGTAAAGTTTTAGCCTTTAAACCCTGTCACTTATTTCGTAAAATTTTGCAGTTATGATACTTATATATTGTCTCCTTCTTGTTATGCTTAAGGTCTCCAGAGGATGAGGGAGAATTTAACTATGATGAGAAAAGTGAAAAGGGACTGTCACGATGGGGAGAGATTCGACCCGAATGAATCACGTGTGGACATGGAACAATGCAATCGTCAATTGATTTGTTGAATAAGAGGGTTGAAGTGGTGTCCCATTTGGGGAGACTTAAAGAGCAGTTACAAGCCTGCTTATGCAAAGAGAGAGAGAAAGATTAGTTCAACCCCATCATACTTAATTATATGGGTCACACCATTGACTATTAAAAATTCTCTGATAAGGACAAAGTCAAGTTATATACATGGGTCCTTCAATCATTTCATTGTAAAATACAGAACGACCTAAAGGTTTCAGAAGCTTAAAGTGAAATTTTCAAAGCCAGATTCGGCCAGATTTCGGCCCCGGTGATAAAACCCGAGACCGACCCGATACAACCAGAAACCGACAAGAATCGAACCGAAAAATCCGACTAGATAGTACGGGTCAGTTTTGGGTCATATTTTCACCCACACGAGAAATTCAGGTCGAGTCAGGGATGGGTACAAACCCGACCTGGCCCGACCCGTGGACAGCCCTACTTATAAATTCGATTTTCAAAATCAAAATTATATATATAAAATGAAAACACGCTTTTTTTTTTTTTTTAATTCAAAACAAAAAGCTTCATTGCAAGCACTACTGCTGATTTTCAAATTACTTTATCCACTTATAAATTAAATTCTCAAAATAAAAAATTATATATATAAAATAAAAACACAGGTTTTTAAAAAGAAATTAAAAAAAAAAAAGCCATATAACTCGCGCGAAGCGCATGTGATGTGGCTAATAACATATTATCCTTTTCATCAAGGGAATGGACATGAGAAATGTTTAAATTAGGGGATTCAATTTATATATTTTTTTTAATGAAATACAATTTGTAATTTATCTTTATTTTTAGTTTTATTTTTATTTTTGAATATACACATTACCCTCAAATGTACACTGTATGTTACAACCTCATTCACTCTTTTTTACATGTATATGTTTATTTTTCAAAAAAGAAAAGATAGTTGGCCAATATTGCTTAAAATGATATGTTGAGTGTGCTATAGTTTGCCTCACATTTCTTTAAAAGTCACTTTGGATTTTGAGTGAAGTTTCTTTTGTGATTTTGTGTTAGAAGACCATTCTTTCTCCCATGTTTGTGACATGTGTGTCTGTTTCTAAAAAAAAGAAAAAAGAAATTAAAATATGTGTGTTTGTTTCTAAAAAAAAGAATAATTGTCTAATATTTATCTCTCCTTAAAAAATTTCTATATTGGTTTTTTAGTGAAGTTCGTATTGTGTCTTTATATTAAAACTCCATTTTCTCCCTCCTGTGTGTGGACTAAAATAGGTCTTTCTTTTATATATATAACATGAACAAAATTACCTTTACATGTATAACAAGTGCGTTTTAGAAATTTGAGTAAATTATATTTTTCCACGCTAAACTATAGGGTACTTTATTTTTCTTTTTCTTTTTTACTTAAAATTTTGGCCGTAAGACCCTGTCACTAATTTTGTAAAATAGTGCTGTTATGATACTTATATATTGTCTTCTTCTTCTGATGCTCAATGGTTGCAAAGGATAAGGGAGAATTTAACTATGATGAGAAAAGTGAAAAGGGACCGTCTCGATGGGGAGAGATTCGACCGGAGTGGATCATGTGTGGACATGGAACAATGCAATCTCCAGTTGATTTGTTGAATAAGAGGGTTGAAGTGGTATCGCATTTGGGGTGAGTTAAGAGGAGTTACAAGCCCGCTTATGCAAATAGAGAGAGAAAGATTAGTTCAACCCCATCATACTTAATTATATGGGTCACACTATTGACTATTAAACATTCTCTAATAAGGACAAAGTCAAGTTATATACATGGGTCCTTCAATCATTTCATTGTAAAATACAGAACGACCTAAAGGTTTCAGAAGCTTAAAGTGAAATTTTCAAAGCCAGATTCGGCCAGATTTCGGCCCCGGTGATAAAACCCAAGACCGACTCGATACAACCAGAAACCGACAAGAACCGAACCGAAAAATCCGACCAGATAGTACGGGTCAGTTTTGGGTCATATTTTCACCCACACGAGAAATTCAAGTCGAGTCAGGGATGGGTACAAACCCGACCTGGCCCGACCCGTGGATAGCCCTACTTATAAATTCGATTTTCAAAATCAAAATTATATATATAAAATGAAAACACGCTTTTTTTTTTTAATTCAAAACAAAAAGCTTCATTGCACGGACTACTGCTGATTTTCAAATTACTTTATCCACTTATAAATTAAATTCTCAAAATAAAAAATTATATATATAAAATAAAAACACAGGTTTTTAAAAAGAAATTAAAAAAAAAAAGCCATATAACTCGCGCGAAGCGCATGTGATGTGGCTAATAACATATTATCCTTTTCATCAAGGGAATGGACATGAGAAATGTTTAAATTAGGGGAATCAATTTATAATTTTTTTTTAATGAAATACAATTTGTAATTTATCTTTATTATTATTTTTATTTTTGAATATACACATTACCCTCAAATGTACACTGTATGATACAACCTCATTCACTCTTTTTTACATGTATATGTTTATTTTTCAAAAAAGAAAAGATAGTTGGCCAATATTGCTTAAAATGATATGTTGAGTGTGCTATAGTTTGCCTCACATTTCTTTAAAAGTCACTTTGGATTTTGAGTGAAGTTTCTTTTGTGATTTTGTGTTAGAAGACCATTCTTTCTCCCATGTTTGTGACATGTGTGTCTATTTCTAAAAAAAAGAAAAAACAAAATTAAAATATGTGTGTTTGTTTCTAAAAAAAAGAATAATTGTCTAATATTTATCTCTCCTTAAAAAATTTCTATATTGGTTTTTTAGTGAAGTTCGTATTGTGTCTTTATATTAAAACTCCATTTTCTCCCTCCCGTGTGTGGACTAAAATAGGTCTTTCTTTTTATATATATAACATGAACAAAATTACCTTTACATGTATAACAAGTGCGTTTTAGAAATTTGAGTAAATTATATTTTTCCACGCTAAACTATAGGGTACTTTATTTTTCTTTTTCCTTTTTACTTAAAATTTTGGCCGTAAGACCCTGTCACTAATTTCGTAAAATAGTGCTGTTATGATACTTATATATTGTCTTCTTCTTGTGATGCTCAATGGTTGCAAAGGATAAGGGAGAATTTAACTATGATGAGAAAAGTGAAAAGGGACCGTCTCGATGGGGAGAGATTCGACCGGAGTGGATCATGTGTGGACATGGAACAATGCAATCTCCAATTGATTTGTTAAATAAGAGGGTTGAAGTGGTATCGCATTAGGGGTGAGTTAAGAGGAATTACAAGCCCGCTTATGCAAATAGAGAGAGAAAGATTAGTTCAACCCCATCATACTTAATTATATGGGTCACACTATTGACTATTAAACATTCTCTAATAAGGACAAAGTCAAGTTATATACATGGGTCCTTCAATCATTTCATTGTAAAATACAGGCTGACCCAAAGGTTCCAGATGCCTAAGGCGAAATTTTCAAAGCCAGATTTCGGCCCCAGTGATAAAACCCGAGACCGACACAATACAACCCAAAACCGACAAGACTCGAACCGAAAAATCCGACCAGATAGTACGAGTTAGTTTCGGGTCATATTTTCACCCACTAGACTCATTCAGGTCGGGTCGGGGTTGGGTACAAACCCGACCCGGCCCTACCCGTGAACAGAGCTACTTATAAATTAGATTTTAAAAATAAAAATTATATATAGAAAATAAAAACGCGGTTTTGTTTTTTATTAAAAACAAAAAGCTTCATCGCACACGCTACTATTGATTTTCAAATTAATTTATCCATTTAAAAATAAAATCTCAAAATAAAAAATTATATATATAAAATAAAAACACAAATTTTTTAAAAGAAGAAAAAAAAAAAAAAAAAAGCCTCATTACTCACACAAAGCGCGTGTGATGTGGCTAGTAACATATTATCCTTTTTATCAAGGAATGGAAATGAGAAACATTTAAATTAGGGGATTCAATTTATAATTGTTTTTTTAATGAAATACAATTTGTAATTTATCTTTATTATTATTTTTATTTTCGAATATACACATTACCCTCAAATGTACACTGTATGATACAATCTCATTCACTCTTTTTTACATGTATATGTTTATTTTTCAAAAAAGAAAAGATAGTTGGCCAATATTGCTTAAAATGATATGTTGACTGTACTATAGTTTGCCTCACATTTCTTTAAAAGTCACTTTGGATTTTGAGTGAAGTTTCTTTTGTGACTTTGTGTTAGAAGACCATTCTCTCTCCCTTGTTTCTGACATGTGTGTCTGTTTCCAAAAAAAAGAAAAATGAAATTAACATGTGTGTTTTTGTTTCTAAAAAAGAGAGTAACTGTCTAATATTTATCTCTCCTTAAATAATTTCTATATTGGTTTTTTAGTGAAGTTTGTATTGTGTCTTTATATTAAAACTCCATTTTCTCTCTCCTGCGTGTGGACTAAAATAGGTCTTTCTTTTATATATATAACACGAACAAAATTACCTTTACATGTATAATAAGTGCGTTTTAAAAATTTGAGTAAATTATATTTTTCTACGCTAAACTATAGGGTACTTTATTTCTACTTTTTTTTTTTACTTAAAATTTTTGCTGTTAGACCCTGTCACTTATTTCGTAAAATTGTGCTGTTATGATACTTATATATTGCCTTCTTCTTGTTATGCTCAATGGTTGCAGAGGATAAGGGAGAATTTAACTATGATGAGAAAAGTGAAAAGGGACCATCTCGATGGGGAGAGATTCGACCCGAATGGATCACGTGTGGACATGGAACAATGCAATCGTCAATTGATTTGTTGAATAAGAGGGTTGAAGTGGTGTCCCATTTGGGGAGACTTAAAGAGCAGTTACAAGCCCCCTTATGCAAAGAGAGAGAGAAAGATTAGTTCAACCCCATCATACTTAATTATATGAGTCACACCATTGACTATTAAACATTCTCTAATAAGGACAAAGTCAAGTTATATACATGGGTCCTTCAATCATTTCATTGTTAAATACATGTCGACCCAAAAGTTTCAGATAGCTAAGGTGAAATTTTCAAAGCCAGATTTGGCCAGATTTCGGCCCCGGTGATAAAACCTGAGACTGACCTGATATAACCCGAAACCGACGAGAATCGAACCGAAAAATCCGACCAGATAGTACGGGTCAGTTTTGGGTCATATTTTCACCGACCCGAGACATTCAGGTCGAGTCGGGGATGGGTACAAACCCGACCTGGCCCGACCCGTGGACAGCCCTATTTATAAATTCGATTTTCAAAATCAAAATTATATATATAAAATGAAAACACGGTTTTTTTTTTTAATTAAAAACAAAAAGCTTAATTGCATGCAATACTGCTGATTTTCAAATTACTTTATCCACTTATAAATTAAATTCTCAAAATAAAAAATTATATATATAAAATAAAAACATAGGTTTTTAAAAAGAAATTTAAAAAAAAAAAAGACTCATAACTCGCGCGAAGCGCGTGTGATGTGGCTAATAACATATTATCATTTTCGTTAAGGGAATGGAAATGAGAAACGTTTAAATTGGGGGATTCAATTTATAATTGTTTTTTAATGAAATACAATTTGTAATTTATCTTTATTATTATTTTTATTTTTGAATATACACATTACCCTCAAATGTACATTGTATGATACAACCTCATTCACTCTTTTTTACATGTATATGTTTATTTTTCAAAAAAGAAAAGATAGTTGGCCAATATTGCTTAAAATGATATGTGAGTGTACTATAGTTTGCCTCACATTTCTTTAAAAGTCACTTTGGATTTCGAGTGAAGTTTCTTTTGTGACTTTGTGTTAGAAGACCATTCTCTCTCCCTTGTTTCTGACATGTGTGTCTGTTTCTAAAAAAAAGAAAAAAGCAATTAAAATATGTGTGTTTGTTTCTAAAAAAAAGAGTAATTGTCTAATATTTATCTCTCCTTAAAAAATTTCTATATTGGTTTTTTAGTGAAGTTTGTATTGTGTCTTTATATTAAAACTCCATTTTCTCCCTCCTGTGTGTGGACTAAAATAGGTCTTTCTTTTATATATATAACACGAACAAAATTACCTTTACATGTATAATAAGTGCATTTTAGAAATTTGTGTAAATTATATTTTTTTACGCTAAACTATAGGGTACTTTATTTCTACGTTTTCTTTTTACCTAAAGTTTTTGCCGGTAGACATTGTCACTTATTTCGGAAAATTGTACTACTATGATACTTACATATTGTCTCCTTCCTGTTATGCTAATGGTTGCAGAGGATGAGGGAGAATTTAACTATGATGAGGAAAGTGAAAAGGGACCGTCTCGATGGGGAGAGATTCGACCCGAATGGATCATGTGAGGACATGGAAAAACGCAATCTCCAATTGATTTGTTGAATAAGAGGGTTGAAGTGGTATCACATTTGGGGTGAGTTAAGAGGAGTTACAAGCCCGCTTATGCAAAGAGAGAGAGAAAGATTAGTTCAACCCCATCATACTTAATTATATGGGTCACACCATTGACTATTAAACATTCTCAAATGAGGACAAAGCCAAGTTATATACATGGGTCCTTCAATCATTTCATTGTTAAATATAGGCCAACCCAAAGGTTTCAGATGCCTAAGGCGAAATTTACAAAGCCAGATTTCGGCCCTGGTGATAAAACCCGAGACTGACACGATACAACCCGAAACCGACGGGACTCGAACCGAAAAATCTGACCAGATAGTACGAGTTAGTTTCGAGTCATATTTTCACCCACTCGACTCATTCAGGTCGAGTCGGGGTTGGGTACAAACCCGACCCAGCCCGACCTGTGGATAGAGCTACTTATAAATTAGATTTTCAAAATAAAAATTATATATAGAAAATAAAAACACGATTTTTTTTTTCATTAAAAACAAAAAGCTTCATCACACGCGCTACTGTTGATTTTCAAATTACTTTATCTACTTATAATTTAAATCTCAAAATAAAAAATTATATATAAAAAATAAAAACACAAGTTTTTTAATGAAAAAAAAAAAAAAAGCCTCATCACTCACACGAAGCGCATGTGATGTGGCTAGTAACATATTATCCTTTTTATCAAGGAATGGAAATGAGAAACGTTTAAATTAGGGGATTCAATTTATAATTGTTTTTTAATGAAATATAATTTGTAATTTATCTTTATCTTTATTTTTATTTTTGAATATACACATTACCCTCAAATGAACACTGTATGATACAACCTCATTCACTCTTTTTTACATGTATATGTTTATTTTTCAAAAAAGAAAAGATAGTTGGCCAATATTGCTTAAAATGATATGTTGAGTGTACTATAGTTTGCCTCACATTTCTTTAAAAGTCACTTTGGATTTTGAGTGAAGTTTCTTTTGTGACTTAGTGTTAGAAGACCATTCTCTCTCCATTGTTTCTGACATGTGTGTCTGTTTCCAAAAAAAAGAAAAATGAAATTAACATGTGTGTGTTTGTTTCTAAAAAAGAGAGTAATTGTCTAATATTTATCTCTCCTTAAATAATTTCTATATTGGTTTTTTAGGGAAGTTTGTATTGTGTCTTTATATTAAAACTCCATTTTCTCTCTCCTGTGTGTGGACTAAAATAGGTCTTTCTTTATATATATAACACGAACAAAATTACCTTTACATGTATAATAAGTGCGTTTTAGAAATTTGAGTAAATTATATTTTTCTACGCTAAACTGTAGGGTACTTTATTTCTACTTTTTTTTTTTACTTAAAGTTTTTGCCGTTAGACCTTGTCACTTATTTCGTAAAATTGTGTTGTTATGATACTTATATATTGTCTTCTTCTTGTTATGCTCAATGGTTGCAGAGGATACGGGAGAATTTAACTATGATGAGAAAAGTGAAAAGGGACCGTCTCGATGGGGAGAGATTCGACCCGAATGGATCATGTGTGGACATGGAACAATGCAATCTCCAATTGATTTGTTGAATAAGAGAGTTGAAGTGGTATCACATTTGGGGTGAGTTAAGAGGAGTTATAAGCCCGCTTATGCAAAGAGAGAGAGAGAAAAATTAGTTCAACCCCATCATACTTAATTATATGGGTCACACCATTGACTATTAAACACTCTCTAATAACGACAAAGTCAAGTTATATAAATGGGTCCTTCAATCATTTCATTGTTAAATATAGGCCGACCCAAAGGTTTCGGATGCCTAAGACGAAATTTTCAAAGCCAGATTCGGCCATGTTTCGTCCCCGGTTATAAAACCCGAGACCGACCGGATACAACCCAATATCAATGAGACCCAAACCGAAAAATCCGACAAGATAGTACGGGTCGGTTTCGGGTCATATTTTCACCCACCTGAGTCATTCAGGTCGAGTCGGGGTTGGGTACAAACTCGACCCGTGGACGGCCCTACTTATAAATTAGATTTTCAAAATAAAAATTATATATAGAAAATAAAACACTGTTTTTTTTAATTAAAAACAAAAACTACATCGCACGTGGTACTGTTGATTTTCAAATTACTTTATCCACTTATAAATTAAATCTCAAAATAAAAAATTATATATAAAAAATAAAAACACAAGTTTTTTAAAAGAAATTAAAAAAAAAAAAAAAAAAAGGCCTCATCACTCGCACGAAGCGCTTGTGATGTGGCTAGTAACATATTATCCTTTTTATCAAGGGAACGGAAATGAGAAACGTTTAAATTAGGGGATTCAATTAATAAGTTTTTTTAATGAAATACAATTTGTAATTTATCTTTATTTTTAGTTTTATTTTTATTTTTGAATATACACATTACCCTAAAATGTACACTGTATGTTACAACCTCATTCACTCTTTTTTACATGTATATGTTTGTTTTTCAAAAAAGAAAAGATAGTTGGCCAATATTGCTTAAAATGATATGTTGAGTGTACTATAGTTTGCCTCACATTTCTTTAAAAGTCACATTGGATTTTGTGTGAAGTTTCTTTTGTGACTTTGTGTTAGAAGACCATTCTCTCTCCCTTGTTTCTGACACGTGTGTTTGTTTCTAAAAAAAAGAAAAAAGAAATTAACTTGTGTGTGTTTGTTTCTAAAAAAGAGAGTAGTTGTCTAATATTTATCTCTCCTTAAATAATTTCTATATTGGTTTTTTTAGTAAAGTTTGTATTGTGTCTTTATATTAAAACTCCATTTTCTCTCTCCTGTGTGTGGACTAAAATAGGTCTTTCTTTCATATATATAACATGAACAAAATTACCTTTACATGTATAATTAGTGCGTTTTAGAAATTTGAGTAAATTATATTTTTCCATGCTAAACTACGGGGTACTTTATTTTTCTTTTTTACTTAAAATTTTTGCCGTTAGACCCTGTCACTAATTTCGTAAAATAGTGCTGTTATGATACTTATATATTGTCTTCTTCTTGTGATGCTCAATGGTTGCAAAGGATAAGGGAGAATTTAACTATGATGAGAAAAGTGAAAAGGGACCGTGTCGATGGGGAGAGATTCGACTGGAGTGGATCATATGTGGACATGGAACAATGCAATCTCCAATTGATTTGTTGAATAAGAGGGTTGAAGTGGTATCGCATTTGGGGTGAGTTAAGAGGAGTTACAAGCCCGCTTATGCAAATAGTGAGAGAAAGATTAGTTCAACCCCATCGTACTTAATTATATGGGTCACACCATTGACTATTAAACATTCTCTAATAAGGACAAAGTCAAGTTATATACATGGGTCTTTCAATCATTTCATTGTTAAATACAGGCCGACCCAAAGGTTTCAGATGCCTAAGGCGAAATTATCAAAGCCAGATTCGGCCAGATTTCAGCCTTGGTGAGAAAACCCGAGACCGACCCAATACAACCCGAAACCGATGAAACCTGAACCGAAAAATCCGACCACATAGTAGGGGTCGGTTTTGGGTCATATTTTCACCCAACCATGTCATTCAGGTCGAGTCGGGGTTGGGTACAAACCCGACCTGGCTCGACCCGTGGACAGCCTTACTTATAAATTAGATTTTCAAAATAAAAATGATATATATAAATTAAAAACACGGTTTTTTTTTTAATTAAAAACAAAAAGCTTCATCGTACGCGGTACTGTTGATTTTCAAATTACTTTATCCACTTATAAATTAAATTATCAAAATAAAAAATTATATATATATAAAATAAAAACATAGGTTTTTTAAAAGAAATTAAAAAAAAAAAAAAAAAAAAGCCTCATCACTCGCGCGAAGTGCGTGTGATGTGGCTAGTAACATATTATCCTTTTTATTATGGGAATGGAAATGAGAAACGTTTAAATTAGGGGATTCAATTTATAATTTTTTTTTAATGAAATACAATTTGTAATTTATCTTTATTTTTATTTTTATTTTTTAATATACACATTACCCTAAAATGTACACTGTATGTTACAACCTCATTCACTCTTTTTTACATGTATATGTTTGTTTTTCAAAAAAGAAAAGATAGTTGGCCAATATTGCTTAAAATGATATGTTGAGTGTACTATAGTTTGCCTCACATTTCTTTAAAAGTCACTTTGGATTTTGAGTGAAGTTTCTCTTGTGACTTTGTGTTTGAAGACCATTCTCTCTCCCTAGTTTGTGACATGTGTGTCGGTTTCTATAAAAAAAGAAAAAGAAATTAACATATGTGTGTTTGTTTTTAAAAAAGAGAGTAATTGTCTAATATTTATCTCTCCTTAAATAATTTCTATATTGGTTTTTTTAGTGAAGTTTGTATTGTGTCTTTATATTAAAACTCCATTTTCTCTCTCCTGTGTGTGGACTAAAATAGGTCTTTCTTTCATATATATAACATGAACAAAATTACCTTTGCATGTATAATAAGTGCGTTTTAGAAATTTGAGTAAATTATATTTTTCTACGCTAAACTATAGGGTACTTTATTTCTACTTTTTTGTTTTTACTTAAAGTTTTTGCCGTTAGACATTGTCACTTATTTCATAAAATTGTGCTGTTATGATACTTATATATTGTCTTCTTCTTGTTATTCTTAATGGTTGCAAAGGATGAGGGAGAATTTAACTATGATGAGAAAAGAGAAACGGGACCGTCTCGATGGAGAGAGATTCGACCGGAATGGATCATGTTTAGACATGGAACAATGCAATCTCCAATTGATTTGTTGAATAAGAAGGTTGAAGTGGTATTGCATTTGGGGTGAGTTAAGAGGTGTTACAAGCCCGCTTATGCAAATAGAGAGATAAATATTAGTTCAACCCCATCATACTTAATTATATGGGTCACACCATTGACTATTAAACATTCTCTAATAAGGACAAAGTCAAGTTATATACATGGGTCCTTCAATCATTTCATTGTTAAATTCATGCCGACCTAAAGGTTTCAGGTGCCTAAGGCGAAATTTTCAAAGCCAGATTCGGCCAGATTTCGGCCCCGGTGATAAAACCCCAGGCCGACCTGATACAACCCAAAACCGATGAGACTCGAACCAAAAAATCCGACCAGATAGTATGGGTTGATTTCGGGTCATATTTTCACCCACCCGAGTCATTCAGGTCGAGTCGGGGTTAAGTATAAACCCGACCTGGCCCGACCCGTCCTAACAACCTTACTTATATAGTAAATTTTCAAAATAAAAATGATATATATAAATTAAAAACATGGTTTTTTTTTTAATTAAAAACAAATAGCTTCATCGCACGTGGTACTGTTGATTTTCAAATTACTTTATCCATTTATAAATTAAATTCTCAAAATAAAAAATTATATATATATATATATATAAAAATAAAAACACAGGTTTTTTAAAAGAAATTAAAAAAAAAAAAAAAAAAAAGCCTCATCACTCGCGCGAATTGCGTGTGATGTGGCTAGTAACATATTATCCTTTTTATCAAGGGAATGGAAATGAGAATCGTTTAAATTAGGGGATTCAATTTATAATTGTTTTTTAATGAAATAAAATTTGTAATTTATCTTTATTTTTATTTTTTAATATACACATTACCCTCAAAATGTACACTGTATGTTACAACCTCATTCACTCTTTTTTACGTGTATATATTTATTTTTCAAAAAAGAAAAGATAATTGGCCAATATTGCTTAAAATGATATGTTGTGTGTATTATAGTTTGCCTCACATTTCTTTAAAAGTCACTTTGGATTTTGAGTGAAGTTTCTTTTGTGACTTTGTGTTAGAAGACCATTCTCTCTCCCTTGTTTCTGACATGTGTGTCTGTTTCTAAAAAAAAGAAAAAAGAAATTAACATGTGTGTGCTTGTTACTAAAAAAGAGTGTAATTGTCTAATATTTATCTCTCCTTAAATAATTTCTATATTGGTTTTTTAGTGAAGTTTGTATTGTGTCTTTATATTAAAACTCCATTTTCTCTCGCCTGCGTGTGGACTAAATAGGTCTTTCTTTTATATGTATAATATGAACAAAATTACCTTTACATGTATAATAAGTGCGTTTTAGAAATTTGAGTAAATTATATTTTTCTACGCTAAACTATAGGGTACTTTGTTTCTACTTTTTTTTTTTACTTAAATGTTTTTTTTCCGTTAGATCCTTTCACTTATTTCGTAAAATTGTGCTGTTATGATACTTATATATTGTATTCTTCTTGTTATGCTCAATGGTTGCAAAGGATAAGGGAGAATTTAACTATGATGAGAAAAGTGAAGAGGGACCATCTCGATGGGGAGAGATTCGACCGGAATGGATCATGTGTGGACATGGAACAATGCAATCTCCAATTGATTTGTTGAATAAGAGGGTTGAAGTGGTATCGCATTTGGGGTGAGTTAAGAGGAGTTACAAGCCCGCTTATACAAATAGAGAGAGAAAGATTAGTTCAACCCCATCATACTTAATTATATGGGTCACACCATTGACTATTAAACATTCTCTAGTAAGGACAAAGTCATGTTATTTACATGGGTCCTTCAATCATTTCATTGTTAAATACAGGCCGACCCAAAGGTTTCAAATGTCGAAGGCGAAATTTTCAAAGCCATCTATCGGCCAGATCTCGGCCCCGATGATAAAACCCGAAACCAACGAGACCCGAACTGAAAAATCCGACCAGATAGTACGGGTCGGTTTCGGGTCATATTTTCACCCACTCGAGTCATTCAGGTCGAGTTGGGGTTGGGTACAAACCCGACCCGGCTCGACCCGTGGACAGCCTTACTTATAAATTAGTTTTTCAAAAAAAACACGGTTTTTTTTTAATTAAAAACAAAAAGCTTTATCGCACGCGATACTGTTGATTTTCAAATTACTTTATCCATTTATAAATTAAATTCTCAAAATAAAAAATTATATATATATATAAAATAAAAACATAGGTGTTTTAAAAGAAATTAAAAAAAAAAAAAAAAAAAAAAAAAAAAGCCTCATCACTCGCGCAAAGTATGTGTGATGTGGCTAGTAACATATTATCCTTTTTCTCAAGGGAATCGAAATGAGAAACGTTTAAATTAGGGGATTCAATTTATAATTGTTTTTTAATGAAATACAATTTGTAATTTATCTTTATTTTTATTTTTTAATATACACATTACCCTCAAAATGTACTATGTATGTTACAACCTCATTCACTCTTTTTTACGTGTATATATTTGTTTTTCAAAAAAGATAAGATAATTGGCCAATATTGCTTAAAATGATATGTTGAGTGTACTATAGTTTGCTTCACATTTCTTTAAAAGTCACTTTGGATTTTGAGTGAAGTTTCTTGTGTGACTTTGTGTTAGAAGACCATTCTCTCTCCCTTGTTTGTGCCATGTGTGTCTGTTTCTAAAAAAAAAGAAAAAAGAAATTAACATGTGTGTGTTTGTTCCTAAAAAAAAGAGTAATTGTCTAATATTTATCTCTCCTTAAAAAATTTCTATATTGGTTTTTTAGTGAAGTTTGTATTGTGTCTTTATATTAAAACTCCATTTTCTCTCTCCTGTGTGTGGACTAAAATAGGTCTTTCTTTTATATATATAACATGAACAAAATTACCTTTACATGTATAATAAATGCGTTTTAGAAATTTGAGTAAATTGTATTTTTCCACGCTAAATTATAGGGTACTTTATTTCTACCTTTTTTTTTTTACTTAAAGTTTTTGCCGTTAGACCCTGTCACTTATTTCATAAAATTGTGTTGTGATGATACTTATATAGTCTCCTTCTTGTTATGCTTAATGGTTGTAGAGGATAAGGGAGAATTTAACTATGATTTGAAAAGTGAAAAGGGACCGTCTTGATGGGGAGAGATTCGACCTGAATGGAGCATGTGTGGACATGGAACAATGCATTCTCCAATTGATTTGTTGAATAAGAGGGTTGAATTGGTGTCCCATTTGGGGGGACGTAAGAGGAGTTACAAGCCCGCTTATGCAAAGAGAGAGAGAAACATTTGTTCAACCCCATCATACTTAATTATATGGGTCACACCATTGACTATTAAACATTCTCTATTGAGGACAAAGTCAAGATATATACATGGGTCCTTCAATCATTTCATTGTTAAATACAGGCCAGCCCAAAGGTTTCACGTGCACCTTAGTTACGAGGAAGTTGAAACTCGTTGTTGCGGTGATGGAGACACAGGCGATGAAAGCGGTGGAGGACGGTGTGCTGAAGAAGGGCATAGCAGAGTTCTACGACAAGTCGTCTGGCGTGTGGGAGGACATATGGGGGGACCACATGCACCATGGGTTCTATGACCCAGATTCGACTGTAGATGTTTCGGGTCATCGGGTCGCCCAGATCCGTATGATCGATGAAGCGCTCCGATTCGCAAGGGTTTCGGGTCGGTTCCTCTCAGTCATTCACTCACTCACTCTTATGCAATCAGCTAGGAGCTTGCTCCAACTTTTAAAATCAATTTTCAAAGCTAATGTTAGTACATACTGGTGACTATTTTTTTTTGTTTTTTTTTGAGAAGACAGTGAATCAGTGATGACCATGTTGGTGTTTGTGTTTCCCATGCATCATGCGCATGCAGTGGGGCCTTTTTCATTTGGCTCATGACTCATGAGCATGTAGTAGTTCTAAGTTCATTAAAAAGTTAAATAGGAAAAGTAACTAATTTTTTTGACAGATTTTTATATTTTTTGTAAAAGTGATATTAAATTTTTTTTAAAATGATTTATGAATAAGGGTCATACTAACGGACACTCGTTAACAATCCATTCTAGGAAAGTTTTGATATCACTTTTATAGGAAATAAAAAAAGTTGTCAAAATATTAATTGTTTTTTTTCTTTTCCCATAAAAATTTTCTTTAACTGAATTCTTAACTAGTGCCCTAAAGACACTCATTAGTATTTCCCTATGAATAAATATGTGTGTTCACTGTTCAACCAAGTGTTTGCATCTGATGATAGCCAGAAAATAGAAAAAAAGGAGATGCTTTTTAATGGAAGTGTACGTTCATAGGTAAGTAGGTCAGGTGTGTGGGTATTTTTTGACATCACTTGTTAACATTCTATTTAAGGAAAGTTTTGACATGCACTTTTATGGGAAATGAAAAAAGCTGTTAAAACATTAATTGTTTATTTTATTTTCTCTTAAAAATTTTCTTTAATTGAATTTTTAACCAATACCTTAAGGGTACTTGTTAGCATTTTTTTATGAATAAATATATGTATTCACTGTTCAACCAAGTGTTTGCATCTGATGATAGCCAGAAAATACAAGATAAAGAGATGCTTTTTGATGGAAGTGTACGTTCATAGGTAAGTAGGTTAGGTGTGTGGCTATTTTTTGAGTTTGTGAAGAACGTGATAAATGCATGGTACATACGTTCAATAACAGTAGCATTTATGGCAGACAGGGGATTGTATAGACACAGGAAGGAGAGTCATGTCATGAAAAATTATAAGTTTATTTGCAAAGGTTTTGTAAATTGATATGATACCGATTATACTAAGGAATTCAAATAATATTATGCCGTAGTGACACTAATTTTATTCAATGTCACATTAAATTGTAAATTCTTCTGCAGTAATAATTTTAACATTTTCTTTTATCAAATTATTGTGGTCACTTCCTTTCCCATTTTATGTGAGCTTGACTAAAATCCAAATTTGGCTATAGCTGATGTCGTGCTCCCTGAAAAATCATGTTCCTTGTTTTTCTTTTCTTTTCTTTCCTTCTTTCATTCCTTAAAAGGAACAAAACAAGACAACTATTTACACCATTTCAGTTTGACATTGCTTCTAAATCGGTCTATTGACTATAAAAACTTGTAAATACACTATCGAATATTACAATAATGTCAATATTTCCTTTCAATAAACATCTGTTTAGAACACTGCCACTAATCCACCTAAAAATGACATTTTGAATTGAAAAGAAAAATAATGTTGTTCACAATGTTGAGGGTCTAAATTGTAAGTTTTATAATTTGAGAGACTAATTTAGAAGCTATACCAAACTTATATGTGTAAATTACATGTCACTCTTTCATTTTTTTTTTTCACTCTAAATTCATTTGCTACCTTGTTGTCCATATTCTGTCTTTTTTTTTTTGTGGGAAATTTAAGTTGTTCTTGCCAACTCCTGACTACTTAACTTAGATGAGTTGGAGATCTTTGAGAGAGAGAGAGAGAGAGAGGAATGTAGGTCTGCTTTATTAACATTGATGATGCCCTAAGGTTTTCTCCACAAAAACAGTGATTGGATATGTTTGATTCTTCCTGCATACATGATAAATTGGGAGCATTCTTCATGAATTTGCTCAGACCGAAGATGTGGAAGAAAGAACTAAATAGAGATTATTATATAAGAAAATTTGCATTGGCACTTGACAAAACAAGCTTGTATTATATATAGGAACCATTTCATCAATTTGTAATTTGTAAAGCTCCTATTAATACTTCTAGTTGTTGCCAATGAATTTTAGCTTAAGTGGCACCTCCTCCCTTTATAAGTTTCAAGTGGAGGGTAAGGATGTGGATTTAAGACTCTTCGGATGTATGTGTAACTTACCAATTATAAAAATAATAATACTTTTGGTTGTTTAAATATGCCTGAAGCCTGTATGACTGCTAATTTTTGTCAATGTACGTACTTCTCAGCCTTTTGCATAATGCGGGTTTAGAGACCTTATAAGTTATTTCAGTTTATTTTTCTTTTCTGAGTTTGATAATGCAGTAGAGTTTATTTTCATGTAATTAATTCATCTCTGGTAATTAGAGGTTGTTTAATTGTTGGTGCACTGGAGTTTTTCTGTTCACACCTTTCTTTGTACTTCTAAATGTGCTTGTGCTCATGTTTGTGAATGAAAAGATGGACTCTCAACAGCTTCTTGTTTCTTCTGAATTGGTTTGCACTTTGCAGAGGACCCAACAAAAAGGCCAAAAAGTGTAGTTGATGTTGGATGTGGGATAGGAGGTAGCTCTAGATACATAGCAAGTAAATTCGGGGCCAAATGCCAAGGTATCACTCTCAGTCCTGTCCAGGCCCAAAGAGCCAATGCTCTTGCTGCTGCTCAAGGACTATCCGACAAGGTAAATGCAAACTCTATTCGTTTTTCAGACATTCAGCTTATCATTCATATATTGTGTTGTAAAAGCAGAAGCTTTAATACCAATTTGTTGAGAATAGCGGAAGCATGAATATCTATTTATTGTGTGTGTATCCAAATAACAGTGGGTTCATGCAAAATAGAAATAGAACGACAAATGAAACAATCACACGGGAACACAAAGATTTATGTGGTTCGGCTTTTGACCTACGTCCACGGGCGGCGTTGAGGAGAAAGTTTCACTAACAAAAGAAAGAGATTACAAAGGTGGTACCAAAACACTCTCACAAAACCCAAACCCCAAATACACCTAAAAGAGCTCTCAATCACCAGAAGCATGTGACTAGAGAAAACCTAAATTTCTCTCTCAAAACAAAGCACGGCTTAGAACTCTAAATAATATGCGGCTGCCCTTTGATCACTTATCAATCAATTGCCGCATGACAAACATATTTATACGAAATATAAGTCAGCTGGGTATATATAGCAGAGATGTGGGCCTTTTGTCGTGGAGTACAATACAAACTCCTAGAAGTAGAATTGCTTAAGTCGGCAAAACATAGTCCTATTAGTAGTAGGACTTGGTCAATTCCTTTGACCAAATTAAAAGCCACATAACAACATATTGGTAAAGATGATTACCAAATACATACTCATAAGGTTTGGAATATTAATTTTTTGTCTCTTTATCAGTTTCTGAACAGTCAGTCCCTTGCTTTGTCTAGAGTCTTATTGATGGCTTAAGATATAAATCAATGCTTATAGCAGGCCTTAGGAGGTCTGTGATTTTTAAGAAACATGGGGTCAGGTTTTGGATGCGTGTCAAAGTTATAATTTATATAACTAAAAGTTTTTGATCTAATTTTAAATTAAAACCTTTAATCTGACTTGCTGGAAGAAATGTTGGTGGAGATGCTCCGGTTTTTCTTGTTTTCATTCTGCTGAAAGACCTTTGGGACAAACCTACTTGTTTGGTCACTTGGAAAATTTTAGATTAATGAGGCAATTTGATTACTCCCCGTAACAAGGGCATAACAATGTAAAATTAGCAGGCTTCCTTTCAAGTCGCAGATGCTTTGGAACAACCATTTCCTGATGGGCAATTTGATCTGGCGTGGTCCATGGAGAGTGGTGAACACATGCCTGACAAAGCAAAGGTTCTTTGTGTCTTTAATAGTCCCATCTCAACAAGTTCTTTTCAATGCCTTTAGTTTTGACTTGGAAAACTGAAGCCAGTTTAAGTTTGAAATTTCTTTTCAAATTTATGTTGGATTTCAACTCTGCTTGTCTATCTCTCTCTGGATGGCAGTTTGTTAATGAGTTGGCTCGAGTTACAGCCCCAGGAGGCACGATAATAATAGTAACATGGTGTCATAGGGATCTGGCTCCTACTGAGGAATCTTTGCAGCCGTGGGAGAAAGAACTTTTGAACAAGATATGTGATTCCTTTTATCTTCCTGCGTGGTGTTCAACTGCTGAATATGTCAAATTACTGCAGTCCCTCTCTCTCCAGGTAATTTCCAGTCTAATAATTCTAGCATCACACACTTTACCACAATTGTCCTACATGACAAATTGTGATCAGTGGAGAAAAAATAGTAGGTTCATATATTATTGACAGAGAGCCAATCACAATCTACCATATAAGATAATTGTGTCAAAATGTGAATGTGAAGTACTAGCACTATTGTTGCCAGCCTAACTGGGTACGACAAGAAGAGCATGGAACACTAGTAGGGAGCCCAAAACATTTATTTAACTCTTCGAATCAAGGCTAAAGAAAACAAAATACTTTCAAACCTACTTTTGAGTTCTCGTATTGATAACTTGCAAGTACCTTTGACAGCTCATTTAAAGTTGTATTTTTTCATTGAAAAACCTCAATTATGTACATGTGAGGACAATAAATTTCCTAGTTTGTCTTGGCAGGATATTAAGGCTGAAGATTGGTCTCAGTATGTTGCCCCGTTTTGGCCGGCTGTGATTCGGTCTGCATTGACATGGAAGGGCCTCATATCACTGTTGCGAAGTGGTAAGCTTGACAGTTCTTGTGGCAGTTAAAATTTAGAGCAACAATAGACACAAAATTTATAAAAATATTTTTTACAACTCACTAAATCATAAATTATGATAAGAGTAACAACACTTTCACTTGAGCGTATCACTAACATTTCTTTTATTATATATAAATAATTATAAAACAGAATTGGTACTCGAAAACACCACTGCTTATTAACAATTTGAAACTTTTACTAACAAAGCTGGCTCTAATACCAGTTTATTGGAATTTGGGATTAACAAAAGCACATTTGCACAAAATAAGAAATAAAAATATTAACACAAGATAACAAATAGTTAAAATGTTTTAACCAACTTTATGCTTACATCCACGAGTTATGCCATAATCTATGTCAAATGATATGGATTACAATCGCTCTCAATACAAACCCAAATCCCAATACACCTAAAACAAACATTGAATAATAACTCACAAACTATTAAGAGTTTTGTAACTCAATTGATGTTTATTAATGTTTCTAAAGAAGACATCTAGAGTTTAATTTCCACACTCCCAAGTATTAAATTATATAATTATATTCCACACTAACTCACAAATTTAACACTTTCATAGACCAAAATTCTAATACACATCATGATGTTTACAACCTAACAAAACAAACAAACTCACAACTAACACATGCAAGAATCTTTCTTCTTTCCACCCAACATAATTATCAAACTATATTTTAAGAAAACTCACTTTTATTCTTCTATGAGTTTTCGCCTCTCCCTATATGAAAGAAATTCTTGGACCAAATCCATTAAACCTTTATATATATATATATATATATATATATATATATATATATAATTATGTTTTACTACTTTTCTTCGGTGAATAAGGAATATAACATAATTTTTTGATAAGCAGTATCAGTTATATTTTACTTTAACAGTGAATAGAATTGATTTCCACCCTAAGAAAACTGAAATAATAGTTAACCAATTCAAAATACGTATTTGAGACAATTCCTACCATATAATTTTGCAATATGTGTTCTGCCCTTGGTCACTATTTTGTTTTGCTACAAAAAGCGTAAGCTTTCAGTTAATCCAATCTTGTAGTTTGTGCCTAAGGGGTAAGCTAAATTTGTGCCTAATTTCGAGTGTTTCAGGATGGAAAACCATAAAAGGAGCACTGGCAATGCCATTGATGATAAAAGGATTTAAGAAGGATCTAATTAAATTTGCTATCATTACATGCCGAAAGCCGGAATAAGTATAAACAGGAAGCAAGATGCACTTGCATGAATAAGGTTTGGCACAGATGCTACAACCCTTTTTTGTTGTTTCAAAGGGTGTATCTGTTTGGCCTTATAACCCTACTTGAATAGTGTTTCTTTCTGTTTTGCCTTTTCTTCTGTTCTGTAATTGGGTCCCCAGCTGAGGAGGGCCAATACATAATTTACTAATTGCATTATTGCCATTTCCCTCCATTTTGGATTTCATGATGTTCATCATTTTTCTCTTGCATTTTTCACAACTGTTGTCAATTACATTAAGCTGTATAATTATCACAATACTTCTTTCATTTGCTCTCTCTTTCTATCTCTGAAGTTTTTTTTTTTTTTTTTTTTTTTTTCTTTTTTTTTTTTCTTTTTCTTGCGGGGTTAACTAGTTATTGACATATTGAATTTATGAACCCAAATTTTTTTTCTAAGCTGCATTGGTTGCATGCCTATGCAATAATTTCCAGCTCAAGTTTGGGAAATAGCGAACATTATTGTTGCACATAACTATACATACAACTGAAATTGTGTTTTGAAAACATGATTTCAACTATGTCCCGTGTACATAATGTGCAACTATCTTCATTCAATGGAAAAATGCCCACAAAGTTCAACTTGCTTTCTTGTTTTTGACAATCTTCTTTATTGGTGCAAATTGCTTGTGAGTTGTGGCATTCCTTCTCTTGGAACGTTTTTCACAATGCTCACTAAACTGCGACGTGTTTTTGTTTCAAAATCGTGGGTTTATCATTATCATTTAGTATTTTCATTATAAATTTTGTGGAGAAAAAATGATAATAATATTTCCATTATCATTTTTAAAAAATAAATTATGAAGAAGAGAAAAGAAAAAAAGAAAAGCATCCTTCCCCCCTCCCCCCCCCCCTCCCCCAAAAGAAAAAGGTAAAATACTACTACGCACTCTATTATACACATTCTGAATAGCATTTTTTTTTTTTAAATGAACTAACAATCCTCAAAAGAAGTACCTAGAAACTCTACATCATGAAGAGTGGGAGATACTTCCCAAGAGGGATCAAGATAGCTTTTTGCCGGGGCATCAAAACGAATTTTGGAATATCCATCAATAATAATTTTGATTATTCCTGCAATAATTGCCAAGTTAAGAGCCCAAGCAATTGCCCTTGCCTCTGCTGCCACGTTGCTACTGCTACATGCAGGATCCCCTCACAAATGCGCCTTCTGAGTTTCGACAAATAGCAGCAACACATGCCTTTTTGTCCTGAATTGTAGCATCAACATAAATCTTCAAATAATCTGGTATCTCTTGGATTTTGGAGGGGGTAATATACTCAACTGATGTTAATGGAAGCTTTTGGTTACTTTGAAAGGCAATTCATCCAAGTTTGAAGTTGCTGCCATTATGCAGGACCTGGTTTCCCAATTTCCATCACACCCATTATCATGGCTACATAATGAGTATAATGCTCCTTAGGAGCTTGCAGTTCTGCCTCATCAACAGTTGGGGATATTGCAAATTTAATAAGATCAATAGAGATGCTCCATTGTTGCAAATCAAACTGCCCATGCCACCACGCATTTGGCAAATAAATGGACACAAATTTCTTCTGCAACATTACCTCTAAAGTGTAGTAAGAGTCCAACCACAGAGCAACATTTGTGGCAAAGGCTTCTTGTATCAGCCAGACCCTACTTGGAATCCATGATGGAAATTGCTTGTTCAATTATGTTGCTGCTATCATTCAACATCCGATGACTAATTAGTATAGCACTAAAATGCAACATCCTAGCAAACAATGCTCAGTGTTAACCATTTGGTCTTGCTCCCAACGACTAGTAATTGTGCAAAGCACCTTCCGGGGCAATAGTTCAATACAACTGGCTAAAAGTGCCAAGTCAGATCAGAAAAAGAATAAAACCCTTGCACATAATTATCTTTGACGAAAAATTTAAAATTGTGAATTACCGAAAAGAAGGAATATCATAGATACTGATGAATGTTTTTATGGTTCCATCTAACCAAAAGAATGAAAACCACTAATACTATGCTTTCACTTAATCATAAGACTACAAGGTCAAGGCAGATGGCAGAGAAAACATAAAAGAGGGGTAATTTCCAATCTCTCAGTTAAGCAGGAGTGAATCAATATTTCGTTTTCCATCTGGACCTTTTGTGTACCATGATGACACGTAATCTCCATAAACAACTTCACGGTACCGGGGAGAAGCTCCATTGACAAGCTCAGAAGAAGGGGATATTTTCACTGCCTTGGCAGGATCATGAAATGTGGCAACTGAGAGTCGCGCTTGAGTGGCATTAGTTACAGCCCTATGTACAGCACTCCTATACTTCCCATTGGTTATAATCTGCAGGTAAAGAAGAAATATCATGATGTTACTGGCTACAGAAACAATGCCCAAAAGAGACTTCTAAGCCTACAGAATGACCAAAAAATGCATTGTCAGTTTTTCAAGTGATGACAACACTTCTCCAAGAGAATGGTGCTGCTGACAAAATTTTGACATGCTACCACACAACCATGTATATAATGCCAAGATCTCATATACTTAACAGTAATAAGTGATACTTCTGATAACCTAAATTTTATCTAACAACACCAGGTTTAATGATCAGCAAGCTTCACACATGTTTACAACATGGACAACCAGACTAAGCTACAAACAACTAATCCCTATCGAATATTACAACACTTTGTTCTGAGTATTTCTTACATTCTTACACAAAAATCACCTATATCTGTCTTCTTGCCTAACAAATTTTCATTAAGATGTCCTTACGAAGATCCTGTTCTCTTGCTTTGTACTCTAGTCTTGCAATAAAGCAAAGTCCAGAAACAGTCAGACCTGATCATGTGAGAGTACTTAAGTTGGATTAAGCTTATGCATGGATGAAGGAAGATAGACATCCAAACATCTATGTGTTTGGAAGCAGTTTTTTGTTGATTGCTTATTTGTTGAAAGTTGGTTAAAGTATAGTTGTATCAAGAAGAAGTGAGATTTTAAAAAAAACTGTACATAAGCAAATAAGCTAATAGAAAAAAGTTGTGGCAAACAGGAGGGTTCTTTAGGGTAACTCTACTGTTGTTTTCTTAAAATCTTGATCATTCATGGTGAATGAGTCAGTGGTTTACATTTTTGTCACCTTATCTGCATCAAAAAAAACATTGACTACCACTAGTTTTGCTATCTATCTATATCACTGATGACATAGCAAATTTTAAATCACTCATCTAATGATTATAAATTTATGAACATGTCATCTACATCTAAAAAAAACATTGATTAGTACCATTTTTTCATTTATCCATATTCGATGTTGTAACAAATTTTAAAGGCTTAAATATGTGTGTGGAGCTCTCTCCTGGAGGCTTGAACCTCGGCTCTTACCACTCACATCCCACAAAGTACTTATACTTGTGAAATTATCACCGCACCAGGGTTCTTGATGGTTGGTCCCAAAAAGTTAGTAAATGAGCTATTTTAGTTCCTGAAGTTTAAAATGGCCACTTTTAGTTCATTGCATGATGTGGCCAAACTAAAACTGACACGTCATCACTCAATAGGAACTAAAGGTGATCACTTTTGTTGTGGTAAGGACTAAAATCCATCACTTGCTCATGAGTGAATGTTAAGAAATTTAAGAATCATTTACCCATTCAACAACAATGAATTCTTTAAAAAAAAAAACAACAACAACAACATAAGTGATGGACAAATGAGCAATGCAACAGTAACTAAAAAAGCAGAGCCAGAGATAAACTGTACAAAACGGACACAAAAGATAAATAAGATACCTCGGTTTGATCGGCCAAGATGACAAGAATGGCGTCAGACAAAGGATCAACGGTGATCCATTGATCATCCTTGAGAACTTCAAGTCCTCCGACGTCGTCTTGGACGAGAAGCGTGATGGCACCCATATCGGAATGAGGTTGCAGACCCAAAGTGAGGTCTGGCTGAGGACACGGTGGGTAATAGCTGATAGTAATGTTCTGGTACAACTCACCCACAGCTTCTTCTATGTACGACCCTCTAAGCCCAAGACTCTCAGAGATCAAACCCATGAGCTTCTGAGCCAAACCCTTCATTTCATCGCTGTAGCTCGCCACGGTTTCTCTGTAGTTTTCAGGGAAGTGGGGCCAGCGAGATGGGTCTCGACGAGAGAGAGGGAGAGTGTGGTGGTCGAAGTAGTCTCGCCAGTCCAAAACGACGGCGTCGTTTTCATCGCTGAGGAGCATTCGGGAGCCGTAGCCTTGGGAAGCGAAGGAGTGAGCGTCGCACGAGTAGGTGAGCTTGTCGTCGATGGAGGATTGGTTGAAGAAGGTGAGGCCTGTGGTTTTGATTTGGCGGAGGAGCTCGGTGGGGACGCCGTGGTTGGTGACGTGAAAGGCTCCGTAGTCTGTGCAGGCTTGAGCGATTGTGGAGCGGATTGAGGGGAGGTGGGTCGGGTTGAATTCCAATAGGTCGATGGTGGGGATGGTGGTGGTGGCGGTGGCGGTGGACGAGTGGTGGTGAGGGCGGTTATGTGGAGGTTGGATGTATTGAGGTGGGATCTGTGAAAGTTTGGCTTCGGCGATGGCTTGAACTGTCACCATGGGCTCGCCACCTACTTCCATTTCCATTTCAATTGAATTTACCACAACGAAATGATGCGATGTATACACAACAGACCGACAAACTGAGAGACAGCGAGAGGATGACGATGCAAATGAATTTACTCTTTGAAGAACCGTGTGCCAATTTTTTTTTTTGGGTCGGAAATTGCAAATTACATCCAAAATTTCAGAATTTAAATTTACGGGTTTGATATTTTTTGAATTTTACATTTAGACGTTTCGGAAATTGAATTTTATACTCTAAATTTTGAGTTGTTTGTATTTTTGAGATGTAAAATTTAAATATTTCTAAAATTTATGGAGTAAAATAAAAATATTGAAATGTTAAAATCTAAAGATTAGAATTTAAACATCTCAAAATTTTAAAGGTATAATTTATAATTTATCATTTTTTATTCTATTTTGGGAAAATAAATTATACTTCTATTTTGGCTTTAAAGTTTGAGTAAAATTTTATCTTCTTCCCTTAAATCTCGAGACTGTTCATTTTTTATCTACCAAGTTTGCGTATGTTTTCAAAATTATCATTCAATCCATGTCCATAACTGACATAGCATTGATAAAATCTCCTTAAAGTTTCCTACAATACATCATGCCAATTTATCATTACAAAATAAATATTTTTTCAAATAAATAGAAAAAACCCAAATATCTAACAAAGAAAATGTGCGGCTAAAATGTTGAGGACTTATTTTTATATCTTCACAAGTAGAGGACCTGCACAATCTTGCTTCTCTCAAGGAAAAATGCAGTGTTGGATTAACTCTTCCAAATTGCTTGGATGCCTAGGGGCTAGGATGCGCAGAAGAGATTGGTTCATTGAAGTGTTCTATAAAGTAATTCCCAATGCGGCAATGTTCCTTCTGTTTGTCAGCCATTCACCTTGCTCAATTTTGGTTGCCTCTATGAAATGTCTTCTCCTTATTCTAACAGTTACTAGACGGAAAACTAAAAATTTTTTGTCACTATCCTTCGGCCACAACGTCTTTACTTCCACATTTTTTCTAGTCTCAACAGCCATTGCCCATTTGTCCAATACTTTGTTGCAATTTGCAAGTAGGCCTTAAGCAGAGGCAGAACTACATCTGGGGAGGGCATCCCCCAACCCAACTTTTCAAAATTTATCCTTAAATTTAGCTAAAATTTTCACAAAAATATATGGATGACCCCCCTCCAAAATTTTCAGATTTCTCAATTCTCATATCACCTTTTTAAATGGTTTAAATTTTTATATTTGTTATTACTTTGGCCCATCATTCCTGAAATTCTAGTTCCACCCCTAGCCTCGGTCATGAAATTCTTTGTTGCATATCAGTAAGGCCACCTATATGGCTTGAATCCTTGAGCATAGCTGAAATGAGGGGATGCCAACTTGGTTTTTGAGTCTTTGACCCAAGCTTGCTTAACAATCAAACAGTTTCTAGCGTCTCTAAAGTCTAATCCAAGCTGCCTCGAACCTAAAATTTTTTTAAGCACAAACTCTTTTCCCTTGTTGGATTCCAGTACAATGGGACAGTGATCAGAAGTCACTGTAGCCAAATGATTAATGCAATGCTAGCATTTGGAAACATGATCCTCCATTTTGCATTGCAAATCCCCATATCCAAGCGTTCTTTTTTTGTATTTCCTATCCCATCTTTTGTTCCACCATGTATATTTGTTACTAATAATTCCTATCCCCTGCTCAAACATGAATTATGACATTGACATCCCATTATAAGAAGAACTAGCTCAGCATCCCCAAATTTGTCACTCTAATTAAGTAAGCAATTGAAGCCTCAAATTATAACACACGCTCAATCAAAATTTGCGAAAGCTGATTTAAGGGCCTCACTCAGGAACACATAATCAGACTGGTGCTTCGCAAATGCGCCACAGTTCCATGCCAAAGTTCTCTTTAGAAAAAAGGGGCTATGGATGAAAAGATGTGTAAGGTTTGGGAAGAAATAAAAATTGAGTGAAACAACAAGATTTGAAAAAAAAAAAAAAAAAAATGGTGGATGGAATGAAATGATCAAAATACAAGTTGGCTACCTGGATATATTGGTTTAGGAAGAAAAAGAAGATATGGGAATGGTAGGTAGTAAGGAGCTTTTATAAAATTCAGAGATTGGGTTGTGATCTCTTGAAAGCGTGCAAAGGCAATTTGACAAATAGTTGGTGTGTAGATACTTGAAAGTTGAACCAATTGGAAAAAGCTCTTCCTGAACTCTTTAATGTCTTCAAGCAATATTTCAACTTATTTTTTAATGTCGATTCAAGTCGGTTGTTGGCATGGTAATTCTCTATCCATTAGCATTTTCTTCTGCTTTTGTTTTTTATTATGAAATAATACTTTTAATCATACAAATTTTATATACTTCATTACCATTTGAAAATTGTGGAACCTGGACAAATCTCTTATCTTTAACTAATTGAACTACACGTCTACACTATGCTAATATATAATCTAATCAGAAAAAATAACCTGCACACACAAAAATAGTAATACTAGTATTTTAAACTGAGTTTATAATACATTACATAATCAGAGTACAACTACAAAAGTTAGGCCCTAGGCACACACAACCAATGTGGGATAAACATCCCTATTTTTTTTTTTAACAATTTCCTATTTGATCTGAACTACATGGGTAACTTAACATAATCAGAGCACTTTATAGTAAATGGATAATATGAAGCATCAAAACAGTATTACGTGAAATTTAGTGTGCGTTTCCAAACGTTTTACGTTTGGTGTTTAAACAGTGGGACCCCCGGCACTGTGCACGTTTTAGCCATTCACTCAGTTTGTCCATCCTTGCGAGACCCACATGTACTTTTTGTGGTATTAATATCACGTTTCAGCCATTGTGCACTGTGCACATCTCAGCATTTATTTGCGTAACAGTTTGTCCATCCTTGCTGGGACCCATGTGTGCATTGTTTAGTCTAGTTTTAAAATTATTTGCTATAATGTTTCAGTTTTCAGCAAAATAAATGGTATTTAAACAAATCCTTAATGATCGAATTATGCTAGGACACAACTTTTGGCATAATTTTGTGCCACAACTCGCCACATGGCGAGTTGTGATTGGTAAGGGTGTATCCCCACATGGCCCACTGACATACCATTATCAATCACAACTCGCCATGTGGCGATTTGTGGCACAAAGTTGTGCCAAAAATTGTGTCCCTAACATAATTCTTAACGATCAATAAAGGCAAAGCCACATGTGAAAGTTCCAGCATCCCGACTTTGTGACCTTTCCAAATTCCATGATTTTCGATTAAGGTCGGTCTAGTGTGAAACTAGATGTTGTGTATACATAAGACCTGGTAATCGTAAGAAATAAGAATATACAGACAGAAGAAGATTTAAAAAAGGAAAAGAAAAGAAAAAGCGGAAAGAATATCTGGGAAGGGAAAATGAAGTACATATAATCTTTAATGTGTTTCTCGTGTAGCACTCTAGGAAAAGAAAAGCATTCATTGAGAGCTTGGAATTGGAATTTGGAATATATAGTTCATAGAAATGTGGATCCACAACAGGCCGAGAAGGTATCTCTTCTCATTAGACTACTCTCTTACGACACGTGCAATGCACTTATACTTATATTGTGAGAGACTAGTCTCATTATTTATCTCTAATCCAACCTCCTAAAACGTAAAATCTTAATGTACCATGATAGCCCTCTCGTAGCAAAAAATTAGGCATGCTTTTAGTCTGCCACTGCCACAGGTTATATCTTAGAGTGCGTTTAAGAATTTTTGTTTTTTTTTTTTTTTTTTCAGCGAATGAACAGTAAAAGTACTGTTCATGCACTGTGCGGGAGACAAATTTTACTGTTCATTCACTGTTTGTGCACTGTTCATGAGACCCACAATCACTTTATTCAGAAAAAAAATTAAAAATGGATCCCACAGTACTATTTACACATTTAAAAATTATTTTGCTACAATATTTTTCAGTTTTCAGTTTTCAGCTGTATCCAAACGGATTAATATCTTTCACCCATTGCCAATTTTTTAGGAAAAGTAAATGTTCGGATATGGACACAATAATTTAGGATTTTTTATTTATAGAAAAAGTAACGTTAGGAGTACAATACTTTTCGCAATTCTTGATTTAGAGCATTCACATCCCAAAATGACATTTTATTCTACTTTATCATCTCAAAAAACTACTTTATTAATTATACAATACTATTTTACAATACTCTAGCATTCCAACCTTTATTTTATAATACAACACATTAAAATAATATTTCTACATAATAAAATAATATATCCTAAAATCATCATCATCTCCAATACAACACATTAGTTACAGTGCTAATGTACCATTCAGCTACAGTGCAATTCTACATGTAAAATTGTACTGTAGCAGTATTGCAAATTTTTTTGCAATACTTGGCTTTTACAAGTTCTGATGGAGTGGGGATTTTGGGCTTAAATGCTAAAAAATGCTTACATTTGGCATTTGGCATTTGGCATTTGGGGTGTGAATGCTCTTAGTAACATAGCTTTCAATGGATAAACTATTGATACTACTTTTATCGTATACTAATCACAACAAGTGATATTAATAGTTGTGAAAATGTCAACATTTTTTTGGTGCATGGTCGATCGCAATCAAAATCAGATTGGATTAAGAAAGGACCCATTCTTATCCACATTCAATCCATTGACAGGTCTTATAAGGCAATGCCAGCAGTAATAATAAAGGTTTTAGCTGATTTTCTTTCTTTCTTTTTAATGGAACAATTGAACATTTCTTTTTATGTTACTTATAACGTTACTTATTTATAGAAAAAGTAACGTTAGGAGTACAATATTTTTCACAATTCTTGATTTAGAGCATTCACATCCCAAAATGACATTTTATTCTACTTTATCATCTCAAAAAACTATTTTCTCAATTATACAATACTATTTTACAATACTCTAACATCCCAACCTTTATTTTACAATACAACACATTAAAATAATATTTCTACACAATAAAATAATATATCTTAAAATCACCATCATTTACAGTACAACACATTAGCTACAGTGCTAATGTACTATTCAGCTATAGTGCAATTCTACATGTAGAATTGCACTGTAGCAGTATTGCAAATTTTTTTACAATACTTGGCTTTTACAAGTTCTGATGGAGTGGGGATTTTGGACTTAAATGCTAAAAAATGCTTACATTTGGCATTTGGCATTTGGGGTGTGAATGCTCTTAGTAACATAGCTTTCAATGGATAAACTATTGATACTATTTTTATCATATACTAATCAAAACCAGCGATATTAATAGTTGTGAAAATGTTAACATTTTTTTGGTGCATGGTCGATCGCAATCAAAATCAGATTGGATTAAGAAAGGACCCATTCTTATCCACATTCAATCCATTGACAGGTCTTATAAGGCAATGCCAGCAGTAATAATAAAGGTTTTAGCTGATTTTCTTTCTTTTTAATGGAACAATTGAACATTTTTTTTGTAATTTATTGTCACAAACCCCCCATCGGTACGAATTTATGAACGCCTTACAGTGTTAGGAAACCTTTTGTCGGACTAGGCAATATATAATAAAGATTATGCCGACATATTTGTCATTGTCACACTTTTTGGAATATATGAATAAAGGAGGGCAGTACTGAAATAATGTTCTACTATGGATGTTGGATGAAAATTAAATCGAGTTCGTTGAGGATTTGGGTGCGTAAAACGTATTTCTCTATTACTGTGTTTGGTGTTTTATGGGGAAAATAAAATCTCAAGAAAAGGGAAAGATTCTTGGAAGGATACGGTTTGTGTTTCCACTTTTCCCCCAAAAGTAAAGCTTAAGATATATCATATCTCTCTCTCTCTCTCTCTCTCTCTCTCTCATTAGTCCATCAAAGATCCGCTGTCATCAAAGTGTTTTTTAATATAATTTCATTCTTCTAATTCTTAAATCTTTACAGTTTTTGGTGCTATATAGAGATCTCATCTTAAATCTTTTGTATGAGGATATTAGCTAGCCTAACCCTTTTTTCTTCTTCTTTCTTTTCAGCTAATAAAAGAAACCTTGATCTGTGATCCGATTATTATAAGGAATTTTTTTTAATCAAATGTCTTTGTGCACGTTGAAAGAGGCTTCAAACGGATTTCACTAATGGAAACAAATAAACAAATATTCTTTAAATTGAAAGTGATTTGGACTTATATAATTTACAATTATTGTTATTAGAGTAAAATATAATTAACATCCTTGAAATTTGAGCTAATGTGCTGCAAACAAATCCCACTTATATTAAGAAGTAACAAAAACAAATATCTTTAGATTGAAACTGATTTGACCCATATAATTTATGATTATTATTATTATGATAAAATATAGTTAACATCCTTGAGATATGGTTTGAACTAATGTCAATCAAGTCCAAAATTTTTTGAAACTGACAAACTTGAACCCTAAACTGTTACTTTTTTTTCCTCTGTCACGGTGATTAGAAACCAAATTAGTCAATTTTGAAAAGTTTTAATCTTGGCTGACATTAATACAAACATAAGGAAATATTAACTACATTTTTACCCTTGTTAATAATCATTAAAAGGTCACAAGTCTTAACCTTGAGAACATGCTTCTCACTCATTAATCAAACAAACACCAACCTTCCTTTCCTAAAAAGCATCTAAAATCCTCACACCCTGTTTGGCATATGCGACTACCGTCACAGAATTTAAAAGGCCAAAATTAGAAAAATAAATAAGAGAGACATGATAAAGTAACTAACTGTATAACGGAAGCAACAGAAAAAGAAAGATAAAGAGAAGACTCAGGGAGAGAGAGACACGGATTGCCTATAGAATTTTTGACCGTCTATATATATTGTCTTTCAATAGGCCAATTATATCCACGTGTTACGATTACGTGGCAACAATACAATTTCCCACATATTATCGATTTTTATTATAGTAGTATATATTTATTTTTCGTAACTGAAAATCGTGGCAAGCAGAAGCCGCCATTTCAAAAAACCCTCACCCCCCTCTGGTTTTTTTCACTTTTTTTTTTTTTTTAGAGAGAGAAAGTGACAGCGAAGGAGAGGAGAGAGTGAGAGAGAGAGAGAGAAAGAGGTGAAAACGACGGAGCTCCTTATGAGATAGAGAGAGAGTCGGAAGCAAACCCTAATCTCTCTCATTGAATGAGGTTCGTTCTATATCTTTCTTTCTCGATGATTCTAGAATACCTCCTGCGGATTTTTGTTCCTTTCCGCCATTTTTGTTTAAAATCTGTTGTTGTAGTTTCTCTGTGCACACAAATAGTCGATTCGTTTCCTTGTTTCAGATTTTTATTTTATTTAAATAAATTGATTTTTTATTTTTTGTTTAGGTTTTGGAGGCGTTTGAAAAGTACAGATTTGTTTTTTTCTTCTTGTGGTTTTTATGGCTATGGTTGCATAATATTGGATTGTAGATAATACAAACTCTGAGCTTCGATTTTCTCTTTTTTTTTTGGATTAAAACTATTTGACTGAAATGTAGAATATGGTTTTAGCTGATATTTTGTTCGATGAAATTCCTAAGAAAAATAATATATGCACAATGTGGCTATTCCTTTACCAATACAACACATATTTTTGGTTATACGCGTTTGTGTGTGTATATATGTAGTGGTTGTAGTGTAAGAATAGATTTGTTCGGCAAGTGCGTATAGGCAATGTGAAAATCGTATTCTAGTATGATATGTGTCGTAACCTTGTAGAAGATGTTTTATGATGTGTGGTTGATTTGAATTATATATTGAAAACAGTATAACTTTTCTAGAGATTGCAGATTCTAATTAGTCAAAGTGGTATTTTTGGGTGATTGGAAATAATCTGATTTTATGTATGTATATTGATTGTTACATTTACAAGACAATTGGTTTTCTCTGTCAGTGTTTTTTTTATAATTTTTTTACCTGTGAAGCATTCAGGTTAGACATATTCTGTGTCGTGATATATTGGGTGGAGATTCTTTTACAAATTTGTGCTTAGATGTTGCCAAAGTTGTTTGAAAGATGAGTTGGTTCTGCCTTTTGCAAGTAAATCATCAGCTTGGTGATGTAATATTTGAGGAAGGTGGTGTTACGCCTCTGCTGAGGATATACCATTAAATTAACTAGGAATGTAGTGACTACTTTAGATGAGAAGCCTGGTGATGCAGTTTAAGGAAATTGCCTCATGGAACTACTTTTTTAGATGCTCAAATACTTCATGAGTTTGTGGTGGGTTTCATGACATGGTAGAAAGTTAAAATTTTGTGACATTTCTTTTCAGGGGTTTTTGTTTATATAATCTTGATTAATGTTCAATAAAAAGAATCATTGGTTTTTTAGAAGAGCTCTGACTGTTTTGTGCTCTGGATTACAATTGTAACATTAGGAAAAAAATCCCTGGGCGCTTCATATTTGAAGAGGGATTGAGTTGACAGATACTTGAATGGATTTTGAGCCTTTTTAGAAATTATATCGTGCATGACTTTTTTTTTTTTTAATTTTCTTTTTAAAGGATTTTCCTTCATAATTGAAAACAATTCTTTGATCTCTAATTTGTTCCCAATGTAAAAATGAAAGTTGCGTCTTGTGTCTTGCGTGTAAAGAGTTGGAAAAAAAAAAAGAAAAGAAGAAGAAGAAGAAGGAAAATCCCCAAAAATCACAAAGTTTGTCCTTCTGACAAATTACACCTTGACTTATTAATTTTACCATTTTAAACCCCAAACTTTGCAAGCCATGACAATCTAAACATTATCCATATCTATTAAAAATCACTAACATAGAACTTATATTTGTTTGTCATTACTTCAACTCTTCTTTATTAAAGCTGGAGGTCTCAAGTTTAATCCACCACACTATTAGTCCATGGGGTTTCCGGGTTTATATATAAAGCTTTTATTTCTCTACCGGGATTGTCCTCTCTCTTTATGGTCTTATGCAGTATCTCCCTCTCTCAAAGTTTCCTCAGTTTTAGTTTTTTGCCTTCCCAATCAATGGGATCTCTTTTTTCTTTTAAAAGTGTCAAAATCTATTAAACTTGTCTCTTTCCTGATGCAGTTTCAGCTAATTTGTCTGTCATAGCAATGCAATTTTGGTGCATTGTCAATGTAGGTCATATTTTGATGATTCAGAATTTTTCCCCCCAACACTAAAATGAAACCAAGGGCAAATGGGGTACCCAGAGCTCAGAAGTCACAGAGTATTCAGGGTGAAAGGCCAAATTGGATTCTCATTGCTGGTGGTGCCTTGTTAAGTGCATTATCAATTCGCCTTGGTTACAAGCTGAAGCAGGCACTTGATGTGAGGCAGCAAGACAATGCTAGTAATAGTTTGAAAGGTCTCATATTATGTATAGCACTTGCAAATTGTCTTTTGAGATGTGCCTACTCCTGGAAGTGGTATCTTGTGTTAAAGCTGCATACATCACCCCTCTCACATAGGGGTGGGTCCAATGTTTCTGAGGTCTACGCCCATGTGAGAGGGGTGTTGTTTGCATCTGTACACAAAATTATAAATCCTGCTCCTGACTATGAAAGTTGTTTACTAATCAGGTAACGGGAAATCCTCTGACAGAAGGAAGGCTGCTGGCTCCCGTTTGCATTCTAACGTGTATTCGTTTACGCAAGAAGATGATGGCTGCTTCAATTGCATTTCAGGTGTGACTTTGTGCTTTAGTTATATTTTTAACTTTATGAAAATTAAAGATAAGTTTTAAGTTCCATATCAAACACTTGATGGTGATTTAAGTCTGTCTCTTGACATGGCAACACTTGATATATGTTACTTGGTGAGAGATACTTGTTTTTGCTAGTGTCAGAATATAGAATAGCATCTGTAGCTTACCCAGTGTTGCCTTTTTTCCATTTTGGATTTTGGCTTCTTCTCTTTTCTTTTCTTTTTTTTTTTTGTGGGGGGGGGGAAGGTGGTGGGGAGGTAGAACCATTTAGGTTAGAGGAGGAGCAAATGATAAGATAGGAATGCTTAATTATCACTCTGTACTCTTAAAGGCCTTTGTTTTGTTGCCAAACCCCCATCCATGAGAGCACATTTCTTTTTTTCTTTTAAGGGGGGCCAGAAATTAGAAGGTTTTAGCTTTGCTCCAAATGTATGTTGTTCATGATGACTAGAATGGTAGGAAAAAGCTGTGTTTTTTTAGGGTGCAATGTATATGCTGTGATATGCATTCTTCTATTTGATTTTTAAATGGCATGGGGTAAAGAGGAGGAATGGGGCAAAATCACTGAGAATACAAGTGCTTGAAAGCACATGAATAAAGAGATCACTCATGAAACTCTTATTTATAAATGATTTTGTTCCTCTCAAGTCTCAATACCTCTTCTTCTTATTTTTGGCTTGAAAATCCTCTCATCTTATTTTTGTAAGACCCAGCCAGCTTCATTGCTCAAACTTTCTTCCAGTATCATCAGTATATGTTGCTTGGCCCCTTCGATGCCATGGGGGTCTGGCAAATCCTCTTTTCTCTCTCAGAATCTGTTGCTCTTCCTCTTGATTAATGCATTTGTCTTGTTGGGTGATCGCATTGCCGTTATAGTTGTTATTGTTTCTTACCTATCAAAAAAAAAAAAAATTGCTGTTATAGTTGTTCTAGCCTCACATCAATGTTCCATACATAGCTTCATTTCACTTTTTTGGATAAGTTTGGTAAGTAGATTCTACAATCATATGCTTAACTATTTCTCTTTTTCCTCTAGGTAATAATCGCTTTGAAACAGGAACTGAAGGCATCATGGAGATAAAGTGCCCACCCAATGGCCAGATGATGACTGAATCTGATGGAGCTCTTCCTTTGGTCACAGTTCCCCCTCCTGATTTTAACAAGGATAATGGTGTTATTTGGTCATCTTCTCCTGATCGCCTTGAATTGCCTCCAAAGCCATTCCACCATTCAAACTGCTCGGACTCTCCATGTGTCTCGGAATCTGGCTCTGATATTTTTAGCAAGCGGGAAGTAATACATAAACTGAGGCAGCAGCTGAAGAGAAGAGATGATATGATACTGGAGATGCAAGATCAGATTTTGGAGTTGCAGAATTCACTAAATGCTCAACTGGCACATTCTACACATCTGCAGTCACAGCTTGATGCCACAAACAGGGACTTATTTGATTCTGAGAGAGAGATCCAGAGACTGAGGAAGGCAATAGCAGATCACTGTGTGGCACATGCTGGCCCCAATGACAAGCCCTCCTCACCTACAATTTGGCCATCTGAGGCAAGAAATGGCCATGCAAATGGGTATCTTGATGGTGAGAGCAATTTTGAGCTACCAGAGAAAGGAAAGGGAGATGGGGAGAGGATTGAGATGCTTAAGAGAGAAGTAGGAGATTTGAAGGAGGTGATAGAAGGGAAAGAATATTTACTGCAAAACTACAAGGAGCAAAGGGCCGAGCTTTCCATGAAGATCAAGGACTTGCAAAATAGATTGGATTCTCAACTTCCTAATATTTTGTAGGCAATTGTGTATTCTTGCTTTTTCTCCTTTGCCTTCGTCATATCAGGCTCCAAAATTTGAAGCTTCGATTTCACCTTTCTTTTCCCACAATATCTAGTTTAGTTAAATTTTTTGGTGCTGTGTTACTTGGTGGTGCATGTGTGCGAGTGTATATGAGTGAGATTTGTGGTTTGAAAGTAAAAGGCATGCATAGCTGCAGGGTCATTATCTCGATGCTAGTGTGCCATCTATTTGTTTCTTGAGAAATGTTTGCTCTCTCTTTAGACCGCGGGTGATGAATTTCCTCCGAGGGTCCAGTTTTATTTTGCTCATAGTCATACTGATACACCCCTGTGGGGACACAGAACCTCCAACCTGAAGAATTTGTTACATATTTTGACCAATTAGTTCCAAATTTCCAATACACCTATCTATCACTTACAACCGAGCATTAAATTATCACCCAAATCAATTGAATTTGCTTGTTGAATCCGGTGTATAACATGGGTATGTCTTTATTTTTTGGAAAACGATAGAAAATTTTGTATTAATGAAAGAAAAGAGTACATGACTTGGTGGACCGAAACTCTACTACACAGTGGGGGGCAACACTAATTTGCTTTGCATGCATATAATGCTGGACCATCTCGACGTCGTATAAGCATTCTTTTGCCACATTGTAGCTGCCAGCCTAAATTATAAACAGGGTTCGTGAAAATGCTGACGGTTCTTTTGGGTCTCATCACTAAAGCAAGCTTTCTTAAAGTCGCTGGAATTCGGACAACATGCTAGGAGCTCCCTCCAAAATCGGATCCAGGGATCCCGGTGTACTTGATGATTTTCGAAACAATACTTGGTGCGAGCATTCCAAATGGACTACGCCATAACCACCCGCTACTGCTACTCCAACTTGTGGTTTTTAAAGATCATCCTATTTGTCACAATTTGATGAATAAACCATCACTTTCATATAAACTCACTATTTCATCTGTTACTTACGGTCAATTATATCAAAGTAGAGGTAAAATTTGTTGCACAAAGTTGTGTTCCTAGTCTTTTTCTTTTACAAGTCATGTAATTAAAATTAATGTAAAATCATCTAATTCTAAGTTTAAAGAAAAGATCTTCATAGGAAAAAAAAAATCAGTATTAAGAAAAAAGAAACAATTTCAGAATAAAATTAAAAATATGAAAATCTTCATGTTTAATATAACTAGTTGATCGTACAAGCTTGTATCACGCTCTTATATATTCATCGACAAAAATAATTAACAGAGGAATCCGATAAGGAAAAGACAGCTTATTACCTACATATAGATGGATTTAAAATTTAAATCATGACTTCAGACTCAGCAAAATAATAATAATAATGACTTTTGGATTGAGCAAAATAAGTTATTGCTGAACAAACATAAATCATAATTGCAAATTTGCAATGCCAGCCTACAACTAGCTTTGTCAACAGAAGTCAAAAAATCTACCCAACAAAAAAAAAAATTCACTACGAATGACTTTGAACGAAATTTGTTGCACTATGACTTATAGCCTGCTACACCACGCCACATAAATAGTTATAATCCAATCTACTGAAATAACATAATTTTACATAGCTTTCCAATGATTCTGTGAGCGGATTTCAATCAGTAACATTCCTCAGACTTGATACATATCACAATCCTACAAAGAATACGGCATTTGAACACAAGGCTCAGTCCAATTGATTTTCCATATATCAAGGATACACTCACTTTTCCTCACAAAATTCAAATAGGCTGCTGCCTGTGATCAAGGTTGTTCCACTAATACCCATTTCAATGTTCATCTAGTGTTCAAATCAAATTCCCCAACTTCTCGCCACCCATCTTGCATGCCTGTTTCTCCATTTTCAGTCTCTTCATCATTCAAAAAATCTTCAGATGGCTCCTTCTCATCTCTCTGAGTATTGTTTCCCCACCCATTTATCATCTCGTCTGCATTGCCTCCTTGCTCCTGCTCTCCCAAGTCATGCCCAATTGCATCGCTGCCTTGGGATCCAAGTGCACTTGCTCTTATTGGGCCCCGAGCCAGTGACTCAGCCCGAGCTTGCTCTGCCTGAACCATTGCTGCCATTCGCAATTTAGCCTCATGAGCTTCCCGACCAGCCTTCTCTCTGGACTCTATCTCTGCTCTTATTTCCAGTGCAGCTCGCTTCTCCTCTTGGAGAAGAGCCTGCTCAATCATCAATCTCTCCTCAGATCGAAACTCCCCCAAAGCGCGTTTCCGAGATATTATGTTGAAGGCAAGGGCCTGCTTCTCAAATGTGGCTGTAAACTCCGCAACTTTAGCAGCTATGTTATGATCCCACTGTTGGGATCGAGAGGGCATTTGGCCTGTGGTGTCAGAATCAAGGATCCTATCATCCTCTTCTGCCTCATAGTCTGCCACCACATGGTAGGGTAGTAACCTGCATAAATTTAGTGGAAAATGGGGAATGAGATATCCTACAAAGGACAACAAATTTGAAAATGTCACTGTGCAAATAACTTGAATGAATACCAGATTCCAGTTATAACTAACTCTTGCTCATTTACTGGAAAGATTCATATGAGAAGCAGGGACCAGATGCCTTACATGCAATATATTACGTAAATGTTATATCTTCTAAAAAATGACTACACTATCAATTCAACCATTAAGCTCCCCCTAAAGAGAGAGAGAGAGAGAGAGAGAGTCCTTTTTCAACATGTCTCAAACCCTCCAACACACCCAATCAGGGATTTTAAGTCACTCATACCACTCTAGGATCAAGCAATCAACACATACGTAGATTGAATGGCTATTTGTACATAACATACATATTTGCTAGCTTTTAGCTTTTATGTACATCTTTTTAAATCCTCATTTTTTCTCACTTTTTCAAAGTACAAGTATACTTTAGCACATTTTCAGCAAAAAACTAAATAAGCTAATGCCAAATGCACACTAAATTGCAGCTTTAAAGCTGAAATGCAATCTATTAATCCTTATATTTTTTAATAAGTTATGAAAAAATAAGAAAAAGAAATGTACAAACATCTGAATGCAAAAGCCGCATAGAAGTGAATTCACGGCAAGTGCAAGCATATCTGCTCGAATCAGTACCAAAGTACTAAAAATGATTTCGGCAACCAAAAGGGCTGTATACACTATCCATCTCAAGCACATCAGTGATGCTAACTAATTGCCTTTTTCTTAAACAGAATGCCCAACAAAGCTTATCTTCATATACATAATACATAATACATGTACTAGTCTAAAACTTAATTTCAGACAGAGAGAGAAGCATATGCATAATTCTTCAAAAAGATCTATGAATGAGCCATGAAGGCGGCTCTGCTGTCCTTTGGTCATCTATTAATCTTAATATTAAAACCAATTTATCTCTTTTATCATGCAGAATCAACATACTCTAGCAACATATCATATGAAAAAAAACAACTTAAAATACCAATTTATACCAAGTGGAGTACACAGTTTTTTTTTTTTTTTCCTTGCTGGATATGTAATTAATTAAGTAAATCATTACAACAACCGTTAAAAACTAATGGTAAAACAAGAATATTTTTACCTCTTTTAATTGTTACGAATTAAAGGTAAGGCATACTGCCATCCCAAGCCAATGCCTAGGAGTCAAAAAGATGAATTTTTACCTTGTGTTAAAGATTGGACTGTTGACATCAAATTGAAAAATCTCAAGAAAACATTGAAATGGACAAAATGAACTTTTACCTTCCAGTGAATGTTTGAATCCAGCTAAAGTAGCAAGGATGCTTCTAAAAAGAGTAGTCATATCCATATATAGTACATACACAAAACCAATAGTTCCTGGGTACTCCCCACAACCACCAGTTGAAGTTTTCAACACTCTTGTAGGTATTACAAGCAAATGATATTAGAATCTGAAATTTGTATTGCAGAAATATTAGATACAGCCTCCCTCTCCCCCTCCCCATTCTCACATATTACCTCTATTAGGCTCCAGGAAATTATTAGCAGAAGAAAAGAATGGCTACGACATTTTGCAAAAACATGCATTTGTCAATAATATATCATATGAGTTCTATTGTTGAGCAGTACAAGTCTGCTTGTTTTTTCACAGTGAGGGGAATGTTTGGTGAGTCAGGATGAGTATGGAACAGGTAGCAAGGACAAAAGCAGCTTATATAAATAGTAAACACTCCATCATAAAATTGTCATTAATTTTCAAGTGAGTGTAAACATTAATTATATCTATCTGCTTATCTTGATGCTACAACTAAGCGTAAACATAAATTGGATCTATCCACTAATCTTAATGCCACATCTCTTCAGCTTTGCCAAAAAAGAGACTAGAGTACCAAACTGCCCCTGAATGTTCATTAGTGTAACCATCGAAAACAAAATAGTTCCAAAGAATGTGTACCCAAGACATAAACACAACTTATCATGAGAAAAAGCATGTATGGAATAAATGCAATAATATTGTAGCGGAGGTCATTGTCAACTGAGAAACAAATATATGTGTAAACACAAAATATCACCATCTAAGTTGTAAGAGGGCATCCGCTTAATTTTAATATGCAGCTAAATACATCCCCCCGAAAGCTAGACACATTTACCTACACAGGGGACTTCATCTCACCCAAAGAAGTACTGGTAAGATGACAGCATGCATTTGACATTTGATACAATATTTATTCTCTGCAAGTATCATATAAATGCATATGAGAAGGTTATTTACTTATTTATTTATTTATTATTATTACACTATCTGAATGAAATATGAATAAAACGGCATCAATGGAAACTGGGTAACTTCCTCCTCAAGTGATTACATGAGTAATTTTATCACGGCATGCATGAAATGCATGCTACTTTTGAATTATAATATACACCCCTACAAGGATAACAACCTAGTGGCAAGTTAGCTTGCTACCTAATATTCAATGTGTATCCATTACTCTCTCCCCAAATTTCAGCCTCATAGATACCCATATATCATAGACAAAATTGAGGCCGTTGTTACCATTGCCACCATGGCTAATGGAAGTAAACGATGTACAATGATCATCACCAATTACAGTGGAGAAGCTAACAACACCATGAGTAGCCATGGAAGAGGAAGACATCTTGATTAAATTTGCTATCAAAGCATCCACAGATTAAGCATGAATAGCTCATTACCCATTGAACTAAAAATGACAACAGGTCTTTCTAGTTTCCCATCCACACTTCTACCAACAATTCATTTTCAACCAATAAGGACAATCATTTCAACTTAAAATCAAGTCAAATAATTTTTCCCCAGATATGTATCACCTTTGAAGGGAGAACACTTTTCAAAAATTGATATGTATGAAATAACCAGATTCATTAGTATGTCCAATGAATGCTCTTTCTAAAAGGATCTAGAACTATTTAGAGATATGAGAAATAATCATGACCGTTCATCCAAAAAGAAATAATAATGGCTAATCCTTCATTCTCAATCCATGGTTGTACAGATACATACATTCGTGTTCATGTGTGTGTGTATGACAATGTGGGGCTAGAGAAGCACAACATTCAATAGGAAAAAATAGAGACAAGCAATACTTTCTTTCTTTAGTCAAAAAATTGATGCACAAGATTGCAGAAAAAGAACCCAAAAGTATAGAAAATTTTAGGTCATAAGAAATGCTTTTCAAGCAAGGAATTTGTAAAGAGAAATCTGCAAAGCTGACTAAACATGAACAATCATGTATATTGCTTAAGAGAAAACAACAGGAAACATTCTTTTCATTTTATCAAATATGAAATCAACACCCTTCTTGGCATCAAGATATATCTTATATGGCACAGATTTATGACAGCATCGTACAGGTTACTGTTGTTAACCTGAAAGTCTAACTGTGACACCAACTGTCACAATAACAGCTTCAGATAAATAAATCCCACTTTCCCACTTCAAGCAACAAATTACACTTTCTGCATTTTCTTATTTTATTATTTTTCATGCCTATCTGCTTTTTCACTTGGATGCAGTTATAACACAAAACCTACATGTATATATTATGTAGAAAAGTAGAAATGACAGGCTGTCCAAAATAAAACTGGATAGCAAAACATTTTTACACCATATGGCACATGAATCTGTATGCCAAAACCCAGATTCAGTTCATATCTACGTCCTTATTTTTGGGGAAACCATTTGATGGAAAGACCAAATTCACAAGCTTTCCAACTCTCACTTTGCCACATTTATTAATATGAAATTTAAGCAAACCATTTATTCATACTAAAGTGCTATATGTCACAAAACACCAATTTTCTTCTGTCCTTATGTACATAAATGCTTTTATTCACCGACCAGCAAATTTTATATATGAATACTACTATGCAATACATAACTACCCATTTTTCTGTCTCCATTAGGAATCAACCTTTCAGGGTAATCACCAACTAGAAATTCAACAACAAAGCTGACAAATGCTTACAAAAGCTCCGGTATTAGAGCTCCAGCTACCCATTCAAATGTTTCCATATCAAATGTTACCCACCATTTGGCATGCAAGATATGAGCAAAGTACCAGAAATCCAAAACCAGAGAGCAATCCAACAAATTTGTACAAATCAGCAAATTATTGATTATACATATATAATCTTACCCAAGACTATGCCAAGAGCCTTGTAGCTCATTGACATTGCCTGGTCTTCTTCATGAAAGGAACCAAATTTCAAATCAGGCCCCAATAACTACTTGTAACAATTGAATTATACAACAAATGCAAACATAATTAGAGTGAAATAAAGCATACAAAGCTCAAATCTTTATGCACATACAAAACCCACTAATTTCTTCAAACAAATTTTCTCAGCAACCAAACAGAAAGTAAAACCAAAAAAAAAAAAAAAAAAAACAAACAAACCTTTCGCAGGCGTCTTCGAGAGAAGTAAAAGGGCGCTTGAAGTCCGGGTGGCAGACCCGCCAGGCGTCCTGGTAAGCCATCTGGAGCTCCACCTGGTTCCCGGGTCGGATCCCCCTATTCTGTTGCTGTTGCTGCTGTTGCTGTTGTTGCTGTTGTTGTTGTTGTTGTTGTTGTTGTTGTTGTTGTTGCTGCTGCTGCATTTGCTGCTGCTGTTGCTGTTGCTGTTGTTGCTGAGACTGTTGTGGCTGTTGGGGTTGTTGTTGAGGAGGAGGGGTGGGATTGTTAGGGTTAGGATGAAGATTAGGGATATGATTAACGTTGTTAGGGTTTGGGTTTTGCGTCAGATTCATGGGTCTGAGAGGACGCAAGTGGGCATCGATGTTTGAAGGGAACCGAGACATGGCCGCCGCTTGTTGTTGTCTTTGTAGCTGTTGCAATAGCAGCAATTGTTGCTGCTGCTGTTGTTGTTGATGTTGCTGCTGTTGTTGATGTTGTTGTTGTTGTTGTTGTTGCTGCTGTAGCATCATTTGTTGTTGTTGTTGTTGTTGTTGTTGCTGCTGCTGTTGTTGTTGAGCTAGTACCTTTGCCTCTTCCATCTTTTTCTTTCAAACCCACCAAGAAAAGAACAAAAAAAAAAAGCAATGAAATTTAAAAATCACTCAATTTCTCTCTCTAAAACCTGACCCTTTTTTTTTTCTCTGTCTCTCTCTTGAATAAAAGATCTGTGGCTTTCTCTCTGTGTGATGTGTAATGAACGAGATAGCCCTCTTTTTTGGCACACTACGGTGGTGGTGAAATGAAGCTGAGGCCTGAGAGTGAAGACTATAATGTGTGAGAAGTGAATCAGGCCACACCTAAACACTCCCAATTCTATTTCTTCTTCTCCCTTTTTATTGTTTGGATTAATTACATTATTAGTGCTCAACTTTTTTCTTATGTTTCAAAATGGTTCGCATTCTTTAGAAAATTTCATTTTAGTCCTTACACTTAAATTTGTGTCCAAAAAGTTCATGTTGTTAATTGATGAATATAAAAGAGACATTTACTTAGAAAAGTTTAGTTGTATGAGCCTAAACTTGGGTTTAAGTTTAGCTTGTTTGCTAAATAAATGAACATCAGGGCTATCCATCCCCAATTGAGACCTGTCAAAACCATTCGACCTAAAGCCACCCGAATTAAAATCGTCTAATCTAAGCAGAAAGGCAGTCAGTAGTGGGTCTCAGACTTCAACAATTGATGCCAGTGGGTCGAGTGGCGGGTCTCCTTCTCCTAAAACCCGAGCAACCTGATCTAATCAACCAAACCTTGAAAGAAGGCCGAATCTACCGAGATCCATTTGGATTCGGCAAATAAAAGGTGGTTTTTAGTGAGTTCTGGTGAACATCTTGTGGTTTTTGGTCAAATTTCACTTAAATCCAATTACAATCTAGTGACAAAAATGTGGTTTTCAGTTAGATTTCTTTGTTTATGCTCAAATCCAGCTATGATTCAATGGTTTTTGCTTAAATTTGGCGAAGTTCCGACAAAAAAAATATAGATCATTGTCGAGAAAAACCTTCGCCAGCATATTTATCAACTTCGACTGACTTGACCATTGTTCGACTGAGTCCAATTTGACTTGACTCATAGTTTTTCACAATCGACTACTGGTCTTTGTGTTGAAAACTCAATGTCATCAAGTTGGTTGTGGGTTGGTCACAAACCCGACCTGTCCGACCCATGAACATCCCTAAGTCAAACATAAACAACCATTTTCCTTAACAGAGTTCAAGCTTTTCATAATCAACTTAATTTATTTACTGTTCTAAATATATTCTTATTAATATGGAAAAACGTGATTGAATTTTAACTTTTGAGTAATAAAACTATTAAGCGTCCCAAATGATTGACTTCTAACTTTTGAGCCAATTTCATGTTAGAGCATGAGATTATAAACTTATATTAAGAAAAAACATAATTTTAAAGCTAAAAGCGAACTTACTTAGTGTTCATTTTATAATGAGTGTTTTTTTATCATTTAATCAAAAGACAACAATTGATTTTTGGTTTAGACTTTGACAGTTATCATGTGACTATGGCAGGACATGTGTCCAAGTTTATAATGGGATTTATCTCTTTTTTTTTTTTTTTTTAGTTGGACAAAGTTTAGCTATAAAATTGATTGTAACTTAAGGTTATAACCTTACTCAATATCTTTTTATTGGAGATGAATTTTGACAAAGTCACCATTGGATTACATTTTCTTTTTATATCCTTTATACTTGCACAATTTCTAGAAAATTAAAAATCAATAGTTATGTCATTAATAAATTGTTTAAATTGCAAATTTTTGTAGTTTAAAATTATGCATAAAATATAATCTTATAGATCATATAGTAAATAATATCTGATTGACACAAAATTTGACATGTGTATTAAGAGCATAAAGAACATGTCATCAAATGGTTAGATTTTCGAAGTATGTAGTAATGTTAATGATATTGAGTAAAGTTGTAACCTTGTGCTACAACCAATTTTGTAACTAAATTTTGTTCAAAAAAGTTCTTAAAGTGGTATATATATATATATATATATAGAGTAAAATTTAAGTACAGTATTTAGATGCCGATTCTTAGGTTTCCTTCATAGATTCTATCATGTGGATTTTTTTTTTTATGAGATAGAAGTGCATGTTTTAGTTAAGTAGCCATATAATTAAATCTTAAAAGAGGAACTTTTTTTTTTTTTTGAGAAGAGGAACTTAAGGAACAACGTTTATACATACATACATACATATATATATATATATATATATATATATAGGATTTTACTAATGTGTGCCCTAAGGGCACACAATAATTAATCATTTTTGGAAATATTTTATCGGGAATTGAAAAAGTATTGACAGTATTTTTAATTCCCGAGAAAATGTTTCTAAAAATAGATGGCTTAACTGGACTCATATATATATATATATATATAAAACGGGCTTCTTCTCAAAAAAAAAAAAAAGAAAAAAAAAAAAAGAAAAATGAAAAAAGAAAAAAAAGAGGTTTATAACGGGGTTGTAGCTAAAGGCTTAATTCCGGGCTTTGAATTGGACAGTAAAACCCTCTCTAAACCCTCACATATTTCTCAATACATGTGGCTGTCAAAACACAGAGGTTGCTGTACAAGTCAAGTAGGGTTTCAGAGAGAGAGAGAGAGAGACGATGGTGAATAAAAGAGTACATTAAACTAAATTAAAAGGGGCTTAATCGGAGTCCCTATGCTTCGGACTCCTCACAATCTTGCTCGGTTAGTCACTACCCTCTATCTCCGTGTTCCTATTCTTCCACTCTTCAAGCTAGCTAGAAATATTTGCTTTTTTTTTTTTTTTTTTTTTATGTTACAAACAGCACTTATTGAAATCAACAGGTTTGAGAAATCAAGAGTTATTGCTGTAACCTGGGGCAAAGTTTTACTAGTGTTCTATTATAACCACTTCTCATTGTTAGTTGCTACTGCTGATTGTTTGTTTTAATAAATCAACTTGATTTTTCCCCCCATTTTCGTAAATTTTGTGATGATAACAGCAAAAGTTATGATTTTCAGAATGAAGTACAAAAATCATGTTTAATGAAATGAAAGACGATCCCCACTGGGAATTCCCCTGAATTACATGATTCACGGCTCTGGCAAGTAGGGTCATGTATCCATGGTTTATCGTTATTATTATAGTGTGATGATTGAAGAATCATGATAACTGCAAAAGTTAGTATTTTCATATTTCTAAAACATTTTTCTTTAATACCCGTTGATTTAGAGGTATATAGTTATTAACTGAATATATATACATTATCTCTGAGGAGGAAAGGGATCATTTGCAGTGTAGTTATTGCTTAATGATCACTGAATTGAGCTTTTGTCATGGTGATGGTGTTATGTTGACCAGCATATTATAAAAGTAAATACCCAGTTCAATTCTACATGTTCATGAGCTGCAAACATTTTACTATCTAGAACATTGCCCCTTGTTTAAAAGATGTACCCACTCTAATTCTATTTGCTTCCACTAACATTTTTTTTTTCTTGGGCAGTGAAGAACTTGCTTCTTGCTTCCCTCTTGTCCTGCTGTCATATCACAAGTGCAAGAGTAGCCACAGCATTGGCGTGCTCTTTAGATATACTGGCAATTGTAGGAACTACAGTGTCCAAATTCCAAATCATTCCTATGGAAAAATTTTGAGGCAATCTGGTCGCCCTCTAAAATTTGCAACTGGTGAAACCAATTCTATTCTTCAATCAAGTGGTCTTCAGCACTGGTTCAAAAATTGGCAAGAACTCAGGAAACATAAATTGACGGCGAGTACTTTTGCTGGGGCTATTGGTTTTTGGCCTCGACGAAGAGCCCAACTATGGTTAGAGAAAATTGGGGCAATTGAGCCATTTTCAGGCAACCTGGCTACCTGTTGGAGTAATATTAAAGAAGAGGAAGCACTTGAAAGATACAAGCTTATAACGGGAAACACTGTTTTGTTTCCTGAATTTCAGGTTTATGGTGAGAGGGACCCAAAAGATGATTGGCTAGCAGGTTCACCAGATGGTGTAGTTGAGAGGCTAGTTTATGGGCTGCCTTCACGAGGAGTGCTGGAGATAAAGTGTCCATTTTTCAATGGAGATATGAGCAAAGCTGTCCCCTGGTCACGAGTCCCCCTTTACTGCATTCCACAAGCTCAGGGTTTAATGGAAATAATGGACAGGGATTGGATGGATTTCTATGTTTGGACTCCTAAAGGGAGTAGTCTATTCCGATTATATAGAGATGTAGAGTACTGGCATGTGTTAAAAATAGCACTCTCTGATTTTTGGTGGAATCATGTCCAGCCAGCCAGGGAGTTGTGTAGTAAATCTGTGATCACGGATCCCCTGTATCAATTACGAACAATCAGGCCAGCACCAAGACATGAATTATGCAGTTATATTGTTTATGAAAGCAGGCGTGTTGTTAATGACTCCAACTTGTTGATGCGTGAAATTTATGGAAAACTGCAAAACTGATGCATATGAATGTCCACATTTTGGGTCTTTGAACTTTTGTGGCTTAAGCAGATGGGGTTCAATAACAAGTGATTGGAATATTGTTTACATGAGTTGTTGGAGTAGTTGAAATAAATTTTCACAGGAACTGTCACCTGCACAATACAGAAGAAAATACATTGCTAGCAGAGGCAGAAATTCTGTTAATCAAGATATAATCAGATCTCTTTATTGAAAGAGAATGCAGAAGTACAGTCCTTGATATTACTACAACAGGATGAATATATTTCCCTTTATATAGGATCGGTATGATAGATAACAAATGGGGAGACACGGTGGTGATCTGAAGGTTCAGAACTTTGTCAGTTACTTCATTGGCTACACTCTGAGGTGCTGAATACATGTAAGCTTCACTTTTCTTTATTCCTTTTTGCATGTGGTTCACGTGAAAAATCATATCTGATAATGAACAAGTAGTGCACTGGCCACTGGTTAAGATCCACAACTGAATATGTTTGGTCAAGTTCTCTCTGCAAGCATTGGTTGTACTTGGCCAATGAGCTGTAGCTCAAATGACACTTTCTCATTCCATAATAATAGGATGGATGATGGGGTTATGGGTTCAAAACCCACTGAGTCAGTGTGTAAATTAACAATAAAAAAAAAAGCAGCGGTTGCATCTGCTTTCTTTGACTTGCCTGCAATTAAACTATGTCCAACACTGAGGCAAAGGAATAGAGTAGGTCCTATGGCTAGGACTATCTAACTAGGAGGTTTTCGTGTTGAACAAAGTGGGCCTTCTGCTCGGGCAGTTTGGGTCAGGTTGAAGGGTGACCCAACCCCGACTCTAAGGGCTGTCAGTGGAGCATAGTCTTCATTTGGGCTTTGAGGTCTAAAAGCAGGTTTGGGTTTGCTCAGGTTTGTTGAGTTGTTCAAGTTGAAGTGGAAGGGTCATCCCCTTTACTGCATATTTTCCACTTATAAATATTGATTCCTCTGTAACAAGCTTTGATAAACCATACCCTGGAAGGTATTAACTTGTTGATAGATAAATGGAAATAGACTAGTTTTATGGGCTTATGTGCTTCGACCATGTGCATATATGGCTTCTTGTAGTCTTTTGTTGTGCAGGGCTGTGTATATAGTGGTGTTGTATTATTTTCTGTAATACTATAGAATTATATTATTGATGTTTCCATTATTGATAGTTTATATGCATATTTTTTTTTTGTAAGGACTACCTCATGCAAACAGAAACACAGCAGCCAGAAAAGTAAAACAAAACTCAAAAACTATGTACAAAAAAAAAAGTGAATCTATAAAAATAGGGAGAGAGTCACTAGAAGTGAGTCCCCAAATCTGAGACCAATCATATGAAGTGCCTACAAACGATGCAAGGAGCTGATCACCCGAGCTCTCCACATGCTCAAATGTGCAAATGTTGCGCTCCCTCCAAATGCACCAAACTAGACACAAAGGAATCAAATTCCAAATGTCAAACGAGTGTTTCCCAACCAATTCATCCACCCAATCAACAGATCTAGCACTAACACCAAAATATCTGAAAACAAAGCTCCACAACTGATAAGCCCCATCACAGTGAATCAATAAATGATCCACCATTTCCTCATAACATTGGCACAAGCAACACCAGTCCACAATATAACCTTACCTCAAATTGTCACCAATGAGTATCTTCCCCCACACCGCTGTCCAAATAAAAAGGGAAACCTGCCGAGGGATGTTATTCAATTTATATGTATATTTACTTTTAAAGATTTTATTGTCAATTGAACTGGTGTTTATCATGGCAATGAGGTCTTGGATGTATAGGTCAGCTATCTCAAGTTGTAAGACTTGTCTCTAAGTATATAGACATTCAATTAGCTAAATTAATCATTAATTGAGATTGTTTTTGCATATAAATAAGGTTTTCTCATTGGTTACTTGACATTTTCATTAGCTTCTGAAGTCCTGTATTATATTGAGTATTAGGACAACTAAAACAGTACCAGACAATGAATTCTATGCCTTAACTTAGAGAATTAGAAGATTCACTAAAATTTTCTTGAAGACATTTAAAGAGGGTTGTTTATGGATCTAGCATTAAATACGCCATTTTTCTTTATTTTTTAGTTAAGATAGTTTGCACACAACATATATATATATATATATATATATGTATGTATGTATGTATGTATGTATGTATATGCCATGCCCTGTTGTGATATTATAAAATCTTGACCAAAAAAATAGAAAGGTAGAAATCATAAAAAAAGAACTTGCTAATGAGCTCTAGCTCAAATGGCATTACTCCCCTTGTTAGAGTAAGTTCAAGAGTGAGGTTTTGGGTTCATGACTAACCATTTACATGTGTAGCTTACCATAAATGATTGCTCACTTGTTAGTTGTTAGGATTATGCTACAAAACTTTTCTCATCTCAGATCCATCAGATGATTGCTGTCTAAATTAATTGTTCAACGTTAAGGAGAATGAAAAATTAATACAATAATCCATACGGGCATTAGTAGCAAGATAATTTTCAATTTTCTTTTGGTGTCAATAAGTGATGCGTATATTATTACTTAATCAATTTACAAGAGAAATAATTGGAAGGAGAGAACCTGTCTCCTCCCCCCTATCTTTATATTACAGATGGCTACCTGTTTAATGTTTTTTCAGGCCTTTTGACTGCTGCATTATGTAGATGTTGTGGGGCACCAATTGATCATTTGAATTTCAATTGCAGACCATGTATCCAGATCCTTGTAGCAGTCACCAGTGACTCTGAAGTATAAGTTGGCATTAACTGGTTAATGTCATTGTCATGGAGTGAGATATTAAGAAGTTGCTTTTGGCAAAAGAGAGGGGACTCCTGAAGAATAAATTTTTTTTGTTGTTGAAAAGATTAAGGAAAATAAGAAAGATGAAAGAGTTTGAGGTAATTGTTGTCCTCTGTAAGCTTTTGGAATGGGTTGTTAGCATAGTGGGGTTATTTCTTATAAAAAAAAAAATCATAGTGGGATTATTTAGACATTTTTTATTATTTTATTATGGCTAGATGTTGCAGATTATGATCAAAAGTTGCAAAGCTACATTGGAAATGTTTCACGTAACTATATTTGATGGTGGAAACTGTGCGAGAATGACTTTGCCTCCTAGAAAAGGAGAGTTGTTAAAGAGCGAGCAGTGATGTGTCTCCTGTAGTTTTCTATACACAGTTAATAATATTTTACAACAATCTTCCACTGCTTAATCAGTTGCAGAGGAACTGCTTTGATGCTGAGTTTACTGGTCCTCTTTCAAATGAATCCTCTAAAATCACCGGGGCCAAATGGCTTTTTTCTGCCATCCTTTATCAGAGAATGCCAAGCATCACAGGTAGCTCTTTACTCTCTGTCACTCTCTCTTTTCTTCACTCCTGGTTTTCTCTTACAGGAATTCAATTCCACTTTTATTGCTTTGATTCCCAAAAAAAAAAAACTCCCCTAAAACACCTGCAAATTTAGACATCATCCTTTTTAATAGGGTCTTCACTTACACTGGTATTTTCAATAGATCCAAGGCTATCCATGGATTTACTTAGCCCACACTCCATTAGTCTTTGCAATGTGGTCTATAGAGTTGCTACTAAAGTTCTCGTCAACAAGCGTAAATCAGAGCTTGACCTGCTGGTCTCTCACTCCTATTCTAAATGCCTTTATACACAATAGATTAATTTCTTTAACATAATCCTAGCAAGTGAGCTATATTCCTATTTAACCAAAAAAAGAAAAAGAAAAAGTGAGCTATATTCCTTTACTAGAAGTAAGAAAAAGGGCAAGAGTGCCGTTTGTGCTCTGAAGCTTCATTTGAGTAAAGCTTATGTCAGCCACTGTTGTGCAGAGATGCTGAGCAGATTTCTCATTATACTGAATGCGACTTGTTTGCTGAATTATTATCAGAATTAAGGACTCCTATGCCTTGGAAGTTAGATAGTGCTGTTAAACAATGATTTTGGTGGGTGCTGCTGGAAACAGGAAGACTAAATGAATAGGATCTGCTTTCATTTGTAAATATAAAATTAGGAACAGAATACAAGCAGGATGTTTCTGTTGGGAATGCCAAACAAAAACTACTGCAATTTTGTTAGCCTCCTGAGAGCCCTTTACATACTGGTAAAGAGAGATTTGAAGATCTTAAATTAGACTAGTAGTGAGCTGTTCTGCAAGCAACCATTGAAAAATAAAGTCAATCACTGGAAAGAGGTTGCATTGTTGAAGGGCATTCATTGTCTTGGCAGTATGTGCCAGTTCTTTGCTAACAAGATTGACAAGCCGTTCCAGCTGGAATTTATGATAGTGAGAAAAAAGCTTCGAAATCTTTTCTAGAATAGCCTGGCCATGACTATCTCTGCTTTTGTATCCTGTTTTAGTTTGGGTCTTGGCCCTTCTTTTGCTTATGGCTGTACCTTTCATTGTATTGGTGAAGTATTATGGAAGTTGGAGTCGGTAATTGTTTTATTTTCTGCATAGGTGGAATGGTGAAGTACTTTTCCTTGACTTATTATTAACCATGGACAGTGTTATTACTGCATCTCATGTGTAACTGAAGGAAGCTATTTATAAAGAATAAAGTATGTAATTTCTGAGTTTGACCTACTGGCGTTGTTCGTCAGAGAGACGGTACTTGCCTCTCATTCTTGTTGCAAGACTAGGAGGCTAAACAACTAACTAAATAAAGAAACCATAATGTGGTTCTTTCCCCCAGTAAGAAACCATATATTAATTTTCCGTTTCCCATAGGCATGAAATAGGAACTTGTAAGATAATTTGTATTTGTATGATGAATGAGTAGGTGTAATATTTTTGATATGTTTCAAGGCGTGTGACTTCAATTATATGAATATCCTGTTCCTTTGTTTGGAACAAGAGGTGTACATTCTCGACTCTCCCTGAGGACAAAAGGTAGCAGTAGGCTAACAAATATGTAGCAAACCGCAATTGCCTATTGCTTTGCAGCTAAAATTGGTTTCAATGGAACAACTTTTGGCGGTCCACAAGGACAATGCCAACTTCAGCTGATTGTAACATATTACTGTTGATTGACAAGTTACTTGATTAGAAGAACTCCAAGTGGCCTTAACATATAGAAATATTGATAAATTTTTTCTTGCATTTGTTTTATTTATTTTGACTAAACATTGGGTATATATTGAACCAACACAAGAATTAAAAACAGCCTATATGGCCTTGACCTTGAAGACTCCACATGTAAGGCAAACTGACCATGAGACTTGTTCAAAATAGCCCATCTGCCCTCAAACTCACTACTCAAGCCAAACTGTCTTGAACAGATTGCTTGGGCTTCTTCAACTTAGGAGCAGATTGCTTGGGCTTCTTCAACTTAGGAGCACAGCTGGGAACTAGCTTAGTTTAAGACAAACTGCTTCAGCTGAGATTGACCAGAACTTTCACAAGATCGAACGAAGAGGTTGAGTTGAAGACCTCAGCTAGGAAAGAATGATTATAGGACCACAACTTTATTTGTTTACAACTAATTTTTCCCCTTCACTCACAGTTTGCAACATCACATTTGTGGCAAAGTTGTGGTACTAGATTTTCTTGCTAGAAAATCTCTAGTACCAACTAGTTCTCAACTAGTGGAAAACCATGCATCTCTAAAGTCCAAAGTCACATTTTGCGGCCTTTTGAGAGAAGGAAGTGATGTCTTCTTTAAATTTCTTTTTCAATAAAACTTTGCCATTAAGAAAGCAAAGTATATTGAAAAGAATTATTGTCCTGTGCTAACTTCTGGAATGTATAGACCATTAACCATAGCAAGCTGATTTATTTATTTATTTTAAATTTTAAATAGGAAGAATACAATTACATCACCCTAAACTTGCACATCTTTTGAAAAACAACTATAGAAGAAAACAGGCACGTTCTTCTACACTTGATCTTACAGGCACGTTCTTCTGACCACACGTGAAGAAGAAAGTAAATAGGGTAATACTTAGGCTGTTTGGAATCGGATTTTAAACAACAGTCAACAATAACACTTTTTACACGTATTTTTATAACGTTTAAATATATATTTTCACAACACTGAAAATTGAATAATAATACTTAAACACTGCTACCAAATAAGCCTTTAAACACTCTGAGAATATTGCTCTTTGCCTCCCTCTTCTTCATGAGAGGTGGATCCTATGGTGGATTCATGTGTGGCGCTCCCCATGTGTGAGGAAAGAGCAATATTCCTGAAATATTTAATTATTTTCGTGATAAACGTAAGTTTACACAACACTCATTTTACTCTTAGCCAAATAAAAAAGATGACCAATACATAGCCCACTCATCAAAATGAAGAGTTTTAAATGACTTACAACGACTCCCCTAAAACAATAACACCAAATTATAAAGACTAATTATAGTATCACACTTTCACATATACTTTGGATTCGTTTGAGATCCGCTTATTTTGTTGAAACTAAATTTTTTTTGCTGAAGTACTGTAGATAAAAGTAAAAGTTAACTGAAATAATACGGTAGAACTCATGAATAGTATTAAAAAGTGCAGTGAAACTCATAAATAATAACAAAAATAAATTGAATAATAAAATAAGTTGACAAAATTAATCTTTACCAAATGGACGTTTTTGTCACAATTATTTTACGTAACAAATTTTAATTGATTGTATGACATCATCACATAGATTCACTAATTTTTTTCCAAAACTTCAGTATGTGCATGTATGTAAAATAATTATTCAATTATGGAAAATACTAAAGGGGGAAGTAAAAAAATCACACGCAGTACAAGTGCTGTCTTTATTTCCAAGTAACACTATCATAGGAAAATCATTCAAAGCCTTGGAGATAAGTGGGCCTTGAGAGGATTCTTCATCACCATAGTGAACTCCGACTTCTCTGACAAATCAACCTCATCACCATCAACAGCTTTCCACTCAAAATTCAAAACCAGATTGGCCACAAAATACTCCAAATGAAGTATTGCCAAACCAGAAGCAGGACAGATCCTCCTCCCCGCACCAAATGGCATCATCTTAATCTCTCTGCTTCCAGTTATATCAAACGCTTCTCCTCCACCATCATCACCACTCAAGAATCTCTCAGGCTTAAACTCCATAGGATCTTCCCAAACCCTCGAGTCCCACCCCATTTCTGCCACCATGAAATTCAAAATAGCATTCTTTGGTATTAAATACCCATCCAAAACCACATCCTCAGTCACTGCATGTGGTACCACAAGATGGGCTGGTGGGTGTCTCCTTAAACCCTCCAAAACCACTGCTTTCAAATAAGGAATCTTATTCAAATCCTCTTCTTTCACTTCCTTTTCTCCATCACCAACAACCCCTTTAATCTCCACTAAAAGCCTCTCTTGGATTTGTGGGTATTTCACCATATTCGCCATAATCCACTCCAATGCTGTTGACGTAGTATCCGTACCCGCGTCTAGAAACTCTGAACACAAATTAATCATTTCCTTATCTTCAAGCTTCCTCTTTTCCTCTGCCAACTCCAAATCCAACAACGTGTCCACATACGACACAACAAACTCATCGTCATTTTCTTTGTCTTCTTTCATTTTACTCTGTCTTTCTTGTTTCACTTTTCTCCTTGCTTTAATCAAAGGAATTAACACATCATCTTGGTTTCTCCGAAGTTGAAACAACTCTTCCCAACGCTTACGAAATAAAATCCTTCCAATACTGGGGAAAAAATTGAGTATAGCAAACCGACGAGAGCTCAAAAGCAAGCGACGCTGAACCTCTTCGATTTTCTTAATCTGGGTTTCACCGAGTTTGTCTCCAAAACACATAAGAACCAGCAAACAAAACATGGAGTATTGGAAATGGTCTTTAACAACGGATTCAGTGTTGGGACGAAGGCGATTGAGGAGAATATCCAAGACCCACTTGCGCGCGTGAGAGTAAGATTTCATGCGCGAAGGGTGGAGAATCTCTGAAGTGAGATTGCGACGAAAGAGTCGCCATGTGGGACCATAAGAAGCAGAGTTGATCTTGTGTTTGTTACTAGATACGATCACGGCTGTTGGTGGAGGAGCTGGGCGGTCAGCGAAAACTGCACTGTTTTGAATAAGAGCTTTGTGTGCGAGAGAGCGGTTGGCAACGAAGATAGTTGGGCTGAAGCCTATGTAAATGGTGATGATGGGTCCGTACTTGGCATGGAGTTTGCGGAGGGTGAGTTCCAATTCGAAGAAGGGTTTACGGAGCCATAGGAAGTTGCCGAGTATTGGGATGTGTAAGGGTCCTGGAGGTAGCTTACCATGATTTTCAGAGACTTTGTTGAAAAGGAGGGATTTGAGGAGGGCTGAGATACAGAGAGAGACGACGATGATGAACCAGACTTCCATGTTTTGATTGAATAGGAGGTAAAAAGGGACAACCTTAGTCCTTATATTTATATAAGTGGAAGAGGACAAAAGAGGAACAAGAAAACCTTATCTTTGACTTTGCTGCAAGAAAAACGTCTATTTTGTTAATAAATTGTTTACAAGCTACTTCAATCGAGATTGACCAGAACTGATCAAACTAAGAGGCTGACTGGATGAGTTAATGATCTCAGCTAGAAAATCCCAACTAGTGATGTCTTCAACTTTTTTATTTCTTCAAATTAAGTTTGCCAATATAACTTACTTTGTTTCTTTCTGTTTTCCTTTGCTAACTTCTGGAATGTATAGACCATAACTATAGCAGATTATCTATTCATTTATTTTAAATACAACTAATATAATTACATCACTTTTAACTTGTACGCCTTTTGAAAGACAACTAAAGGAAGAAAACAGGCACATCTTTGTGGTAGAAGAGTAGTAGGTGTACTAGTTAGTTTTTTTTTTTTTTTTTTTTTTTTTTTTTTCTTCATTTTAGGTGAGACCCAATTTTAATATAAGAGTTATTAAAAAAATGAGAGAAATGCTAACGAATATCCCTTAAGACATTGGTTAATAGTCTATTTAAAAAAAATTTTATAAAAAAGAAAAAAACATAATTAATATTTTGATATTTTTTTTATTTCCTATAAAAATAGTGTTAAAATTTTTCCTAAATAAATTGTTAACTAATACTATAAAAACACTTGTTAGCCTGACCAACAAATAAAAGCTGCCGTGGGACTGGGAATTGAAGTTTACTTTTCAAGTTACTACACAATCCAATATGTAGAGAAACTTTTTGAGGTCTTTTTAGTACAATTTACTAATATAATTTGACGACTTTTTGGAAGTGGTCAAATTAAGACTTTTTAGTACCATTTACTAATATAATTTGAAGACCTTTTGAAAGTTCAGGGGGAGACTTGACTCCTTCCTTCTCGCTCCGCCCTGTTTATAGTGTTTGGATGATGGTAAAAAAGTGGAAGTATAAACAACCTTTTTTTATTGGTTGAGGAGAAAATTAAGAGGATGGAAGAACTAATTTATAAAAATTTACTCTTATGTTCTTCTTATATTATATATAAGAAGCAATTTATTTGTAATAAAATATTACTTATCATTGATTAAAATTAATAAAATAATATTTTATAAAAATTAAAACATTAAACATATGATTTTATTTCATTTTTTTTTTTGTTATTTCATATTTATTACATTTTTTTTTGGGGGTAAAACAATGGGAAAGAAATAGCACATAGATTGATATTGAACAAGCAAACAATGAAAGAAAAAAGAAAAAGAAAATAGAGTAAATGAGAGAGAGAGAGAGAAAGAGAGAGAGAGAGAGAGAGAGAGAGAGAGAGAGAGAGAGAGAGAGAGAGAGAGAGTAAAACAAACCAACAAAGAAAGAAAAAGATGAATTAGAACGTTACAACTCAGGGGCAGAAAAGTAAATGGAATGGTAGTAGCAAAATTGATTGAGTTTTCTCTTTAAGTGTGCGTTTGTTTCAGCTTTTAGGAGCTAAAACGCACATTTTTATAAAAGCTGGAGACAAGTGTGCGTTTGGCTCAACCCAAAACGCAACTTTTTGGAAAAAGTTGCGTTTTGGGCCAAGGCAAAAAATGCGCTGAGAATGCGCAAATGTTATGAACTGCGGGAGGTCCATAAACCAAAACGCACATGGAAATTTTAACTATCTGTTGGGCTGGATAGTCAATTACGAAAATACCCTGATAAAAAGTCATCAGTTCTCATGCCTGAAGCACTCTCACGCCTCTCATCTCATCTCTCTACTCTCCCTTTGCCCTGAAGCTCACTCTCACGCCTCTCATCTCAAGCATAATCAAAATACAAACTCAAAAACATAATCTTAAAATTAATCAAACCACAACAATAAAAGCAAAAAAATTCTTGCTCTCATAAAACTGATATAATTTAAACAACAAATCTTAAATCAAAACAACAACAACAACAACAGCAGATCAAGAACAGAAAAAAAAAAATTAGAACAACAATAAATGATCAAGAAAAAGAAAAAAGAAGCCGATTTAACAAATCTAAAATCAGAAACAACAACTAATCAAGAATAAGGAAAAAAAAATAGAAGCTGATATGACCCCTGGTTGCATGCACTCCACAGTGAGGAGGAGGAGGAGCGGTGGCGGTGTGGTGGAGCAAAGACGATTTCTCCTTTCTCTCCATGTGTGTCTGTGTATGTTTGAAGATAATGACACCAAAAGGCAAGCAAGATTATGGAATCAAGTATCATAGAAAGAGCTAGAGAATTTATGGAATCAAGTAGGAAAAAAAAAAAAAAAAAGAGCAGAGAATGAGAGAGCTGGAGAAATAAGGAGAAAGGAAGGCTTTGGAATCAAGTGGAATGTAAAGGAAAAAAAGAGATGATGGAATCCTATGGGTATACGTGTGTGGTGGACAAAATGCAAGAGGAAAAAAAAAAAAAAAAAAAGAAACGTATGGATGAAAGAAAGGCAAAGAATTAGAAATTACTATTTAAAAATACTACCACAATATTTTCACAATAAAATTTTAAGTAATTAGCTAATATTGGTGAGTAAAAATATAATTTCAGTGGTGGGTTCAAATTAGAACTAGTAACAACTTTCCATATAAGATTTTGTTGAAAAATATAATTGTTGAGAATGAATAGAAAAAGAAAAAATAAATATTAAAAAAGAATAAATTTGATTAAAAAATGAAGATTAAAAAAGTGGGTAGGCAAAAGGTAAATGTCACTGTTGATTGTCCAAACAGTACAAAAATTTGCCTAACCTGCTAGAGATGCTCTTATATATACATTGTCCTTTTTGGTAATTTATCCCTTAAACTGCCACTTTTATAAGTACTAGCCAAACACTCAGTTTTTTGAAAATACACTTTTTTATTATGTAATTTTTGAAAACTCCACTTTTTCATTATGTACTTTTACAAAAAACTGAACTAAACTCACCCTAAATTAGGAAGAAAGTGCTTGGAACCCACTAAGATCTTTCCAATTTTTCATTTCAACCAAACAACCTAAAAGACCATTTTCTCTCCCCTATTTACTATCTCCCTTGTTTTCACCCCAACCAAACAGATCCTAAAACTACACGAATTTATCTTCTTTCTTCTTCTTCTTCTTCTTCTTCTTATTTTTTTTATTTATTTGTTTTAAATTTTAACCCCCTTTTATATCTTATTAAAGTACTTAAGTAAAATAATCCAAAATTTGTATTGGGAAATGAAAATAGGGTAACATTGGGAATTGACCAAATGGATGGATTTTCTTTTTTATAATTTGGTACACAATAATTATTGTATTTTTATAAGTAATTTATATAAAAAAAAAAATTTACTTTTGTTTAGTGCTTTTTTAACATATATTATGAATTATGATTACATTTTTTTTTCTTAATCACAATGTAGAATCTTACGATCATCAATTTAATTCCCTAACCCCTCTCACTAATCCTAATAACCATGTTGTTACCTACTAAGTTAGGATGTTGGTAATTAAATGGAAGATTAGTGGATAAATGATTTTCTCGTTGTGCAAGTTGAAAGTGATGTAACTAATAGTATTGATAATTAAACTTTTGTGCAACGATTTCAAAATATAAAATCTTGTAGAAAGAAATTGTAAAACTTCATGTATTAGCATTGTGTTTTCCTATTTGTAATCTTGATATGTATATATATATATATATATATATATATATAGTATTTTATATTAAATATTGTTTAATTTAAGTTTCTTAATGACTATTTTGAAAAAAAAAAAAAAAAAATGGAGCTGTCACTTTCGACTTTAACAAATTATGAAAAAGATTGTGACATAATTAAATTGTATCCTTGTTGAAACTTTTGGTTAGGATGAGTATAATATTTTCATAGTTTGTTTATTATGTATACTTACACATGTACTGAGGTAGTCTTTGACTTGTCGCCCAAAATTTTTTTATTATAAAAATATTAGTATATATTATATACATAGGTACTAATTTTAGCAATTTTGTTCTATAAAATTAAATTTTGCCCTCTTAACAATATCATTGATTCTTTTAAGAATATTGTTATATCCACAAACTTTTCTACAACATTTTTACAAACTGTTGAAGTAGCAAATTCTTATTGATTAACGTCTGGATCCACCACTAACATTGCTTATTTACATACCAATAACCATTTATCACTTTAGCAATTTGTAAAAAAAAAAAAAAAAAAAAAAAAAAAAAAAAAAAAAAAAAAAAAAAAAATTCATAGATCTAAGATCTAAAACAAAATATATATGTCCAAAAAAGTTAGCCCAACAACAAAAATTATCAATTGTGAGGCTAAAAAAAGAAAAGCTCAATCAACTAATTTTACCCAACACAAACAATCCAGCCCCTTAAAAAATTTAAAACAAAATAATTTTATCCTTATCTAGCAATAGACACACGCATCCAAAAAAAAAAAAAAAAACTCTTAACGACTAAGCTAACATAACTAGCAGCAAAGTTATTCCCCTAACTCCAAGTCTTAGCTCCATCCTTGTATATACAACAAAAAAATAAAAAAGATAATTGCATAGGTATCAATTTATTAGATATTGCTATAGACTTTATTTCGAAGTCAACAATAAATCTTCGTGCATTATGGAATATAGACTATCAATTGAAGGTATAGTCTTCAGCTACACCAAAAAATGGACCCAACCATTCAAATCCTCTGGGCCTTCAAAGGATACTTCATTGCTCTGGTGAACTCATGTAGCATATACATCTTCTATGTTCTAACTATACTTTTTATATAAAAAAAAAAAATTTAGAAATTGTTTCAAATTATGGCGTATAATTACTCTTTTAAGTCATTATCATCAAACAAAGACATGAGTTTAAGTCACAAACTCATCAAACAAAGACATGAGTTTAAGCCACAAACTCACTTTACCCTTAGCCAAATAAAAAAGATGACCCAACTTAGACATACCCCACTCATCAAATGAAGAGCTTCAAATGACTGACAACGATTTCCCCTCAATAGGTAGCTACAACTAGATCCATTCTTTGGACCAAACCATCACAAGAAATCATCAAAGTTAACTGTGATGCAGCCATAGGTAACAACTGGTCTTATATCGAGATTGTGGCTAAAGTTTGGAGAGGGACACTAATTTTTCCCTTGCTAAACAATCAAAATCCACTATCACAATTCAAGTAGAAGCAGATACGATAAATTGGGTGACTCCTCAAGTAGTGAATCATAACATTGATGCTGCTATTATTAAGAGTGATTCCAAGATATGTGTAGACAAGGGCGGAGCCGGGGGGGGGGGGGGGGGGGGCGAGAGGAGGCAATTGCCCCCCCTGGCCCGCACAAAAATCACCTTAACTTATACTACTACAACATTCTACCTATTTTATCTTTGGGTAGAAAAAGTAGTGCCTATCCAGTTAGATAATTGAACATTAATCAAAACTTTATCCCTTAACTGCTGAGGAATTTCACCTAAACAAAAGCTTTCTTCACTCACACTTCATTAAAAATTTAGCTAATTTAAATGTCATTTTGTTGCTTGGTCTTGAATCAGAGCATAGCTTCTAATTTCTAAATAAACCAAGAGTATTTTCATGCCCTCAGTTCTCCACTAACATGCCTTGCACAAAAACTTCATGTGTATCATAAGCTATCACTAGAAGATGAAGTATATTATTCAATTACCAGCGACTTTGACGAAGCTTTGGACTATGGAGACTTAATAAACTAGGCATAGTGGAGTTATAACTTATAAATGCCCAGGGATGATTTCTAATGGGTTTATTTTTGGTTTGAGTGCTATAGAGTGTAGCCAATATAAAATTATTGGCTTGACACGGAAGCATAGTGTTGCAATATCATGCATGTAACCATGTTGCTAGGATTTTTTTTTTTTTTTTTTTTTTTGATGGGATTGTTGCTAGGAATTTGAAGCTAACTATATAATAAATATTATGTTATAGATTTTTGATAAGTAAAAGTTTATTGTTAATAAAATAATTTGAGCATTTTATAAGTCTTTATTAATCAAAATTACATAAAATTGCACATTATTTCATTCATAACTCGATTTTTTTACTTTGAAAATTGATACTCATGTGAGCAAAAGTCTTTCACTTTCCCTCTTTCTTGTGTGTGTTTGTTTCTCCAAAAAAAGTGAGTACAAGCCAAATAGATAAATACAACAAAATGAATATACTTTCTTTTCGTGAAAGTTTTTTAAAAAAAAAAAACATAATTTCATTAAAATATTATTTAATATTCAAATGAATAAATTTTGATTTTTCAAATTTGTTCAAATACTATATATTCACAATGTGCATAATCCCCTCCCCCCCCCCCCCCCCCCCCCCAACTTAAATCCTAACTCCGCCAGATGCTCTTACAAAGCCTAGCATTGCAGATCCTTGGAGGGTAACAGTTCTAACTCAAGGTACCTTAAAACTTTCTTCCTCAACCAGTAAAATTCAGTTTAAGTGGACCCCTAGAGAATCTAATAGGGCTGCTCATGTATTAGATACTTGGTCTCCTAATAACAATTTCTCTGGTTGTTTTGTATTGGGTGCTTCTCCCTCTGTTTTTTGTAAATGTTATTGAGCAGAAGGCCTAGAATTTCCTTTTGTATTATGTTTGTGCTTTATTATAGTCTTTTCTCTGTTGATTATCAAAAGAAAAAAAAATCCCCTCAATAATAACACCAAAATAATAAATAAACACATTACCATTTCTGCATTTCAACTATTTCGTTTGATGTACTAGTGCCATAGAAACATTTTTAGTGAAAATTTATTAAATGCAGCTGTAGACTTTATTTCCAAATAACAATATCATAATCATGGTCTCGTAGACGTAACCATTCAAAACCTTGGAGATAAGTGGGCCTTGAGAGGATTCTTCATCACCATGGTGAACTCATGCTTCTCTGACAAATCAACCTCATCACCATCAACAACTTTCCACTCAAAATTCCAAACCAAATTGGCCACAAAATACTCCAAATGAAGTATTGTCAAACCAGAAGCAGGACAGATCCTCCTCCCCGCACCAAATGGCATCATCTTAATCTCTCTACTTCCAGTTATATCAAACGCTTCTCCTCCACCATCATCACCACTCAAGAATCTCTCAGGCTTAAACTCCATAGGATCTTCCCAAACCCTCGAGTCCCGCCCCATTTCTGCCACCATGAAATTCAAAATAGCATTCTTTAGTACCAAATACCCATCCAAAACCACATCCTCAGTCACTGTATGTGGTAACACAAAATGGGCAGGTGGGTGTCTCCTTAAACCCTCCAAAACCACTGCTTTCAAATAAGGAATCTTATTCAAATCCTCTTTTTCACTTCCTTTTCTCCATCACCGACAACCCCTTTAATCTCCACTAAAAGCCTCTCTTGGATTTGTGGGTATTTCACCATATTCGCCATAATCCACTCCAATGCTGTTGACGTAGTATCCGTACCCGCGTCTAGAAACTCTGAACACAAATTAACCATTTCCTTATGGCAACTCCAAATCCAACAACGTGTCCACATACGACACAACAAACTCATCGTCATTTTCTTTGCCTTCTTGCATTTTACTCTGTCTTTCTTACTTCACTTTCCTCCTTGCTTTAATCAAAGGAATTAACACATCATCTTGGTTTCTCCGAAGTTGAAACAACTCTTCCCAACGCTTACGAAATAAAATCCTTCCAATACTGGGGAAAAAATTGAGTATAGCAAACCGACCAGAGCTCAAAAGCAAGCGAAGTTCAACCTCTTCGATTTTTCTAATCTGGGTTTCACCGAGTTTGCCTCCGAAACACATAAGAACCAACAAACAAAACATGGAGTATTGGAAATGGTCTTTAACAACGGATTCAGTGTTGGAACGAAGGCGATTGAGGAGAATGTCCAAGACCCACTTGCGCGCGTGAGAGTAAGATTTCATGCGTGAAGGGTGGAGAATCTCTGAAGTGAGATTACGACGAAAGAGTCGCCATGTGGGACCATAAGAAGCAGAGTTGATGTTGTGTTTGTTACTAGATACGATCACGGCTGTAGGTGGAGGAGCTGGGCGGTCAGGGAAAACTGCACTGTTTTGAATAAGAGCTTTGTGTGCGAGAGAGTGGTTGGCAATGAAGATAGCTGGGCTGAAGCCTGTGTAAATGGTGATGATGGGTCCATACTTGGCATGGAGTTTGCGGAGGGCTTGTACCGTTTCGAAGAAGGGTCTGTTGATCCATTGGAAGTTGCTGAGTATTAGGATGTATATGGGTCCTGGAGGTAGCTTATTTTGATTATCAGAAACTTTGTTGAGAAGGAGGGATTTGAGGAGGGCTGAGATACAGAGAGAGATGACGATGATGAACCAAACTTCCATGTTTGATTGAACAGGAGCTAAAAGACAACCTTAGTCCTTATATACATAGGTGGACGAGGACAAAAGAGGAACAAGATGTAATGTTGAATTTAATTAACCATTTTGTTGGCTTTATTCCATGCCAAATTTGCTTATAATTCAGCATTTAGAAACCCTGTATTTAGGTGGGAATCATGTAAGGATAGTGTGTGAGAGAGTGTGAAGAAAAGCTCAGAAGTGTGCAACTCAGTAGAGCCTCGCGACTGGCTCGCGGTTGGCAAGTCGCCAAAAGAGGCACATGTGTGAAGCATGTAGAGGAGCTGAAGAGTTACGCTAGCTGTTGCACTACAGAACAAAAATTCTAGGCTGGCCAAGCAATTAGCTTGTGACTTGAACTTGCGACTCAGTCCAGTCACGAGGCCAAGTTGGCAGACCACTCTGTTTGGGAAAAACTGACCTTTCGCATTCTAAACACACATTAGTATAAATATCCCTTATACCCACGTATTGTAGAGCGTTTCCAGAGAGAATTTTGAGAGAAAAACCCTAGAAAAAAATAAAATTGACTCATTCACGATCTTCATCTTTTGATTCTCCAAATTCCTCTACTCTCACCCTCTCCATTGTTACATTCTTGAGAGGTACATTAGCCAAAACTTTTTCTCACCATATCCATATCTGTGAGGAGGCTGTTTGGTGTTTGGAAAACAGTTAGGAAGGGACCAATTGATATTGGTTGATGCTATGGGTTATAGCGGAATTCGAAAAGCTAGAGAAGACAAAGGTTCGGCGTAATCTCGTTAAAGCAAGAAACTTGGAGGGCTTAGGTACATTGGGTAGATTAGGCTTGAAGGGCCTTCTGCTGTTCATGTATTCCAACTTCATTCTCTAGTGGATTATTGACCGCTTGGAGGGCGGCGGAGAGGTTTTACGCCGAGGACTTCGGTTTCCTCTTCGATAACACATTGTTGTGTTGTCTTTTTGTTTGCATCTCTCTTCCCTTAATCTTTGCCATTTAATTTCTGCTGTAGTTGTGATTTTATTTGATTTAGATTGTTTTATCAATTATGTTTTAAGCTTATATTCATATTTCGCACATACATTGTTTGATTATAAGTTTGAATTGGTAATTTGTAAATTGGGGGTCTAAATGTTCAAGATGTTTTACACACTATTTGAACATTCACAAGAAAACTGGGAAATTCTTACAAGCTCCGCGAATAATGCTCCCTCCTCTCACTTGAGGGGTGGACTTATACATGCGATATATGTGGGGCCCATCTATCATGTAAGAAAGAGATGATATACCCTGGGTGTATATGTTATTTATCTCACAGTAAGTAGGTTCCATAGTTGTGTGGGACCCAGCTACTGTGAGAAAGATGACATATACACCTGAAACAATATATGATTTTTTTGTGAGAGGAGAAAATATTGCTCCCGAAGCACCTAAGTACCTAAGGCCTTGTTTGGTTACTGAATGATAGTTAACTCATCACTCATCACTTAAATCCCATCACTCATCACCCTATCACTCATTTCTCATAACTTAAAAATCTCCAAAATAAAGTTCTATTTTTGCCTAAAAACTCACAAAAACTCAACTTTTTGTGGGACCCACGGCCTGACCATTGTGCAGTACATATTACTCGCAGACTGAACAAAATTGTTTTGGCCAAGCACTTTCCTCTTTCATAGTGCAGTGCAAACTCATTTCCCCTTTCACTTTCCCCTCTCAAACACCTCAAACCCACCAATCACGTTAGAGCATAGCATCGATCCACTGAGCTTTTAGTTACCTTCCATGGCTTCGACCCATTTCCGATCCATCAACTGAAAAGTGAAAACTCAGGTAATCTCATCCCTTGAATTCCATTTTTTTTTTGCTCACTCTGTTCCATTGCACAATCACTATCTTTCTTCAAATACACCATTATTTATTCATTTTCACATAATACCCACTTAATCTTTTGCTTTCTACTTCATTTTTTTTTTTTTTTTTTTTACAGAATCAGTCTGTTTTTGTTTGCATTTGGAAAAAAGTTTGATAATTTGAGCTTCAATTGCTGCAATAAGACACCAATTCATCTGGGAAATAGAGAGAGAAATATGGTATGGCAATCATATTTCATAAGAAAGAAAGAACTGAGCAGTGGGTCGAAGAAGAAGAAAGAAGAAAGAAAGAAAAAAGAAAGAAAAGAAGAAACAGAGAAGCAGACGTGAAGAGAAGAAGAAAGAAAGAAAGAAAAAGAACCAAAAAAAAGAAAGAAAGAGTTTCAGTCAAAAAAAGAAAAAGAAAAAGAAAGAGAGTCAAAGTGATTAGACAAGACACTGCAGTGGGTCCCATTTAGTGAATGAAATTACAATATTGCCACAAAACTCATATTTCATAACTTGAAAATAAGCTTTTCTTGTTTACAAATTTGTTAACTCACATCTCCAAAAACTCAGAGGGTGTTTGGATTGGCCTATTTTGAGTTACATAACTCAAAAACCTTAACTCAAAACTCAAAATCTGTGAGATCCACTAGTTGAAATATTGTTTGGTTTAGTTTCCAGTATTTGTTTCCAATTCTCATATCTCAAAATTTTGAGTTTTGAGAATGAGAAATGAGAACTCCTCAGAAGCTATTTTCAGTTTTTGAAATATGAGTTTTGTGGCATTTTTCGTAAATAATCGCAAATGTGTGGGACCCTCTTTAGTGTATGGTCACATTATCCTCAAAGTCGTTGGAAGCTTTTGCTGTGCCAAATGCTCCAGCTTCAGTTCGGCCTCTGTTTTCCTCTCTTCTCTTTACTCCGTTGACTCTCCATTTACTCCATTTACAATTTTACACCTTCATTTACTGCTTCTCCATTAACACCTCTCACCCACCTCTACCAACATACCATTATTTCAAACTTTTGCCTTTCTTTTATTGCTCAGACCTCTCACTTGTTCCATTTTTTTACAAGCCACTCTTAACCCAGCACAAAGCGAGATGAAGAAGAAGGAGTCTCAGCCAGAAACAGGCACACCCCGACACATCCGATACCGGTGCCGACTCCGGTTTGAGAATCCAACCTCTGCCCAGGTGATTGCGTTTTCTCTCTCTCCCTCCGTAAACCCACCTTGCTCTGTTTTGTGTTTCTCTAAATTTCAATGTTTGTATTTCAAAGTTTTTGTTTAGGTGCTCTGTTTTGATTTTGTTTGTGTTTCATTGTTTTTTTCAATTTCTCTAAACATTGATGGGTTTTGTAAAAAATTTGTGTCTGATGGGTTTTGTAAAATAATCGACTTTGTCTGTATTGAAATGTGGACTGAGAAACTTTGATTCGGGTATATGTTATGGGTTATTGTATGGGTCAGCATTGGTTTATGCTAAAAATCCAATCTTTTTGTGACTTTGTTTGCCTTTGTGTGTGCTGAGTCTTCAATAAATATTTCATTGCTTCCGTCTCCCTTCTTTCCTTTATATTGATGGTTTATCAGAAATTTCATATTTTGAAGCACTCCTTTATAATCACTTGAAGGGACTCTGTGTGTGATTTATTATAAATTCAATATCTATGGTCATTTCTTCTGGACAAGAGTGGCTGCTTTCTTTCTAATAACAAAGTGTACAACTGGGTTTATTCTTTCTCTTGGATCAGATTGAGTCATCACTTTTATTTTGTAACTTTGTTTTGTAATAATTCTATAAAGCTTGAGGTTCTGTCTACTTGAGGTTGCATCATCTGGATTTGTTATGGATCTCACTTTCTGTACATAATTCTGGAAGACAAATTTTGTTTGATCTTTCAAAAGGCCAAATGGACCCACATTGACATATTTTTAAAACCTATGATCTATAAATTAACACATTGTTGTGCAGGGATATTTGTATTAGATGGCTCATGAATCACAAGAGGTGGATGACAAATTGTGGCCTCCCCACATTGAACAAATTTTCATTGAGATTATGTTGGATGAACAGCTTAAAGGGAATATGGAAAATGGTGTGTTTAAGACCCCTGTTTGGGAATCTATTACCAAGCAGCTTAATACCTAAACTGGGAAGAATTTCCTGACTAAGAAGGTGATTCAAAAGCATAATAGGCTAAAGCAAAAACAACAAAAGTGGGGGCAATTGTTGAATCATACGGGGTTAGGGTGGGATGAGTTAACACAAACTGTTACCGGTTCTGAAGAAGTGTGGGCAAATGTGGTTGCGGTATGTTCTTTATTCCATCTGTTTACATATCTCTATTAACTTCCTAGTTGTCTTTCATATGTCATATTGTTTGATGTCAATTTGTTTTGTTCTTTTTAGGGAGATCCAAAAGCACCATTGTTACAGAAGAAGGGCTGCCCCCACTATGACAAACTAAGGCAACTATTTGCCCCTACCTGATTATGAGCGTCATAGCCATTGAATCTGGAAATAGGTGATGGCTTTTTGTGTATTGTGGAGTATTTTGTTGGGTTGTTGGTGCCATTACTCCACCTGGCTGTATAGTGCCCTATATGGGTTGTAATATTATAGTTATGAACTTGAACAATTCCGTTTTAGGCTAGGTGACACCTATTCACTAACTACAAAGTACATGATGCATCTTTTGGATGATATGATGCATTATGTTGATGTTATTTAGGGGGTCAATATATATCTTCATTGTCAAAGCCTTGTTGACAATGTATTTTGTAACTTATATATTATTCCTGTAATTTGACAATGGAATATGTTAATATTCAAATGTTTATTTTTGTGTATATATATATATATATATATATTGCTTCTTGGATATGTTTACAATGCACAGGTTATGTCAAAACATTGTTGATAATGCACAGGTTATTTATGTATTTGATATATATATATATATATATATATATACATATACTGGTCCCAATGTGTATGTGAAGATATCACTATTAAAGCAATTAAGGCCTCTTTATTTATGTATTTGATATATATATATATATATATATATATATATATTCAGTAATGCTTTCTGTCTCTCATCTTCATTTGGTTTTTGTCAATACTTAGTATATGGCCATGAAGGACATATTTTTTTCCCCTGATGAAAGAGCAAATTTGATACCACAAAGAAGGCTCAATACAGATCAAAGAATTTGAAACAACAAAAAGTTATAGAAGGACTGGAAAGAATCTGAAACAACAAAGAATCTGTACACAATTTTCCATTTTCACAAACTTGGAAACTGGCAAAACAGAAGGACTTGTTATAAAAAAAGAAAAAAGCTCAGATCTTTCTCTTAGGTTCGGTGTGTGTGTGTCTGTGGAGATAGGAAGACAAAACAGTATTGGGTGAAAGGAGAGAGAAGAGGACACGCGGAAGAGAAAACCAACCTTCTGACCTGTGCAGGCTATGGACTCCACCAAAAAGTGAAAAAATTGAGGATTGAGATGTGGGGCACGGTTTTGAGATATTGGAGCCAAACAATTTTTTTCAGTTTTGGGTTTTGAGTGAGATAGAGTTTTCAGAAATGAGTTATGTTTTTGAGTTATGTGTTTTGAGTTATAAGTTTTGAGTTTTAAGATACTTCCAATCCAAACACCCTCTCAGTTTTGTTAACGGAGTGAACTGACCCAATTCTCAGCCAAACAATGTTTATGTATGTGGTGCCCACGGTTTTTGGGTTATGAGTTAACAAAACTCAATTTTGTTAACTGAGTTTTGCAAAATCCAAACAAGGCCAAAGTTTTTCTCAAGAAAACTTTATGTTTGACTTTGCTACAAGAAAATGAGAGATACTTGAGGTGCAATGCTTCATCCAGTGGCGACGCCACGTTCATGTCAGGGTGTTCCCAGGAACACCCTGACCTGAAAAAAAAAAAAAAATTTATATATAATAATTAAAATTTTTTTATTTGTTTACCCTTTAAAAAAAAATAGGAACACCCTCGATCTCAATCAAAATTAGGAACGCCCTAAAATAAATAAATAAATAAGCCCAAAAAAATTTTAAACTAAAATCTGAAAAAAAAAAAAAAAAAAATTGTAACAGACAAGCCCACCAGGAAAAAAAAGCCCAATATACTGAAAACAGAAACCCACGGATTTTCCAAAAAAAAAAAAACTGATCGGTATAAGACTGATCGGTGCAAGCCCAGCAAACCCATTCATTCCTCAACCCACCCTCCAAATACTAACAAAAAACCCCATTCTTCTCCATCAAATTCCAAATCACCAATGAAAAAAATAATACTAATAAATAAACAAAAGAGCAAAACAAATCTCCTCTTACATTTACTGGGAGTATAATGCCCCCATCACGCCGCCTCTTCATGACAGTCCTCCACACCGCCAGTCGCCCTTCTATGAATCACTGGTATCTTTCTCATTTTTTATCTCACTCTCTTGTTGTGTGTTTGTTACCTTCTTTTTCTTTCTTTCTTTTTTTTCTATAACTATGTGTTTTGTATAACTCTGTGTGCTGTGTTACTGCTGTACAGCACTTCAAAATACTGTGTCTGAGTGTGAGAATGACATTTTTGTGGCTGTAAATTTGACAAGTGTGGATTTCTGTCTTGCACTTTAATTATATAATATTTTTGAGTTTCTGTTATATAATAATATATAAGATTATAAAATATCGTTATATATAATTAGTTATTACAATGTACTGTTGTCTGCATTTATATTTTGGCTTGAGTGGATAAATTATAAATGAGTTTTATACAATAAAAAAAACGTAGGACACAACATTATTAAGCTAAAATATTAATTCATAAAATAAAATTTTTTATTGGGTCTTGAATTTTTTTTAATTCAATAATTTTTTTATATTTAATTTGCCCCCTAGAAAAACTTTTTGGCTCCGCCACTGACCTCGAAACACCTGAAATAAACTAGAATAACTCGAAATTTTTTCCGAAGTAGAATAGAGTGGGTTACTATTTTGGTTTGTTTACTGGTACAGTATTTTCCGGCCGTTACGGAATGGAATTAATAACATTGAATCAAATCTAATTACCTAAAAGCTAAAAAGAAATAAGATTGTGTAATTTATGCTTCCTAAGGAACACCCTAAACAAAATTCCTAGAGTCGCCACTGGCTTCATCCTCTCAATTGATGGGACATGTGGTTGCCTGAGCATGTAAGAATTTGTCCCAGAAAAAATATCAATTTTGTTATAAAATGTTTACAAGCTGCTTCAATCGAGATTGACTAGAACTTTCACAAGATCAAACTAAGAGGTTGAGTCAAATATCTCATATAAATTTAACTAGTTTAGAAAGAAACATTTCAAATTTTCCCTATATGTTTTTATAGTAGTCCTAGTCAATAAGAGCATTCCAACAAATTTTAAATTGCTTACATCAACTTGGCTACCAGCTCGGCATAATAATGGGTGATCTGTTAATGTTTGTTAACGTTGGAATCCAAGTTCAAAAATTTTGCAAATTTAAATTGGTGGGTCATGAAGCTCCAGGTTAAAATGTTTGCGCCCACATCAATAAAATAAGTGAGATAATTGTAAAGCTATCCTAGGGTTCTCAACTTAAAGGCATATAGACAACAAAACAAATGCTCTCCGGTTAGTGTTTAGTGTGAAAAAACAAAAAACAAGCGGCGGAACAAACAAGAATACTATCTTTTTGGTTACAAGTAAAAGCATGGGAGAAATGGACTTGGAAAGTGATAAAGGTATATTTTGTTTTGTCTTGTTTTGATTTAAGGCAGAAACACCATTTTGGTCTTTACATTTTGAGGTCACGATCAATTTGGTCCCTACATTTTGGTAACAGTCAATTTGGTCCCTACTATTTTCAACTTGCAGTTAATTTGGTCTATACTGTTAACCCTCTAATGGAAAATGCTTATGTGGCTAACAGTGTGAACAGTTGGCATATTTAATACTGATGTGGCAAATAAAATAATAAAAATAATGTTTAATACATATTTTAAAATGCCACATTGGCATTTTCCCAATTTTAATAAAATAAAAATAATTTCAATTTTAAAAATGAAAAATGAAAAATAAAATCTCAGATTTTCTTTTTATCTTTGTGCACTTTCTTGACGACCAAACACAAAAATACAAATATCAGATTACTAAATCAACCCAAAGACTCAGTACATTCGAGACACCATAGTATTCGTAAACCTTTTAACGTAGTTTATCCCTCACAATCTCAATTATAAATGTAAACAACCAAAACTACAGCCAATAGACTCACTCTTTTGTCATCAAACCAATTTTGAAACTCAAAAAACCCCCACACTCTGATATCACCAAACAAACTTTGAGACTAAAAAGGCCCACATGCCAATTAGAGCCATTTTATGTAATGACTATGATAGGAATAGTTTTCTAGGTTACCAGATAATCAATGAGAAAGCATGGACAGCGATATTTTTCATATCTTTCGATAAGAAAAACCAGGTGTGCAATGACACCATTTGTGGAATTACCGAACTGAAAAAACATGGTGGCTAAGATAAATCCCATGATTATCGCCATGCCCAATCGATGAGAAAGGCTCCGTCATTGGATACGAATTTGTTATCTGGGTTTGCATCGGACCGCCACCAACCATGCCGTGACACCAACTGAAGCTCCACACGTGCTCCAACCCAGGACCATTCAATCGTTCCTGCCTTGCGTCGCTGTCACCGTTCTTGCCTTGAGCCGTCACTAGCCATCAAATCCCAGCGTCGAATGGAGATCTCATTGCTTTACTTTGTAATGGATTTTCTTCTATGTGTTAAGGTTTGGAAAATGGGGTTTTGAGGTTGATTTTAGATTCGTGGGTTTGGTGTTTTGATTTGGTTTTTTGAGGTTTCAAGGAGAAATTTGGCCACCAGATTATCTGGGTTTTGTGTAAACAAATTTAGTTGGATTTGCCCCTATAAAAGCCACTGGATTTGTCTCCATCTGGGTTTGTTCTTGTTCTTTTTCTTTTTTGGTTTCTGTTTGGTTACCAAGAAAGTTTGCTGGGGAAAATTTGTTGAGTTTTTTTGTATTCTAAAATTTCAATTTCTTATTGGTTATTTCTAATGAGGATGTTTCTCAATTGTATAGAGGTGAGATGTTGTGGAATATATTTATGAATTCAAGGATTTAAGATAGAAAAATCAAGAAGGTGATTTTGTGTTTGGTAGCCATGAAAATGGAAGAAAATCTGGGATTCCTAATTTTGTTTTCCAATTTTAAAATTGTGAAATTAAAATTAAAATTATTTGTATTAAAATTGGCGAAATGCCAGCATGGTATTTTAAAATATTTATTAAACATTATTTTTATTATTTTATTTGTCACGTCAGTATTAAATGTGTCAATTGTTTACACCGTTATTCACGTAAGTATTTTTCGTTAATTAGTTAACGGTAGGGACTAAGTTGACTGCAAGTTAAAAATAGTAGGGACTAAATTGATTGTGACTCTAAAATGTAGGGACTAAAATTGTGTTTTCGCCTTGATTTAATTTATGGTGATATATTTTCTCTCAAATAAAACTATATAAAAATGTATTGAATTTGTTGTATTTACATGATATGAATTTTATAGTCCAGCTAAAGAAAAATATCATAAAGATTTTGCTTCTTTTTTTTTTTTTTTTTTTTTCATATATAAATGCCTTATTTATTTTTGCTCTTTATAGTATATATTGTTAATTTTTTGTTGTTGTTATATTTTTTTCATTGAGTATCATAATTGACCCAAAAAATTTAAGAGTAAATTTTTGTTGTTGTTGTTATCCATTGCCAATCCAAAATAAATAAAATTGCTACTAAAACTTTTTGTTGTTGTTGTGCCTAAACATAAGAGTTTAGTGATCAAGTGTACCATAGGCCTTTAAGAACACATACAAAATTGTAAACATGGTGCATATTGAGAAAAAAAAAAAAAAAATCTAAACGTGATATAATTATCATATTGTAATTTCCTTAGTATTTTGTTTCTAATATTTATATTTGTCATAAAAATTATTGTAGTTATTTGCAAACCAAGTGATACTGAAGAAATTGAAGTGGATTGCATGTTTGTTGTATGACTAGAAAATAGTGATGAAAATTTGTTGAATAAGATGGTGCATAATGTAGATGGAGCATATACTTTATATAATGATCATGTATTACGAATGGATTTTAGTATTCGAAAAGGAAAGCCTAGGTATTATAATGGGACGAAGAACATAAAGCAATGTGAATTTCTATGTTCTAAGGAGGGGTTTTAACTAGATGAAGATTTTTGTAAAGAGAAATATTCGAAAAGCAAAGCCTAGGTATTATAATGGGACGAAGAACGTAAAGCAATGTGAATTTCTATGTTCTAAGGAGGGGATTAAACTAGATGAAGATTTTTGTAAAGAGAAATATTCGAAAAGACTAGAGACTAGAACTAGTTGTAAAGCATTTGTTCATCTCACAGTTGAAAATAGTGTTTGGAGGGTTAGTGCATTTAATCCAGAGCATAATCATGAACTTGCACTACCATCAGAGAGGCATTTGTTAAGATCCAGTCGTCATATTTCAGAACCTAAGGCAGATGTAATTGATACCATGATGAATGTAGGTATAAGTATAAATAATGTTTATTCATATATAACAAAAGAAGTTGGAGAGAGTGAAAATGTAGGCTTTACCAAAAGAGATTGCTATAATCATGTGAATGTGCAAAAGATGACAATGATTAGTGCTGGAGATGCTCAAAACTTATTGAATCATTTTAAGTCTAAGCATACAGAAGATCCCATGTTTTTTTTACACAGTTCAAGTAGTTCAAGAACATTGCATGACTAATTTTTTCTGGAGAGATGGGAGATTAAGAGTTGACTATGATTGTTTTAGAGATATAGTGGTATTTGACACTACATACCGCACTAACAAATATAATTTGATTTGTGCTCCATTTGTAGGTGTTAATCACCATTGGCAAAATGTGATGTTTGGATGTGTGTTCCTTTTGGATGAAACCATTGATTCATTTAAATGGTTGTTTAAGTAATTCTTAGACTCAATGGGGGAATCGATCGCCTATAACAATTTTCACTGACCAAGATCAAGCTATGTCAAATGCTATTGAGAAAGTTTTTCCAAATACACATCATTGGCTATGTTTGTGGCATATTTATAAAATAAAAAAAAAAAAAAAAAAAAACTCCTTCTCACTTAAGAGACTTAAACTCTAACTCAAAGTTCATGTACTTGTTCAACAAGTGCCAAAAATATTGTGATTCAAAATTGGAATTTTAAAACACATGGGATCAAATGATAAAAAAATTTGTTATTGAGAATCATAACTTGCTTCATATGATGTACAAAATTTGACATAAGTGGGGCACTGCATTTATTAAGGATTTTTTCATAGCTGAATTTAAATCTTCCTCGAGGAGTGAGAGCACGAACCATTTTTTAAATGGTATAGCAAATAAAACAATTAGCCTCATTAAGTTTGTAATTGAATATGAAAACGTATTGGTAGGTATGCATTCGTTGGAGTTGGATGAAGATTTTCGATACAAGCAAGGTGCCCTACAAAAAGTAGTTAAGAAGAGTTGCATTTTGATCATACAGCTCAAGTTTACACCTTAAGATATTCAATATATTCGAAAATCAATTTCTTAGTAGTCTTGCAATGGTTTGGGATCAAGTTGATTGCCAAGATACAATTGGTGTTTTTGAGGTGAAAGAGTACGCATTGTCTAGTTTGATAATCTCAATAGCAATATTTCTTGTTCTTGTAAGAAATTTGAGTCATTAGGGATTCTTTGTTGTTATGCATTGCGGATTTTTTAGTATAAAAAATTTAACTGGAATTCCAAGTCAATACATTTTGAAACATTGGACAAAAGAGGCTAAGAAGGGGACGATGATTTATGAACAAGACAACCATTCACTTAGCAATGATAAAGAGAGAAAGATAGTATGGCATAATAGCATGATGCATATTGCTAATGCAGTCATATCTAAGATTCAAGGGGAGGATAGCCTTAAGAGAATTTGCCAAAAAATGCTATTAGAACCTGATGAAAAAATTGAAAGGGAGTTATTAAGGTTCAAGTTTGGTGCAAATGCAAATGTGGAAGAGAATGAAGCCATACAATGTGACACCACTGATGAAATGCTTTGCTTGCCAAATGAGGTGTCCGTGTTAAATCCCCCATGTGTGAGATCAAAAGGTTTAAGAAATACTAGACTTAAAGGGAACTTTGAGAAGCGCAAGGCAAACCCATCTAAAGATGCATCTTCTTCAAGTAAGTAACTTAAAAAAAAAAAAAAAAAAAAAAAAAAAAAAACTAAATATATGCTACATTTTTATCATTAATAAATATTTTTTGTATATTAAATTCTTAATTTGTGTGTGATTTTTTTATGTACAACTTCATAGGAAAAAGAAAAAAACAAGCAGTCGAAGAACATTCAAATGTCTCATCTGGCGGCACATTTAATACACCAATCTGTCAACCACCTAATCCCTACTCTTATACAAGCTTTACAAGTGCTAACTTATATGGTCGATCTTACTCACCTTTGACAATGCATTCTAATTGGGTTTGGGCTACTTGAATTTTGGGTCCTTATACTAACAATAACCATTGATCACATTAGCAATTTGTGTAAAAAAAAAAAAAAAAAAACACTTGTAGCTCTAGCATTTTCCTCCTTTTAAAGACTATTAAAAAAAAAAAAAAATCATAGATCTAAAATCTAAAACAAAATATATAAGTCCAAAAAAGTTAGCCTAACAACAAAAATTATCAATTGTGAAGCTAAAAAAAATTAACCCAATCAACCAATTTTACCCAATGCAAACAATCTGCCCCTTAAAAAATTTTAAACAAAATAATTTTATCCTTACCCAGCAACAGACACACGCATCAAAGACAACCAAAAAAAAAAAAAAAACTCTTAGCTCCATCCTTGTTTATACAACAGAAAAATAAAAAAGATAATTGCATAGGTATCAATTTATTAGATATTGCTATAGACTTTATTTCGAAGTCAACAATAAATCTTCGTGCATTATGGAATATGGACTATCAATTGAAGGTGTAGTCTTCTGCCACACCAAAAGATGGACCCAACCATTCAAATCCTTTGGGCCTTCAAAGGGTATTTCATTGCTCTGGTGAACTCAGCTTCTAAGTTCTAACTATACTTAAAAAAAAAAAAAATAAAAAAAAAAAATTTTAGAAATTGTTTCAAATTATGGCGTATAATTACTCTTTAACTCTTCATCATCAAACAAAGGCATGAGTTTAAGCCATAAACTCACTTTACCCTTAGCCAAATAAAAAAGATGACCCAACTTAGACATACCCCATTCATCAAATGAAGAGCTTCAAATGACTGACAACGATTTCCACTCAATAAGTAGCTATAGCTAGATCCACTCTTTGGACCAAACCATCACAAGGAATCATCGTCAACTGTGATGCAGCCATAGGTAACAACTGGTCTTATATCGCGGTTGTGGCTAAAGTTTGGAGAGGGACACTAATTTTTCCCTTGCTAAACAATCAAAATCCACCATCCCAGTTCAAGCAGAAGCAGAGGCGATAAATTAGGTGACTCATCAAGTAGTGAATCGTAATATTGATGCTACTATTATTAAGAGTGATTACAAGATATGTGTGGATGCTCTTACAAAGCCTAGCATTGCGGATCCTTGGAGGGTAACAGTTCTAACTCAGGATACCTTAAAACTTTCTTCCTCAACCAGTAAAATTTAGTTTAAGTTGACCCCTAGGGAATCTAATAGAGCTGCTCATGTGTTAGATACTTGGTCTCCTAATAACAATTTCTCTGGTTGTTTTGTATTGGGTGCTTCTCCCTCTGTTTTTTGCAAATGTTATTGAGCAGAAGGCCTAGAATTTCCTTTTGTATTATGTTTGTGCTTTATTATAGTCTTTTCTCTGTTGATTATCAAATCAAAAAAAAAAATCCCCTCAATAATAACACCAAAATAATAAATAAATACATTATCATTTCTGCAATTCAACTATTTCGTTTGATGTACTAGTCACCAAACTAGTACTTATATAAAGTGCCAAAGAAAATTTATAGTGAAAATTTATTAAATACAGCTGTAGACTTTATTTCCAAAGAACAATATCATAGTCATGGTCTCGTAGACCTAACCATTCAAAACCTTGGATTCAGCGAAAAAAAAAAAAAAAAAAAACCATTCAAAACCTTGGAGTTAAGTGGGCCTTGAGAGGATTCTTCATTACCATGGTGAACTCATGCTTCTCTGACAGATCAACCTCATCACCATCAACAGCTTTCCACTCAAAATTCGAAACCAGATTGGCCACAAAATACTCCAAATGAAGTATTGCCAAACCAGAAGCAGGACAGATCCTCCTCCCCGCACCAAATGGCATCATCTTAATCTCTCTGCTTCCAGTTATATCAAACGCTTCTCCTCCACCATCATCACCACTCAAGAATCTCTCAGGCTTAAACTCCATAGGATCTTCCCAAACCCTCGAGTCCCACCCCATTTCTGCCACCATGAAATTCAAAGTAGCATTCTTTGGTATCAAATACCCATCCAAAACCACATCCTCAGTCACTGCATGTGGCAACACAAAATGCCCAGGTGGGTGTCTCCTTAAACCCTCCAAAACCACTGCTTTCAAATAAGGAATCTTATTCAAATCCTCTTCTTTCACATCCTTTTCTCCATCACCAACAACCCCTTTAATCTCCACTAAAAGCCTCTCTTGGATTTGTGGGTATTTCACCATATTCGCCATAATCCACTCCACTGCTGTTGACGTAGTATCCGTACCCGCGTCTAGAAACTCTGAACACAAATTAACCATTTCCTTATCTTCAAGCTTCCTCTTTTCCTCTGGCAACTCCAAATCCAACAACGTGTCCACATACGACACAACAAACTCATCGTCATTTTCTTTGTCTTCTTTCATTTTACTCTGTCTTTCTTGCTTCACTTTCCTCCTTGCTTTAATCAAAGGAATTAACACATCATCTTGGTTTCTCCGAAGTTGAAACAACTCTTCCCAACGGTTACGAAATAAAATCCTTCCAATTCTGGGGAAAAAATTGAGTATAGCAAACCGACGAGAGCTCAAAAGCAAGCGACGTTCAACCTCTTCGATTTTTCTAATCTGGGTTTCACCGAGTTTGTCTCCAAAACACATAAGAACCAACAAACAAAACATGGAGTATTGGAAATGGTCTTTAACAACGGATTCAGTGTTGGAACGAAGGCGATTGAGGAGAATATCCAAGACCCACTTGCGCGCGTGAGAGTAAGATTTCATGCGCGAAGGGTGGAGAATCTCTGAAGTTAGATTGCGACGAAAGAGTCGCCATGTGGGACCATAAGAAGCAGTGTTGATGTTGTGTTTGTTACTAGATACGATCACGTCTGTAGGTGGAGGAGCTGGGCGGTCAGCGAAAACTGCACTGTTTTGAATAAGAGCTTTGTGAGCGAGAGAGCGGTTGGCAACGAAGATAGCTGGGTTGAAGCCTATGTAAATGGTGATGATGGGTCCGTACTTGGCATGGAGTTTGCGGAGGGTGAGTTCCAATTCGATGAAGGGTTTGCGGAGCCATAGGAAGTTGCTGAGTATTGGGATGTGTAAGGGTCCTGGAGGTAGCTTACTGTGATTTTCAGAGACTTTGTTGAAAAGGAGGGATTTGAGGAGGGCAGAGATACAGAGAGAGATGACGATGATGAACCAGACTTCCATGTTTGATTGAATAGGAGCTAAAAAGGGACAACCTTATTAGTCCTTATATTTATAAGTGGAAGAGGACATAGGGGAGCAAGAAAACCTTATGTTTGACTTTACTACAAGAAAAATATAAATTTTGTTATAAAAAATTTACAAAGCTGCCTCTAGTGAGACTGGCCAGAACTTTCGTAACATTAAATTAGGAGGCTGAGCTGATGATCTCAGCTAGAAAATTCCAACCAGTGGTGTCTTTCAGCTTTCTTTTTCAATATATATTATTTTTGTGTTTGCGTGACCTAACAAGTTTACTCTTTTTTTTATTTTATTTTAAATATAAGTGATGTTTATCCTATATCAGCGGTGTGTGTTAGACTTTCAATTCTTATAACCTCATGTTACTGCTATAAAAATTAGGTCATTTTGTTGTAATATTCTAGTTATATAATGTATTATAAGTCTATTTAATAAGTATACTGTTTTCTTAAAAAAAAATATATATATATATATATATATATATATATTTATATCTTTCTTTAAGACTGATTATTTATTCATTTATTTTAAATACAACTAATATGATTACATCACTTTAAACTTGTACATCTTTTGAAAGACAATTACAGAAGAAAACAGGCACATATCTACCGGACCATACTTGATAGTTGTTAGGGACTTAAAAATAAAAAGTTAGCATTCTTAGCTAGCCAAATATGAACCAGACCTCCTTCTCAAAAAAAAAAAAAAAAAGAAAAAGAAAAAGAAAAGAACCTGACCATTTCCTTCTCGAAGAAGAACTCAACAAACTCACTTTACTCTTAATATAATAAAAAAAATGATTAAATTGTTTGTTATAAAAAGTTTACAAAGCTGCCTCAGGAGAGATTGGCCAGAACTTTCCAAGATTAAACTAGGAGGCTGAGCTGATGATCTCAGCTAGAAAATTCCAACTAATGGTGTCTTTCAGCTTTCTTTTTCAATATATATTATTTTTGTGTTTGCATGATCTAACAAGTTTACTGTTTTTTTATTTATTTATTTTAAATATAAATGATATTTATCCCACATCAGTTGTGTGTGTTAGACTTTCAATTCTTATAACCTCAGGTTACTACTATAAAGATTAGGCCATTTTGTAGTAATACTCTAATTATGTAATTCTAAGGACTAAAATTGGATTGGTCCCAAAACCGGATTGGGCTCAAACGCTAACGACCCAAACAATAAATTTGTAGAGCGTGGATAGAAGAGCTAGATATATTCCAGAAGAGAAACGATTAGATTTAACGTTTCAAGATGGTTTGACACAAGTAAGATTAGAAAATCTATCATTGGAATAGCTTAAGTAACTCGTATCATATAGTTTTATTGAAAAATGAAATTGTAAAAGAGTTCCCCCTCCCCTTTTTTGGTGCATCTTTCCATGTTATATACTATAATCTTGATGTCATCCTTACCACACACGTGTAGGTTAGATTCGGGGGATTGTTTCATGTCCCATCCAGTACCTCCCAGAACCATCAACCTGTAGCTGTAAGGCTGCTTGATCACTGTTCAGACATTACTTTCACATTAATGCGGCCAGAGAGTTGGTTGAGAAGCATTTAATATGGAGGTAGCAGCTTTTGGAGATATTTGTTTACCTTTCTTTTCTTATCCCTGGTCCAATGTCCCATCCTTAATTGTGATATAACTTCGAAGTAAGTCCGTGATGATATGACTCTCAGATTTACCTCGGATACATGTTGCCGAGAAGGCTTTTGTCCTCGGACGCATGTTGGACCCATCTTACATTGTCTCTACTCCTCTCTTCAACTTATTCTCCTCATAGCCTTGTTTGGGCCTCCTCGGATGGTCTAACATCTTCGGATAGGGCCGTAGGCCCAGTTAATATTGCTTTAACAGTACTTCCTAATTAACTAGCCCCCACAGTAATGTATTATAAGTCTATTTAATAAGTATACCGTTTTCTAAAAAAAAAAAAAACTATCTTTCTTTAAGACTGATTATTTATTCATTTATTTTAAATATAACTAATATAATTACATCACTTTAAACTTGTACATCTTTTGAAAGACAATTACAGAAGAAAACATGCACATATCTACTGGACCATACTTGATAGTTGTTAGGGTCTTAAAAATAAAAAAGTTAGCATTCTTAGCTAGCCAAATATGAATCGGACCTCCTTCTCAAAAAAAGAAAAAAAGAAAAAAAAGAACCGGACCATTTCCTTCTCGAAGAAGAACTCAACAAACTCACTTTACTCTTAATATAATAAAAAAAATGACTAAATTGTTTGTTATAAAAAGTTTACAAAGCTGCCTCAGGTGAGATTGGCCAGAACTTTCGTAAGATTAAACTAGGAGGCTGAGCTGATGATCTCAGCTAGAAAATTCCAACTAATGGTGTCTTTCAGCTTTCTTTTTCAATATATATTATTTTTGTGTTTGCATGATCTAACAAGTTTACTGTTTTTTTTTATTATTTTGTTTTATTTATTTATATTAAATATAAAGGATATTTATCACACATCAGTTGTGTGTGTTAGACTTTCAGTTCTTATAACTTCATGTTACTGCTATAAAGATTAGGTCATTTTGTAGTAATATTCTAGTTATATAATGTATTATAAGTCTATTTAATAAGCATACTGTTTTCTTTTTTAAAAAAAAAAAAACTATCTTTCTTTAAGACTGATTATTTATTCATTTATTTTAAATACAACTAATATAATTACATCACTTTAAACTTGTACATCTTTTAAAAGACTATTACAGAAGAAAACAGGCACATATCTACCAGACCATACTTGATAGTTGTTAGGGACTTAAAAATAAAAAGTTAGCATTCTTAGCTAGCCAAATATGAACCGGACCTCCTTCTCAAAAAAAAGAAAGAAAGAACCGGACCATTTCCTTCACGAGGAAGAACTCAACAAACTCACTTTACTCTTAATTTAATAAAAAAATGACCAAATTGTTTGGTTTTTCTATCTTTACCACCTTGGTCCCACTAAAATTTCCCTTCTATACAATTTTTTTCATAATTAATTTATAAATTGTTAAGTTGGCTTACCAGTGAGCAGTAGACATAATCTATTTATATTCTATATTTAAATATTATAAGCCTATTTAATAAGTATACTGTTTTCTTAAAAAAAAAAAAAAAAAACTATCTTTCTTTAAGACTGATTATTTATTTATTTATTTTAAATACGACTAATATAATTACATTACTTTAAACTTGTACATCTTTTGAAAGACAATTACAGAAGAAAACACGCACATATCTACTGAACCATACTTTATAGTTTTTTTTTTTTTTTTTGATAGGGACTTTAAATATTTCATTAATCAAATCAGTTCAAAAACAATATATCATGGTGAAGAGATTGCTCAATAAAGAAAGGGTTCTCTTCCAACCAAACAATAAAATCAACAACCCCAGTCGCATGTTTCGCTAGCTAATGCGCTGGTCTATTACATTGTCTACGGACATGTGAAAATTCCACGCGGCGTAAGAGCATTCACATCAGCTCTTGTATAAATGTGTAAAATACACATTTTGGCCACTTTTACACATTTTGAACCAAAAAACACACTACATCAGTCCATTTAAAATCGTGTGTAATCATCTAAAATTTTCAACGAGCTATAGTACTTGTGTAAATTTACACGGGCACTGTAGCATGTGTATTTAATTTTTTATTAATTTCCGTTCGCACCAATTTTTCTCTCTCTTCTCCGTGCACAACGACCTCAACTCCTCATCTTCTTTTCCTCAGATGAACACAAACATAAACACACCCACACACAAACACATCCACACAGCAAAATCAACACAGAAATACACTTGCTAAAAAAAAAAAAAAAAAACAGAGATACACAAACAAACCCAAACAGAAAAACAAAAAAGAGACAGATCGGTGCTTATCGGAACGATCGGAGCTCGTGGGTCTCGCTTGATCAGAGCTCGTGGGTATGGGTCTTGCCTGGTCGGAGCCTGATCAGAGCTAGGGAGATCGGTGCTTGTGGATCGGAGCTAGGGAGAACTGAGCTGTGGATCGGTGCTTGTGATTGGAGCTGTGGATCGGTGCAGCTGTGGATCGGAGCTATGGATCGATGTAGCTGTGGATCGGTGCAGCTGTGGATCGATGCTTGTGATCGAAGTTGTGATCGGAGCTGTGGATCGGTGCTGCTGTGGATCGATGCTTGTGATCGGAGCTGTGGATCGGTGCTTGTGACCGAGATGATGTGGATTGGTGCTTGTGATCGAGAGGGAGAGAGATGAGTATAGAGAGATAGAACGAGAGGGAGAGAGTGGGTATGGAGAGATAGAAGAGAGAGAGCAAGAAATCAGAAAATATGGTAGAGAGAGAGAGCGCGCGTATAAAAATGGGTAAAATGGGTTAGTTGAGAGAAATAATAAAATAATTGAGAAAATTGATTATTTAAATAAAAGAGGTGATAGAATAGATGAACCGATGTGGGTGTTTTGTAAAAGTGATGGTGTAAAATAGAAAAAGTAGGTTTTTGGTGTAAAATAGACGGAATTTTTTAGATGAGCTGATGTGAATGCTTTAAGAAGCCATTCAAGACCCTAATACCTGATATCACAACTGCCACAGAAGAGGGGGGGGGGGTGATGTATTACCACTCAGCAGGGGCAGAGCCACGTAGTGGCTTGGGGGGGGCCATGGCCCCTGCGAAAAAAAAAAATTTTCCATTAGACTATGAAGAAAAAATAAATCGGCCCCCCCAACATTGGACAGCCGGCCCCCCTACCCACTTCTCAACTATTCTCCCAGCCCAGCCCCAGCTTTAACACCCTCAGAAAGAAAAAAAAAAATTCATTTGTTCTACTTTCAAGCGAAAAAAAAAAAAGCCCAAATAAAAATTTTGAACTAAAATCTAAAAAAAAAAAAAAAAATGTAACAGGACAAATGAAAAAAAGCCCAACATCAATTTTAAAAAACATATTAGGCACCCAATCAAAAGAAAAAAAAAAAAAAAACAAGGTAAAGCGTAGCAAACCTACGGAATCTCAAAAAAAAAAAAAAAAGATACAACCTAACCTAAAGAAACCAGAGCATGAGCAACAGATTCATCAAGTAAAGCAAAACCATTTATCAAAAAAAAAAAAAAGAAAAAAAAAAGCAAAACCAGAATAGCTCAACGACAACAACCAACGGCAACGGAAACCTCAGGTCCTCTGCAAAAGCGACTCAGCAACGCTGCAACAGCCACACCCAGAGCAGTTGATAGCGAGATCAGAGATTCCCTTGCCCAGATCGGAGATTGGCGACACCGTGACGGCGAGATCGGGATAAGAACCTCAGGCAACATTAAGGTATTTCAGTTCTGTCTCTTTTTCTTTATCTCATCTCTGCTTTGAGCCTCACTGAGAGCGGTCTTCTCTCTCTCTTTTTCTTTTATCTCATCTCTGCTCTGCCTTGTCCTTGTGACTATTTTTTTGTCTTTTGAAATCTCTCTTTTTCTTTGCTCTGACTTAGACTTAGGCTTTCCTCTAGTTCTCTTTTGGCTAAATTGGCTTTTTGTGTAAGTGTATATATGTAAATATGTAATTGTGTATTTCTGTACTTAAAAGCAACACCCAGAACAACACATTATTAAAAGACAAAAATAAAAAAATAAAAAATGAACTATGTTAGACAGTGGGTTGAAGTGGATGATGCAGTGTACTTGTATTTTTTACATTGTGCAAAACCAACTAAACAGTGAGGTGTGTGCTAGATTACTAGTGATTAGCAAAGAAAAATAATTAAACAATTAAATAAAAATAATTAATAATTTTATTAATATTTCAAATGAATTTATAATTTATTGTTTATTATTTTGCTAGTTATTATTGACAAATATTTGATAAAGAAACCATGTACCTAACATTTATTTTTTGTGAAAGATTCATCTTCATCTTCTAAGCGGATTTGTATTAACTTTAACTTAGAAAATTTTCGTTCAAATATGAATTTGTGTGTTTTTTGGTTGTTGTTGGCGTCAATATATGAATTTCTTTTTTTATTAAACTGTGTAAGGAATACCTTGAAAAAATTTCCTAAAGTCGCCACTGTTTTAGGTACTCCAAATAAAACAAAAAGCTGTTGGCCCACTTCATTTAAATTCTCTAAGTCCAAATAACAACAAAATTACAATCTCTCCCTCTTTAAAAACCCACCTTGACCCACGGAATCCCTTATCCCTTTTTACTTCTCATTCTTTTTTTTGGCTTCATTGATACACTTTCAGCATTGGTACTGCTGCCTACCAACCCCTAAAACTCCAGACTCTATCCTCACAGTCCCAAAAAAAAAAAAAATTTTTGACCAATTTTTTCTTTCTTCATCAGCTAGTTCAACTTTAGTTTTGGAACTTGGTTATTTTGTCTTCTTTGATACACTTTCAGCACTGGTACCACTGCCTACCAGCCCCCAAAACTCCAGTCCTTTGTCCTCACAGTCCAAAAAAAAAAAAAAAAAAAAAAAAAATTCTGACCAATTTTTTCTTTTTTCATCAGTTGATTCAGCTTTAGTTTTGGAACTTGGTGACTGCCTAGTGACTTTTCTTCTCTTTCTTAAGCATTAGACATTCATGATTCATCTCTTTTTAGTGTCTTTTTTTTTTTTTTTTTTTAAATTTTCTCAACTATCTACACCTAAATATTCACATGCTCTTTATATTTTCATAGATTTTTAGAGAAATACGTGATTGAAGGCATGGGGAGATTATCTGTGATGAGTCTTGAAGGGAAGATCTTTTGGAGGCAGAGGCAGTAGGCATTGCCACACGGGTGACCCATCTTTGCACTTTATGAAGACAATGTTTCTAAGGTAAAATTGTTTTGATTTATTACCTATTTTTGATTAGTTAGATATCATGTTGCTGTGGATGTGGTTGTGGGTGTTGTTAAATTGTTTAGTTTATGTTGTGTACCAATACTTGTGTGTTTAATTTTTGTTTTTGTTTGAGGGGTTATTATTAATTAAAGTCGTATTAAAAATGGGTTGACTGTTTAAATTATAGTGGAAATTTTGTTTTTTTTTTTTGAGTATGAATATCATTCATATAACTAAGTAAAAATTTCTAATTAAAATTTTATTTTTTAAAGTTCTTTTCAGGTTAATTTTTGAGTCATATTCTTAAAACTAAAAGAATTATGAGCAAATGAAAAACAATTGATGCATTCTTTAAGAAAAAAGATGTTAGCAATTCAGAAATTAGGACACCGTAGCTGTAGAAACAAATGTTGATATATCAATGCCTGATGAATACCCCTCCAAATGTTTAAGAATTCAATCTGAAGAGATAGATCGTGATCTAGGATCACGTAAACAAATATGTGAATTCCCTATCAACAAACAAGATGAAATCCGACGAGCTTATCTCAAAAAAAGGTCTATATCAACCTAAAAATATAGACTATCCATACAGTAATGATACTCATCGTCATCGATTTCAACCTTCGAATTGGCCCCCCCATGTACAAATTCCTAGCTACGCCCTGCCACTCAGTGCATTATACGTTATCAAGGAGTCCCCTTCAATGATACAATCCTGGACCCCAATGTCTCTTGTGAACTGAACAGCTGCTTCCACAGCTTTTACCTCAGTTTCCAAAGGCCCCAAAGGTGCATTGATCTTCTTACTCAACGCAGCTATTACCTGACCATGGCAGTCCCGAACTAAGACACCTACACCTGCTGCTTCCTGGGACTTGAAGACCGCTCCATCCACATTAATTTTATATCTGTCCGTTGGTGGGGGTGTCCAAAACGTTACTCGAGGCGCTGGTGCTGTGGTTGGTCGCTCAGTTACTGCATGATACTCCCTGAGGTAGCGAGAAGACCACTGCACTATTTCACTGCCCAACTTCTTTTTACCCCCATTCCGCACCTCATCCTATTTCCCCATAATGCCTATGCGATTGTTGCTGCCAACGCCACTTTGGACTCATCATATTGTCCCTCCATAATCATGTGCCACATCAAATCAAAACACGAGCGGACATCAGCTGTATTTATACCAAAATGGATCTTAGTGCAACTCCATACCTCCCTTCCTCTCTGGCAGCTCCAGAATAGATGGCTGGATGTCTCAGGTCCTTCATAACACTCACATACTTGATAGTTGATAGGGACTTAAAAATAAAAAGTTAGCATTCTTAGCTAGCCAAATATGAACCGGACTAGGACTGAGCAAGGACCCGGCCCACCTGAAAACCCGACCCGACCTGACATGTATTGGGCGGGTCTGAGAACATTCGGGTCGGGTTTCGGGTCTTAATTCTGGATTATTTTCGGGTTCTGGTTGGTGTCGGGTCGGGTGTCGGGTCATATAAGTACACTAGTTTGAACCCGATTTTTTATTTTGAAAAAAATCCCTACTTTGTTGTTGTTCTCTTCGCCTCCCTCATGGCCTCAGTTATCTGTGTAAGTCATCCTTCTCGTTTTGTGTTTGGTTTTAGATTTGGGATAGTGTTGTTGTGTTTGTGTGTCTGTTATAGTGTTGTTGTGTTTGTGTGTGTGATAGTCTGAACCCGATTCAATAATGGGTTTATGTACTTATGGATGAGTTCAATCTAAGTGCCTTCAAGTTTCAATTTTTTTTTCATATATTCTATTTGGGTTTGTGGCTAAAACCTTCAAGTTTCAATTTTTTTTTTTTTTTTGGGTTTTTGGGTTTACTCTCTCTTCACTCATTATACACGGTATTGGATTTTCCTGCAGTTTTTTGTTCTCTCTTTGAACAAGAACAAAAACCTGGTTAGAGTTTTGTAGTTTCAAACCGCCAGATCTGTTCTACAGTGCTAGGTACGTGTAGTTCTTGTTTTCTCTATGCTTTTCACTCCAATGGGTGTTCTGGGTTTTGCTAAAGATAATATTTTTTTTATTAGATCTGGTTTTTGGTTGTTGTTATGTGAGATTTGGGAGCTGGGTTTTGTGTAGGAGGTTGTTTGTGATGGTGGGTGTGGAATACCATTTGGATCTGAGTGAGATTTACTGAAAGAGAAAGGGAGAGTAATGGAAGGGAACTTTGTTATGGCTTTTCTTTCACTCTTCCTGATCTTCCTGCTTTCTCCATTATGCTTGATTTCAGCTAACATGGAAGGTTTGTTTTGATATTCATAAACTTGCTCTTATTCTTATAGTGTTTTTCTTTTGCTTTGATATTTGTTTCTTAATTTTTGGATATGGTTTTTTTTTTTTTTTGGCGAACTAAGAAAAAAAAAAACTTTTTGTTTTTTGTGTTGGTAGTGGAAATGGGTATGTTTAAGTTAATTGAATTACTTATGTGATTATTGTATTTCTTAATGAGATGGGTTCAAGTTACACCTGGTGTAACTCTAGTTACATCTTTTTTAAACCATTAGATTTAAGTAGATCCAACGGTCAAAAAAAGACTTTTATTAATGCTAATATTTTAATTAATCTCATTCATTATTCCTTATTTAATACATTCTATTCTTATTTCTAAACCCAAAAAGATTTGTACGGCTGACTCTTTCTCTCTCTCTCCTTCATGGCTCTTCCACCCCCACAACCATGCCAGGTCGCCGGCAGCAAAAAAAAAAAAAAAAAACCATAGCCTGCCGTACATGTTGTTCTCCACTGCATTTCTGTCTTTGGTCCTTTGACATGTTGATGATAATTATAGTTGGAAAGTATTACCATCCTTGGTTCTCTTTGATTCTAAGGAGATTGAATTTAACCATACTTTTAAAATTATAATAGGTTGGAGACTGTAATTACTTTGATGTGATTATATAGTTTTTTTATAAGCTAATGTTAAGTTCTTTGAATTTGAACAATGAAAAGAAAAATAAATCTCAATAATAATTATTACTTCAGATTTTTCTACATTCACAATGGCACAAAAGATTTTGAGGATAAGACCTCAGAATATGCTAAAAAAGAGAGTAAAAAAAGCTGATAACTGAAGCTAAGAAACATTTTATATTATGTGTCCAATGACAAAATTCAATGCGCTACCATGCCAATGACAAAACATTAACAAGTATTGCTCCATCTGTTGAATTCGTATCCACTCTTCCTCTGTGATGTTGACGCTATTTCCATCCATGACCAATTGCTTTTAGGCAGACGGGTTCCTTTATTATTCTACACCACTCTTGTTTAGCCTCGTTACCATTAACGAGTACTACACCATTTGTTGAATCCGCACCATCTGTGGCTTGTTTTTTTTTTTTGGTTGCTGGTGATTCGACCGTGGAGGTGGAAGAGCCTTGGAGGAGATAGAGAAAAAAATGTGCAGAGAGAAAGAGAGAGAGACGTGCAGTGGAGAAAGAAAGAGTCAGCCATATAATTTTTTTTGGGTTTAGAAATAAGTATAGAATGTATTAAATAAGGGATAATAAATGAGATCAATTAAAATATTAGCATTAATGATAGTCTTTTTTTGACCGTTGGATCTACTTAAATCCAATGGTTTAAAAAAGGTGTAACCCTTTAGAGTTACACCAGGTGTAACTTGAACCCATCTCTTTCTTAATAGTTTCCTTGTCTTTTGTTGATTGGCTAGTGTTACTGTGTTTGTATTCAAAGTAATAACTTTGAGTAGATGGGTACTCAGCACAGCTTTTTTATGGTTATGGTCAAGAGTTTGAAAGTATGTCTTTTTGTGTTGAAAATATTATATGGGTTTGTTTTGAATGTCCAAAACATTGATGGGTTTTGGTTATTTTGGCCTAATTTGTGATTGTGTTTATGTAATTCTTGTTCTAATGCTTGATTTTATCGGTTTTGCCATCTGGGTATTTCACTTTTTTGGTCCTTGGTATATAAAGATTGAAACATTCTTTAATGGGGCTTTGAATTTTGTTATTGGTGTTGAGTGTGAGAGATGGGGTTTTGCATTTATTAGTGCTTTTTACAGATCATGGGATTCATTGGTAAAAGTCGTGGACTTTGTTCTGAATTCTGATATATAGTTTTCATTGCTGGTTTTGGTATGTGGTCTCTATTTTTGATTATGTGCTTCAATTTAAGTGGTATTGTTTAGTTTATAGCAATTGTTTTTGTACTCTATATTCAAACAAAACAGAAAAGGAACTATTTTGGACTATATGAGTGTGTTATTTTCTCGCTTTTTTCTAATTGTCGTTATGGTTGAAGCATCTGATATGGAGTTAGTTCAAAATATTTCAACCAGTGGTGTATGTTATGTACAAAATCTATGCACTGAAAGCATTGACAGCTGTGTAGTTCTTTTGGGGTGCATTTAAAGCTTTTCCTGTACACATTCATGTAGTGATATCATTACAAATCCTATAATGAAAAGTACGTTTTTCATGCTTTTGCTATATATTTCTTGGCTTAAACTGAATTGGGAAATTTTAAAAGTATTTATGATCGTGGGATTTTTTAGCAATTATTTGTATAGATGTTGTATCTTCTAGCATTTTTTCTTAAGATTTTAGTTGGATACCGAAAACCTATTTGTTTCAGTGTTCTTAGTGAGTTGAAGCTACCTCTCCAACTGTATTATTCTCTTTAAGACAAGATCATATGATATGTTATTCATGTTACTTGCAGAAAAGACAGGTGATGCTTTGCACAACCTAAGGACCAATTTACAGATATGTTGTGTTTTTTAGGGGTTACATGGCTCTAGAATATGTTGTTCGTGGCAAGTTGACTGAAAAGACAAATGTTTACAGTTTTGGAGTTCTAATCCTTGAAGTTGTATGTGGAAAGAGAAATAGTTCGTTTTTTGAAAATTCTTCTATCTTACAAATGGTAAATGTTTTTACCTGGCCTATTAGCCAATATACGTTTAGTGATAAATAATTCTCTTCATAAGTCTAAAATCTTGACAAAGCCTTTTTTTTCCCATTTTTTTAAAGGTTTGGAATCTTTATGTAGCGGGTAGGCCATGTGAAGCAGTTGATCCAAAATTAGAGGCTAATTTTCAAGAAGTGGAAGCATCTCAATTACTTCAAATAGGCTTACTTTGTGTACAAGCATCTGCAGAATTGAGGCCATCAATGCTAGTAGTTCTGAAAATGCTAACTCATAGTCAAGACATTCCTCAACCAACATAGCCACCATTTCTTAATTCTAGCATTAGAGAAGCTAACCAAATTGTTCCACTTAGAGCTTATAATTTTCAGCTCGATTTGGACACCCAGACTTCAGGGAATAGCATGACAGAAAGCTTGATTGATCCTAGATGAACATTTATTTTATTCACTTTTTCATGGGAACCCAAGTCACCAAGTGTTGCTTTTCAGTCAACATGCTTTGCACAGCCTAAAGACCAATTTGCAGAGCAACATATTTTGTATTATTCTCCCAACATATTCTGCCTTTTATTGATATGTAAATTTTGTTTTTTGTTGTTGCCAATTTGCTTAGGACAATACTAATCTTAAAACCCAGGAATGATTATTTATTTATTTATTTATTTTTTGATGAATGAGCAAATTCATTCAAAAGAAATGACCCACTTTAGGCAAGGATAGGAAAATCTAAATAGTCAAACAAAGTATCCAAGAGCTGAACTAGAGATGACCCAATAGCAACCCTTACTTCCCGTTTAACAAGCAGCAGTAAAATAAAATTAAAAAAAAGTCCAACCCGAGACCCGACCCGAGACCCAGAAAACCGACCCGATTACAGACCCATTTTTCTGGTCGAGTTGGGTTTCAGACAGTCAAACCCGATTTCTATCGGGTCGGGTTTCGGGTCACAGTAAACCCGACCCGACCTGACCCAATATCAGTCCTAAATCGAACCTCCTTCTCCAAAAAAAGAAAAATAAAAAAAGAAAAAAAAGAAAGAAAGAACCGTACCATTTCCTTCTCGAAGAATATGAACTCAACAAATTCACTTTACTCTTAATTTAATAAAAAAAATGACCAAATTGTTTGGTTTTTCTATCTTTACCACCTTGGTCCCACTAAAATTTCCCTTATATACAATTTTTTTCTTAATTAGTTTATAAATTGTTAAGTTGGCTTATCAGTGAGCAATAAACATAATCTATTTATATTCTCTATTTAAATATATCTAAAAGTGTATAATTTATTATTGCTATATTCTTTTTGAAACCATGTCATTATCATTTTCTTTCCAACTTTCCTTTTATATATATATATATATATATATATATTTTATATTTACTCATTTAAAGAGAATTAAAAACTCCATTATTTATCAAACAACCTTTCTCCCTTCTTTTTACTTTTTCCCAACTTCTTGTTACAATTTCTTCAACATTTCTTCATCTCTTTTATCTTTTCATCTTCCCACTACTCTCTACCTTAATATCTATTCCTCTATTCATTTATATTATTTTATTTTGATTCTTCTTATTCTCATACTCTTACTATAAATTTGTCATTTTCTCTCACATTCTTTGCATAATTTTTCCATACAAAAATATGCATAAAATGGAAGAGAGAATGACAAATTAATAGTATTTTTTTTTTCATTTTTGGTGAATTTTTAATTTTTCTTGTATCTCTACTTTAGGTTGATAAATTTTTGTGCTTTTTAGAATTTTACTTTGGATTGATGCGATTTAGTTTTGTGTTTTAAGTTGTTTTCTTTTTTGTTTTCTTTGAATTTTAAATATTATCCTATTGCATTATAAAGATATTATATAAGAATATAATGTTATCTATTACATACATGACTTGAATAATTTGGTATTTATTGCTATATATATATTTTATTTTTGCTTTTTTTATTGTCATCTTATTTTATTCAACATTTGAATTAAGCCATATTCTCCTATAATTAAATTATTTATATTTTCTCTTTTTTTTAAAAAAAAAATTAAACATATAATATTTTAATTAAATTCAATACATAAAATTGTCCTCATAAGACATTAGAATGCAACAAAGGAAAAATGGAATACAAAACACATGCCAATTTAGAAAAACTAAATTAAAAAAAAAAAAATTAATGATACAAGAAACTGATTCACTATTGTACCAGTGCTTCAAAGCAAGATACTTCCCACAGTCTACCTTTCTTGATGCTGTTGAGTCACGAAATAGCTCTTTTGTTTGGAGAAGCATCATGGCAGCACTGCCAATTCTAAAATCCGGCTATTGTTGGAGAGTGGGGAATGGCTCTTCAATTCGAGTTCTTGGGGATAAGTGGATTCCTAATCAGCCAACTAACAAAATCATTCATCCGGCCAATGGTGACATTGATGATTGGTTGGTTTCGGATCAAATTGACCATGATTTACACTCGTGGCAGACTGATGTTGCCATGACCATGTTTCATAGGGAGGATGCTGAAGCATTATGCAAAATTTCATTAAGTTGGAGATATGTGTTTTGACTCCATCATCTGGCTTCACAATAAAAATGGGATGTTCACTGTCAAATCAGCTTATAAGGTAGCAAGGCAAGTTTTGAAGGGCGGAGATTGGGCTGAAAGCTCCAATGGATGTGTTGGTAAAAATGTATGGGCTGCATTGTGGAAGCTTAGACTCCCAAACAAGATCAAGGTGTTCGGATGGAGAGCATACCATGATATCCTGCCTACATGGTTGAACCTGATCAAGCGACAGATTATTATAGATAATGGATGCCCGATTTGCAGCATAATTCCGGAATCAACCATTCACGCTTTGTGGGAGTGCGCTGCTGCACAAGATGTCTGGGCCAGGAGTATTAAAATATTGCAGAAGGGCAGCTTTGGTCAGGGCGATATACTTCATCTCTTGGAATATCTACTGCACCGGATATCATTGGAGGAGATGGAAATTTTCCTGAATAAGCGAGCAGTAGAGTTCCTCGAGGAATATCGACAAGCTCAGGTACACTTAACTACAGGACCGGTTTTGCAGACTAGCATGGTGGTATGGAAACCACCTCCAGATTCGGCCTTTAAGTTAAACTTCAATGCAGCCATTTTTTCGAAGGTGAACAGGTCTGGATTTGGTGCTATAGTATGAAATTATAGGGGAGAAGTAATGGCAGCCATGCTTGCCAAAGGGCCAGCAGTGAGCAGCAGTGATGAAGCAGAGATGTTAGCGTGTAGAAAAGCTATTGAATTTACTATTGAGGCTGGCTTTTCTAAGGTTGTTATTGAAGGGGACAGCTAGACGTGGCAAAACGGGCGGGCCGGGTCGGGTCAATCGGGTTTGCAGGTCAAACGGGTCGCGGGTCAAAACGGGTCTTTTTAAAACGGGTCAATCGGGTTGTGGGTCAAACGGGTCGCGGGTTGAGTCGGGTCGAGTTGACCTGTATTTTTCAAACAATTTTTTTTTTTTTGGAAATAGATGTAATCTTTCAATTATTTATGAGTTCCTTAATTGTGATTAGATTTTCACTAGTGATATTGTTACCAATTACCACTAAACACTTGAATTGATACCCAAATTTGGTGCAACTCTTGTTCCAGCTTTCTAGAAACTAATTTTGGTATATAATCTTCAATCTATTTAAAGTAGGAAGAGAAAATGAAGGTGGCAAGTAAAAAATGACAAACTATAATGGAGTACATAACATATTAAGTAAAAAAGAATAAGTAAATATTTTATAAAAATTACACCTCAATCTCAATCTACTCAACGTTGATAGACGTGGCAAAACGGGCGGGTCGGGTTCGGGTTCGGGTTCGGGTCGGGTCAATCGGGTCGCGGGTCAAAACGGGTCATTTTTAAACGGGTTAATCGGGTTACGGGTCAAATGGGTTGCAGGTCAAACGGGTCGGGTCAAACGGGTCTGACCCGTTTTGCCATGTCTAGGGACAGCGTTAATGTCATACAAGCCATTTCATTGCCATCAGCCAACATGTCTCTGTTAGGAAACGTGGTGGATGATATTCGACATTTAATCCGGGGTTTACATTGGGTGAGTATTTGCTGCACAAGGAGAGGTGGAAATAAAATTGCTCTTGTGCTAGCACAACATGCTAGAAATATTGTAGATGATATGTATTGGATGGAGGATTCTCCTCTACCAACCTTAGATGCCTTGTATCAGGATGCTATTCTTTTATGCATGAATGAATTTTCTGTTTTCAAAAAAAAAAAAAAAAAACTTGGGAGGAGAAATTTTGAATTATATATAAATAAATAAATAAAAATTCATATTTAATGCAATATAATTATCGTCAAACTTAGGAAAACAATATATATATATATATATATATAGAGAGAGAGAGAGAGAGAGAGAGAGAGAGATTTATGGTAAAGAAAAAAGAAACAATACAAAGTTAGATAAAAAAAAAGAAAGAAATAAAAGAAATCAAATGTCAATCATTAACCATGAATTGGACAACAGAGAGGCTGTTAGGAAGAGTAAAAAACAATTAAAAACTGACCATAAAGAGGACATTAAAAACTTTATAATGTAATAAAATCAACCATTACATTCACTTAATTAAATCAATAATCAATTATTAAGTACAATCATACAAAATTTAAACCTAAAACTAATCAAACTCTAACCAGGGTAACCATATTTCGTTTTTTTTTTTTTTTTTTTGGGAGAATGGTTACCATATTTCCTAACGTAACTAAAAAGAAAATGTTCTCTAGTATATTATACAAATTGGATCTCAAAATTGGTGGATGCATTCTATGATGACACATTCATTTTCAAAATATTATACAATAACATGTGTCAACTTCCTATATTTAATGGATAAGAATAACTTAGGTCCGGAGTTGGCGTAAAAGACACCCTTTACGCCAGCTAGCCAGTTCAACCAACAAATTTAAACTCAATACACCTTATTACACACAATTATAACCCAGTTAAAACCCCAAATATTCCTCAAATATGTTCAAAGCATCTTCTCCAAACGGTAAACCAAAGGCAGACTCTCCTCCTCCTCCTCACACCGGAGCTCCATTCCTCCATAGTCATCACCGGAGTTGTTTTTGAAGCTTGAAAAAGATGCCAATTTGCCGTTAGTCTACTGTCACATTCTCATAGTTTGTTTTCTCATGATTTGGTGGTTTTCCCTTATTTTAATTTCGAAATATTAATGGGTTTTTGGGTTTTTTTGGATGTCAATTTGTTGACTTAGTATGGGTTTTTCTGTTTTTTTGATTGGATTCTTAAATCTAATTCGAAATAAAGGTTTGAAATAGTCTGTACTCTTCAAATGCATAACACATTTTAGATGTAACTATAAATATTCTGGCAAAGAACAACACTTTATATACAATTTATAAGATCTAGACTCAAGTGATTATTAATTTATTATTTTTTAATAAAATTATTCTAAAATTTTAAGTGGTGCATTATAATCCAAATTCTTCATCTAATTCATCCAATCCTTATTTATTTATTTTACATATGGTGTATTATAAAAAAAAAAAAAAGTAGCAACTTTCTTATTTCTTATTACTACACTACACGTATTTAGTTGGTTTTTTTCTTTGAGAGGTAAATTTAGTTGGTTGGTGCCATATGACTTAAACCTACAAGTGTGTCTATCTAAATATTATCAACAAAGCCTAAAATAATAGGATAGAAAAAAAAAAAATCTAAAGTATAAACTATTAAAATGTGTAGTTGTGACGTAGAAGTATAGCTAATCCCATGAGCTAAAAAAAAAAAAAAAATCAATTTTATTGGGAGGATATACACACGGGAAGGATTTGTAATCTACTTTTTTTTTTTTTTCCAAATATATTTTGTTTTAATTTTTTTTTTGGATAATGTCAAATTTTTGGATAACAAAAAAGAAAAAGAAAGAAGCTAATAATGTTAACAAATAACAACTTGATTTTTACGGTATAACCAAAAAAAATTGTAATTAACGTTAACAAATTGATTTTTATGGTACTTGATTTTAAATTAATTGCTTTTTTTTTCTTCCTTTCTTTGCTTATATCAACTTGTTCACAATTTAAACTTACAATTTTAAATGGAAATAACTTCTTATCAACTTTTTTTTTTTTTTTTTGGTTGAAGTTTACTGTGGTTGGATAAATATAGGAATGATTATGGATAATAGTTTTATTATACCATGACTCTCATTTTTAGATTTTCAGGTCACTATAAATAATAAGGCTAGGTTCATGTGTGTGTGTGTGTGTGTTTTTTTTTTTTTTTTTTTTTCCAAAAAGTAAATTCCCAATTCTTTTTTTTTTTATTCATTTTTTTTTTGGCAGGGAGTTCCTTGAGGTTTCGAAGCACTCGATAAAACAATACTCTTGGTATTGAATTTTTCTTAAAAAAATTTCTTGAAGTTTATATTTACACATTTGGTTTTGATAGGGTGAAATTTAGTGCCTCCTCCCTCACTTTCAAAGACAAAAATTCAATTCTTATGTAAGTTTATCTACTTTTATTTTTTAATGTTTAGTAATTTGGGTTGTTCATAATTCTTAACTATTACATTGAGGTTGAATTCAAGGGTTTTCATTTAAATATGCGTTTTACATATGCAAACTTCCTTTATATTTTTTTAGGCATCTCCTTTTATATTAGTTGCATAGTTATTTACCATATTCCATTCAATTAATTTTGGCCATATATATGATTTTTTTTATCAAAAATTAATCTTACAGAATATGCATTCATTATATAACTTAAAGTAAAAGGTGTACTGCACGGGATCCCTAGGCCCATTTGGGCCTTGAACTTTAATCCTACAATGAGGCCCATGAAGTTAGGCCCCAGGCTTGATGAAGCAATGGGCCCGGGCCCCATGCCACTAGGCCCGATCCAAAGCCCATTATGTAGGCAATTCCATACATGTCATGGTTCGTAATTTGGGACTTGCCCGGCTAGTCACATCTTGATCGGGAACGTGACTGCTCGGGGATGATATACCTCAACTACCTGGTATTGCCTTGGAGAATATCGCTGCCGAGCATCCTCCTTGAGGTGGGAACTAGTTCCAAAGCCACCACTCCCACTCCCACTCCCAACTACACACCCACTTAAAAGCAATGGAATTGGATCCCCTTGCCCACCAATAACCTAGGGTAATCATAACTCTTCCACTAATTTTAGGTTATAAATATGAGAAGTTAAGGAGGAAAGGGGGTTGTTGAATGGTTACATGGGAAACTAGGAAAAGAGGGAGCGAGAGAAGCAACAAAAGAGTAATAGTAGTGAAAGTAGGGGAATTCGTAAGGAGAGGTTTCTGTGTTGGGTCTCTGTGTTAGGAACTACCCAAGGTAAGAAACTCAAAGCCCACACTACAAATAGATTGTGAGCCCCAGTGAGGGCCGGTCCATCAACCTCATCTCTGGTGCACATAATTGGTGTCGTCTGTGGGGATCTCTTACAAGGCAGTGGTTTGACTAAGACTCACGCCCGGGAAATGTCTATAAGACGTTTAGAGAGTTTTACTGAAAGTGTTTTGGTGGGATCTTCTTGGGGATCTACGTGGCAAGAATGAAGGCACAAAAGGCCTGAAGATAGGGATCATGAGCAAGAGGAAGAATGGTCCAGCATCGAAGAAGGGTCGTACCAAACACACCGGATAATGTCGGATGCTTCAGGGCATGGGCAATTCGACAAGAAAGATGAGGAACTTGAGTGGTTGCGCAGACTGGTGAGAGATTTGGAGTTGGAAGCAAGAGGTAGGTGCCAGAGAAGAGATCAAGACAATAGAGAAGGGGAATCCACTAGTGGGGGAGATCGCTACGCGATCGGGTCCAATCAGTCCGGTTCCTGTCGACACCGGGACCATTTACATTCACGGGAATCCGATTGATGTCGGGATCGTTCATGTTCACGGGAGTATGCAGACCGAGATTTAGATTCCCCAGAAGAGCGACGGCCCCGTAATGCCACCAGGATGCTATGAGCCGCGCGTTATGCAGAGCTGCTCGGTCACCGTTCTTAGACGACATTGAATGGGCCCCAATGCCTAGCAGATTTATGCACCCACCATTCAATTCCTACGATGGGAAAATGGATTCGGTAGAGCACGCCAGCCATTATATCCAGATGATGTCTCTGCATACTCACAATGACGTGCTAATGTGTAAGGTATTTCCCTCAAGCCTCGGGCCCACTACTTTGAGATGGTTTAATGGACTACGGGAGGGTTCCATTCACAGTTTTGCCGAGTTGATCCAAGAATTCTGCATCCAGTTTGTAACCTATAGCTGGGTACTGCAACCAGTAGACGCATTACTATCTATGAAAATGAGGGTTGGAGAAAGCCTTTGCAGTTATGCTAGTCGGTATTGGGAGTTTTATAACGAGATCGGTGGAGGCAATGAGAAGATTGTGGCGAGCACCTTTAGAATGGGGCTTCTCGAGGACTCTAAACTACGGGAGGGAAAGCCCTGTTAGTGAGTCGTCCTCGGCAGGGCAATTTTCAGTCAAGGCTCCGAAAGTATTTAAGGATACAAGAGTCGGAGGTACAACTAAGGGAGGTGAACATGATGTTCAAGGAGCCGGTGCACAGGATCATAGACTGGATTAAGAACGAGCCGTACTTCTGATGGCCGAAAAAGATGGGGGGTGACCCATCCCAGAGGAACCAGAACTTGTACTGTACCTACCATAGGGATAAGGGGCATACCACTAAGCAGTGTCGGGTGTTAAAAGATCATCTAGGGCAGTTAGTGAAGGCAGGATATCTGAAGGAGTTTTTGGTGGACTCAAGGAACCAGGGTACCAGGCAAGGTGCTCAGCAAAGGGGAAACCCCTTTCCGTCCCCATTGGGAGTGATTGAAGTCATCCATGCTGCCCCGAGGGGTATTGTTGTGACCAGGAGGAGGGGAGTGTTGACTGTAGTACTTGTAAAAGACTGCTTGGGCAAGAAACCCTTTGAGAAGAAGATGAAGTTTGCTCAGGAGCCCATCGCTTTTAATGATGATGATTTAAAAGAAACAATTCAACCGCACGATGATGCGTTGGTGGTGACGGCCCGAATAAACGGTTTCATAATAAAGAGGGTGATGGTAGACCAAGTAAGTTGGGTTGATGTGATGTATTCAGACCTATTCAAAGGACTCGGACTAAAGAACGCGGACCTCTTGAAGTATGATATGCCTTTGGTCGGGTTTGATGGCAGGGTGGTGATCCCCTAAGGACAATTTTACCTTCCCGTGAATATGGTAGGTAAGGAGGTGGTAGTAACATTCATAGTGGTTACTTCGTTTTCTCCATATACGGCGATTCTGGGAAGGCTGTGGATTCATATAAGGGGGGCTGTACCGTCTACCCTGCATGTGAGAGTTAAGTTCCGTACCAAGCAAGGCATTGCTGTAGTAAAGGGAAGTCAGCAAGTGGCTAAATAATGCCTAGTTGCTGCGGTTAATTGGAAGAATAAGCAGGCTGATCAAAAGGACCTATCTGAGGAGGTCCCTTTGTAGCAATTATAGGAGCTCCAAGAAGGAAGGCGGGCTAGTTGTGCTGAGGAGTTGGTCAGAGTAAAGATATTACCAGACATTGACAGGTATTTCCAGGTGGGGGCAAGTATGAAGGATGAAGACAGGGTAGAGATGCTACTATTTCTTATACAGAATGTAGAGGTATTTGCTTAGAGCCCATATGAGGTTCTCGAGGTGGATCCTGAATTTATAGTCCACAAGCTTAATGTTGACCCATTATTCCCTCCCAAGAAACAAAAGTTGAAGAGGTCGACCAAGGAACACATTGAGGTAGTTAAGTTGGAGGTTAAGTGGTTAAAGGAGGCTAGGGTGATAAGGGAAATTTTCTTCCTGGAGTGGCTGATAAATACCGTGGTGGTGAAGAAAAAGAATGGAAAGTAGAGAGTTTGTGTAGATTTCACGGACTTGAACCAAGCATGTCTAAAGAACCATTTCCTATGCCGAAGATCGATTAATTGATGGATGCCATGTATGGACACCTGAGGATGAGTTTCTTGGACGCATTTGAAGGCTATCACTAGATTGCCCTGGCCACCGAAGATTAAGAAAAGATAGCATTCATCTCCCCTGATGCCAACTATCATTACACTGTGATGCCTTTTGGGCTAAAAAATGCCAGCGCCATATATCAACGGATGATGACCAGAATGTTTTGGGACAAGATTGGGCGTACAGTTGAGGTGTACATGGACGACATGGTGGTGAAAAGTAAACAAGAGGCATGGCACATAGAGAATCTTCGTGAGGTGTTTGAGGTATTGCGACAACACAAATTACGCCTGAATGCAGATAAGTGTGCTTTTGAGGTGGGGACTAACAAGTTCCTAGGATATTTGATCACCAACCAGGGGATAGAAGTCAACTCCAATCAGATTGAAGCCGTGAAGTGCCTCAAGCCTCTGAGCAATTCAAAGGAAGTGCAAGTGTTGATCGGAATGTTAGTTGCCCTTAACACGTTCATTTCTAAGTTTGTTGGTCGATGCCATCCATTCTACCAACTTTTGAAGAAGTGAAGGGGATTCTAGTGGGATGAAAAGTGTGAAAGAGCTTTCCAGGACTTGAAGGAGTACTTGATGTGGGGCACCTATGTTAACAACCTTTAGAACTTAGGGAGGACTTGTTCATGTACCTCTCGGTGTCTGATCACGCCATGAGTGCCGTGCTTTTAAGGGATCAAGAAGTGTAGCAACCCATGTATTACATCAGCAAGACCCTGGTTGACGCGGAGACAAGGTACTTGCCCTTGGAAAAGCTTGTGCTGGCACTAGTGCATGCAACTAGGAAGCTGCCTTACTATTTTCAAGCCCACACTGTATATGTATTGATTAAATACCCTTTACAGCCACTGTTGAAAACATCTGACTTCACGAGCTGGATAGCTAAATGGGGGACTCGGCCTAGATCCTTTGAAATAAGGTATAGGCTAAGAAGTTCGATAAAGGGCTAGGTTTTGGTTGACTTCGTGGCAGAGTTTACTCCTAAAAGAAAAATGGAGGTAATTTGTCATGTGGATTTTCACCCGTGGAAAGTGTTCGTGGACGGTGCGTCAAATGCAATGGGGGCTGGAGCCGAGATTGTAATCATCACTCCAGAAGGAATAAGGTTGGAACATTCTTTTAGGCTGGGATTTAGGGCCTCTAATAACGAAGCTGAGTACGAAACCTTACTTGCTGGATTAAGAACCGTTTTGGGTATGGGTGCATGTGATGTTGAGATTTACTCAGATTCTCAACTGGTGGTTAGTCAGGTGCAGGGCGGTTTTGAAACCTGGGATTCTCGAATGAAAGGATACTTACAGGCGGTAAAGCAGGTCATGAGTAAGTTTCTTAGGGCAAAGGTGGCCCAAGTGGCCTGAGGGCAGAATAGACATGTTGACTCTCTAGCCACGTTGGCATCAATAATGACGGAGGATGTGCCTCGGTTAATCAAGGTGGAGCTCCTAATGGAACCGAGTATTAGTGCCGCGGTAGGTGTTGCAGTGATTTTAGTGTCCAGGCAATGCTGGATGGACCCAATTATCGACTTTTTAGCCGAGAATCGAGTCCCAGATGATGAGAAGAAAGTTGATAGGGTGCGCCGAGCAGCAGCCCGATATTGGTTGTCGTCAGATCATACCAGAGGTCTTTTAGGGGGCCGTACCTTTTGTGTTTACACCCTGAGAAAGTTAATAAACTCTTGGCCAAGCTTTATGATGGGGTGTGTGGTAGTCATGTAGGGGGACGCTCATTGGCACACCGAGCGATGACTTAGGGATTTTGGTGGCCGCAGATGCGGAAGGATGCCACTGAGTATGTACGAAAGTGCGAACAGTGCCAAAAACATGCCCCCTTGATCCACCAACCAGCAGGCCATCTAAATCCGGTCAACAGCCCCTAGCCCTTTGCACAGTGGGGGTTGGATATTCTTGACTCGTTTCCACGGGCCACGGGCAATCGAAGGTTTGTTTTAGTAGCTATTGACTACTTTACCAAATGAGCAGAGGCAAAGGCATTAGCTAATATTCGGGACGTGGACGTTAAAAAGTTTGTGTGGAAGAATATAGTCACGAGGTTTGGGGTACCGAATTCTCTTATATCTGATAATGGATTGCAGTTCGATGGTAGAGCCTTTCACGAATTCTGTAGTGATCTCGGCATCAAGAACAGATACTCCACCCCGACGTATCCTCAGAACAATGGCCAAGCTGAAGCCACTGACAAGGCAATTGTGAATGGATTGAGGAAAAGGTTAGATGGCATAAAGGGTAAGTGGGCCAAGGAGCTGCCCAACGTTTTGTGGGCGTATCGGACAACCTCTAGGAGGTCTACAGGAGAGACTTCGTTCTCCCTAACATACGAAACAGAAGCTGTAATACCGGCCGAGGTAAACCTACGTAGTGCACAAGTTGTGGAATTTGCCCTCGCCAAGAATGATGGATTGATGGTGGAGCATTTGGATTTGCTAGAAGAGTATCGAGAAGCGGTGACTATACGGCTAGCCAAGTATCAACAAAAGCTTGCCTAGCGTTACAACCGAGATGTAAAGACAAGGGAATTCGGTGTTGGGGACCTAGTGTTACGGAAAGTAGTAGGGAATATGCAGGATACGAATGCCGGAAAGTTGGCCCCAACCTGGGAAGGGCCTTACAGGGTTACTGCCATCGCGGGCACAGGACTACTTAGAGGATCTAGACAAAAGACCGCTTCCCTGGCCATGGAATGTCCACAATCTAAGGAAGTTCTATCAGTGATCATTCGTGCACGGGGGTACAAATTGAATGTAATCTCATATGTACGCTCTATTAATTAATACAAAGGTGATGTTTATCCATACTGGTATATTTAAGTCTATCATTATTAATTCAATAACCCCGGCCAGCAAACGCGAGGAAAGTTAGAATTAAAGCGAATCATTCTACTATAAGGATGGAAACCTGTCCCCGGTTCGATTTTCATCATCGAGTAGGTGAAAACCTTACATTAAATTGTCCAAGGACAAAAACCTGTCTTTGGTCCAATTTTCATCATTGGGCAAGTGGAAACTTTACATTAAATTGTCCAAGAATAGAAACCTGTCCCCGATTCGATTTTCATCACCGGCAGGTGGAAACCTTACATTAAATTGTCTAAGGACAGAAACCTGTTCCCGGTTCGATTTTCATCACCGGGCAGGTGGAAATCTTACATTAAATTGTCTAAGGACAGAATCCTATCCCTGGTTCGATTTTCATCACTGGGCAGGTGGAAACCTTACGTTAAATTATCTAAGGACAGAAACCTGCCCCCGGTTCAATTTTCATCATCGGGCAGGTGAAAACCTTGCACTAAGCGTTCCTAACAATGCTCTTACAATTAAAGTTTCGCACAATGTAAGATTCCGTGCTCGGTGAACTTTGCACTCGGTTCAGCTCAATCATCCCGCCTCATTTCTCCTAAATTGGGTAAAGCACGGTAATTATAACTTGTAAGGAGTTATTCTTCTAATGTGGGAAATTTCTTTACGCTTGTCCCGGCCACTATATATGTATAGTTATACCCGTTCCCATGTAAAGTCGAGGGCACACTATGATCGAACTGCCTGGCTAGTCGGAATAACGAATGAGCAATAAACAAAAATAATCAGTCAGACGTGTTAAAAAAGATAGCCTAACAGTGATAAAACAATCATTCATAGGGTGCTCAGTCTCTAAAGCCGAGTAATAAAGTAATTAAAGCAAAAAGCAATTAGAATTAAACGAGTGTTTAGTTACCATAGCCTGGTAACTCTAGGTAAATAAAACTTAAGAATGGAAAAGTAAAACTTAGAAAATAAAAGTTAAATTAGTGTTCGATCACCACATCCCGGTGACTAGGCAATCCGAATAAGTAAAAGGAAAATAAATGCAAAGAAAAAAGGTGATGTATAGAGAAACTAGTTAAAAACTTGAGCAGTAGGGTCGGTGGGAAAGGAGTGGGCTGCATCATTGGTGTGCTGGTCCTGGACGTCCTCGGCGGACGGTTGCTAGACTTCTTCATTCTTAGGGGCATTGAGGTTGCTGGTGACCTCGAGATCTACGGTCTCCACATGAGTGTCAATTGCTTGTACTAGCTCCTTCATGCTGGGGGTATCTTTCTCATCAGCAGCGTCATCCTAGCTCTGAATAGGAGGAGCAATAGTCGGGCGTGAGATTTCATTTGGGTTCCTTAGTAGGGAATCCTTGGGCATTGCCAACGCCTTAAGGGCAGCCAACCACCCTTCCTCGAACCCTTGGACCCGAGCTTGGTGGACAACAGGCTCCACGGAGTTCTCGGCATCTGCGAAGCCTTCATTGTACCATTTGTCCTCATAGGCCTCAAGGGCTATCTTCAGATCGGCCACTTCATCAATGTGTACCAGGTTCAGGCTTTCCGCCTGCGCCAATTTTAGCTTTGTTTCCCTAGCTTGGCCTCTATGTCTGCTAGTTTCCTCTTAGCTAGCAACCGGGCCTTCTCCTAGGAATGGGCCTTCTTCTCGGTGACCTCATTAGCTTTTCCCTTGTCCTGAGCCGTGGTGTTAGCAACATTCTTCAACGCCTTTTCCCATTCAGCCTCCTCAACGAGCTCCTTCATCCTTTCACCAAGGACGTGAGTTATCTGCGCGGCCTGGTAACACCACAACAACAAACTTGGGGATATATAAAGAAGAAATAGGAGAAAAAAGGGAAGAAAATCATTCGTGCAACAAAATAAATGAGAAAAGAATAAGAAGAAATTACCGCGATGGTGTGCCATTGCAGCCTCCACGCAATAGATTCCTCAGAGCCGTCTGAAAAGAACTGGACGTCTTTAGGTAGCAACAGACCATGCATCAGGCTCTACTTGACTTGCCCCCCATCGCCTTTGTCCCAAGTTCGTACACTCGCTGAAGCAGAAAGGGGCTCGCTGCCGAGTGTGAGAGTAGGCTGCCAGTTGGGTGCGGCCCCTGATGAAGTGGCCGCTTCAGCACCGCCCTAGGCAGTAGGCTGGGGACCACTCACTAGTTCTCGGATTATGATCCCGCTCGAGGGCTGGGGGGTGAGTTTTTGCAGGCACATCACTTGAGACCCTAGGTGATTGGTCCTCTACACATTGTTTCTTTTTCTGACAGCCGATCGGGGGAGGGGGAGGAGTACGGTCCTTGGCTAGAGTTTGTTGGGGCTGAGCTGATGGTTAGGTGCTAGAAAAAAACTAGTCAATAGTCAGCTTCTTCCTAGTCACCATTTCTGCCTCTTGTTCGACCTCAGCTACTTCCTACTCGGTTGCTTGGGCTTGACCTTCATTCCCTTCAACGGTAGTGTGTTGTTTACGACTTTGAGAAACTCGTTCTGCAGACTCGTCTTGCATTGGGGCCCGGTCTTCAGCAATACTGTAATGAGGGCCAAGATCTTGAGCCTCACCAGTGGTAAGCGAAGGTGGGAGGAAATTTGCATGCCAGGTGTCTATGTATGAAAGAAGTGGGCTATCTACTAATAACGCTTGGCTAAATGCTTGCAGGTGGAGTACACAGGGTTGATACTGAGTATCAAATGGGATGCTCAGAGCTGTCCATCCCTGTGCACGAAAATTTATAACCTAAGGACAAAGTTGAGATCTCGCACGTGCACAACTCGGAGATTTGGTTGAAATCTTCTTCCTTCTGCAACAAATCAAAAAAAAGACCGGTTAGTTCATACGTAAATAATTAAGTAAAAAGTTCAAACCCAAAACAAATGAAGGTTCTTGGTACCGACCAACATCACGTGGTGAGAAAGGGCAAGGTAGCTCATCGGCGAATCAATTGTCGCTCACTCGGACAAACTCCTCCGCGGAATTTCTGTTGGAATCGGGGAGGCATGATATCAGCCGTACCCGCATATCCCTGGTTTTTAAGTAGTAATCGGTCTTGATGTTTCCGTACAAGGTATACATAAAGTTAATATCATGGTGGTTTAACTCTAACCAAAAAATCTGGTTTAACCTACTAACGCAACTCATCACTCGGTAAAAATTGGGAGGGGAGTTGGTTTGGACACAGGCTGTAAAACCTAAGGGTGCCTATAATGAGAGGGTCCATGGGAAACCTAACCCCACCCTCGAGGATAGCCATAAGAGGGAAAAAGACTATGTTTGAGTCGGAATGCCTGTGAAGGTCAATATCGCCCTTATGAAATAGGTGATATCAACATCCCCAGGGACGTTGTAGGCAGCCCTAAAACTAGCCAAAAAAGCCTTTGAAGATAGAAGATAAGAATAGCCCATTTCTAAACTAGATTCCTAAACTACGATTAAGAGAGAACTAAAAGAAATAGAAAGAATGAGAGGAAGGGCGAAGAAGAACTTACTTTGGGCTCTAGGAAGGAATGGTGTTCTGGGCTGAAGGATGAGTGCACAGAGAAGTATGCTCGGTAGAGAGGGAGTTTGAGGAATGGAGAGAGTAGGAAGTGAAGAAGAAACTTAGAGGGGACTATTTATAGGAGCCCAAGGAGGAATAAATTACATTTATTAAACTTGGGGCGAGAAACCCTACGAATCCTCATCATAACTGCCACACGCGCCACCTCGGTTCGTGAATCGTCAGACAATGATGACGACTGAACCAAATAGCCATATACAACGCGCCTTTTGAGGGTGCATTAATGAGTCTTTAATCATCTAGTATCTGTCCGTTGAATTTCTCGGATAATTTGTCTCTTGGAGTCCTTAATTCATCCCCGGGAGCCGGGCACGAATCAAGGGGGGCTAATGTACGGCACAGGATCCCTAGGCCTATTTAGACCTTGAACTTTAATCCTACAGTGAGGCCCATGAAGCTGGGCCCTAGGCCTACTGAAGTAATGGGCCCGGGCCCCATGCCACTAGGCCTGCTCCAAAGCCCATTATGCAGGCAATTCCATACACGTCATGGTTTGTAATCTGGGACTTGCCCGGCTAGTTACATCTTGACCGGGAACGTGACTGCTCAGGGATGATATACCTCAACTGCCTGGTATTTCCTCAGGGAATATCGCTGCCGAGCATCCTTCTTGAGGTGGGAACTAATTCCAAAGCCGCCACTCCCACTCCCAACTACACACCCACTTAAAAGCAATGGAATTGGAATCCCTTGCCCACTAACAACCTAGGGTAATCATAACTCTTCCACTAATTTTAGGCTATAAATATGAGAAGCTAAGGAGGAAAGGGGATTGTTGAATGGTTACATGGGAAACTTGGAAAAGAGGGAGCGAGAGAAGCAACAAAAGAGTAATAGTAGTGAGAGTAGGGGAATTCGTAAGGAGAGGTTAATGTGTTGGGTCCCTGTGTTAGGAACTACCCAAGGTAGGAAACCCAAAACCCACACTACAAATAGATTGTGAGCCCAAGTGAGGGCCGGTCTATCAACCTCATTTCTAGCTCGCACAAAAGGTTACTTCATTTAAAAAAAAAATAGAGTAAAAGATTACCTTATTTTTATTATCTACTAGTTAAAGGCCCGTGCTTTGCACAATTTTATCATAAACCTATATAATATATATTTTATTTGATAAACAATAACAAAATAAATAATTATTATTGTAGGGACAAACTCAAAATCATGTAGTGGGCTTTGGGCCTCACCCGGGACAATTGGCGAATCTGAGGAGAAGCAAATGGTCGCAAAAGGGACTCAAGGTTAAAGTCCCATAAACAGGAAATGCATGAGAGATGGTCTGAGGAGGAGTACCTCCTCGGACGCGATCGATGTAGCTTAAATGCATAACTCCAGAAATTAGAGGGCCCTTCTAAAAGGCCCTGGTGATGGGAGTACGTCATATAAACATGCGGGAGAGAAGGGAACGCAAAATATCTAAAGAAAAGCTGCTACCACCGCATTAAATGCAATGCAGCTACTTTTCTGGCCGCATTTATGTGGAGAGGACCTCTGAACAGTGTTGCCTTGGCTACCACAACTCACAGAAGGTTGAAGGGAGGTGTCTGATGGGATGGGCACTCAAGTGAGAATTTGGATGATCAAAAAGTGTAGGATCAAAATGGCTCCAAGAGGGCTATATAATGTAAGAAATCCCCATGAGATAAAGGGGAGAAAAATGGAGAGAGAACACTGTAGCAATCTAAACTGTCTTAGTATCCAATGGTAATCAATATACTATCATTTAGCCTCCTCAGACTGAAAGTCCATTGACATCAGTACCTTTCATTTGTGCTTAATCGTCGTTTAACTCAATACTAACCGTTGTCCAATTCACTAGTACCTAGTTCTTTGACCCATTCTCTACAAATTCATTGTTTTGGGCTCACTAGACCAAGACCCCATACCTTTTGGGCTTGGGCCCCAAATCGTGACCCTACAATTATAATAACAAATGTAATAAAATGTATTGGCATAATAACTATCAAATATGAAATGATAACACCTAAAAAAATTATTATTTTGTAACATACCAATTGTGTTCTAATGAGTATTTTGTATTTTTTGAGAGATTGTTGAACACCTCTTTGTACACTTTATTTTCTAATACTTGCATGAACAAGATTATCCTGAAAAAATGAGAATAAACTTATCAAGAAAATGAAATTTAATTGTATTTGAAGACCTAAAAGGAATTTTATTACTTTATTTTAAAACTTACATTCTCATCAAGCACCACCAAATCAACACTCATAAGTTCATTATTTGTTTTAATATTCAGTACTTCCCACATTCTTGCGACTCTTACTCTAATATTTCAATTGTCTTTTTCAGTGTCGATTTCATCCAAGAGATTATATCTTTGATTTTGTCTATCCATTTTGATAAAATAATATAAAAAAAAATAGCATTTAGCTAAAAACAAAAGAAATACGATTTCTATATATGAAAACTCAAATGCACCAAAAAATAGTTGCTTCTTGAGATTTAAAAAAAAAAAGTAGATTAAAAAAACAGAAATATAAATATAAGCATTTAAAAAACATTCAACATCTATACATACAAAACACGAAAAGGAAAAGAAAAGCCTAGAAAAGCCTAAATATTAGCTCTATTTGCCAAGAAGAAAAGAAAACCCTAGAAAAGAAAAAGGAAAATATTGATTATATATTTTGTTGTTTTATTGTGTTTGGACTCAAAAATTAATTTCTTAGTTAATTAGACATGAAAGCTCAATTTCTTATATATTTTCTCAACAAATACACAAAATAACTTCAATTTGATGGGAAAAATATGTACTTGTAAGATTGTAGGTAGAAGAAGAGAATAATAGCGCAAAAAAATTGTATGATGGGTGTTAATTATGAATTATTTGATATATATATACACACACACAAACTCCATGTTGTAGAATTCGATATGAACAAAAAGTCTAATATTAAGCTAATATTAATTGAATAGAATTTTATAACAGACTAAAAAAAAAAAAAAAAAATTGTTTTGATTCATAGTGTTTGGAATATACTACATTCATGGACGGATCCAGGATTTTAAACTAGTGGGGGTTGGAGAATAGGAAAAAAAAAAAAAAAAAACTCAACATCCAAATAGTATTAAGAAATTATAAATACACAAAATGGTTGTTTCTAAATACATTAAGATGCAATCATCTACCAACAAAGACAAAAACAAAAACAAAATAATGTGTTTTTTTTTTTTGAAGTTAGAGTATTCACAATGGTGGTACTGAAAGTTTTAGCTTTTAGTACCTTAAAAAGCTAATTTATTTATTTTACCATCTCACTTTACAATATAGCCAATATCAAATGTTCTATTTTTTTGTCACTTCATTTAAAATAATATAAATAACTCATTAAAATAATAAGGAAGAAAGAGAATTTTAATTTTTTAATTGAAGGAAAAGATATAATCTTAAAAAAATATCATGTATTTTGTTTTTAACAACTTGCTATAGTCAACTGGTATTTATACCAGTTTACATTAGTTGCAAAAAATTAGCTTTAGTTTCTTCAATAACACATTATTTTTTTTTGTTCTTTGGTGGTAAAATAGATTTTTTGCTTAAATACAATCACCATTGTGAATATTTTTTTTATTGTTTTTGTTAAGTTATTGAGTTGGATAATTGCGATTTGGGTTAGGCTAGTTATACGGATTGGAGAGAAGGGGGGCTCAACTACAAAAATGAAATATAGAATGACTAAAAAAAAAAAATTATTTTCACAAAAAAAAAAAGGACCCAGGGAGGCCCGGGCCCCCTTGGGCCCTCACCTGGGTCCATCCCTGACTATGTTGCAACCTTAGACAAAAAGTCTAAGGTATTTTACTCAAATACATAATCCTTGTACCTCTTGAAACCTTGCTTCTAATAAATAAACCTCAGCAAGAAGTCTCCATGCATATGATGCATCATCAAAATCTATCATTCTTTTTAGCACTATATGTCCGTTGATCTCCCAATATAGTTGGGTTTAGTAGTATTCATCAAAATCCTTCCTTTTTTTTGGCGCCACATGAAGCAACTATATTAGAAATTAAATTAAGCACAGCAAGTGTAATTCAACTTTAATCAAATTAAGATTTTTATTCACTTAAAAATTATAGGTGAAGAAAAATTATATAAATATATATATTGTACGGCATACGGCCTCAGGCCCACTTGACCGTGGGCCTCGGCCCAGATGCACTCTTAAAACATTCTTAAGCCCAAGCCCAATAGCATACCCGTTCCACTGATCGCAAGTTAGACGTGCTCATGCTAATCATGTATGGATTGGTTAGGGGCTGTACTTACCAGGGGCAGCTTGTGACCTCGGCAGCTCGGTGTTGCCTTGGAGAATATCGCTACCGAGCAACCATTTGGAGGCTGGAACTAGTTCCAACACCATTGCCACTATTTCCAAGGAAGCATATTCTTTGTCAGGAATAATCAAATCGGACCCCACCCACATGAGTGAGACCATAAGGTAATCTTGAGTACCCCACAAACCTTAAGCTATAAATAGGAAAAGGGAGTAGAGAGAATGGGTTGGTCATTCTGAGCAAGTATAGAGAGCTAAAGGGTTTGCTGGGACGAAGCCTATGTAAATGGTGATGATGGGTCCATACATGGCATGGAGTTTGCGGAAGGTCAGGGTGAGTTCCAATTCTAAGGGTTTGCGGCGCGATAGGAAGTATCTGAGTATTTGGATGTGTGAGGGTCCTGGAGGTAGCTTATTTTGATTTTCAGAGACTTTGTTGAAAAGGTGGGATTTGAGGAGTGCTGAGATACAGAGAGCGATGACGATGATGAACCACACTTCCATGTTCGATTGAATAGGCGCTAAAAAAGGCCAACCTTAGTCCCATATATATAGGTGGAAGAGTACAAAAATGAGCAAAAAATGGGCAATTCTTACTTGCTCGGAGAGCATCGCTTTTGCTTATGAAAATCTCTAGTGTTGAGTGCAATGCTCCCTCCTTTCGTATACGTGAGAGGAGGGATTTTGTAGTAAAGTCAAATACATAAAAGTTTTCCAAACAAAAACTTGATTGCTTTGAGGCAATGCTCCTTCCTCTCACATGAGGTTTAAGTTTTTCTTAAGAAAACTTTGTGTTTGATTTTTCTACAAAATCATAGAGCCCACCTCTGCCCACTTAAAAAAACTTTATGTTTTTGACTTTGCTACAAAATACGTGGGGAAAAACTTAGGTGCTCTGAGAGCAATATTTCATCCTCTCACATGAGAGGGTAGGCCTCATGTAATTGCTGGGGCATTTAAGAATTTCCCAAGAAAAAAATATCAATTTTGTTATAAAAAGTTTACAAGCTGCTTCAGTTGAGATTGAACAAAACTTTCACAAGATAAAACTAAGGGTGAGTTTGGTTCAGTTTTTTGTAAAAGTGCATAATAAAAACATGGAGTTTTCAAAAAGTGCATAATGAAAAAGTGTATTTTCAAAAAACTGAGTGTTTGGTAAAAGCGGTTAAAAAGTGCTTTTTGAAAAAACTGAGTGTTTGGCTAGCACTTATAAAAGTGGCAATTTGAGGGATAAATTACCAAAAATGACAATGTATATATAAGAGAGTTTATTTCATACTTAAATCAACTACTTCATATAATTAAATCAATTTTTCTCTTTCTAAAAACATTATTTTTTTTCTCATCAATATTAGTTAATAATAACCTACCACTTAAGATTTATTATAAAAATATTGTGAAATTATTGTGATAATTGATACTGATTTTAATTTGAACGGACTATTACAATTATTTTTTTCTCTTTCTTAAAAAATTATTTTTTTCACCAATATTAGCTAATAATAACCTATCATTAAAGATTTATTGTGAAAGTATTATGAAAATATTATGATAAAAATTGATACTGATTTTAATTTGAATGTACTATTAAAATTATTTTTTTTCTCTTTCTAAAAAAATTATTTTTTTTTCTCACCAATATTAGCTAATAATAACCTACCTGTTAAAATTTATTGTGAAAATATTGTGATAACATTTCCTTCTTTTTTTTCCCTTTTTTTCCCCTCTTTTTTTATCCTCCACACATGGCATTTCTTTCTTTTTTTTCCTTTTTTTTCCCCTTCTTTTTTTCTCCCCCACACAAGTACCCTTACCCTTTCTTTATTTTCCTTCTTTCCTCCTTTTTTCTCCCTGCCATTCCTCCAAACTCCAGAACGTTCCAAAGCTCTCCGTCTTCCTCTTTTTTTTTTTTTTTTTTTTTTTTTTTTTTTTTTTTTGCATTTTGAGGAATCCTAATTTGCAAGGGATTGATTTTCTTTTTTCCTTAGCTGATTTGGGAATTTGTTATAGATTTTTGTGTGTTTGGATTTGGAAATTTGTTATTGAGAGGGCAAAGGGCAGAGCAGAGAGATGAGAGGAATGAGGAATGGTGTGAAAGGGTAATTTGGTAATTGCCCTGTGAGTCCAACAGATAGATTCAAATGCGCATGGGGCTTTTTCCAAAATGGAGCTCTGAGCTCCGTTCAGTGATATGCGCATTTCTTCACAAATATAAAATGTAACTTTTTCCAAAAAGTTGTGTTTTGTGCTGAACCAAACGCACATAAAGGGCTGGCTTTTTTCAAAACGTGTTTTTTGGGCTCAAAACGTTGAAACAAATGGGCACTAAGAGGCTAAGTCGAAGATCTAAGTTAAAAATTTTCAACTAGTTTGAATAGAAACTTTTTAAATATTTTTTTTATTGAATGTGAAGTTTAAAAATATAACCATTGGATTGTATGTTTTTAATATATCTTTCATACTTGCAAAATTTCAAGAAGATCAAAGATCAGTAGATATGTCATCAATTTAATGTTTAAATTTCAAGTTTTTGTGATGTAAAATTATATATAAAAAATAAGTTTATTCATCGAATATCAAATAACATTTGATTTAAGCAAAATTTAACATGCATGTTAAAAATATGAAATCTAACTATTAAATTTTCGAAAGTTACATCAAATCAAAAAAATATATAAAGAGTGTGGTTTGTGAAGAAATCTTTTCCTTTACAATATAACTTTCCTTTTACCATCCTGTGCTAACTTCTAGAATATAGTATATACCATAACTATAGAAGACTGATTATTTATTTATTGGCGTAAATGCACTTTTAGTCCCTACATTTTGACGTTTTTTCATTTTAGTCCCTACATTTTATTTTTTCCACTTTTAGTCCCTAAAACCAATTTACGCTTTCCGTTTTAGTCCTTAAAGCCTCATTCCGTCACCTAACTAACGGAGAAACTGACGGATGAATAAAATTTTTTTTTTTTTCATGTTGGACAATAAAATAATAATTTTTTATTATTATTGACTAACTTTTCTTCAAAACGTTAAAACCCATGTCTGAATCGGCTGATCGATTCCTTGTACCACTTCTGCCGCCTTCTTTTTTTCCTTCTTTCTTCTTCTCCCCCTCTCTACAGCTTCAGCAGAAAGGGTATTAAGAGACACGTATCACAAGTTGAGTGTTGGCTCTTTTCTTCGTGTTTTTGCTAGCCTTTGCAATCGAGGTGTTGTCCATCTTGCCCGATGTCAAGCCTACAAGCACGAATCCCATGCTGGGCGCCTTGACTCAAACCATCATATATACTTGTCGCATGGTTTTTGCTTACTTAGTCATGCTCTCTGTCATGTCCTTCAACCTTGGAATCTTCATAGCCGCCCTGGCTTCCATTTCTAACAGGTACCCGAAATATACAAAAGCATAAACCAAATTATTCACCAACAAGCACATCCCAATATTTCCAATCCTCATATAATCCTATATCTGGAAAACAACACACACACAGTGAACAAAAAATAGGGAACTATAGGGAAAACACGAAGAAAAGAGTGAACCTAGGCCGAATGGAGTGGGTGTCGTTCAATTTTGGTCGGATGAAGGAGCCATGTAGGTGATGAGGTGTGCTCTGTTTTGGGTTATATGGAACAGGGGCTGAAATAGTTTTGGTTTTGGGGGTAAAAACATGAAGAGGTCGTGTGCATGTAGAAAACATGATCATAAATTGAAGATTGAAATATATGGTATCCACTACATAATGATTATGCTAAAAAAATAGATTTGGGTTCCCTAAAATTATGAAAACACTGAAGTAGTACACACACACACACTCATCAGAAGGCTAATTGAAATAAATAAATAAAAAAAACAAAAACCCATTTCCACAATGGAGAGAGAGAGACCTTGTGGCGAGAAAGCAAATTATACTCAGGTTGTTCAACAATGGGACCCAGAAGATCCAACCTCTGAGCAACAGCCCAAGCTTCAGTGATCTGCTGAGCGGACCACTCACTAGTCCCCCAATAAAAAGCCCATCCCTTATCGATAACATAATTCATAGCCCTAACAATCTCCTCAATGGGAGTGGAAGTATCGGGACGATGACAATAGATAAGATCAACATACTCCGTATATATATATATACTCCGTATCAAGTAATTGAAGGTGTCGTTCAAGCGATTCCGAGCACCAAACTGATCCCAACGAATAACACCGCGTCGGTTGGGTTCCCACTTTCCTCTTCCTCCAATATTATTCTGTACGGTACCGCCACCATCTCCTCCTTCACACTCGCCATTTCTCTACCACACACACAGTTGAGAAGAAGTTCTGGACGAAGCTCTATTTAAGCATCAGTGTCTGTATGTGTATGTGTGAGAGAGACTGAGTGAGCCTGAGTCTGGAGTCTAGAGTGAGATACAGAAAAAGAAAGAGCGCGAGATGCTGCTCTCCCTGTGTCTTTTTCTTTCTTTCTTTCCGTTTTTTTTTTTTTTTCTTTTGTCACCGTCACTGTATTTGACAACTAGAGGTAACGATAAGACATAAATCAAAGCGGCTATGCATCATTGTTTGATAATTTTAGCCAAGTACCAAAAGTTTGGTTGATAATTGTTATTTTTTTGGTCTTTTAAGTTTTATAATTTTTTTTTTTTTTTTTTTTACTGTCCTTCCGTTCATAACTCCATTAATTATTAAAAATTAAAATTTTAGGACTAAAAAATTATTATAAATGTAAAAACAAAATACAAATTACAATCTTTTAAGTTTGGTTAATTGTATATTTTATTTTTTTTCCATTTTGGTCCTGCACACTACCTCTTCATGTTTTTACCCCCAAAACCAAAACTATTTCAGCCCCTGTTCCATATAACCCAAAACAGAGCACACCTCATCACCTACATGGCTCCTTCATCCGACCAAAATTGAACGACACCCACTCCATTCGGCCTAGGTTCACTCTTTTCTTCGTGTTTTCCCTACAGTTCCCTATTTTTTGTTCACTGTGTGTGTGTTGTTTTCCAGATATAGGATTATATGAGGATTGGAAATATTGGGATGTGTTTGTTGGTGAATAATTTGGTTTATGCTTTTGTATATTTCGGGTATCTGTTAGAAATGGAAGCCAGGGCGGTTATGAAGATTCCAAGGTTGAAGGACATGACAGAGAGCATGACTAAGTAAGCAAAAACCATGCGACAAGTATATATGATGGTTTGAGTCAAGGCGCCCAGCATGGGATTCGTGCTTGTAGGCTTGACATCGGGCAAGATGGACAACACCTCGATTGCAAAGGCTAGCAAAAACACGAAGAAAAGAGCCAACACTCAACTTGTGATACGTGTCTCTTAATACCCTTTCTGCTGAAGCTGTAGAGAGGGGGAGAAGAAGAAAGAAGGAAAAAAAGAAGGCGGCAGAAGTGGGACAAGGAATCGATCAGCCGATTCAGACATGGGTTTTAACGTTTTGAAGAAAAGTTAGTCAATAATAATAAAAAATTATTATTTTATTGTCCAACATGAAATAAAAAATATATTTTATTCATCCGTCAGTTTCTCCATTAGTTAGGTGACGGAATGAGGCTTTAAGGACTAAAACGGAAAGCGTAAATTGGTTTTAGGGACTAAAAGTGGAAAAAATAAAATGTAAGGACTAAAATGGAAAAACGTCAAAATGTAGGGACTAAAAGTGCATTTACGCCTTATTTATTTATTTTAAATAGAACTAATATAATTACGTTACTTTAAACCTTACGTCTTCTAAATAACAACTACAGAAGAAAACAGGCACATCTTCTGACCGTACTTGAAAAAGGACTAAAGAAGAGAAACGTACGTAGCATGCTTAGCCAAACATGAACCACACGCCATTTCCTTCTCGAAGAAGAACATGATAAAAGAACGTTTACGCGACAAACTCACCATACTCTGGACATTTCCAATTTCTTTAATCTGGGTTTCACCAAAACGCATAATAAGAACCAATAAGCAAAACATGGAGTTTTTGAAATGTTCCTTAACGACGATTGGCACTTCACTAGACTTGGAGTGAGAATCACGAAGATGATTGAAGAGGATATTATAGACCCACTTGCGTGAATAAGCAAAACATGGAGTTTTGGAAATGTTCCTTAACGACGATTGGCACTTCACTAGACTTGGAGTGAGAATCACGAAGATGATTGAAGAGGATATTATAGACCCACTTGCGTGAAGGGTGAAGAATCTCAGAACTGAGATTGCGGCGAAACACGCACCACATGGGACCATACGAAGTGGAGTTGATGTTGCTCAAGTTACTTGAGAATTGTATGGTGTTAAATTTTTGTATATAGCAGATTTTGAAAAATTATTGGATACTCTGGGAGTACCATAAATGCGTACTCTTCCCTTTTACATGAATTGTGAGTCCCATCATAAAATTAATTAGTAAGACCCATAGTTATATGAGAGGCGAAAGTATACATCTATGGTACTTCGGGAGTAACCAATAATTACCCCTGCATCTCCTAATTTCAGGATCCAAACTTTCCTACTGAATCTGAACGTTTTTAGACCCCTTAAAACACAATTGGATTAACCTAGTTAATTAGCCAAGTTATTACTTAGTCAAAATTTCAGATCTAGGTTATCACAATCAAACAATCATATCATGCAAAAAGTCCAAATTCCAGATCTAGATTATCACAATCAAACAATCATATCATGCAAAGTAGCGGAAAGATAAATAACACAATGATATAATGATCTAGGAAACCAAACCGGTAAAAACCTGGGGAGGATTTAACCTAGCTATTTTCAAGATAAACCTGAATCCACTATGAAAGAATCGAAGTTTTACAATAGAACTTAGACCAATAACATCCTATTGCTACCCACTAATAGAAACTTACTGACATGACCATGTGCAAGCTCCGAGACCACAGACTCCTTCTTTCTTGGATTCTCCAGCAAGTACAAGAACACCCGCTTGTGTTTCTTTAAGCTTCTATGGCAGCAATTGAATGATCATCAAGTTTTTGAACGAATCTCCTCTTGATAACCCTAAGCTTGTGTAAAGGAAAACTTCTCACAGATCTCACAAGAGATTTACACAAATAGCAACATGAGCAACCTTAGAGAGCTCTTGGGTACAAAAACCTAGATCTATAAAAGAGGCACAAGATGCACTCTAATCTCTCTAAACGGCACTCAAAAACGTTTTAGGGTTTCCCTTATATATAGAAGAGTTTTACTTGAACCCTAATACGTTTAAGTAGAGTTTGGGCTGAACTGGAATTCTGCAGAAAAATAAATTTTCACGTGGTTCAATCGATCGAGTCCAATTTTACAAACAAACATACTTTGAGCAAGCCTAAACCTAGACTCTATATTTTGATCATGGTTTGCCAACATAATACAAATTGAAGTTCTAATACATTAGTTCCTAAAATCTTAGAACCTAATAGAATCCATACCATTAATTTTTATTTTATTATTTTTTTTTTTAAATGCCCATCTCGTAGCTTTGGCTTTTCTTGAAGTATCCACTGATATACTACATGTTTTACAAAGCATAGGAAACTTGTTTCAATATACATAATGCTTTGACTTATGTATATCAGAATCTCCACGTGATATACATAGGAAACTTCTAGTCATCAAGATCTTCTTCCCAATAGCTCCCTGTGAACATTAGTTCCCAATAGCTCCACGTGAACATGGACATTGGATCATATTCTACCTGATGTGGACTTCTTTTCATAGTCAAATTATGACTAGAGGACTTCTAATAGGAATTAAGGAGACAACCTTAAACTGTCTGACATCACCGCCAAAGTCCAATCTGACTAAGGATTTGAACTCTTATATTTCAGAGAGTCCTACTTAAACTTGAACACCAGTAGATAACAGTAAGCAAAACTTCCGGTAGAAACAACATTTTGTACCCCTTACGACTCAGGCCCTCGTTCCCTAATGATGCTCAAACTCTAAGGCCCAAGGCCAGTTTGGAGCCCAATTAAATATTAAATTGACTTGAGGAGTGTTCAAATGGAAAATATAACACTTTAAATGAGCAAAAATCTATTTTTGGAAATAAAATAATCAAAGTGGTCCTTAGCCTACGTACGTGGGTCAAAGCATGCGTACGCAGACACATTCCTACGTACGCAGCTAGGGTTTCAGAAACATAAGAAAGACAAGTTTTCTACAATAATGACTGAGGTTTGGAATTAATCTCACATCGTCTAAAGCCATTCCGAACCCCATTTTTTCAACTAAAAAAAGTCTTATATGGTATATTTTCAAACACATAAATCCCACAGGAAAAACCTAAGATTCACTAGAAAATAGTGAATCAAAATGGAGTTTTTTCACAAAACACCCTCAAGTAATTTTTATTTGATTGTGACCTTTTCAGGTCCCAATCCTTTGAGTTTAAAGTTTTTAATCACTATTTTATTGAATTGTGATAGATTTGACTAAGGGGAACGGTCAAAAATCAAGCCTATGAGTTTTTTTTTTTAAGGTATTCTTTCTTTTGTTCCTTTTTTTTTTTTTTTTTTTTTTTTTTTTTTTTTCATTTTTAGTCTTTCTTTTAGTTTTAATCCTGTTTCTTTGCGTAGTTTAGGTTTTTATATGTTTGCTTAGGTTAGTTTTATAATTTTGTTATGTTCTGAGCATGCTAGATAGTTAGAATTAGGTTTTTTGTTTGTGCTATGCTTTTTGTTTCGGGTTTCTTGGTTAGGGTTCTTGAACAAGTCCCACACACGCATGTTATGAGCATGCGTATGCAGGCACTTGCCTAGAAACCCTAATCCAAATTCCTCATGTTATTTTCTTAGTTTGTTTCACATGTTTTTACCCATTTTTAAAGTCTATTCACATGTTTATATATGCTCGTACCTCTGCCTTATATGCTTGTTTGCTATCACATGTTAGATTAGGGTTTTTTTTTTTTTTTTTTTTTTTTTTTTTTCACTTTGATACCATGCCATTCATTCACATGCTCATTCATCAATGCCAAAGGTGCTGTGTTGCTGGGAGGTAAGTACAGGGTAAGTCATGCATTTGTGTTTTGGTTTTTTTTTGATGATATGATGAAACATGCTTAGATGTATGATTATGGTTTCTAATGTGTTAATGCCTAGTTTATGATATGTGTTGTGTTTGATGATATGCTTGCTGCCGTGTTTTAGATGTATGATAAGGTTTTCACATGTTAGATGAATGCAAGGCTTTCTTTTGTATGTTTGGCTCTCTTTTGTTTGGATAGATAAGTATGTTTGTTTGGGATGAAAGATGTCATGTTGTATGCTAAATGCATGTTAGTGTGTGTGAGTCTAGGATATAAGTGTTGAGTTAGTTTTTAATAGGGTTAAGGTATAAGACACAATGATGGGAGGCCAATCTTAGGGTTGGGTGATCTTGGGTGCCTAACACCTACCCAAGAGCATAGCTAAAATCTGAACCCATATTCTGGTAGTAAGATTAAAAGGTCATTCCTCGAACGGACGCTATATATATGGTTCCTAGACCATTACAAAAACTAGGTGGCGACTTCATCCGTTATGTCCATACTTCTTCCTTATCACAACTCAAAGACTTCTTCTCCAATTTAATTTCTTCCATCATACACCTATATAAAGACACACTACTAAAAACGCCAATTTAAGTTGAATTTTTTAGCTACGTTTTTTAAAAACGCAGCTCCAAGGGGGTAATTTGAGCCGCGTTTTGTTCAGCTGAGGCTGCGTTTTAGCTGAAAGCTCTTAAGCCGCATTTTAAAAAATGTGGCTTTCCAGGGATTTTTTTTTTTTCAATATTTCCCAGAGCTGCGTTTAATAAACACAGCTCCATCTAATATCGAGCTACGTTTTATCAAATGCAGCTTAAACATGTTTGGAGCTACGTTTAATAAATGCAACTAGATCTGATATGGAGCTGGGTTTTATTAAATGCAGCTCAAACATGTTTGGAGCTGCGTTTAATAAACGCAGCTCCATATATGCTATAAATTGAAACAAACCCTATAATTTTCAACACTATTGAAAATTACCGATTCCTAAAAGTCTTAACTCACTATCTCAGCTCAACCTCGTGATCCCTAATCTCGCCGCCGTGCTCTCAACCCACTACCCACAAAGCTCACGCCTCTTAGCCTTCCTCATCAAAACCCGAAAAAGTTATTGATCGAAGAGACCCAAGCTCTTCACTGGCGAGGCTCGCTCTGTCACCGGCAGGCTATCACTCCACTTGATCAAGTTTCTAGATCTTCTCACAGGTGACCACTATCTCTCTCTCCCTCTCCATTTTCCATGTCCATTGTCATGTTTGTTCTTTTTCATTTTTTTTTTTTTTTTTTGCTGTTAAAATTTTTTTCTTGTGGAGCACTGAGATTGTTGAGTCTCATTCTCTCCCTTCCACGCCTTGTGATTTCTGAAGGAGTTTGTTTTAGGTTTTTCTCCTTCACCAAGAAAGAACCAACTAAGCCCTAAATTACTAATTATTACCATCCATCCAACAATGGCTTCCAGTGAGTTCCTTTTCATATTCCATTGCTCTATTTAGTTCACCACTTAACAATTTTTAGGTTTTTTTTTTTTTTTTTAAATTATCATAGGTTTCTGTGTGTCATGCTTTCTACTAGGACAATTTTATTTTTCAGAAAAAAAAAAAAAAACTTATATTTCAATGTGTCTATGTGTTTATGGATATTGTTTGATTTGGAAAACCTCAATTTAGTGATGAAAGAAATTGATGAGAATTTGCACTTTTATTTATTTTTTATTTTTGTTATATAATTGGAGGAGATTTTAAAATTTTGAAACTGAAAACTCATTCTGATTTCTATATCACATTTTTTTTTGGTTAAAATTTCTAGATATTTCCTTTCGTAGACTTATTTTCGAAGATTTTTTTAGAAGCTTATGTGGAGATGTGATGCTGTGGGTTCGGATATATGGATGTGCTTGTGCTATAGTTTGTGTGCTTGTGCTACAGATTTTAAAAAATGCAAATATTTTCTTCTTCTTATATGTGGGTTTGGAGACAAGTATTTAATAAATTTTGTGCCTTGTTCTAGGGCTAAGTGGGGCTGATCTATTCAAACAGGTTATTCTAAAATTGTTTTCTTTTGTAATCAGAATAGACCAGTATTTGGTACTGAAGCTATAATGTGATGCATACAAACAAGGCCATTTGAATTTCACTTTTTATTTATTGGAGTTTCTAACATTCCATCAAATGCTTTGGGTATTTGGCAAATTATAGTAAAACTAAATTATAGTTTTGGATTTATAAAGCATGAATAGTTAATTCAGCTTTAGGAATTTGCATTTGATGACATTAGAATTTTTTTTTTTTTTTTTTTTTTTTTTTTTTTTTTTTTTTTGAGATATAGAGAGATTTTCCCTCAAAGTTTATTCATCCCAATCGAAACCCATGTGGAATTTTGTCCATTGAGGATGGGTATGATGCCCGATTGTGTGTGCGTGTCAAACTTTGGCGTTGGTGGTGGCTTTGGGTTTAATAGAGTTGATAGATTTGTAATAGAGTTGATAGTTATAAGAGTCTTCAAAATACAATGTTATTGTATTTTTTTTTTTATGGCTTCTCGCTTGCTTTTCACTCATCTGTTTATGTACATCTTTGTCACCAACTTCTTAGCTTTGAGTTGATAGTTCTGGCTTCTCAATTGCTTTTTATGGCTTAATTTATCAAACAATGAACTTTGTCACCAACTTTGTCACCAACCTCTTAGCTTCAACACTGAACTTTAAAACCATATCGAAGCAATTGTAATTGTGTTTGAGAAAGTTGGTAATCTACTCACTACAACAAACTTCAGTTTTTTCAACATAGTTATATCCACGGTCACTAAAAAATGTAAATAAAAGTTTAATTTTCTACGGTTGAGTACAACTGTAGAGTAAAAATAAGGAAATTCTTAAACTTATTTCTGCAATTGTTATAATTGTTGAAATAAGTATTTGGTTTTAGTTTTTTTCTTCTATACATTGATGAATCCAATTTCACATTCTCCTTGAAAACCTAACCTTCAATTTTGTATTTCTTTGCTTTTCCATAGATAGCATAAACGTTTTGTTTTTGATTTTGGATTTTTTGTATATTAATTAAATCGCAAATTACAATCTCATAAAGCTTTAATAAATCTGTTTAATATTCTCATTTTGAACCATTCATTGTTTTATTATTATTATTTTTTTTTTTGTTGGCACAGAAAGACGAAGGTGAATTTGAAGGTCTGGAAGGTTCCAGAGATGGAACAGAAGGTAAATAAAATAAATACACTCATTTTTATTTGCTGAATTATATAATTTTGTAACGAATTATATAATTTTAGATCGTTTTTTGTGAATTTAGAAATTTCATATTAGTCTCAATGATTATTACAACAAGCATTGCGTTAGTGCAATCTGCTTCTTATTCTTCATGCAAATTACGATGCGAATTAAACTGCAAATTTAAAACTATTGTTTATTAATAATATAATTACTCTTACTGTATAATTTAGGTTTGTTTTTCAATTTGTCTATTTTGGCTTCAAATATCTCCTTTAATTGCAGGCTACTCATAGGAGGACTACTGATAGGCATTAGGCAACTCTGATTTAGAGTAAAAAATAACTTGGTTTGTGCAAGTCTAGACATAGAGTATGTGTGCCAAGTGCTTGTGGAAATTACCCAAAGAGTAAAAAATAAATTAAAAGGAAAACAAAGAATAAGAGATTTGTGGACGATAATTAGCCCTATAGCCGCGTTTGAAACGCAGCCCAAGCCGGGCGGGCCTATAGCCGCGTTTTCTACAAAACACAACTATAGGTCCCGAACCTATGGGTGTGGAAAAACGCGGCTATAAGGCAAAATAAACGCGTCTATAGAATGATCTAGAGCCGCGTTTTTAGAAACGCAGCTCTAGGTCCCCATAGGGGGCTATAGCCTTGGTGCATAAGCCGTGTTTGGAAACGTGACTATAAAAACACAGCTATAGCTTATAGCTGCGTTTTTATAGGCTATAGCTGCGTTTTTCAAATACGGCTATAGCTCTCTTTTTTTGTAGTGACATCCCCTTCCTTCCTTTTTCTCGTTGATGATCAGGTACGTGCCTTCTTTTTCATTCATTCATTCTTTTCTTTTCTTTTTTCTTTAGCCGCTTCCTTTTAGATTTCTAGGCTCTAGTCATAATATCCTCTTTGCTTTGCTGTAGCTTAATGACATTGTTTTGCCATTAAATCTTTCATTCTTTTATCTGATTGATCTTCAATCATGACATTGACTTCTTTTATTCATTAGAAGCACAAAGAACAGGTGGCATCTTATTCATGAGTTGGAGCAAGATTTCATAAATACTATGCAGGAGTTGTTCATTGATGTCGGACTGTGAGTTATGCTATTCCACCTCAAAATCAATTGGTGATGAGAAAGACACACTCAAATCTTTTATGGTTTTCGACATCACACCACGTAGGCCTATTTTTAGAGTGGTTGTAGGGAGTCAAATTGTGGTCCTCCCAACAATCTCTCCCTCACAATGACACTTCCATGACTCGAACCTATGACCTTGGCTCTGATACCATTTGTTGGACCGTGAGGTATGTCATTTCACCTCAAAACCAATTGATGATGAGGAAGACGCACTCAAATTTTTTATGGCTTTCGACGTCACACCATGCGGGTCTTTTTTAGAGTGGCTATATATTGGGAGTCAAATTGTGGTCCCCCAACAATTGATTTTTATTTTTTTCACTACTACCTTTTCTTCTTCAATTTGTACATGCTATTTGAGGATTGAAGCCCTTTTTTTGTTATTTGAGATTTGCTTCTGAAAAATCGCTTTCTCTTTTCTTGCGATATTTATATGCCCATCATTCATGCATGCATGTCTTTTATTATTTTTTTTCTTTTATGAGACCACGGATCCACTCACATGAATATTTCTAAGTGAATCATGTGTTGTCTTATTCACTTTTATGTGTAGCAAGACTTGATATTCTTGATAATTATTCTTATGACTATCTTACGCAGCATTTGGTCTTTCAAAGCTCACTGTCTATGAAGACTTTTGCAATAAGTTTCACAAGTTAGGCTTCAAAAGATTTCAACTTCACAATTCCATCAAGCTTCTTGATATTTCAATTACACAAATCTGTCGAGCTTCACAAGGAGGCTATTGTGCAACTCCGTGGAGGTAAATTCTTGTTTGCTTCCTCACTTGTGTATTTTTTTTGCATGTCTTTTTTTTTTTTTTTTTTTTTTTTTTTTTTTTTTTTTTTTTTGTATTGCTTCGCCTCCATATACGATGACTTATTGGCACTACGAGGAATTTACAAGAGTTTATTTTGTTCCCCCAAGCCAAGCAGCTATGAAGTTTGTCCCATGCAAAATCTTGAAGATGAAAACAATCTTGAAGACGAACATTGCCTTGAAGATGAAGATGATCTATACAAGACCTTGAAGACCAAGACAATCTTGAAGATGAAAACAATCTTGAAGACAAAAATTGTCTTGAAGATCAGATGATCTATACAAGACCTTGAAGATGGAGGCAATCTTAAAGATGAAGACATCCTTGAAGACGAATACTTCCTTGAAGATGAAGATGATCTATACAAGACCTTGAAGATGAAGACAATCCTAAAGATGAAGACAATTTTGAAGATGAAGATTTCCTTAAAGACGAAGATTGCCTTGGAGATGAAGATGATCTATATAAGACCTTGAAGACGAAGACTTCCTTGAAGATGAAGACTATCTTGAAGATGAAGACAATTTTGAAGACGAAGACTGCCTTGAAGATAAAGAAAATTTTGAAGACGAAGAAAATCTTGAAGACGAAGACTTCCTTGAAGATGAAGACAATCTTGAAGACGAAGATTGCATTGAAGATGAAGATTGTCAATACAAGACCTTGGAGATGAAGATTGCCTTGAAGACACCTTGAAGACGAAGACTTCCTTGAAGACGAAGACTATCTTGAAGATGAAGACAATCTTGAAGACAAAGACTTCTTTGAAGATGAAGATTCCTTGAAGATGAAGACTTCATTGAAGGTGAAGACAATCTTGAAGACAAATATTATCTTGAAGACGAAGATAGCCCATGCAAGGATGTGCATTGGCATCTTTGCAATTGAGCAACTATCGATGCAACGATCTAAAGCTACAATGAAGCAACATTGGCATCAACTGAAGAAAATGAATCATCACTTCTCTTATTCCTTTTTTTTGTTTTTTTCCTTGCTTGCTTTAATATGTAACTTACACTCTCCCTTATTTTTGTCTTTCAAATTTTTGCTTCTTGCTATGATACTCTTTAGAGATATAAAATGATGACTACCAGACTTTAGAGATGCGGGGTAACACCACTCAAAGTTTAAAGATGTGAGAAGATGACACGAAAATTTTGAGGATTTGAGGTGATCCAACTCAAAAGAGAGGCAATTCAGTCCAAACTTTAGAGATGCAAGGAGATGCCACCAAGCCTTTGAAGATGCAAGGAGATACCACCAAGTCTTTGAAGATGAGAAGCGCACTATGCAGACTTTAGATATGTAAGGCAACACAACTTAGAAGGAAGGCAATGAAATTCAAAAGAGAGGAGATGCAATGCCAACTTTGATAATGCAAGGTAAATGACTTTGAAGGGGTGTAATCTAGACTTAAAAGATTCAAGGAGATACCACCAAGTCTTTGAAGATGCAAGGAGATACATACCACTAAGACTTTAAACATGAAAGGTAGAACTACTTAGAGTTTAAAGATTAGAGAGAAAGCACATTTTAGAGATGCCAAGTGACATTCTCACAATGATGTTTGCTTTCATGGTGACTTTGCTTTCCTTTTGGTTGCAATGTCTTACAGTGATATTTGCCTTCATATAGTAGCATTGTCTTCTTGTAGCGACTTTCTCATAGTGACATTTGCCCAAAATTGTGATTGTACTTAGTGTGACATACCAAGTTGCTTGTGTAGCACTTGAGAGAGATTGAGTCATCACGTGGTTCAAGATTTTTTTTTTTTTTTTGGACATGTGACTGAACTTAGTATAGAATGCCAAGCTGCCTATGTAATCTTTGAGAGGGATCAAGTCATTATGTAGTTCAAGAAAGTTTTTTTTTTTTTTTTTTCTTTTTTGGTGTGTGTGTGTGTGTGTGAACACTTTCAAGAGTGATGGGAGAACATCATGTACCCTCTAAGTGTTAAGGTAGCCAGTTTAGACTCTTACCAAGGAGTGCTTCAATCTTCAAGCATAGTAATGTTTCAAGAATTTGCCGTTGATAAGGCCAATTCTCAAAACGTCTTCATTTGTGTCAGTGTTTATTTCCTTCAATTCATCAACTGTAGCTTGTATGCCTTCTTCAAATCTGGGTGGAGCATCCTCAACATTGTCTTCAATACAGGGCTCCTCTTTTGTGTCTATAACGATTGTTACATGATTTGTTGAAGTAACAACATCATCTTCGACTTCTTGATTTGTGATCACCATTGTACGCCTTTTTGCAGTTAGGGCTTCTCTAGTATTTACTTCCCAAATGGATTTGCATTTCATATGAGATGGGGTTGAGCTTTGAATCTCATTTGAATCTTAATAAAAAATGAGTGTGTTGTCAAGATTTCTAGAATGGAAATTTGACATTTTGCTTTGCTTTTGTCTTATCTTCACATCCTTTTAAAGTTGAGGAGTTGAATGACTGAGCCTTGTGAGAATTGAACCTCAAGTGCTAACTTGAGAAAGAGTTGAATGATTAAGTCTTGTAAGAACTGAACCTCAAGTGTGAATGACAAAGTTATTATTTTCATGTGTCCCCAACCTATCAAAGACTGAGATTTGAGAAGTAGGTTGACCAATGCGATCAAAGATAGATGGTTTCCTCAATAGCATGGAGGATTTTTCTTCTTCTTCAACATCCACAGTGACTACCGAAACACTTGCTTTCTGGATAGGCATATGGACAAGAGTTAGTGGAGTGTATCCAATTCCAACTTTAGAGCCATAACCTTTGGCTTTTAACATCTTTTGAGTTTTGGTTGTACCATACTCTCCTTTTCTAGAGGCTTCAGGAATGAGCTTGCCTAAACCATTCAACTTCTCATAGTTATAGCCAACTTTAATGATGAGTTTACATGCATTGGAATTAAAACCTTTCTTGGTATGCTTTGTAGGCAAAGTCTCATGCTCAACAATTGGTCCCTAGGATGGTCTTGTGAACCCTTTCAACAGTTGACTTGAGGGTCTTGGTTTTGTGATTTTAGCAACCAGAAGAGTTAGCCCTTGCAGATCTTTCAATACTAACTCTTCATCTCCTGAAAATAGGGATTGGCCTTCTTTTCTTTTGGTGACTAGAACATAGTGTAACACAGGAGCAAGCTTAGTTACTTTAAAGTCATGGTTCTTCTTTTTCTTCTTTATAGAAGTCTTGGTTTGTTTGATTTTCTTCTTCTTAGTTGGAAAGTCAATACTTGAAGTTTTGGAGTGGGGCTTTACTTCCTTGCTAGATGGTGAAGCGATGGCTTGTGCTTCTTTTAGAGTATCATCTTTCAAGTAAAACTTGGCATTAGCAAAGTGTGACTTAGCTACAGTAAAGGGTTTGTCATCAGCTACTATCATCTTGACTTGTCCATCTTGGAAGTACTTAAAGCATTGGTGATACGTAGATGGCACGACACCACACTCATGCAACCATGGTTTTCCAATAAGTAGTTTATAAGTAGTCTCAGCATCAATTACATGGAAAAGTGCACTTGACTTCATTTCACCTATGAGCATCTAAAGTCTAATCTTCCTAACAGCTCTTTGCCCATCTTGATTAAAGCCTTGAATCATCAATCTACTGGGAAGTAGTTCATCCAAAGATATTCCAAGTTCTTTCAATATTTTGAGTGGTAGAATGTTGACTCCAGATCCCCCATCAATAAGGATATGATTGAATTGCTTTTCTCAAATGTAACCAGTCACAAATAAGGGATGATTGTGAATCTTGTAGCCCAACAAGCAATCGTCATTAGTGAAAATGGAGGACCAATACATTCTATATGCAATAGCTCACTCCATCTCTTATTCATTATCTAAAGATTTTTTTCCATTGCTTACTTGATAACATGTGAGAGATGAAAAGATATAATCTTGGAAATTTTGGGGCATGAACTCTTGTAAGGTAATATTCTTTCGTGAATTTTGCACAAATTTCTCTTCAAGAGGTAATGGAGCTACTTTCATTCTTTTAGATTTTTCCATCCTTGTTGGCTTCCTCACTACACAAGATTTCTTTGGAATCTCATTTAACAATACTGAAGATTCTGCCTTACGATTCCTTTGTCGAGCCACAAGTGTCCATTCTTCCCTATCAGTAACTGAAGATTCATCTTCATGAAGATGTATATCTCTATGAGTATCATCATAAGATATTTTGGGGGTCACCATTGAAGAAGAAAGTGCTTTCCTTTTAATAGTCTTAAATGAACCAAATTGAATGGTGGGGAAAGCAGAAATAGTTTTTAAGGTAACCATAGTGAGATTGGAAGTCACAATTTCATCGTCAAATGTGATCTTTCCTTGATGGGCTAGCTCCATGATTTTATCTTTCAACACAAAGCACTACTCTATAGGATGGCTAATGAGGCGATGATACTTGCAATATTTTGGATCATTTGTTTGGTTAGCCTCTTCAGGTTGCTTCATCTTTGGTAACTCAATCAGTTCCAATGCAATTAAATGATCAAACATTTCAAAGACATCTGAATAGAGAATGGATATTATGTGTTTTGTATTTCTTGCAACTTTAGCTTTCTTTTTCCCTTATCTTGAGTGTGCATAGACTTCTCTTCTTTCATTTTAGGCTTGAATGGAACTTTGAAAGGAGCAGTAGTTACGATCAAAGACTGCTTGTTTTCTGCTTTAAAAGGCAATTTGCCCCCTTTATGACAATCTTGTTTTTCTTGAATAGGGGGGCCTTGGTGACCATTGGAAGCAATACTAAGCTCCATGTCATGAGTGCGTGTTTCCAATTCTTCAAAAGTTCTAAGCCTTTTTCCTTGAAGAATATAACTTAAGCCCCAGTGCATTCCTTGGATACACATCTCAATTGCAGATGCCTCTAATAATTGATCACTGTAGTTGAGACTAAGATTTCTCCACTGTTGGATGTAACCTATCACAAGCTCCTCTTTCCATTGCTTTGAATTAGTGAGCTCAAGCATACTGACACTATGTCGAGTACTATAGAAATGATTTAGGAATTCTCACTCGAGTTGATCCCAACTATCAATGGAGCCAGGTTTTAGATCAATATACCAATCAAATGCATTCCCTTTCAAGGATCGAACAAATTGCTTGACCATGAGATCCCCATAAGTACCAGCATTGTTACAAGTTTCCATGAAATGAGCTACATCTTGCCTTGGATTCCCTTTACCCTCAAACTATTGGAACTTCGGTGGTTGATAATTTGGAGGCATCCTCAAGAGATCTATCCTTTGGGTATATGGTTTGGCATAGGCAATGGATGATTGACTTCCAACTTCGCCAACTTGGTCTTTGATAGATTAACTCCTTGCTCTGGTCAGAAGAGATTGACTCATTTGCAAAAAGCTTGAGATTTTTTGAATTTTCCTCACCCTTTGCTGAAGTCTCAGCTATATCGTGTTGGGGTTGTTTTGGCTTCAAGCTTTTGTCTTCATGATTTGATCTCGGTGAATTCCCCATTTTGTTCATCATGAAAGCTATTTGTGCATCTCTTGTAGCTTCCTTTTCTGTCATGGGCTTCATTAGTTGTTCCAAGGTTTGAGCTATCATCGAGACTTGTTTTTCTAGAGATGTAGTGTTAATCATCATGACTGACATGGTAGATGAACTAACAGTGTGAGAAGGGTTCTAAACTTGGAAGTAAGGATATTTTCTGAAAAAAGAGAAATCAGAGCCATCGGTCGATTCATTTTCTTCTTCAACCATTGGAACTTCTTTGATTGGTTCCGATGTTTGAGACAAAGCTGGTTGAGGCAAAATTTCTTTAATGAGACCAGATACGTCTTTACTTGCCACCCGAGTAGATGAAACTGTTTGCAACTTCTGAGTTTTAGAAGTGTTGAAAACAAGTGAGGACTGGAGTATGGGTATTGTTTGAGCATAGACCTCTGCAAGAGCTTTTGTTCTTCCCCTTGACATGGGTCCAGCATAGGAAGTGTCAGAACTTGATGAAGAGTTTGAATCCATTGTAGTATCAACTTCACTTGTTCCAAAAAGAGGATTGTTGATTTGAGTCTTCTTTGAAGCCATGAGTTAGAAGATGTGAAAAGTTGACGAAGAAGAGATGAGAGGCAGAGATGGTCCCACTGGGTGTGCCAGAAATTTGTGAACACAAAATTTCTTGCAGAAAACCAAACAAATTGAAAAAGGTGTCACAAATATATTTTTGTATTAATCAAGTAGTAAGTACAATCTCTATTTTGACTCTTTTACAAAAAGTGCTCCTCTGATTCTATCCTCTTTGAACTTGACTTAAACAAGAAATCCTCTTGGCTATGGTTAGAAGATGGACCAAACGTTCTTCACAACAAATCTCTGGCTTTGAGCTTGTTAGAGATTTGTTGTTCTTCAAGTTCTTCAAATCCTTTGAATGTTCTTCAATTCCTTCGAATGTTCTTCAAGTTCTTCGAAGATTCTTGGATTTTAGGTTGAAATTCTTCGATGCTTTAGAGGTAGAATTTCTCCTAAGCTTTGGCTTCTTGAAAAAAACTTTGTCCACAAAATGAAAGGGGAAGTCCTCTATTTATAGTGGTTTCAGAGGATAAACCCCACTTTGAATTAATATGCTTGAAAAGATGTAGTAGACTTTGATTGGCCCAAATTTTGCTTAGAGATAATTATCTCTATTTATTTATTTTGATAAAGATAATAATCAATAAAGATAAATAATTATCTCTATTTTATTTATTTATTTTAATAAAGATAATTATCCATCAATTTTGAATAGAAAATTTATCTTTATTGTATTTTAATAAAGATAATTATCCATCAATATTGAATAGGAAATTTATCTTTATCTTGTGGGCCCAATGACAAGTGGCAAATTTTAATATGCCAATGTGATGTTAATTTGGATGACACATGTCATTATTTGATTCAATTAATTTAATGACATTAATTTAGAATTTGCCACTAAATTTTTATGTGGCATTTTGTAGTTGTCTTGAAAATTATTTGCCTCCTACAACATCTTAATTAAAAATAATATGATATTATTAAATAAGTATTTGCTTATTATTAAAATATTTTAATAAGTTTGTACAAGATATTGATTTATTTTATTTTATTTGAAAATCTTGTACAAGACATTGATAATATTGAGGTAAAAATTTTAGAAAAAAGAAGAAGAAGAAGAAGAAGAAGACAAGTCATTAGTCATGCCCCCATTCCAAATCTGCTTCTTCCCTAGTCTCTTCTCCAAACAAACCAGATGAGCAACAAACAAATATGGTGACATAGGTTCTTCCTAGTCTCTATTTCTCTCCCCCTCCCTCTCAGTCTCTCTTCCCCAAACCAGTAGATCTGGCAAATGAGATGGCTTGGATTGTGATAACAAACGAGAACAATAGATTTTAGCTTTTGTCAAATGGAATTTTTTTGGTAATAAGAAAAACACATATTCAACTGGAAAAATCGTCTTCGGTTCAGCAAACTAGGCAGTTTAACTGTGGTTCGAGAGGCTCGCTACAAAATATAATTTTCAGTTTTGCGGGCTTTAAAAATTGAACTGGTGGCCAGTTCCTAGTTCAACCAGCTGATCTGGCTCTCAGTTCAATGAGCTAGCCCGTTCTAATTTTAAAAAACCATTGTAGACACAACAAACAATAATGAATTTATCACCTTTTTTTCCCATCACTCAAAGTTGACAAACTTAGGAATTGTGCAATTTGTTTTGAAAAAATTTGTGACAATAGCATTGATGGCAAAGGCAACCTGCCTTGCATGATCCACCATGCCCTGTTCTGTCCCATGCATATTTTCCTTGTCTCGAAGAGATGATGCAGCGAGCATTGGTTTTGCTCATGATTCGACCTTATCCCACTTCATTACCATCTAGAGCTTTATTCAAAAAAAAAAAAAAAATTCCTACTATATCAATGTTTTATGAAAAATGATATAAAATGTTTTTTTTCTTTATTAAATAAATGAGTCATGAGACAGTATTCAAAGCTTGTGCACTAAAGTGTTGGGATGCTTTTTCTATAACATCTAAAATGATTTATTATGAGTGATGAAAAAAAAAAGTTGTAGTTTATGTAAAAGTGATTTTGTACCATTTACAATCGACTCTTAAGAGCGACGTTACGTATTGATTAAGATGTTCATGTGAACACACTAATTTTAAATTTACGTGGATTGTTGAATACCTAAAATAAAATTGATATTAAAAAAAAAAAAAAAGGTTGAACCTTTACTGTGCACCCTTAGCGTAATGGTTACTCCACAAGTATAAATACTTGTTGGGGTGTGGGGAGCAGGGCCAAGATTCAAGTCTTCAAAAGGGAGCTTCACACACATATACACTTAGATTAAGCTATAATAGAATTCAATCTCAGAACAAATACAAGTCATACCAAAAAATTTAACAAATAATTGGTGCTTTTATTTAGCCCAACACAAAAAATGTTGACAATACATTCAAATTTTGTAGAGATGGCTATCAAACCCATTTCCTTTCTTTTGATTTGATTTGATTTGATGTTATTAATGAGTACAATATTGGTACATTTCCTGCTCCAAGTGTCTATTTGGTTGAATGAATGGAAAAGTGGGGGGAGGGGGATAAAAAATAGAGAGAGGGTGGAAAAGTGAAGTGATAGAAGAGATTTTATTTTTCCCTTGTAGTGTGGAGATGGGGGTAAAATTGTTGAGTTATGGAAAACTCTTTTATTTGGTTGAGGATAAAATTGAGAGGATGGAAGAAGTAACTTATGAAAATTTACTCTTATTGTGAGAGACCAGAACTTTTTAGGGTGCTCTCAATCAAAAGAGCAAGGCATCGACACCTCTCTTTTGGGGTTATTTGGAGTTGCAACTTATTTTTTATTACAAAAAATAAGAAAAACTAAAATACCTCAAGTTTCATTACCATTTGGTAGAATATCATTACAGGGTTTTGGTCCTAAATACAATCTATGTAAAAAATACAAAGTTTTGGTCCTAGATACAATCTACCAAAATAAAATAAAGACAAGACACTATTCTACGAACCAAAATCTATGGTTCGATGGCTAGGTTACAAAATGAGAAGATGTTAGGCACCCATTTTGCCTGGTCAAAGTTACATCTTCTAGACTTTAAATGATCATTTAAGTACCCTTAAACAATGATATACAACAGATTATGAAATGCAACATGTTATGCAAGCTTTTTAGATCTATGGCCAAATGTTATTTAAAGACTTCAGACCTGTATACTCTTCTATGTAAAGAAATCAGATTTGATATTTAATATGGAAAACAATATTTCAAAAAATAGATCTGATAACAATTTTTATAAGAAAGATTTATTATGACAAAGTGGAGATTAGGTTTCCAATAAATTTTGGTGAGAAAAACACAGATCTAATTTTAGCTAAGAAAAAGATGATTTTTTAATGAAAATTTGAGATATAATTTTTATTTATAAAAAAGAATGATTTTTAAAGAAATAATTTCAAGTATGATTTTTTTATTATGAAAAAGAATGATTTTTAAAGGAAGAATTTCAAATTTGATTTTCAATTATGATGAAGAATGAGTTTTAAAGAAAGAATTTCAAATCTGACTTTTTATTATGAAAAAGAATGGTTTTTAAAGAAAGAATTTCAAATATGATTTTTTTATTATGGAACAGAATGATTTTTAAAGAAACAATTTCAGATCTGATTTTGTATTATGAAACAGAATGATTTTTAAAGAAACGATTTCAGATCTGATTTTTTATTATGAAACAGAATGATTTTTAAAGAAAGAATTTTAGATCTGATTTTTAATTATGATAAAGAATGATTTTTAAAGGAAGAATTTCAGATCTGATTTTTTATTATGAAAAAGAATGATTGTTAAAGAAAGAATTTCGGATATGATTTTTTTATTATGAAACAGAGTGAGTTTTAAAGAAAGAATTTCAGATCTGATTTTTTATTATGAAACAGAATGATTTTTAAAGAAGGAATTTCAGATCTGATTTTTTTATTATGAAAAAGAATTATTTTCAAAGAAATAATTTTCGATTTGATTTTTTATCATGAAAAATAATGATTTTTAAAGAAAGAATTTCATATCTGATTTTTTATTATGAGAATGATTTTTAAATAAAGAACTTCAGATCTAATTTTTTTAATATGAAACTGAATAAATTTTAAAGAAAGAATTTCAGATCTGATTTTTAATTGACAGAGAACCATAGATCTAAGATTATATCATGAACATCCTAAATCTATATGATTGAACATGTGAATCAAAAAAATCATGGCATATTTTTTTTTATGATGAAACAAAGATTCAAAATAAAAATCATATCAGAAATTACTATTCACATATTAACATGGAAAGTATAGCTAGATACACATGCTAATAAAAGGAAAGAACACTCAAACATGCATATTAATAAAGGAGTAAAATTGATACCTGCATCAATTACATGAACAAATTCTACAAGAGAATTGCTTTAGAGTCAAAGGGAGTGAATCTCTCTGAGCCCTAAAGAATTATCACCTAACAGGAAAGAAAATCTTAAAGTCAAACTTCCAAAGTTTCTTTAACGTTAAGCGGTAGAAGGGTGCTGAATTTTGGGTGGTCTCCTCTATTTATAGAGGTGTATCTGCTTAAAAAATAAGCTATAGTTGCTTAGAAAATCAACAGATACGAATTAGGTAAGGTTTTATACCAAAAAAATTGAATTTGATGGGTCTAGACTTGAACTGATTGCATCTGGGCCCAATTTACAACCTATGCCAATTGGAACTATGGAAGTGCCGATCGCCACTTGTCAAGTGCCGATTGGCACTCTTGGAGTACTAATTGGCACTCCTTAGTGCTCGGCCCAGTTTCCCCTTCTTGTACACTTTAGGCTCTTTTTTGGGCATTTCTCTAGGCCAAGAATCATATTTGGACGTATTTTGGACTTGTATTCTCAATAAAATCCATTTTAACTTGATAATTAAATCTTTAAAAAATAATTATCTCAGAGATAATAATCTAAAAAATTTAATTATAAATCCAATTTTATCATTATCAGATTATTCATTTTATTCCCCTACAACCAAACTTATTTTTAATCAAATCAACAACCAATCACAAAAATTTTTTAATTAATTTTAATCATTCACCAGTCCAAATTAATTTCAATTAATCACATGTGATCAATTCCACCCAAATGAATGTATGCAGGCCATGAAAACTTGATTTTGTGATAACTTTCAATCCGACAGTCCAATTTGGAAACTGGGCATATCGTCACGATCGTTTGAATCTCAAAATCATTTTTATGAAATGTGATGAATGATTTAATGCATGAAATGTAATTATGATTTTTGGGTACTTAGAATGATCATTTCATTCATCTTCTAAAATTAAATTATGGGTGCAAAATTGAGTGTCCACACTTATGTCACTTATGTCCTTATTATATTATATATAAGAAGTAATTTATTTGTATTAAAATATTACTTATCATCAATTAAAATTAATAAAATAAAATATATAAAAATTAAGACATTATACATATTATTTTATTTTATTTGTCTTTGGTATTATATTTATTACAATTTTTTGTAAAACATTGAGAAAAAAATAATAGAAAAAAATGTTTATACATTCCCAAAACTTTGAGGTAGTGGCCAGGACACTCCTGAACTTTTATTTTAGCCATATTACTCCAACTTTATACACCTCACAAATCAGTGCTTTTGTTAGTTTGGTGTTAAAAAACAAACAAGAAACTTAATTTTAGATGGATATGGGCAGTGCTCGACTGGGTTTTGGATGTTTGGTAGGATTTTAGATGGATTTGCAATTTCTTAACGATAATTTCCATAGTCTGGTTTATGTAGTATTTGTCTTTTCTATAGAGGAGCACTTTCTTCCTATATCCCATTTGGTGCTGTCATTGTCCTTTCTCCTCTCTGTAGACTGTAAGTGTTGAATGTGACTCTGATTGTGTTTTTGCGTTGGATTCTATTTCTATTGCATTTGAATTCAGTTCTTTTTCTTTGTAGTGATTTTGAGTGGCTTCAATCCTTCAAGATATTTAATGAACATGTACAATGGTTATGATTCACAAAGGCTAACAGTTCAGGTAGCAGCGCCGCATGAAACATGAGAGGACATTGATGACACTTCTGATTGTTTCTCATGTATGTGAAAGGAAAAGCACAACACCTAATGAAACAACTTTTGGGGCTTTCTTTCTAGGCATCTTAATACTGCAAAATGGAAGTTGGATTAGCTCAAGTTAGGGGAGCAAGTGTATATTTAGTGATCAGGAATATTGATCAAATGGATCTACTGAATGTATTAATTTTTTGTTTATACTTCTTGTCTTATCTGTGTTTTCATTAAAATATATTTGGAAAACTCAAACTGCCAGCTCCATTTAAGTTTCTTCTTCTTCTTCAATCTACATAGAGATTAGGTAAATCATGTATAGGCTCTGTCTCAGCATGCTTGCAACTGCAATGTGGGTAGTAATATTTCACTTTTCTTAGAGACTTGCTGAAAAAGTGTAATTATTGATTTATTGGGTATTACAATTTGTGGTAGCTGAGGAGAACAATTTACTATATGTAAACCTTTCGGTTTTGTATTTCATCTCTTAATGTATATCAAAGGGATCAAATAAATTGATATTGTCAATGTTAGTTGAGAAGAATGATGATCACCAATTTGTATAACTTGTAGTGATAGGCCAGTGTATATTTTTTTTAATACTGCTGGAAAAGTGCAATTATTGATTCATTAGGTTATTTTTTGTGAAACAATTTACCATTTGTAAACACTCAATGATAGTTTAATTTATGGTAGCTAAGGAGAGCAATTTACCATAGCTTGTAGTGACTTAATGCAAATTACAATTACTTATGCAAGCCATATATTGGCCTCTTCCTAATAGAATATGTTTCTAGTATATCTTTGATAATTTTCTTTAGACTATTTCTCATGAACGTAACAAATAATATGCAACTGGTGCACAGGTTAAGTGGAGAAAAGGGGACAAAGTATTGTCACTATGGATTGTTACAATAGTATTTCAAGCTATAAGCTTTCTCATGAACTCATACAATAATGGAATGCCATTAATTCCATAACTTGAATGTCACATAGTTGTGAACATGTTATAGTGCATTACATCTAATTTTGAGTACTTCTACATAAATAGTTACAGCAAGTAAAGACGACTTCCAACATTAACACTTGGACCCCATACAAAAGTCCATCACATTCTCACTATTGATTTAAGAAACCAAACCCATTTAGGGATCCTCTTATGCTAGCTTCGTTCTCCAGACTTTAGTTAGTGTCTGTGGTGGGCCTTTGAACAACTGTAGGCTGGGTTGTCTCCTGCCACGTTACGGCCCAATGATTTTGGGTAGGAGAGTCAGGACTGACTTGACTACAACACACCCCAAGCCAGCTTGTGCACAAGCTAGAACCCTTTTACTAGGACCTTGGACACATGCCCACAGTAGAGGAAATTGTTACAAAGAAGTTATGGCAGACAGGTGTAATATGACGAAAATAAGAAGAACATGCTTACTATCAACTAGTGTTGAGGCTCATTTTTGACAAGTCCAGTAAGAGAAAAAGCCAAGCAACATGGGCAGACCAAAGTTAGCAAGCAAGAAAAAGCCATTGAGCCCAAGTGGTAGGAATAAATGACTCACGGGCTCATAAAGTGGGTCCTGAGGAAGCAAACAGGCTTGAATGGGCCCGGAAAGAGAGAAGAAGCAAACCCATGGGCAGTATATAGAAAAGCAAGAATGGACCATAGCAGGCCCAAAGTAATCCAAGTAAAGAAAGTAAAGGGCTAATGGTAGACCCATTAGCCCCAAGGATGAGGTATAAAGTAATTGGGCTAGGGAAGCCCAAGAGAGTTAATAAAGGCCCATGGGAAAGCAGGATTAGAAAAGGACCGAGGAAGCCTAAGGAAAGCAAATGGACCAAGGATGCCTAAGAGAGAAATGGGACACAGGAGCCCGCAAACAATGTAAGAAAATGCCTAGTGAACACACTGAGTCACTGGGAGGGAAATAAATAATAGGCCCAAAGAGGCCCAGTAGGATTGAGTCAAACAACATTACAGCAGGAATAGCAGAGTAGTATGACAGGAAATGCTAACAAGGCCACGGAGTGAATACAAAGTAGGCCGGGGGAAGGAAGGCCCATGATCCGATAAGGCCCAACCCCCAAAAAAAGCAAGTCATAAAGAATGGCAGATCAAAAAACAACCCACACCATAAGAAGCCAAAAGTGCACGACAGAACGTACAAACCAATCTTCAAATCACGGCAAATGCATGAGTAGCAGGTGAAGAAGGTGAAGCACGCGCAAGACCTAGGCACCGCCAGCCTATATCCAGCCAATATAGGAAGTGGTGGGTTATGGGTCAAAGGTAAGAGAGGGCATGGTCTGGCGGTGGGGAGAGGGAAAAAACCTATTTTGGGGTTCTTACTCAGGCTCTTTTAGGGGAAATGTCCTGTTGGGATGACATGCCACCCAAAAAAAGCTAGGATCAGTTGGAACCACTAGGTGCATGCCATGAAGGATAGAGAGAAAGCACACACACTGTAACGGGTAGAAAAGCCACGGCAAGCTAACAAACAAAATAGCCTTATTTGTTTGGTAGAGGGGAGCGGCACAGCCAGGATAGGTAAGTGGTGGTGGTTGAACAACTGACGACCAGTAAATGGTCGACAAGGACACCCACACCAGACAAAGGCAGTTGAGGGCTAAAATAGTAAATACTAGTCACGACAAGCTCTATATAAAGGACCCCTTGCTGTGCACTATGGAGGGGGGGTTTGGAAAAATCACAGTAAAAGGAATTTCTAGAAAAAACCATAACCAAAAATAAGCATTGAGAAGGAAAGGAAGTAAAATAAAAGAAAAGAAAAGAAAAGTAAGAAGTAATGAGAGAAAAAAAAAACAGAGAGTTTAGAACGACAGACATGCACCAATAGGTTGATCTCCTCTCTCCCTTAATAGCCTTGCTCTCTATAAAAGGCAAAAGATCTGTATTTTGGCATAGACCATTTAGGCCTATTCTCTCAAAGCAATTAATTTCTTCTCTAAGATTACTCGTGTTGGGAACAGTTTTCCCGTCTTGGTTTCAATCATGTGTATTACTTGGCATGGCAGACTAACACTTTGATTTTGCTAACTCTATTTATCCTTCACTTAGCTTATTCTATGTATGGAGAGCCTTTTGTTGCTCACTTTTACTTATTGTGGCTAAAAATAGTGATTGTATTTTCTTGTGTTATCCGTATTATATCTGCCCGCCATAACTTCTTTATAGCGGCTCTGCTTGCCATGGGCATGTAACCAAAGCCTGGCAGACTTGGTGTAGTTTATACACAAGTCGGACCAAGGTGGGTTCCAGTTGGATTGGTCCCAACTCCCTTATCCAGAAAACTCGGGCCTAGTGCAGTAGGAAGTAGCCCAACATTACAAACAAGGTCCACCACCTTATAACTAGAAAACGGAAAAGCTAAATCATGATCTTAGTAAAGGAGGAAATAATGCAGTGATATAAATGCGGCAAAAATGAGTTAATAACAAAGATAAAAAGAAAAGGAAATGATATTAATGCTTGATCAATTAATGCTTGATCAATAAAATAAAAGGAAAGATGGTTAGTCTGTCATGCTTGATTTCTCAATGGAGTCAAGTCCAGGAAGGGAACCACTCTTCAATGTGGGCAATCTCACAAGGAAATCTTGTCACAGAAATTGCCCACTTTGAGAGAATGGGCCTATGCCTTATCCTTGAATTCCTTAACCCTCACTAGAGAGCAGGCTTTTAGAGGGAGAAAAGGGAATAGCCTATTGGTACATGCCCACTATCACACTCTTGCTCACTCTCTGTTTTTCCTTTCTGATTCATTTTTCCTTTCTAAGTTTCCTATTTTCCCTCCTATCTTTCTTTTTCTTTTTTTACTTCTTTTTCTTTTTTTTAATTTTTATTTATTTATTTTTTATCTCTCATTTCCTCTATTCTCCCCCTTCTTCTTGTTCTCCTTACCGCGCACAGTTAAGGCCCTTTTTATATTGCTTGTCGTGATGGGCTTTTACTTTTTTACCCCTTAACTGCTTTTATCTTGGTATAGGTGTCCTTCCCAGACCACCCACTGGTCTGTTGGTTGTCCAGCTATCACCACTTACCTATGCTGGCCATGCCACATCCCATTCCCAGACAAAAGAGTTTTATTTTATTTTCTTACTCACCGTGACATTCCCATCCGAATAAGGGTGGGCATTCTCTCTTACTAACCCTTATAGCATGCACCTAGTGATTTCAGCTCATCTTTCCATCTTTTGGGTGATATGTCATCCCAGTAGGACATTTCCCACAAAAGAGCTTAAGCGGGAACCCCAGAATAGGCTTTCTCCTTCTCCCCACCACCAAACCATGCCCTATTTTACCTCTAACCCATGGCCCATCACTCCTGTATTGGCTAGGTAGAAGTGGGTGGTACCTGAGCCTTGTGCGTGCTCCACTTCCATGTGTGTCCATGGCTTGTTTGCTGTTCATGCGTTTGCCATGACCTGGGGGCTTATCTGGCCTTTGCTGCACGTTCTGCCACTCATTCTTGGCCTTTTGTGGCATGGATGAGTCACTGGGCTTTCATTCTTTATATCTTGCTTCCTCCCTGGGCTGCGTCTTGCTTAGGCATGAGCCTTTCCTTCTTCAATCCAACCCTTACCCTCTTTGCGGGTCGGTTGGCTCTCTTGCCATGCCACCTCGTTATTTCTACCATGCTATTATTTGATTTGTGCTTGCTAGGCCTCTTTTAAGCCTGCTGTACATTTTCCTTCTGCTCAGTTCCAGTAGCTCAGTACTATCGTTGGGCTTGTACTGACGTTGTTTTGGGTTTTCTTGGCCCATTTCATTACTTTGGGGCTTCCTTGGCCGATTCCATCGCTTTGGGGGCTTCCTTGGCCCATTTTATTCTTTTAGGCATCCCCGGCCCATTCCAATCCTTCATTCTCATGGGCTTTTGCTAAGTTTTTTGGGTTTCTCCAGCCAAATTACCATATCCTTTACTTTCGGGGTTTATAGGCTTTTCGACCAACCCCATTTGCTTAGTTCCTTCCTTTGGGCTTCTTTGGCCCATTTTTGCTTGCTTTCCATTTCCCATAATGCCCAATGGGTTTACTACTTCTTTCTTTGGGCTCCTTTGGGCCTATTTGCTTTCTTCGAGGCCCTTTTGCTATTTTACAAGCCTAAGGACCATTATTCCTGCCATTCGGGCTTAAATGGTTTTCTTCTCAATTTTCTAATTCTTCTTCTTTATTCCCTCCCATACTGTTGGGCTTGTTCCTATTATTGGGCCTCCTTGCCAAATGAGGAATTGTCCATTAATAACACTTTCGCTCCTTGGTGTGAATTCAATGGCATGCCACTTAGAGTAGTTACATACATTACGATCCTACACAACCAAAACAAAAAAAAAAAACAAAAACAAAAAAAAAAACAAAAACAAAAACAAAAAAAAAAACAAAACAAAAAAAAAACAAAAAAAAACAAAAAAACAAAATTATTAGACTATGCACAACTTAGAAACCAAATACAAATAAGTGAAACCAAAATGAAACAAATGAACACCTTAAACCTAGTATTTGCACCATATGACTCAAAAAAGGAAAACCATAATAGTTGATTGTAAAACTAAAGCTTGATTAAGTAACCACGTGCTGCTAAGTGTACCACAATCTTACTAGCAGCTCTAGAGATTTCAAAATTTGGCCTAATAGAATCATCTTAAGTGGAGAAATACGTTTCAAAGAACAAATGCTATCACAAACTTCAAAAATTCAAGTTTGTGAAAGTGGATGGAAAGAAATACAATGAATTAGACATTTGCCACATGCAAAGAATAGTGGTGTTAAGAAAACAACAGAAAAAGCTTGGCTAGCTAGGTTAAATCTGGTTCCCATATGTTGGGCAATGCCTACATAAGCAAATCCAGTGAGAATCATAGTTCCTAGTAATGCCACGCTCAAAGGGTTTGTGAAGGACATGATCAGGAAGAACTCAAATGGCAAAGCATTTGAAGGTTTCTACATTGAAGTCTTCCATTAGGTGCTGGAACACTTTAGCAATCATTCATTCTCTGAATGTACAAGATATCTCTAACAGCTATCAATTAGACAATTTAATCATTCTCTGAATAGAAAACAAAAAACGATACAAATTATTCACAGTGGAAATCATGGAAATTGAGTTTCTAGACATAAACCAAATTAGGCCACTACAAAGCAATAACAAACTTCCAAAAAAAAATTAATGAAATCAATAAAAACCCCACAGACTAAAACAAATACTATCATGATCATGTCCTTCACAATAGCTCCACCAATTCAAAAACAAAAATTTTTACTTACAAATTGACAAAACCCATTAATTAAAAATTTGCCAGCATCAAGTTTGTCTCACTTTTTTCAAAATTAGATAAATATGTTATGAAACCACATAAACCTAACCCTGGAAATTGTTGTCAAGAAATTGCAAACCCATCTAAAATCCTGCCAAACAACCAAAACGCATACCAAAAAACCAAAAACACTGCCCATATCTCTCTCAGGCATTTCATCAAACAATTGTATAGCTACTCAAAACCGATTTTGAAGGAATGGAAATTTTATGACAATCAACTCAACCCAATCCATCACAGGCCTTGAAACACTTGGGTAAGTGAAAGGGTAAGCTCAAAAATTAAACCAAACCAAAAAATTGCAATAAAAACTTGCAGATGGAGGATTGGAAAAACACAGAGTAGAAAAATAAAAAATAAAAAAAGGATAAAATACTATTTTGATTCCTAAACCTTATCAAAAGTTTGGTTTTCATCCTTAAACTTTAAGAAGTTCATATTTCGTCCCTATACTATTAACAAGTCCATCTTTTGTCCTTAAACTATTGAAAATGTTTTATTTATGTCCTTAAACTTTACCAAAAGTTTGTTTTTCATCCCTAAATTGTTGAAAAAATTCTTTTTTCATCTTTATTTTTGTCTCTAAACTAATGAAAAAAATCTTTACAAAGTTTAGGGATGAAAAAATAACTTTTTAAAGTTTAGAAATGAAAAACAAATATTTGACAAAGTTTAAGGACCAAAATCGTATTTTACCCCCAAAAAAAAAAAGCATACTAGCGGAGAGAAGACTCCGGCACCGAAGAGAAAGGTTGCTGCGACAATTCTAGACTTTTGGTTCATCTCTCTTTCATCCAAGCTTTCTCTCTCCCTCTCAACTAAACTGATTCACCCTTGGTAATGTTAGTTGCCTCTCACATGAGTTTCCCCCTTTTTTTTTTGATATTTCCTATTTGTTTTTTAACACCAAACTAACTGAAGTACTTATTTGGCAGGTGTATAAAGTTGAAGGAGTAAATTGGCCAAAATAAAAGTTTATGGGTTGTTTTAACCACTACTTCAAAGTTTTTTGGGGGGGGGGGGTGTGTATGGGCATTTTTCCCAAAATAATACATAGATTGATACTAAACAAGCTAACAAAGAAAGAAAAAGAGAGTAAATGGCATCAAGAAAAAAATAGTATGAGAGAGAGAGAGAGAGAGAGAGAGAGAACAAACCATCAAAGAAAGAAAAAAAAAAAAAGATAAAATCAAAGAGAGAGATACATGTTAGAACGTTACAACTCTGGGACAAAAAAAAAGTAAATGAGATGATAGTAACAAAATTAACCGAGTTTGTCTTCAAATCAAGAGAAAGCTCTTGGGCCTAACCAAAATCTTTTCAATTTCCATTCCAACCAAACAACCCAAGAGTCCCCTTTCTCTCATATTTTCTCTCTCCCATTTCCACCTCCCCTGTTTTCACCATAACCAAACTGATCCAGAGCTACTCAAATTTATCTTTCTTCTTTTTTCTTAAATTTTTTTTTTGTTTATTAATTTTAACTATTAATCCCTCTTATATCTTATTAAGGCTATGAAGTAAAATAATCCAAAATTTGTATTGGGGAATGAAAATAGGGTAACATTGGGAAACAACCAAATGGGTCTATTGTTTTTTTCATTTATTATTATTATTTATATATTAAAAATTTTGAAATTGTTTGAAATTTTTTTTTCATGTATTTTATAATTTGGTGCATAATAATTTTTGTATTTTATAAGTAATTTATGTCTAAAAAATACTTTTGTTTGATTTTTTAAACATATATTATTAATTATAATTACATGTTTTTCCTAATTGGAAAGTAGAATCTTATGTTCATCAATTAAATTGCCTAACCCCTGTCACTAATCTTGATAGCCATGTTGTTACCTTTTTTTTTTTTTTTAAGAATCAAGGCAGCAATATCTTATTAACTTAGGCCATTCAAATCAGCCATGTATACAGAGTTATGGTCTGGTGGTATTTCTTCCATCCAGATAGACATATCAGGGGTAGAGGATGCTCGTCGAGCTAAGGCATGTGCCAATCTATTACAATGCCTCCTAACATGAGATAAACTAAGCGATGAAAACCGAGACATAAGAATATGAATAGTTGTAGTTAAATGACCATAATGAGCCAGAGAGTTGCAGCCTGTCGCTAAAGATTTAATCAATACTTCAGAGTCCCCTTCAAGAGTGATGTTGTCAAAACCAAGTTCAAGTGTAAGCTCTAATGCTCTTCATGCTGCCAAGACTTCTACCTCTATAAATGAAACGGGCAGAGGTATTTGCTGAGTAAGTGAGGCCATGATCAGTCCTTGGTTGTTACGGATCACTACTCCCAAGCCAGCAAGTCCATCCTCTGCAAAAGTCGCTCCGTCAAAGTTGATTTTATAGGCATGTTGATCCAGTGCCTTCCAAGCTGCTACCTGATGGTGTCAGGATTGTTGAACACCAACGCTGCAAGAAATTCTCTCCAGGATTCAGTCTTGAGCAAAATCAACCACTTGCTCAAGTTATTCCTCCTATTCCATAATGTCCAGAGCACAGTAGCAAAAAGGTTGAGCTCCTTATTACCTGCAAAAATAACCTCAAAAATGTCAGTGAAAGAGGAGCATGCCTGAAGTGTGTTGTGGTTCCATTAAGCCCAAGATCTCCAAACAAATTGCAAGGCTGGGTAAAGGAACAAGGCATGAACCACATCTTCCTGATGCATTTTGCAAGCATCACAACAGCCCTCAGTAATGACCCTTCTATGGATCAGATTGGTCTTGGTTGGCAATGAATCCTTACAAGCCTTCCAAGCCAGATGCTTAACTTTATTTGGGACTTGAAGCCCCCAAATTTTCTTCCATAGTGGCTTGAGCACCGAACTATCTGAAGGCCTAGGCAGGCCGTGCTGCTGTTGCTCATGTAAGTACTTATAGCTGGACTTGACAATATAGATCCCGTCATGGTTAAAGGGCCAAATTAGGACGTCATCTTGTATTGATCTACAGAGAGGCATATTTTTTATAAGGGCTGCTTCAAAGTCATAGAACAAACTATTAATGACATCCATCTTCCACTCCTTAAGGTCCGGGTCAATCAAGTCACAAACCATATGCACTCCACTCCCTTCAATCCATGGTGATAAAACCTTGGGATTACATGATTTGGGCAACCAATTCTCACCCCCAAATTTGGACAAACCTGCCCAACCCAATTCTCCATTTCGCTCCCCGTTTGATCACATTCCTACCCTTCATAATACCCTTCCAAGCATATGAGGAGTTGGCTGGAATTTTGGCCTCCATAACCAAGGTATTAGGAAATAATTTTTCTTTGAAAACACGGTAGAATAAGGATGACTTGTCAGGAGCAAGTGCCAAGTTTGTTTGGCCAAGAGTGCATCATTGAATATAGACAAATCTTTAAACCCTATACCACCTGTGTCTTAGGTTTACAAAGTTTCAACCACTTCACCTAGTGAATCTTCCTATTATCACCCCTTTGCCCCCAAAAAAATCTACAAATCATGCTCTCAAGTTCATGGCAAAGTGAGGTAGGGAGTTTAAAGCATGCCATGGTATAAGTTGGGAGAGATTGTGCCACCGCCTTAATTAGTATTTCCCGGCCTGCTTGACTCAGTAACTTACCCTCCCACCCTTGAATCCTCTTCCATACTTGCTGCTTGATGTAGGTGAAACTTTCCTTTTTATTTTGGCCAACTAATGAAGGAAGTCCAAGATATTTCTTGTATTGCCGAACAACATTAACACCCAACAAGTTTTGAATTGTTGTTTGAGTATCTGTAGAGATGGATTTATTGAAGAAGATAGTGGTGTTATTACGGTTGATTTGCTGCCTAGAAGCTCTCTTATACTTGGCCAACACCTCAAGCAAGCTTTCACATTCCTCTTCTCTAGCTCTGCAGAAATTGGGCTGTCATCGGCAAAAAAGAGGTGAGTGATTCTAGGTCCATTCCGACAAAGAGATACACCTCGAATGTCACCGTTGTGGGCTGCCTGACTAATTAAACCATGGAGACCTTCAGTACACATGAGGAAAAAATTGGGGGACAATGGATCTCCCTGGCGCAAACCACATGTTGGAGTGATATGCCCATAGGGCTCCCCATTAATTAGCACTGAGTAAGAGACTGTAGTGATACACATCATCATTAATTGTATCCATCTAGGATAGAAACCCATCTTTGTCATCACTTTCTCCATGTACTCCCACTCCACCCTATCGTATGTCTTACTCATATCAAGTTTCAAGGCCATAAAGCTAGATTTCCCCTTATTGTGATTCCGCATATAATGTAAAGTCTCAAATGCCACCAAGATATTATCTGAAATCAATCTATCAGACATGAATGCACTTTGATGCTCTGAAATAATATTAGGCATAATAGCTTGCAAATGATTGGTTAGAACTTTAGCAAAAATACGGTACAAAACATTGCTCAAGCTAATAGGTCTAAACTTAGAGACATATGTGGGATCCTTTACCTTAGGAATCAATGTAATAAGAGAATGGCAAAGGGATTGAGGAAGAGAACCTGAATTAAGATAGTGTAAAATAATGGTTAACACATCAGACCCGAGTAAAGACAAGTAACTTTGGTAAAAGAGAGGAGGCATACCATTTGGACCGGGGGCTTTTACGGGTGCCATCTGCTTCAGAACGACCTCCACTTCCTCAATGTTGAATTCGGCCACCAGCATATCATTCATCTCATCGGTTACAACTTGTGGAATATTCTCAATGACCTCCTCAAAATTGCTAGGGCTAGCCGAGGTAAAGAGATTTTGGTAGAATTCTGCAATGGTGGCATTAACTTGATCTTGGCTTAAGCACCATCCACCATTAGCATCATGCAACCTAGTAATATAGTTTCGCCTATGGAGCTGAAAAGCCTTGTAATGGAAAAATCAAGTATTACGATCCCCATCACGGAGCCATGCAACTTTGGACCATTGCCTCCACATTTTGGCTTCTTTATCAAGGAGTTGATTGACTTCATCCTCCAACAACCTCATACGGCTTGAGTCCCCAGACTGGATAGCATGTTGCTCTACTGCTTTCAGTCACTTACGGGCAGATTCCAATTGTTTCTTAACACTACCAAAGGATTTTTTACTCCATTTAGACATAGCCGGCCCACATGACTCAAGCTTCCTTAGCACACAGGTATCCCACGACTCATTGGAGTTTACACTCCACACAGCCTCTACGGTGTCACTACAACCCTTTTCAGTCATCCACATTTGTTCAAAGCAGAAGGGTTTTTTTTAAATTGCAATACATATGCTCCGGTGAAATCCATAATGCTTTGTGATCTGAAGATGTGACATCTAAGTGGTGCACTTTTGTACCTGCAAACATTGAGAACCACTCATTAGTAGCAATTGCTCAGTCTAATCTTTCCCATATAGTAAAATTAGGATAGTGTTTGTGCCAAGTGAATGGAAAACCAACATCCTACCTACGAAGGTAGGATGTTGGTAATCAAATGGACGATTAGTGGATAAATGATTTCTTGGCTCTGTACGTTGAAAGTGATATAGCTGATAGTATTGATAATGAAACAATCATGCAATGATTTTTAGATATAAAAACTTGTTGAAATATATTGTAAATTTCATGTATTTGCATGTATGTTTTCTGTTTATAATCTCAATATATTAAATTTTTTATATTAAATATTGTTTAATTTAAGTTTTTAATTTTGGAAAAGAAATTAATGGAGCCGATGCTGTCGACTTTAACAAATTATGAAAAAAATTGTGACAAAATTGTGTGCTAGTTGATGCTTTTGGTTAGGATGAGTATAATATTTTCATAGTTTGTTTATGATGTACATATACACGTGTGGAGGCTGTCTTTGACTCAAATTTATAGGATAAATAATAAAGTGCACCCTTGAAGTCTGGAGTTCTTGGATTTTACATTCTAAAATTTAAGAAATTGAATTTTACACCCAGATGTTTTGTTCTGTTAGCTAAACATAACTCTCCATTAGTGACTCACTTATGTGGCTATTAAGTGATATGCTGGCGTGCTAATATGTATTTTTTTTTTGTTCGGCCAAATCAGCTCTCAAAGCAACAACGTTTCAAAGAAAGCACAAAACACAATTGTCTTACAACCCCATTACACCAAAACTCAACTCAATTCCCAAATCAAACACAGATCTTTGTCTAATTAGTTGGACAAAGATGTCAGATCACAAGGCCAATATTATCAACGGCAAAGCCATCGCTCAAACCATCCCCAATAAAATAAAGACTCTGAAGTCCATCGTCTCTTAAACAAACACGGCAAGGCATGCATTTAATTACGAATACAAATCCATATCCAATTATATATATACACACACACAACTGGGCTGTGCAATTTCTCATTTTTGTTTATCAAATTAGGAATGTGTGAAATGCCTTATTTCCTCATGGGGCTAGTTGAATTCGTGGGACAAGCAAATAAGCTCTAAAGATTCTGATTTGCAGAACCCAGATTGGCATGTCTTTTTTAAATCATGTATTGAGAGAGTTGAGGGTGTTGGAGAAACTCATCATGGGCATCACCGCCGCCTTGGACCTGATCTAGAGCCGTCAACGATGCAGCTAAGGGATAAATTTGCGGCTCAGCAGGTGTGGGTTAGGCATTTTGGGAATGAGTTCAGTGTTGTAAGAGGATTTGTGTTTTGTGTTTTGAGTTTGGGCAAAACGGTTTTGGAAGCTGCTAGTGCTTGAGCTGTTGTGCTTTCTTTGGAACGTTGTCCTTTTGTAGGGCTAATTTTGCACAAAAAAAATAAAATAAAATAAAACATGTCAGTACACCAGCTTGTCATTTAACCGTCACATAAGTGAGTCACTAACGAATGGTTGGATTTTATTAATAGAATAAAATTTCAGGTGTAAAATCTAGTTCCTCAAATTTTAAGATGTAAAATTTAAGCAATCAAAACTTCAAAATGTGTACTTTGCAATTTACTTAATTTTTTATTATAAAAATAATAGTAAGTAGTACTATATACATAGGTATTTCTTTTATCAATTTTGTTCTATAAAATTACACTTTATCCCTCTTAAAAATATTATTGATTCTTTTAAGAGTACTATTATATCGACCACTAACACCACTTTATTACTTTTCAATAATCATTTACCACATCAACAATTTGTAGAAAAAAAAATTGTAGCTCTAGCATTTTTCTCCTTTTAAAGACAACAACAAAAATTTATATATTTAAAATCTAAAACAAAATACATATAAACCCAAAAAAATTCCCAACAAAAAAATTATCAATAGTGAAGTTAAAAAAAATTAAGCCCAATCAACCAATTATACCCAAAACAAACAATCTAGTCCTTTACAAAATTTTAAGCAAAATAATTTTTTTCTTACCTAGCAGTTGATGCACACATCAAAGACATTATAAAAAAATTATTAAAAAAAAAAATTTCAACAAACACAAAAACAAAAAGATAATTGCATAGGTATCCATTTATTAGATATTGCTATAGATTTTATTTCGAAGTCAACAACAGTCTTCATGCATTATGGAATATAGACCATCAATTGAAGGTGTAGTCTTCAGCTACACCAAAAAATGGACTTAACAATTCAAATCCTTGGGGCCTTCAAAGGCAAAGGATACTTCATCGCTATGGTGAACTCATGCAGCAAGTTCTACCAAAAAAAAAGAAAAAGAACTCATGTAGCATATACAATGTCTAGCCATACTTTTATTTTATTTTATTTAGAGGTGTTTCAAAGCTTCAACTCTTAATAATTATTCACTTTACTTCGTCATCAAACAAAGGCCCCACTGGCACCGGTCCACCAATTTAAGCAACAAACTCACTTCACTTTTAGCCAATTAAAAAAGATGACTTAACTTAGACATATCCCGCTCATCAAATGAAGAGCTTCATAGGACTAACAAGCAACAACGATTTCCCCTCAATAATAACACCAAAATAATATATAAATACATTACCATTTCTGCATTTCAACCACTTCGTTTGATGTACTAGTTACCAAACTAGTACATATATAAAATGCAATAGAAACATTTTTGTAAATACATGTTATCAAAAAAAAAAAAAAATTTATTAAATACAGCTGTAGACTTTATTTCAAATAACACTATCATAGTCATAGTATTATATAAAAAAAACTCTCATAGTCATATAGCTAAGTAACTAACCATTTAAAGCCTTGGAGATAAGTGGGCCTTGAGAGGATTCTTCATCACCATAGTGAACTGCTGCTTCTCTGACAAATCAACCTCATCACCATCAACAGCTTTCCACTCAAAATTCCAAACCAAATTGGCCACAAAATACTCCAAATGAAGTATTGCCAAACCAGAAGCAGGACAGATCCTCCTCCCCGCACCAAATGGCATCATCTTAATCTCTCTGCTTCCAGTTATATCAAACGCTTCTCCTCCATCATCACCACTCAAGAATCTCTCAGGCTTAAACTCCATAGGATCTTCCCAAACCCTCGAGTCCCACCCCATTTCTGCCACCATGAAATTCAAAGTAGCATTCTTTGGTACCAAATACCCATCCAAAACCACATCCTCAGTCACTGCATGTGGCACCACGAAATGGGCTGGTGGGTGTCTCCTTAAACCCTCCAAAACCACTGCTTTCAAATAAGGCATCTTGTTCAAATCCTCTTCTTTCACTTCCTTTTTTCCATCACCAACAACCCCTTTAATCTCCACAAAAAGCTTCTCTTGGATTTGTGGGTATTTCACCAAATTCGCCATAATCCACTCCAATGCTGTGGACGTAGTATCTGTACCTCCGTTGAGAAACTCCGAGCACAAACTAACCATTTCATCCTCAGAAAGCTTCCTCTTTTCCTCTGGCAACTCCAAGTCCAACAACGTATCCACATACGACACAACAAACTCATCATCACCATCATTATTTTTGTCTTCTTTCACTTTGCTCTGTCTTTCTAGACTCACTTTCCTCCTCGCTTCTATCAAAGGCCTTAACACAGCATCCTGGTTTCTCCGAATTTGAAACAACTCTTCCCAACGCTTACGAAATACAATCCTTCCAATACTGGGCCAAAAATTGAGTATTCTAAACCGACCAAAGCTCAAAAGCAAGCGACGCTGAACCTCTTCGATTTTCTTAATCTGGGTTTCTCCGAGTTTGTCTCCGAAACACATAAGCACCAACAAACAAAACATGGAGTATTGGAAATCTTCTTTAACAACAATCTGTTTACCGGATTTAGACTGAGAATCAAGGCGGCTGAGGAGGATATCCAAAACCCACTTGCGCGCGTGGGAGTAGGATTTCACGCGTGAAGGGTGGAGAATCTCCGAACTGAGATTGCGACGAAAGAGTCGCCATTTGGGACCGTAATAAGCTGAGCTGATATTGTGTTGGTTGCTAGATATGACCGCGTTTGTTGGTAGAGGAGTTGGGCGGTCAGCAAAAACGGCACCGTTTTGGACGAGAGCTTTGTGAGCGAAAGAGCGGTCGGCAACGAAGATAGCCGGGCGAAAGCCTATGTAAATGGTGATGATGGGTCCGTACTTGGCATGGAGTTTGCGGATGATGTGTTCGAGTTCAGAGAAGGGTTTGCGGAGCCATAGGAAGTTGCCAATGATGGGAATGATGTAGGGTCCAGGAGGGAGCTTATTGTTTTCAGAGACTTTGTTGTTGGTGGTGAGGTTGAGGAGAGATTTGAGAAGGGCTGAGATGCAGAGAGAGACAACGATGATGAACCAGGTCTCCATGTTTGATAAGTGTGTGGGGGGGGCTTTTTAGTGTGGGTAAGTGTCTAAAGGAACTAATAAAGAGGGGGGCAAGTAAATTTGATTGTTGGATACTAGGTACTATAAGGTGCCAGCGAGGACCATTATCTTTTTTGAGAGAGAAAAAGATAGAAAGGGAGGACAATCATTGAAGGAGAAAAACTAAAAATCTTTTTTTTTTTTTTTTAACTGAAAACGTGTAAATTATACACAAGCTTGGTTAGAAATGATAACGGATCAAGTTCTATGTAGGTTTTTTGTCCAAAATGGGTAACTAAGCATAATTTTTCAACTATATAGTTAATAGTTCTAGTTTTCAAACTATATTATTTACTAGTATCTTGAGTCTATGAGACTCGATTTTGGCTTATAAATCGAGTCTCAAATACTCGATTTCTATGGCCTAATTATGTCTGATGTGGCATTTTTTCCACATAGACCGTATGAAAATCGAGTCTCTAAGACTCGATTTATAACCCTTATAAAAACTAGAATATTAGAGAAGAACCCAGAGGGAAAAAAAAAAAAAAAAAAAAAAAAAAAAAAAACTCAAGCCACACGCGACCCATCAGAGAAGAACCCGGGCCACACCAAGAACTCATTAGAGAAGTACCCACATCAGAGAAGAATCCAGAGGAGAACCCAGGCCGCGCGACCCCAGGCCGTCGCGCGCAACCTAGGCCGCTGCGCTAGTGAGGTGAGCTCTCTCTCTCCCTCTAATCTGAGTCTCTAAGATTGGGGTTGTTGTGTTTCTGGAATTTGTTCTAAAATTTGTTTTTGGGTATTTCGACTGGTACATGAGACTTCAAATTTTTTTAAAATTTTTTTGGTTTATAAATCGAGACTTAAAGACTCGATTTCCAGGTGGTCACCACGTGGAAAAAAAATGCCACATCAACCGTGATTAGACCATAAAAATCGAGTCTTTGAGACTCGATTTATAGGCCAAAATCAAGTCTTAAAGACTCGATTTATAGGCCAAAATCAAGTCTCAAAGACTCGAGATGCTAGTAAATAATATAATTTGGAAACTAGAACTACTAACTATATAGTTGAAAAATTATGCTTAATCACCCATTTTGCCCTAGGTTTTTCTATACCCAAACCCAACCCGCAGGCCCACTATTGTGATTCGAACCCAACCCGTTTAATAAATGAGTTTTTTTTCACCCCAAACCTATCCCATTGAGCCCTCATGGGCCCATCTCGTCATGCCCAGCCCAGCCCAAAATCCGAAACACAAATTTCAATTTATGATTTTCCTGCCCAAAATTACAAATGCAAACACAAACATAAACACAAAAATCATATACACAGATTTCAGATATATGATTTTCCCTTTCAAAATTACAAACCAAACACAAATTTCAAAATCAAAAAGTATATCTATTCAAATTTGAAGGTGTAGTCTTCAACTACACCAAAAAATGGACTTTAACAATTCAAAACCTTGGGGCCTTCAAAGGCAGATGATACTTCATCGCTATGGTGAACTCATGTAGCATGTACATTGTCTAGCCATACTTATATTTTATTTTATTTAGAGATGTTTCAAAGCTTCAACTCTTAAGAGTATTTCCAGCAGATTAAGAAAATTTTTGTACTGTTTGAAGAATGAACAATGACTTTTACTTTTTAATTACCTACTTTTTCAAACCCACTTTCCAAAAAATTCTCTATCCCATTTAATTATTATTTCTTCATTCATTATTTATTCTTTTTTTAACAACTACACATCTTCTAACTTTTTTTTATTCAATACCTTATTATTATAATAGGAAAAAAAAAAAAAAAAACATTTGAAGAATGAATAGTAACCCATCAAACTTGATAAGCTACTATTCATGAGCAAAAAAAGTTTCCGAACATAAAGAGTCCATTGGAGAATGAACAATAACCTATTTTATGGATTTACTCTCTAAAGTAGAGAGCATTTTGTGTTTAGCTCTTCTATTAGAGATGCTCTAATAATTACTCACTTAAGTCATCAAACAAAGGCACCATCGGCACTGGTCCACCAGTTCAAGCAACAAACTCACTTCACTTTTAGCCAATTAAAAAAGATGACTCAACTTAGACATATCCCGCTCATCAAATGAAGAGCTTCATATGACTAACGACGATCTCCCCTCAATAATAACACCAAAATAATAAATAAATACATTACCATTTCTGCATTTCAACCATTTCGTTTGATGTACTAGTTACCAAACTACTACATATATAAAACGCCATAGAAACATTTTTGTAAATACATGTTATCAAAAAAAAAATATATATATATATATATATTAAATACAGCTGTATACTTTATTTCAAATAACACTATCATAGTCGTAGTATTAAAAACAAAACAAAAAACAAAAAAAAACTTTCATAGTCATAGAGCTAACCATTTAAAGCCTTGGAGATAAGTGGGCCTTGAGAGGATTCTTCATCACCATAGTGAACTGCTGCTTCTCTGACAAATCAACCTCATCACCATCAACAGCTTTCCACTCAAAACTCCAAACCAAATTGGCCACAAAATACTCCAAATGCAGTATTGCCAAACCAGAAGCAGGACAAATCCTCCTCCCCGCACCAAATGGCATCATCTTAATCTCTCTGCTTCCAGTTATATCAAACACAGCATCATCACCACTCAAGAATCTCTCAGGCTTAAACTCCATAGGATCTTCCCAAACCCTCGAGTCCCACCCCATTTCTGCCACCATGAAATTCAAAGTAGCATTCTTTGGTACCAAATACCCATCCAAAACCACATCCTCTGTCACTCTATGTGGCAATACAAAATGCGAAGGTGGGTGTCTCCTTAAACCCTCCAAAACCACTGCTTTCAAATAAGGCATCTTGTTCAAATCCTCTTCTTTCACTTCCTTTTCTCCATCACCAACAACCCCTTTAATCTCCACAAAAAGCCTCTCTTGGATTTGTGGGTATTTTACCATATTCGCCATAATCCATTCCAATGCTGTGGACGTAGTATCTGTACCTCCGTTGAGAAACTCCGAGCACAAACTAACCATTTCCTCCTCAGAAAGCTTCCTCTTTTCCTCTGGCAACTCTAAGTCCAACAACGTATCCACATACGACACAACAAACTCATCATCACCATCATTATTTTTGTCTTCTTTCACTTTGCTCTGCCTTTCTAGACTCACTTTCCTCCTCGCTTCTATCAAAGGCCTTAACACAGATTCCTGGTTTCTCCGAAGTTGAAACAACTCTTCCCAACGCTTACGAAATACAATCCTTCCAATACTGGGCCAAAAATTAAGTATTCTAAACCGAACAAAGCTCAAAAGCAAGCAACGCTGAACCTCTTCGATTTTCTTAATCTGGGTTTCTCCGAGTTTGTCTCCAAAACACATAAGCACCAACAAACAAAACATGGAGTATTTGAAATCTTCTTTAACAACAATCTGTTTACCGGATTTAGACTGAGAATCAAGGCGGCTGAGGAGGATATCCAAAACCCACTTGCGCGCGTCGGAGTAGGATTTCACGCGTGAAGGGTGAAGAATCTCCGAACTGAGATTGCGACGAAAGAGTCGCCATGTGGGACCGTAATAAGCAGAGCTGATATTGTGTTGGTTGCTAGATATGACCGCGTTTGTTGGTAGAGGAGTTGGGCGGTCAGCAAAAACGGCACCGTTTTGGACGAGAGCTTTGTGAGCGAAAGAGCGGTCGGCAACGAAGATAGCCGGGCGAAAGCGTATGTAAATGGTGATGATGGGTCCGTACTTGGCATGGAGTTTGCGGATGATGTGTTCGAATTCAGAGAAGGGTTTGCGGAGCCATAGGATGTTGCCAATGATGGGAATGGTGTAGGGTCCAGGAGGGAGCTTATTGTTTTCAGAGACTTTGTTGTTGGTGGTGAGGTTGAAGAGAGATTTGAGAAATGCTGAGATGCAGAGAGAGATAACAATGATGAACCAAGTCTCCATGTTTGATAAGTGTGTGTGGGGCTTTTTTGTGTGGGCAAGTGTTAAAAGGAGCTAATAAATATAAAGGGATAACCTTTTCTGAAAAGAGACGAGGACAAAAGAGGAGCAAGTAAATTTGATTGTTGAGGTACTAAAAAAGTAGCCAGTGAGGACAATTATCTTTTTTGAGAGAGAAAAAGATAGAAAGGGAGGACAATTATTGAAGGAGAAAAAGAAAGGCTCAAAATCTGTTTCTTTTTTTTTTTTTTTTTTTTTTTTTTTTAATTATTTATTTAAATAAACTGAAAACGTGAATTACGCGCAAGCTTGTTATGGAAAAATCTCTTTCTACCAGATTGTGTAAGAGCATTAGCATGTCATCAGAACATGCTAATGCCATATCTAAGTATATTTTAGCATAAATGCACCAAATAACCACTACATCAAAAAATGTCAAAAGGGGGTATTGCAAAAATATTTAGAATTGCCCTTCCCCCTTTTATGGTATCAGAGCCACTCTTTTCTGGCCGGTGGTAGTGTGGTTGTGTTCTTTGTCTCTTGTCCGTGTCTACCCGAATGCTTGATATTCCATTGTTGTGTTCCCTTCTTACCGTCGTTGGTGCCACCCTAGTCGTAAAGTGAATTCCTAGGACCTAGCTGTAAGGCCCGTTTGAGCCAAGAGAGGGCGTGTAGGGCATGAGAGGTATAAGGTTGGTTAGGGTATGTGTTACGAAATGCAACGGTTGTGAGAAAAACATGATAACTGAGTGTTGAACCTAGGATAGTATGGATAAGTTGTGGAGAACTAACTCCTCTATCAGCTCCAAGACTAGTTGTCCTCCTGATATTGTAAATGAAGAAGATCACACTATTGATGATAATGAGTTGATCCTTGACTTTCGTAAATGGACTATTCCTAAAGTTGATACTAAAACTATTTATAAAACTAGTTTTGTTGAAAGTGCTTTTCATTCTGCTTATAAAGCTAGAACTGTTGAACAAATTTTCTCTATTTCAAGAATTCATGAAAAATGCTGTTTGTTTACTAAAAAGAATATTAATGACTTCCTTGCTGCTAAAAAATTCAGTTATTTGCATATTGGTATGGTTCAAGTTACTATTAAACCGCTTGCCGGAAAGGGTATTAATGCTTCTGTTCTCATGTGTTTAAGAGATGCTAGATTTAAGATTTTTAAAGATAGCATTCTTGGTATGATCACTGCTTCTATGTATGATGGTCCTGTTTATTTTAACTGTTATCCTGATCTTACTCTTGCTTTGGATGATCCTAATATTGTTAAAGCCTTGACATTGAATATTGCTTCATCTGGTTATCACATGGAAGAGGGTAGTAAGCCTTTTGCTTTGATCTACCGCATTTATTATAAACTAATGGGTACTCAAATGAATCCTTGTGCTATGATTCCTAGAGAACCTTCGGGTAAAACCATGTTAATTCAATGTTCAACTCCTGATGCTAAAATCCAAGTTCCAAAAATGATTCAATGGCAAGATGTTAAACTTCCTAATGATTGGTTGTTAGAACAAGAAACCCCTCCTGCTAAACCCATTTTTGATGAGCTTGATCTCACCCATATTCAACAATATCTTGATGGTACTGTTAAAATAAGTTTTCAAAACAATCCACCTTTGAGGATCAACGAAGGAAGACATTCCTTTGCTGGATCTGAAAGTATTTCAAAAAGAGATCGAGAGATCAATGAATTTTTGAAAAAGAATTTGGAAACATCCTCTGATTTAAAGCTAAAAGGTATTTCAAGTGATAAATCTCAAATTAGCTCTGTTTACTATTCTACTAAACCTGAAACTTCCACTCCATTTAGTAAAACTGCTAATGAAGATGAGGAAGACATTGTTTCTGTTACTCCATCTGATTTTGATTCTCCTATTGAAAATCCTCCTGTTTACCAAAATCAATTAAGAGTTTTGACTGTTTTAAATGATGATTTTGAAATTGATTGGGATTCTTTGTACAATGAGTTTATGCTTGCAACAAATAGAACCAAGAGAAAATATTTCCAAAATAATTTTGCTCAGTCTGAAAAAGACCGTGTTAAAAGAAAATGGTTGGAAATGATGAATCAATTGAAAAAACATATTTTGTTTTTTGATTTTCTTGAAAACCATTATTTTTCAAAAGATGAGGTTTCAAAACATGTAAATGTGATAAAGAAATCAAATTTTGTTAAGATTGATAAAACCATTATTAGGTCTAGTCATCCTCCTCTTGATTCAATTTTGATAACTACTAAGAAGGATGAAGTAACAAAAGAGGAAGTGAAAGCCTCTCCTTTCAAAATTGCTGATGATCAAACTCCTATTGTTAGCCTTATTGAACAAAACAATTTTACTAATCAATCTTTGCATATTATTGGTCAACAGCTTAACCGTATTGAAGAAAAAATTGTTGAAAAATCTGTTTCTGTTTCTGAAAAATCTGTTCCTGTTAAAACTGAGAAACCTTTGATTGATTTACCCAGTCAAAGAGAAAAAGTTATGTTTAAAACTTCTCAGTCCAAGACTCTTGAAATTGTTGAAAAAATTCTTTCTGATTTAAAAGTTAAAACTGAGGGTACTTCTACAAGTACTCCAACTGCTTGAATTATTTCTAAAAAAGAAATTGTTTCTGAAGAAAATACAGATTCTGATACTGTTTCTTCTGTTCCTGCAAAAAGAATCCTTGATGATGATTTTCCAGAAATTAAAAGATTTGTTGGAAACCCCAAACCCATGTCTTTTACAAGAAACTGGTATTCAGAAACTACTCCACCTGATATGCAGTTTGAAGAGAGATCTTTTCAAACACAGTTTTCTGTCTCTACTGATAAGCCTTATGAATGTAATATTGATGGTTTGTCTGAATAGGAAATCGTTACTAAAATGATTCACATGTCTATGGTTAGTATTGCTTATCAAAATAACCATAATCTTGGTCAACCTGATATTATTAACTTGCTTGTTACTGGTTTTTCTGGTACTCTTTGTAGATGGTGGGATTCATATATCACTGAAGAATCCAGAGAGTCTATTAAACATGCTGTTAAAAAGAATGATGAATGTTTGCCTATTTTTGATGAAAGTATTGTTTGTGATATTCCTAATGGTGTCAATACCTTGATCTATACTATTCTCAAATACTTTGTTGGTACTCAATCCAATATTTCATCTCATGATTATTTAAATAATTTGAGCTGTCCAACTATGTCTGAATACAGATGGTATCAAGATATTTTTAATTCCAGAGTCATGCTCCGGAAAGATTGTCATAAGTTTTATTGGAAAGAAAAGTTTATTGATGGTCTGCCTCCTATCTTTGCTCATAAGGTAAAACAAGAGTTAGTGGGTAAAAATGATTCTATTGATTATGATAATTTAACCTATGAAGATATTTTCAGCACTATTAAAAAACTTGGTACCAATAGGTGTAATGATAAAAAATTGTTAAAACACCAATCAAAGTACATAAATAACTTTGTTAAACCTAATGATTTCTATGCTAAGAAGAGACGTGTTAACTGTGGAAAATCTGGACACTTTAGTAAAAATCGTAAAAGAAAACCTAGTAATTTAAAAAACAAATTTAACATACTAAATATTGATAATTCTTCTGATATTAAAATTGGTAGTAGAGGTTCTTGCTGCAATGTTATTAGAACCAATGTTCTCACCAAGAGTAAAGAGGATAAAACTTTGGAAAAATTTAATAAAAAGAAATCTAAAGAACTAACTGTTAATGATTTACAACATGAAATTAATATTGTTAAACAAGAGATAAGCGAATTAAAACATGATTTTAAAGATGTTAAAAGTGATAAAAATAATCTTAAACAAGGACTTGAGCATAAAGATGGAGATGAATCCTGTCAACAAGCTCTTCTTTCTGGTAAAGGTATTCCTGATGATGTCACTATTTCTCAACTTGCTCTTGTTAATAAAATAATTCCTCCAAAATGGTTTACAAAAGTTAAAATTGTTGTTTCTCTTGATTATCATTTCACTGTTATTGCTATGATAGATTCAGGGGCAGACATGAACTGTATCCAAGAAGGACTGATTCCTTCAAAATACTTTGAAAAATCTACTGAAAGATTGGTTTCTGCTAATGGTTCTCAGATGAAAATAAAGTATGAATTGAATAATGCTCATGTATGCCATGCTAATGTTTGTTTCAAGATTCCTTCTGTTCTTGTTAAAAATATGACTGATAAAGTGATTCTTGGTTTGCCTTTTATAAATGCTTTATATCCTTTTCTTGTTGAACATGATGGAATTACTACTGATCCTTTTGGACAAAAAGTAAAGTTCAAATTTGCTTCGAAGTTTGATATTGATACTAATACTGCTTCAAACATGATTCATGCTAAAATTAAACATCTTAAATTTCTTCAGCAAGAAGTTAGATACAAGAAAATTGCTGAACAAATTTCTGATAAATTGTTGCAATCCAAAATTGATAATTTTCAGAAAATGTTGATTGATGATGTTTGCTCCGATGTTCCTAATGCTTTCTGGCATAGGAAAAAACATATTGTTGATTTGCCATATGTCAAAGATTTTGATGAGAAAAATATTCCCACTAAAGCTCGTCCTATCCAAATGAATGTTGAAACTGTTGAATTTTGCAAAAAAGAAATCCATGATTTGTTGCAGAAAAAATTGATTAGGAATAGCAAGTCTCCCTGGTCTTGTTCAGCCTTTTATGTCCAAAAAAATGCTGAGATTGAAAGAGGAACCCCAAGATTAGTCATTAACTACAAACCCTTGAATAAGGTTTTAGAATGGATTCGGTATCCTATTCCCAACAAGAATGACCTTGTCCATAGGCTGAATGAAGCTGTTGTGTTCTCCAAGTTTGATATGAAATCTGGGTTTTGGCAAATTCAGATTAATGAGAATGACAGGTACAAAACTGCTTTCACCACTCCTTTTGGACATTATGAGTGGAATGTTATGCCATTTGGTCTTAAAAATGCCCCAAGTGAGTTTCAAAATATCATGAATGATATTTTTAACTCCTTCAGTCATTTCACCATTGTTTATATTGATGATGTTCTTGTTTACTCTAGCTCTATTGACAAACACTGGAAACATTTGAATTCGTTTCTAGATACTATCAAAAGAAATGGTCTTGTTGTCTCAGCCAAGAAGGTTAAACTATTCCAAACCAAAGTTCGTTTTCTTGGCTATGATATCTCTGAAGGACCGATTCGTCCTATAGATAGAGCCATCCAGTTTGCCGATAAGTTTCCTGATGTTATCATTGACAAAACACAGCTCCAAAGATTTCTTGGGTCATTAAACTATGTTGCAGATTTTTACAAAGATATGAGGAAACAATGCAAACCTCTGTTTGATCGGTTAAAAAGTAATCCTCCTCCTTGGTCTGATGTTCATACTTCTATTGTTAAACAAATCAAAACTCATGTTCAAACATTTCCTTGTCTTGGTATTCCTACTGTTGGTGCTTTCAAAATTGTTGAGACCGATGCCTCTGATGTTGGTTCTGGTGGTATTCTAAAACAAAGAGTTTCTCCTGAGTCATCTGAACAAATTGTTCGTTTCTATTCTGGTATTTGGAACAATGCACAGTTAAATTATAGTACTATTAAAAAGGAAATTTTATCTATAGTACTATGTATTTCAAAATTTCAAAGTGATTTGTTAAACCAAAAATTTTTGTTACGTATTGATTGCAAAAGTGCTAAATATGTTATTGAAAAAGATGTTGAAAATATTGCTTCAAAACATATTTTCGCTAGATGGCAAGCTATTTTAAGCGTTTTTTATTTTGATATTGAATATATTAAAGGATCTCAAAATTCTATCCCTGATTTCCTTACCCGTGAATTTCTGCAGTGTCACAATGGCAAGTAGAAGACCAAAAGATAATCCTCCTGCTGAAACCTCTAAACAAATTGTTAAAAAAGAACCTGCTTCTCCCCTTGACATAACCAACCGTTTCACCACCCTAGGAACCATCCCTAGGATTAATTACTCCACTGTTCTTGCTTCATCTTATGATCCTTATGCCTTAACCCCTGTTAACCGGCCCATTAAAACTGTTTTTCCAAGAAGTTCCCCTCAATACATCAAAAAAAAAATATTTCCAACACCTGTTTTATGTTGAACCCAACAGAGCCTCTATTTCTGATCCTCTCAGACTTGCTAAGAGTTATTTCCCTCCGAAGTTTCATTGGATTCCGGAGCATAGGGAAAAGAATTTAAATTATTATTCTGATCTTCTGCGCCATGAAAGATCTATTATTATTAACACCATTTCTGATCATAAAGACACTTCCAAAATTATTTACCACAGTGTTTACTTGGTCAATTTTATTTCTGAAGAAAAATGGGGCTCTTCTCTTACATCTACCAGAACAATGCCAAGTTCCCCCATTCCCTATTCATATTATGATTATATCATGGCTTGCTCAGGCTTCATGCTGCACCAGAATGAAAACATGTCTCATTCCTGGTTTGTTAACTTTGACAAAAATTTCACTGGTGATTTGCCCCTTTGGTTCAACTGCTGGTGGGCCCAATTTGGTCCTACTACTGAATTATTTCCTGCACCATTGCTTGATGCTTTCGACTGTTTCAAGAAATGTTATAGGAGTGATGCTTATGGAGCCAAATTTCCTGCTTTGCTCCATTTTGTTAAAAAATATAAGATACCTTGGATATTGAAATGGCAATATGAGAAAGATGGTGATGTTCTCTCTAGGCATTGGTATGTAAAATGGTGGGGCAAATTCCCTCACACTCAACGTATTATTACCGTTGTTGCCTTTATTTCCAGAGAATCTTCATCTGTTGCTGCTTTGCCCATGGCAAAAGATCACTCCCTTGTTCAAACCCCTGCTCCTGCTGATGCTCCCTCTTCTTCTTCCGGCAAAAATGTTCAGAATAAAAGCTCCTCTATTGACAATTTGAGAAAGAATCTTGTTGCTCTTCTAGCTTTACTCAAATGGGCAGAAGAAGCTATTGCTAATCAAGAAGAATCCAAAGCCTCCTCAGAAGAATCTGTTGCTTACAACCCCTATTTCCCATATGACCAAGAGCTGTTTGGACATGATGAAGATAACACTCCAGATCTTCAAGAAGATTGAGCTTATTTGTCTAGCCTGCATAAAGGCCAAATGCTACACTATTTACTAGTGGACTTTCACTGTTAATTTCCACTCCTGATGATAATGTTCTGAAAAGTTGATTCTCCGTGTTTCCCGTGACTTTTAGTCACGCCAAGATTGCTTTCAGCAATTTATCTTTTACTGTTAACTTTTACTGTTCACGAGTACTGTTTACTCAAAGCTTTGCCTATTTAAGGGGGGATGTCCCTTAAGGCTTAGGAAGTCAAGTTTTACTTCTGATTTCTCTTCCCTTAGAACTAGCCTTCTTAGAGAGAGAACTCACCCTACTTCTACTACTACTACCTTGTTCATCCTTGTTCACTACAAACTTTGTAATCCTACAAATCTTGTAACTAGGACTAGTTCAAGTTTTGTAATTGTTAACCTGTAACTGTTGAGATCTTGTATTCACTACTACTACTGTAAGTGTTTATCCTACTTTCAATAACAAGTATTTTCAGTTTATGTTCATTACTCTACTTGTTGTTACCGCCACCTTGGATGGATTACCGCCATACCGGACGGTTCTAAATTGCTTTCATTTATTTTGAACTATTGTTCTCATTTACTTTAAAGCGGTAGAACCAGCCAAGAATATATGAAAATAACTTTAAAGTAAATGAGAACAATAGTTCAAAGTAAATGAAAGCAATTTAGAACCGTCCGGTATGGCGGTAATCCGTCCAAGGTGGCGGTAGCAACAAGTAGAGTAATGAACATAAACTGAAAATACTTGTTATTAAAAGTAGGATAAACACTTACAGTAATAGTAGTGAATACAAGATCTCAACAGTTACAGGTTAACAATTACAAAGCTTGAACTAGTCCTAGTTACAAGGTTTGTAGGATTACAAAGTTTGTAGTGAACAAGGATGAACAAGGTAGTAGTAGTAGAAGTAGGGTGAGTTCTCTCTCTAAGAAGGCTAGTTCTAAGGGAAGAGAAATCAGAAGTAAAACTTGACTTCCTAAGCCTTAAGGGACATCCCCCCTTAAATAGGCAAAGCTTTGAGTAAACAGTACTCGTGAACAGTAAAAGTTAACAGTAAAAGATAAATTGCTGAAAGCAATCTTGGCGTGACTAAAAGTCACGGGAAACACGGAGAATCAACTTTTCAGAACATTATCATCAGGAGTGGAAATTAACAGTGAAAGTCCACTAGTAAACAGTGTAGCATTTGGCCCTTATGCAGGCTAGACAAATAAGCTCAATCTTCTTGAAGATCTGGTGTGTTATCTTCATCATGTCCAAACAGCTCTTGGTCATATGGGAAATAGGGGTTGTGAGCAACAGATTCTTCTGAGGAGGCTTTGGATTCTTCTTGATTAGCAATAGCTTCTTCTGCCCATTTGAGTAAAGCTAGAAGAGCAACAGGATTCTTTCTCAAATTGTCAATAGAGGAGCTTTTATTCTGAACATTTTTGCCGGAAGAAGAAGAGGGAGCATCAGCAGGAGCAGGGATTTGAACAAGGGAGTGATCTTTTGCCATGGGCAAAGCAGCAACAGATGAAGATTCTCTGGAAATAAAGGCAACAACGGTAATAATACGTTGAGTGTGAGGGAATTTGCCCCACCATTTTACATACCAATGCCTAGAGAGAACATCACCATCTTTCTCATATTGCCATTTCAATATCCAAGGTATCTTATATTTTTTAACAAAATGGAGCAAAGCAGGAAATTTGGCTCCATAAGCATCACTCCTATAACATTTCTTGAAACAGTCGAAAGCATCAAGCAATGGTGCAGGAAATAATTCAGTAGTAGGACCAAATTGGGCCCACCAGCAGTTGAACCAAAGGGGCAAATCACCAGTGAAATTTTTGTCAAAGTTAACAAACCAGGAATGAGACATGTTTTCATTCTGGTGCAGCATGAAGCCTGAGCAAGCCATGATATAATCATAATATGAATAGGGAATGGGGGAACTTGGCATTGTTCTGGTAGATGTAAGAGAAGAGTCCCATTTTTCTTCAGAAATAAAATTGACCAAGTAAACACTGTGGTAAATAATTTTGGAAGTGTCTTTATGATCAGAAATGGTGTTAATAATAATAGATCTTTCATGGCGCAGAAGATCAGAATAATAATTTAAATTCTTTTCCCTATGCTCCGGAATCCAATGAAACTTCGGAGGGAAATAACTCTTAGCAAGTCTGAGAGGATCAGAAATAGAGGCTCTGTTGGGTTCAACATAAAACAGGTTATGGAAATATTGTTTTTTGATGTATTGAGGGGAACTTCTTGGAAAAACAGTTTTAATGGGCCGGTTAACAGGGGTTAAGGCATAAGGATCATAAGATGAAGCAAGAACAGTGGAGTAATTAATCCTAGGGATGGTTCCTAGGGTGGTGAAACGGTTGGTTATGTCAAGGGGAGAAGCAGGTTCTTTTTTAACAATTTGTTTAGAGGTTTCAGCAGGAGGATTATCTTTTGGTCTTCTACTTGCCATTGTGACACTGCAGAAATTCACGGGTAAGGAAATCAGGGATAGAATTTTGAGATCCTTTAATATATTCAATATCAAAATAAAAAACGCTTAAAATAGCTTGCCATCTAGCGAAAATATGTTTTGAAGCAATATTTTCAACATCTTTTTCAATAACATATTTAGCACTTTTGCAATCAATACGTAACAAAAATTTTTGGTTTAACAAATCACTTTGAAATTTTGAAATACATAGTACTATAGATAAAATTTCCTTTTTAATAGTACTATAATTTAACTGTGCATTGTTCCAAATACCAGAATAGAAACGAACAATTTGTTCAGATGACTCAGGAGAAACTCTTTGTTTTAGAATACCACCAGAACCAACATCAGAGGCATCGGTCTCAACAATTTTGAAAGCACCAACAGTAGGAATACCAAGACAAGGAAATGTTTGAACATGAGTTTTGATTTGTTTAACAATAGAAGTATGAACATCAGACCAAGGAGGAGGATTACTTTTTAACCGATCAAACAGAGGTTTGCATTGTTTCCTCATATCTTTGTAAAAATCTGCAACATAGTTTAATGACCCAAGAAATCTTTGGAGCTGTGTTTTGTCAATGATAACATCAGGAAACTTATCGGCAAACTGGATGGCTCTATCTATAGGACGAATCTGTCCTTCAGAGATATCATAGCCAAGAAAACGAACTTTGGTTTGGAATAGTTTAACCTTCTTGGCTGAGACAACAAGACCATTTCTTTTGATAGTATCTAGAAACGAATTCAAATGTTTCCAGTGTTTGCCAATAGAGCTAGAGTAAACAAGAACATCATCAATATAAACAATGGTGAAATGACTGAAGGAGTTAAAAATATCATTCATGATATTTTGAAACTCACTTGGGGCATTTTTAAGACCAAATGGCATAACATTCCACTCATAATGTCCAAAAGGAGTGGTGAAAGCAGTTTTGTACCTGTCATTCTCATTAATCTGAATTTGCCAAAACCCAGATTTCATATCAAACTTGGAGAACACAACAGCTTCATTCAGCCTATGGACAAGGTCATTCTTGTTGGGAATAGGATACCGAATCCATTCTAAAACCTTATTCAAGGGTTTGTAGTTAATGACTAATCTTGGGGTTCCTCTTTCAATCTCAGCATTTTTTTGGACATAAAAGGCTGAACAAGACCAGGGAGACTTGCTATTCCTAATCAATTTTTTCTGCAACAAATCATGGATTTCTTTTTTGCAAAATTCAACAGTTTCAACATTCATTTGGATAGGACGAGCTTTAGTGGGAATATTTTTCTCATCAAAATCTTTGACATATGGCAAATCAACAATATGTTTTTTCCTATGCCAGAAAGCATTAGGAACATCGGAGCAAACATCATCAATCAACATTTTCTGAAAATTATCAATTTTGGATTGCAACAATTTATCAGAAATTTGTTCAGCAATTTTCTTGTATCTAACTTCTTGCTGAAGAAATTTAAGATGTTTAATTTTAGCATGAATCATGTTTGAAGCAGTATTAGTATCAATATCAAACTTCGAAGCAAATTTGAACTTTACTTTTTGTCCAAAAGGATCAGTAGTAATTCCATCATGTTCAACAAGAAAAGGATATAAAGCATTTATAAAAGGCAAACCAAGAATCACTTTATCAGTCATATTTTTAACAAGAACAGAAGGAATCTTGAAACAAACATTAGCATGGCATACATGAGCATTATTCAATTCATACTTTATTTTCATCTGAGAACCATTAGCAGAAACCAATCTTTCAGTAGATTTTTCAAAGTATTTTGAAGGAATCAGTCCTTCTTGGATACAGTTCATGTCTGCCCCTGAATCTATCATAGCAATAACAGTGAAATGATAATCAAGAGAAACAACAATTTTAACTTTTGTAAACCATTTTGGAGGAATTATTTTATTAACAAGAGCAAGTTGAGAAATAGTGACATCATCAGGAATACCTTTACCAGAAAGAAGAGCTTGTTGACAGGATTCATCTCCATCTTTATGCTCAAGTCCTTGTTTAAGATTATTTTTATCACTTTTAACATCTTTAAAATCATGTTTTAATTCGCTTATCTCTTGTTTAACAATATTAATTTCATGTTGTAAATCATTAACAGTTAGTTCTTTAGATTTCTTTTTATTAAATTTTTCCAAAGTTTTATCCTCTTTACTCTTGGTGAGAACATTGGTTCTAATAACATTGCAACAAGAACCTCTACTACCAATTTTAATATCAGAAGAATTATCAATATTTAGTATGTTAAATTTGTTTTTTAAATTACTAGGTTTTCTTTTACGATTTTTACTAAAGTGTCCAGATTTTCCACAGTTAACACGTCTCTTCTTAGCATAGAAATCATTAGGTTTAACAAAGTTATTTATGTACTTTGATTGGTGTTTTAACAATTTTTTATCATTACACCTATTGGTACCAAGTTTTTTAATAGTGCTGAAAATATCTTCATAGGTTAAATTATCATAATCAATAGAATCATTTTTACCCACTAACTCTTGTTTTACCTTATGAGCAAAGATAGGAGGCAGACCATCAATAAACTTTTCTTTCCAATAAAACTTATGACAATCTTTCCGGAGCATGACTCTGGAATTAAAAATATCTTGATACCATCTGTATTCAGACATAGTTGGACAGCTCAAATTATTTAAATAATCATGAGATGAAATATTGGATTGAGTACCAACAAAGTATTTGAGAATAGTATAGATCAAGGTATTGACACCATTAGGAATATCACAAACAATACTTTCATCAAAAATAGGCAAACATTCATCATTCTTTTTAACAGCATGTTTAATAGACTCTCTGGATTCTTCAGTGATATATGAATCCCACCATCTACAAAGAGTACCAGAAAAACCAGTAACAAGCAAGTTAATAATATCAGGTTGACCAAGATTATGGTTATTTTGATAAGCAATACTAACCATAGACATGTGAATCATTTTAGTAACGATTTCCTATTCAGACAAACCATCAATATTACATTCATAAGGCTTATCAGTAGAGACAGAAAACTGTGTTTGAAAAGATCTCTCTTCAAACTGCATATCAGGTGGAGTAGTTTCTGAATACCAGTTTCTTGTAAAAGACATGGGTTTGGGGTTTCCAACAAATCTTTTAATTTCTGGAAAATCATCATCAAGGATTCTTTTTGCAGGAACAGAAGAAACAGTATCAGAATCTGTATTTTCTTCAGAAACAATTTCTTTTTTAGAAATAATTCAAGCAGTTGGAGTACTTGTAGAAGTACCCTCAGTTTTAACTTTTAAATCAGAAAGAATTTTTTCAACAATTTCAAGAGTCTTGGACTGAGAAGTTTTAAACATAACTTTTTCTCTTTGACTGGGTAAATCAATCAAAGGTTTCTCAGTTTTAACAGGAACAGATTTTTCAGAAACAGAAACAGATTTTTCAACAATTTTTTCTTCAATACGGTCAAGCTGTTGACCAATAATATGCAAAGATTGATTAGTAAAATTGTTTTGTTCAATAAGGCTAACAATAGGAGTTTGATCATCAGCAATTTTGAAAGGAGAGGCTTTCACTTCCTCTTTTGTTACTTCATCCTTCTTAGTAGTTATCAAAATTGAATCAAGAGGAGGATGACTAGACCTAATAATGGTTTTATCAATCTTAACAAAATTTGATTTCTTTATCACATTTACATGTTGTTTTGAAACCTCATCTTTTGAAAAATAATGGTTTTCAAGAAAATCAAAAAACAAAATATGTTTTTTCAATTGATTCATCATTTCCAACCATTTTCTTTTAACACGGTCTTTTTCAGACTGAGCAAAATTATTTTGGAAATATTTTCTCTTGGTTCTATTTGTTGCAAGCATAAACTCATTGTACAAAGAATCCCAATCAATTTCAAAATCATCATTTAAAACAGTCAAAACTCTTAATTGATTTTGGTAAACAGGAGGATTTTCAATAGGAGAATCAAAATCAGATGGAGTAACAGAAACAGTGTCTTCCTCATCTTCATTAGCAGTTTTACTAAATGGAGTGGAAGTTTCAGGTTTAGTAGAATAGTAAACAGAGCTAATTTGAGATTTATCACTTGAAATACCTTTTAGCTTTAAATCAGAGGATGTTTCCAAATTCTTTTTCAAAAATTCATTGATCTCTCGATCTCTTTTTGAAATACTTTCAGATCCAGCAAAGGAATGTCTTCCTTCGTTGATCCTCAAAGGTGGATTGTTTTGAAAACTTATTTTAACAGTACCATCAAGATATTGTTGAATATGGGTGAGATCAAGCTCATCAAAAATGGGTTTAGCAAGAGGGGTTTCTTGTTCTAACAACCAATCATTAGGAAGTTTAACATCTTGCCATTGAATCATTTTTGGAACTTGGATTTTAGCATCAGGAGTTGAACATTGAATTAACATGGTTTTACCCGAAGGTTCTCTAGGAATCATAGCACAAGGATTCATTTGAGTACCCATTAGTTTATAATAAATGCGGTAGATCAAAGCAAAAGGCTTACTACCCTCTTCCATGTGATAACCAGATGAAGCAATATTCAATGTCAAGGCTTTAACAATATTAGGATCATCCAAAGCAAGAGTAAGATCAGGATAATAGTTAAAATAAACAGGACCATCATACATAGAAGCAGTGATCATACCAAGAATGCTATCTTTAAAAATCTTAAATCTAGCATCTCTTAAACACATGAGAACAGAAGCATTAATACCCTTTCGGGTAAGCGGTTTAATAGCAACTTGAACCATACCAATATGCAAATAACTGAATTTTTTAGGAGCAAGGAAGTCATTAATATTCTTTTTAGTAAACAAACAGCATTTTTCATGAATTCTTGAAATAGAGAAAATTTGTTCAACAGTTCTAGCTTTATAAGCAGAATGAAAAGCACTTTCAACAAAACTAGTTTTATAAATAGTTTTAGTATCAACTTTAGGAATAGTCCATTTACGAAAGTCAAGGATCAACTCATTATCATCAATAGTGTGATCTTCTTCATTTACAATATCAGGAGGACAACTAGTCTTGGAGCTGATAGAGGAGTTAGTTCTCCACAACTTATCCATACTATCCTAGGTTCAACACTCAGTTATCATGTTTTTCTCACAACCGTTGCATTTCGTAACACATACCCTAACCAACCTTATACCTCTCATGCCCTACACGCCCTCTCTTGGCTTAAACGGGCCTTACAGCTAGGTCCTAGGAATTCACTTTACGACTAGGGTGGCACCAACGATGGTAAGAAGGGAACACAACAACGGAATATCAAGCGTTCGGGTAGACACGGACAAGAGACAAAGAACACAACCACACTACCACCGGCCAGAAAAGAGTGGCTCTGATACCATAAAAGGTAGAATTGCACTGTAGCAGAATTCTAAAACTTATAATATTTGTTTATTTTCCATTCTCTGACTCTCTCTCACTTTGTTTCTCTTCTCATTCCTCTCTCCACAACGGCGTCTCTCTCTCATCACATCTCTCTCTCACGGTGGGCTTTACTGGCATGGGTCGTGGGTTTGGTGTGGAGGTGAGACTAGGAAGTCAGATTGGCGTGGTATGGTGGCGATTTTTGGGTACGTTTTCTGGGTTCATGGGTATGCGGCAGCGTGTTCATGGGTTTCCGGTTTGGTTTGCAGTGGCGAGATCGGTTTGTAGCTGGGTTTGTGTAAATTTTGACTTGATTTTTTTTTTTTGTGGGTCATCTTTTGGATTCGGAATTTGCTATTGGTTTCATTTGATTTTGGGATGGATTTTTTTTGTGGGTTCATGGTGGTGGAGTTGGGGGTTGTCGTGGTGGTGGTGGAAGGGGGTGGGTTTTTTATTATGGGTCATATATGGGTTCATGGTGGTGAAGGTGGGGGGTTGCCGTGGTGATGGTGGTGGCCATGGGTTTTGGGGCTGAGGTTTCTGGGGTTGCCGTGGGGTGGTGGTGGTGGTGGAAGGGGATGGGGTTTTTATTATGGGTCATATGGGTTCATGATGGTGAAGGTGGGGGGTTGCCGTGGTGATGGTGGTGGCCATGGGTTTCGGGGCTAAGGTTTCTGGGGTTGCCGTGAAGTTTCTGGGGTTTATTTGGGTTTTGGATATATTATTTTATTACGTAAAAATATTATTTTAATGTGTTGTATTGTAAAATAAAATTTTGGGATGTAGGAGATATTATAAAATAATATGGTATAAGTAATAAAATGGCTTTTTGAGATGGTAAAATAGAATATGATAGAATTCTCTAATGCTGATGCTCTAACAGCGTTTTTTATAAACTGAAAAAGTGGGTCATTACACAATGTGAAACAATGAAAAAAGCACAGCCCATTGTTGAATGAAAAAAAATATTAAAGGAATGTCAATTTTGTTATAAAAAGTTTAAATATTTGATAATAAAATGTGATTGGTAGGATAAATGTCTTATGGACCGTTTGGATGGGGAAGAAAGTGGAGTGGATGGAAGTAAAGTAGAGTTGATTAAAAATAGACTAAGGGTGAGTTTAGTTCAGTTTTTTGAAACTGGACTTTTTGAAAAAGTGGAGTTTTCAAAAAGTGCGATATGAAATTGGGCTTTTTGAAAAAACTGAGTGTTTGGTAAAAACTATTAAAAAGTGATTTTTGAAAAAACTGAATGTTTGACTAATCTATATATTACTAAAAGCTGAAGCGTAGCATTTAATGTTGCTATGCTCATGTTGAGCCACATCAGCAGTCACGTCATCATTTTTTTCTTTTTAATTTTTCTTATATATTTTTTTAAACATTTTCTCATTTAAGGTGACTTAATTATTTAAAAATTAAAATATCTTTTAACCATTATTTTTATTATTAATTTTCCAAAACTCTCATTTCCTTTACCTCTTCATCTCCCCACTACTTTCTACATTAATATCATTCTCTCTCTACCTTTTTATCTTCCTTTATTTTGACTCTTCTTATTCTCATTATCTTACTATAAATTTGACATTTTCTTTTTCATTCTATGCATAATTTTCTCACACAAAAAAGGTTACTTCTCTCTCTCTCTCTCTCTCTCTCAATTTGTTTTTCATTTTTTGTTTGATTTTTTTTTTATTGCATCAATTTCTTAGGTTGATGAATTTTTGTGTTAATTAGAATTTTACTTTGGGTTGATCTATATATTACTAAAAGCTGAAGCGTAACATTTAATATTGCTATGCTCACGTTGAGCCACATCAGCAGTCACGTCATCATTTTTTTCTTTTCAATTTTTCTTATATATTTTTTTAAACATTTTCTCATTTAAGGTGACTTAATTATTTAAAAATTAAAATATCTTTTAACCATTATTTTTATTATTAATTTTCCAAAACTCTCATTTCCTTTACCTCTTCATCTCCCCACTACTTTCTACATTAATATCATTCTTTCTCTACCTTTTTATCTTCCTTTATTTTGACTCTTCTTATTCTCAACATCTTACTATAAATTTGACATTTTCTTCTTCATTCTATGCATAGTTTTCTCACACAAAAAAGGTTACTTCTCTCTCTCTCTCTCTCTCTCTCTCTCTCTCTCTCTCTCTCTCTCTCTCAATTTGTTTTTCATTTTTTGTTTGTTTTTTTTTTATTGCATCAATTTTTTAGGTTGATGAATTTTTGTGTTAATTAGAATTTTACTTTGGGTTGATGTAATTTAGTTTTGTGTTTTAAGTTGTTATCTTTTATATTCTCTTTGATTAAATATTATCCTACTACATTATACATATAGTATAAATAATATAATGTTATTATATTACATAGAATGACTTAGATAATTTGATGTTTATTGCTATATATTTTATTTTTACTCTTTTTTCCTCTCATATTATTTTATTCAACATTTAAATCCAATTACATCTTCCATTCTATTAAATTATGTAGCACAAATCAAGAAAATGGCTAGACACAAACCTGCCTTACTTTACCATACATTAGAGGAATCAAATATTTGTGTGATAAAGGGTCATCCTAGCTAGACACACATCTACCAGTGGTTAAACGTTCATCCTGGGTAATTTTAACTTTTCATATATTTTTACCTTTACATTTTCATCTATTTTCATTTAGATTTTTTTTTCAAAAAAAAAATTAATTTAGATATTTATAAGTAAAAAATGAAATAATGATTCATGAATTAAAAAAATATATATCTATACATATTTATCTTGTGCGGTTGTAACTTTATGTATAATTTTGCATTTATATATTCATTTACTTTAATTTAGATGTTTATGACTTAATAATGAAATCTATAAACAAGGTAAGTAAAACAATCATATTTTTACAATTCAAAAAGTCACAATTTCTTTTTTTTGAAAAAGCCTTTTACATTTCGTTGGAATTTTTTTTAAATTTTTTTTATAAAACCTTTGACATGCCACTAACCTAACCACTTCATACATTAAAAATATTTAAGGCTCATTATTACTTCCGTTAATATATTATGGATATTATAATTGATTGAGACCAAACTAGAGAAATACCTTTCATATTTCCTTGAAAATTCAGAAGATAAAAAAAACCTTTCACATACTACTAATGTAACTATATCTATAACTATTTAAGCCATCCATGATATCTATTTTTTATTGATAACCATAAAATTTACAACTAGGAAGGGAACATATAAAGTAATAAAGAATAAATGAAGGAAGAAAAAAAGAAATAAAATCAAATGTCAATTAATAACCGTTATTTGGAAAATAAAAAGGTGGTCAAGAGGAATAAGAAATAAAATAGAAATGGCTATACAGAGGACATTGAAAACTTTATAGTGCAATAAAATCAACCATTACATTCACTTAATTAAATCAATAATCAACAATTAAATATAATAATACAAAATTTAAACTTAAGACTAATCAAACTCTAACTAGGGAAATTATATATATAATCATAATCTTCATACACAATGAATAGTTTTACCTCTTATTTAATGTCTATGTTATGCAAATCATCAACCAATAAATATATGATAATGGAAAAAATGTTATAGACAAGATTATGAAAAATATGATAAAACTATTTTTTTTTTTTTAAACTCTTTATAAAGTCTAGAGACTACAGTAGTATTTTATCTAAAAAATTATTACGCGCAACGTGCGGGTCTGCGACTAGTACTTATAAAAGTGGGAGTTTGAGTTATAAATTACTAAAAATGACAAGATATATATAAAGAGAATTCTTTGTTTTAATTACCTCTCTTAATGCAAGTTATGGACACAATATTTTCACAAAAAATTTCACAACAAAGTTTATATAACAAGTTGTTAATGGTAGGAAAAAAAAAATAATGTCAATAGTAGGTCTAAATGAGAACTAACAACAACTTAATATGTAAAATTTATTATAAAATTGTTATAAAAATATTCTGTAAATAGCACTATTTTTTTTCTAAAAGAAAAAATAGTACTAATTTAAAAAGTTTAGAGATATCATAAAATGTCACAATATTTTTACAATAGTCTTTGTTTTTAGTTGTGGTCAATCCTAGTCTAATATTTTATTATTTTATTTTATTTTATTTTGACATATGAAGTATTTGATACTTCAACTGTTATGAAAATTTGTTGTGTTTTAACAAAATTATAATTTTTATTTAGTAAATTTCCCTATATCATATCCACGTGTCCCACTCACTACCAAAAAATTTTTTTTTCCTTCACTTTTTTCTCATCCACCCATTTCTTCCCTCATTCCCATCGATTATCTTTTCTTTTCCTACACTTATTATCTTGTCTCTTCTCTTCTTTAGGTCTTCTTCCTCACCCAAAATACAATTCTTCTTCTTCACCCAAAAGACAAGATAGAAAGAAATATATTACATAAAAAAAAAAAAAAATGAGAGAAGAAGTCGCAACTGCAGAAGAAGAATCACATTGTAGAAGAAGAAGTTTGCAGCAGTAGAAGAAGAATCACGGTATTTTTTTTTTTTTTTTTTTTTTTTTTTTTTTTGGCGTGAAGGATTGTTGATTTATGGGTTTATGTTGGAATGAGAAATCTGGTGTGAAGGATTGTTGATTTATCAAAGGGCAAAGTTAGAGTTTTAATTAAAAGTGAGGGCAATTTGGTAACTGAACCAATAACCCAACGGATAGATTCATCAACGCGCAGGAGTTTTTGTAAAATGCTCCTCATAGCTCCATTCTACGAATGCGCGTTCTCTTCACAAACCCAAAACTCAACTTTTTCCAAAATGTTGCTTTTTATACTTAACCAAATGCCCATATTATATTTGTAGTTTCAAAACAGACTTTTTGGGTTGAAAAAGCTGAAACAAACAGGCACTAATTTTGGCCCCAATTTATTCTACTCTACTCTACTCTCTCTCCTTCCCTCCCTCCCTCTCAATCCAAACACCATTAATTGTTTTGGTTTTCTATTTAAAGCTAGATACATTAAATTTTTCTGATTTTCTATTTTTTCCACCTTAGTCCCACTAAAAATCCCTTATACATAAAGTTTTTATAATAAATTTTACAGCTGTCAAGGTTTGTTTGTTTGTTTTTTTTAGAAGATCAACCGTTGAGTTTGTCTACTTGAGTGGTAGACATAACTAAGAATAATGAAACCACGATTCTTTCTTCATCACTCAAGTAATAATTATAAAATTTGTTGTGAAAAAAATTTATGTATGCAGTATTATTATACTTTTTTCTTCTCTATTATTTCTACATTTTTTAATGCTATAAAATAGGAACAGCAAAATATTCTCAAAAAAATAGGGACAGCAAAAACTATCCTACATAGGTAGTCTATTTCTTTCTTCAAAATATTTGTCTTTCACTTCAATATCTCAATGTACCCCACCAAAAAAATGTACTCTACCTCTTTTTTTTTTTTTTTTTGGGTGGTTTTAGCCAAAATGGTGTTGGAATTGTACTAAGGACTAAAATCACAACTTATAGTACCTGCATTTTCAACTGTTGTTCCCATTCCTCCAAATAATTTGTTTTTTTTTTTTGGTTATTTTCTTCAAGGTTTTCAGACCTGGACCGAATCGGGAGGTCGGACTGTGAAAACTAGGAACCGGGATGAAAACTAGTTTTTTAAGCATAAAGAACCGAATTTTTTGTTAATTCCATAAATCCCTAAAACCGGGGTTGGACCGCACGAACTGGTGGCAAGAACCATGAACCCCTTAGCATTTTTTTTTTTTTTTTAATAAAAACAACTTAACACAATTTTATTCTACTTAATTAAATTATCCATCTCTTCATCTCTTACAAGGAATAAAAAAAATTACAATTAAAATCCTTCAAAGATATTCAACTTTACTTCAAAAATTAATCATAAATTTTAAAGTTTTCATGGTTATTATTTTATTTTATTAACTTTCTTATTTAATTATTAAATATATACTTGAAAATCATTAAATTTCCCTCACATATATAGATATATTGTCAATTTTGCTAGTTTTATAAATTTAATATCTATATTTAGGCTTTAATTAATTATTAAATTAATTATGATGTCATCACGATTTAACCCCGGTTCAACCTCAAAAACCTTGACCCTCTCTCTTTTACGATTCAATGAACGGTCTGGGTATGAAAACCTTGATTTTCTTGGTGATATTTTTGTATGTATGTCTTTTTTGTGGTAAATTCTTTATATATAATTCTAATCAATACACAATTTGTTTTTAATGGTTGGTAGGAATTAATAATTACATCGTGAAACTGTGAAGGTTGTTTCTTTCAAATTGGGAAGACAGACTTCAGCCATAGTTATTTATGTCGGACCTTGAAATTTGATGCTCTCCTTTACTCCTCCCATTTTGGAGGAAAATTAAGAAGTTAAGGGTCCGTTTGCTTGGGTGGATGGAAAAATGGGAGGATAAAAAATATAGAGGTGATAGAAAAAATTTTAGTCTCCCTCATTTGTGTTTAGTTGGGAGGGTGAAAAAGTGGATGAATGGAAATTTTTTTTATTTTGTTGAAAATAAAGTTTGTATAAATTGACCATCATGTCCCTATTAAATAAAATAAAAGGTAACACATTATACTTTTTTTAAAAATTATGTATAGATAGACACTAATTAAAGTATAAAAAAAAAATGAAACAAAAAAAACCAACCAAAATTAATGAGAAAATAAACATATGAAAAAAAAAAGAAAAAAAAAAGCTACACTTTCAGAAAAAAGTCAAAGAAAAAAAAAAGAAGCTACGTTCACACAAAAGAAAAGAAGAAAAAAATAATAAAAAATGAAAACCATCACGTCAGTGACAAAGAAAAAAAAAAAAAAAACAGAAGAAGTCAACACTAGTAACAAAGGAAGAAAAAATGAAGGGAAAAAATAAAAAGCCAAAACATTAGAGACTTGAAGGTGAATTTTAAGGGTATTTTTGGAAGCTTATTTTATGAGTTTCTTCCTCTTAGTTTTTTTCTTTATTTTGGAGAGAAAATTTTTTGGTGGGACAAGAGAGAAAATACTTGGGCCTTATCATTTATTTTTCTTTCTCTCTACCCAACCAAATACACTCTAAAAAAGTTTTCCTTCCTAATTTCTCTCCGAAGTTTTCCATCCTCTCTATTTCACCTTCAAATAAACACATCCTAAGGGGGTGTTTGGTATATACACTTAAAAACTGAAAACATATGTTTGAAAATATGTGTGAAAATACATATAAATAAAAAAGTGTATAAAAATATGTATAATGTTGTTCAAAAATTAAAAATATATGTTTGAGTGGTTGTAACAAACCAGACCCAACTATTTGAGGAAGAAGACCATCAACTGAAGTCTAGATAAGATATCGGTCCATATTGGCCAAAAGAAAGTCTAAATAATTAGCATAAAAATCTTTACTGTCATGCAGGCCAAAAAGGGGATTTTCTTTTCTTCGCTAAATAAACAGGATGAGATTCAAATTTCAAAGCTTTTGGTATCATAAGACATTATTATAGACTTTATTTCGAAGTTGACATTGACATTTTACCTCTAGATTGTGGGGAATATTCGTGCACCATGGAATATATATATATATATATGTATAAGACAAAGTTCAAGTTATATTTTGTATAACTTTAATTAAAGTTACATTATTTAATATTTTTTAATTTGATGTAAATTTTAACAAATCTACCGTTAGATTACATTATTTTTGTATATTCTTCATACTTGCAAAAATTTCAAGATGATCAAAAATTAATAGTTATGTCATTAATCAATTTTTTAAATTCAAGTTTTTATAGTTTAAAATAATATATAAAAGATAAGTTTATGGATCAAGTAGTAAATAACATTCAATTGACATGAAAATTGGCATTATTGTTAAGAACATATAGAACAGGTAATTCAACAGTGGGATTTTTAAAATATGAATTCTATAACAAGTTATTGAGTAGTGTAATATTGCTTAGAGTTATACCAGATGTATCTTGAATCCAATCCATATATATATATATATATATATACTAATCTCATCACACGCGCTTTGCCGTGAGATAAGGCTTTTTATTTGGAAACATGGATAAGTTTTCATTTTAAGCGCGTGTGATAAGGCTTTTTATTTGAAAACATGGATAAGCTTTCATTTTTTCATTGGTCTAGTGTCATAATTTTCATTTAAAAAAAAAATTTGGATAAGTTTGATTTGAAGACATGGATTAGTAGGAGAGTGTCCTATTTTGTAGGCATTATAAGTGGAGTTGGAGATATATTTTTACCAGGTTGTCCTCAAATTTTTTCCTATTAAATTCTAAAGTTTAGGGGTATTTCTGAATCACGTAAAAGTCCAATCTAAAAAAGAGAATCTTCTTTTTATATATATATAGACTACCAATTGTAGGTGTAGTCTTCAGCTACAACATAAAATGGACCTGTTAACCATTGAAATCCTATAGGAGATAGATGGACCTTCAAAGGATACTTCATTGTGGTAAACTCCTGTGGCAGGTACATCTTCTAATCATACTTGATGTTGATGGTGACAAATTAAAAGCTTAGCATGCCTAGCCAAATATCAGCCACACCAATACTTCGAAGAATATGGTAAAACAAAGTTCACTCAACAAAATCATACTTTACCCTTAGCCAAATCAGAAAGTTGAACAGCCTTAGACATTTCCCGCTCATCAGAATGAAGAGCTCCAAATGACTGACAATGGTTTCCCCTTAACAATAACACCAAAATTATAAATACGGTACCATTCCAACCATTTCGTTTGAACTTTGTAGTATATTCACTATATTGTACGGACCATGGTTAGCAAAATATGGTACGTCATACGTGTATGATATTGTAAGCATACAGATGGGTATATTTAGGTACATACATAAACGCAAAAAGAACGGTATTTGCATAGTACAGATATAATACATTTATGTTTTAAAATTTCACAACAAAAGTATGGATACATTTTCCATATACTTTTTTGGAGATAGATACAATAATCCAACATATTACAATCATATGAAAAATTCTTAATAATTTAATTAGAATACACTAATATAATAAACTTGTTTAGTTGTTTGCTATTTGTGTATCAGACTATTTTAGTTTAACCTGCCTTTTAACATAACAATTCTTATTTTTATATCTTACTAACAAATTACAAGTAAGTATCTATACTATTTATAAGAGGATTCTTCTTTTTAGACTGGACTTTTATATGGTTCAGAAATACCCTTAAACTTTAAGTCTAAAAGGGAAAAATTTTAAGGACAACCTGATAAAAATATATCCCGAACTCTACTTAAAATGCTTACAAAATATAACACTCTCCTACTAATTCATATCTTCAAAAGTAAAATAAAAATAAAATAAAATAAAATAAAAAAACAAAAAAAAAAAACTCATCGCATGAGCAAAGTGCGTGTGATGAGGTTAGTGTGTGTGTGTATTTATATATTTTGGAGGGAACTATAGAGATATAAAAATAAAACAAATATTTTTTGCAAACAAACACATATGGGTAAAAAAGAAAAATAATCCGTTACTCAATTTATTTTTAAAAACAATAATGAGAATTAGTATTTTTTTTTGAGTAAAGTTTAGCTATAAGTCTACAACCTAATTTGAAAGAATTTCCTCCAAACAAACTATGTGGTAGCATTATAGAATAACATATATCCTGGTATGAGAGTCGCATATGATCAAATTTACTCATCTAATAGATCCTGACCCATTTTCTCTCTCATTAGCACCCTTTAATGTCCAAAATTGCCTCTCTCTCTCTCTCTCTCTCTCTCTCTCTCTCTCTCTCTCTCTCTCTCTCTCTCTCTCTCTCTCTCTCTCTCTCTCATATGCTTTTCCATAAAAATCTAGGAAAATCTTGACCTTAGCATTTCGAATTGAAGTATAAGTTCTATTCACAATCTCTGAAGGGCTATTAATTCACAATTTTGCATTACTATTTCAGTTAGGCTTATAATTTATAAATACGAAGATCTTATTTGTTTTTTCAATTGCTTGGTCCGAAATGCAAATCAATGAAGATTGAATCTTTTGGAATTTAGAGAATAACACGCTTGGAGCATTAATGTGTTCTATTTTTGTGTGCAAAAATTAGAAAATGAATCTTTGATATTTGTGAGAGATTTGGAAAAGGAGTCACTCTTGAGAGAAAAAAAATTAATAAAATGGTGGTGCTAATTGTGGTATGTTTGGGTGAGCTTTAGGTAGGTGGTGGATCTTTGTGGATTTGGGGTCATTCTCACGGTTTCGAAAATTCAATTTGTTTGTGAATTTAAGGGTTATATATATATATATATATATATATATATATATATATATATATATATATATTAAATCCACTTTTCTACCCATCAATGCCCTTTACTTTAATTATGCATGTAAATGCTCAAAATACTAATAGTCAAACCTTGTACACCTTATTTATGGGGCCAAAATGGCCAAATACCATTGTTTACCAATATATATCAATTTACCACTGTTTCGGAAATATGTAGGGATTTACTACTTTTTAGGTACTCGAGTTTAGTGAACTTGAGTTTTCCATGATACTTGAGTTCTTTGAAAAAATAGCCTTCAAATTTGTTAGAAATTTTTTTATGGAACTCGAGTTCATGGAAAAGTTGAGTTCCCTAAACTAAAGTATACAAAAAGTGGTAGATCTTTACATATTTCCGAAACAGTATTAGATTGATATATATTTTAGTAAACAATGCTATTGTGCCATTTTTGTCTTATTTAAGGGATATGCTAATCTACTAACTAGACATGCATATAAAACCTAAGATAGTGCTCTCAGAATGTATTGTTCATGTGATAGATGAATTATGCACTCTATCTCTTACAATTTCAATGCCAAGTATTTTCTTTGCTTTCGTAAAGTCCTTCGTTTAAAAATTGAAACTCGTTGCTCAATTAAGTCTTCAACTTGTCCATCTTAGCATTGCTTTTACATGCCACAAGTTGATCATTGACATATAAAAGTGTTAATGCCCACTTTTGACAAAGGGCCCAAAAGTAGAAGAAGCCTAACAATATGGAAAAAGTAGGAAGGGGAAAATAGTAAGGGAATAAGGAAGCAAGCCTAGTAGGCTGAAATGGTAGAATTGATGGCCAGCAGGCCCACAAGAATAAAAAGAGATAAAGAGGAAGTAAATGGGCCGGAGAAGCCTGAGAAATGAATTAGTAAACTCATTGAGTTGGTTTAAAAACCAATAAATCCAAAAAGTAATAAGAAGTAAGGATGTGGTTATTGGGCCGAGGAAACCCAAAGGATTTAGCAAAAAGCTCATGAGAGTAAAAGATGTAAAGAAAAAGTAAATGGGTCAAGAAAGCCTGAAAATGAAATAATGAAATGGGCTGGCACAGCAGGAATTTGCCAATAAAACCCAAAAGAGGTAAAGATATGAAAAGTGGGCTAAAGAAGCCCTGAGTAAAAGATTGATAAAGAAGTGGGCTGGCATTGTAGGAGCATAAGCCCGTAAGCCCACGGAGTAACAAGAAATAAAAAAAGAGCTAAAACTATAGCATGCGCGATAAAGTGATATGGTAAGATCAATAGCCAAGAGGCACACAGACGCAAGAAAGAAAAAACATGGGCTCGGTAGGGCCTTCGCCCAAGCAACACCCAGTCAAGGAAAGGATAAAAGGCGGGAAACATAGGTCCAAAAGCCCACACATCCTTCATGCTACAAGAGATAAATATCACCCAGTACGTACAACAAAATCAAACAAACACAGAGACAATAGAAATGGTGTGAAGACCCGAAAGAAACAAATTCAGACAGAGTGGAGCATGTACAAAGGGCCAAGACACTATTTACTTGTACTCAACCAATATATGAAAGGTAGGCCACGAGTCAAGGTATTCAAAGGATGTGTTTGACGGTCAAGAAAAAGAGGTGGTCTATTTTGAGGTTCATACTTAAATTACTTTGGAGAAAGATATCCTGTTGAAATGTCCGACATATTATGTAACTTTTATTCATTTAACTTAATTTCAAATAACACATAGTCATAGTGTTAAAAAAAAAAAAATAATAATAATAAAATAAAAATAAAAAACCACTTTCATAGTCATAGAGCTAACCATTTAACGCCTAGGAGATAAGTGGGCCTTGAGAGGATTCTTCATCACCATAGTGAACTCCAGCTTCTCTGACAAATCAACCTCATCACCATCAACAGCTCTCCACTCAAAATTCCAAACCAAATTGGCCACAAAATACTCCAAATGCAGTATTGCCAAACCAGAAGCAGGACAAATCCTCCTCCCCGCACCAAATGGCATCATCTTAATCTCTCTGCTTCCAGTTATGTCAAACACACCATCTTCACCACTCAAGAATCTCTCAGGCTTAAACTCCATAGGATCTTCCCAAACCCTCGAGTCCCACCCCATTTCTGCCACCATGAAATTCAAAGTAGCATTCTTTGGTACCAAATACCCGTCCAAAACCACATCCTCAGTCACTGCATGTGGCAACACAAAATGCCCAGGTGGGTGTCTCCTTAAACCCTCCAAAACCACTGCCTTTAAATAAGTCATCTTGTTCAAATCCTCTTCTTTTACTTCCTTTTCTCCATCACCAACAACCCCTTTAATCTCCACAAAAAGCCTCTCTTGGATTTGTGGGTATTTCACCAAATTCGCCATAATCCACTCCAATGCTGTGGACGTAGTATCTGTACCTCCGTTGAGAAACTCCGAGCACAAACTAACCATTTCCTCCTCAGAAAGCTTCCTCTTTTCCTCTGGTAACTCCAAGTCCAACAACGTATCCACATACGACACAACAAACTCATCATCACCATCATTATTTTTGCCTTCTTTCACTTTGCTCTGTCTTTCTAGCCTCACTTTCCTCCTCGCTTCTATCAAAGGCCTTAACACAGATTCCTGGTTTCTCCGAATTTGAAACAACTCTTCCCAACGCTTACGAAATACAATCCTTCCAATACTGGGCCAAAAATTGAGTATACTAAACCGACCAAAGCTCAAAAGCAAGCGACGCTGAATCTCTTCGATTTTCTTAATCTGGGTTTCTCCGAGTTTGTCTCCGAAACACATGAGCACCAACAAACAAAACATGGAGTATTGGAAATCTTCTTTAACAACAATCTGTTTACCGGATTTAGACTGAGAATCAAGGCGGCTGAGGAGGATATCCAAAACCCACTTGCGCGCGTGGGAGTAGCATTTCACGCGTGAAGGGTGAAGAATCTCCGAACTGAGATTGCGACGAAAGAGTCGCCATTTGGGACCGTAATAAGCTGAGCTGATATTGTGTTGGTTGCTAGATATGACCGCGTTTGTTGGTAGAGGAGTTGGGCGGTCAGCGAAAACGGAACCGTTTTGGACGAGAGCTTTGTGAGCGAGAGAGCGGTCGGCAACGAAGATAGCAGGGCGAAAGCCTATGTAAATGGTGATGATGGGTCCGTACTTGGCATGGAGTTTGCGGATGATGAGTTCGAGTTCAGGGAAGGGTTTGCGGAGCCATAGGAAGTTGCCAATGATGGGAATGGTGTAGGGTCCAGGAGGGAGCTTATTGTTTTCAGAGACTTTGTTGTTGGTGGTGAGGTTGAGGAGAGATTTGAGAAGGGCTGAGATGCAGAGAGAGATAACGATGATGAACCAGGTCTCCATGTTTGATAAGCGTGTGTGTGGCTCTTTAGTGTGGGTAAGCGTTAAAATGAGCTAATAAATATAAAGGGATAACCTTTTCTGAAAAGAGATGAGGACAAAAGAGGAGTAAGTAAATTTGATTGTAATCATTTTTGAGAGAGAAAAAGATAGAAAGGGAGGACAATTATTGAAGGAGAAAAACTCAAAATCTGTTTTTTTTTTTTTTTAACCGAAAACGTGAATTAGGCACAAGCTTGTTATGGGAAAATCTCTTTCACACCTGTGTACAGGGTTTTTTATAAACTGAAAAAGTGAGTCATTACACAGTATGTGAAACAGTGAAAAAAACACAGCCCATTATTGAATGAAAAAAAATATTAAAGGAATGTCAATTTTGTTATACAAAGTTTACATATTTGATAATAAAATGTGATTAGTAGGATAAATGTCTTAATTATTATTATTATTATTATTATTATTTTTGAGAAGGAATTATTTTGGTTTTTTATTTAAAGCTAGCACATTAAATTGTTTTGATTTTCTATTTTTGCCACCTTGGTGCCACTAAAAATCCCTTATACATAATAAATTTCACAGCTACTAGTTTTTTTTTTTTTTTTTTTTTTTTTTTTTCTCTCTCTCTTTTGAGAAGGATTTAGTTTGTCTACTTGAGTGGTAGACATAACTAAGAATAATGAAACCACAATTCTTTCTTCATTACTCAAGCAATAATTATAAAATTTGTAGCAAAAAAATTTGATGCAGTATTATTGTACTTTTTTCTTCTCTATTATTTCTACATTTTTTAATGCTATAAAATAGGAACAGAAAAACATTCTCAAAAAAATAGGGACAGCAAAAATTTATCCTACATAGGTAGTCTATTTCTATCTTCTAAATATTTGTGTTTCACTTCTCTCTCGCAATGTACCCCATCAAAAAAATGCACCCTACTTTCTTTTTCTTTTTTTGGGTGGTTTTAGCCAAAATGGTGTTGGAATTGCACTAAGGACTAAAATCACAACTTATAGTACCTGCATTTTCAACTTTTGTTCCCATTCCTCCAAATATAATTTGATTTTTTTTGTTATTTTCTTGGTGAATTTTTTGTATGTATGTCTTTTTTGTGATAAATTCTTTATACCTCCGTTTGGATACAAATTATTTTGTTGAAACTGAAAACTGAAAACACTGTAGTAAAATAATTTTTAAATGTGTGAATAGTGCCGTGGAACCCATTTTTAATGAAAAAGTTACTGAAAAGTAAAATATGTTTATTTATGTTGGACCTTGAAATTTGATGCTCTCCTTTACACCTCCCATTTTGGAGGATAATTAAGAAGTTACTATTTGAGGAAGAAGACCATAAACTGAAGTCTAGATAAGCCATCGGTCCATATTGGCCAAAAGAAGACCATAAGGGGAAAGCATGGCCCCATGAAAGAAAAGCTTCACAGGTGGTAGCAAATGAACGAAGCAATCAAACACTCCCAAACATAAAATAATAATAAAAATTTCATTTCTGAAGTTTTGAGGAAGAAGACCATAAACTGAAGTCTAGATAAGACAGATATGGAAATTCTTCACTGGTATAAAATTTACTACCTCATTAATGCTGTAACTCATAGTCATGTTATTATTGTTTCCTAGAAATTAATAATTAAGTCATTAATTCTTCTTATCAAAAAAAAAATAAAAAAAATAAAAAACAGCATTAACTTTCTGCTCTCCATCATCATCTTTATCTTCTCTCTCTTTCTCAAAAAAAAAATAAGGGAATAATAAATGAGGTAGTAATCAGCATTAATGGATTCATTTTTTTTACCATTAAATCTTCTTAAATCTAATGGTATAGAAAAAGTGTAACTCTTTAGAGTTACACCAAGTATAATTTGGACTCAATCTATATATATATATATATATAAGATGAGTTCAAGTTACACCTGGTGTAACACACACACATATATATATAAGATGAGTTCAAGTTACACTTGGTGTAACTCTAAAGAGTTACACATTTTTTAAACTTTTGGATTTAAGTAGATCCAACGGTTAAAAAAAGACCCTCATTATTACAAATATTTTTATTAGAATCTCATTAATTACCCTCATTTATTACATTCTAAACCTATCTTTAAACCCAACAAACCTATCTCTACTCTTTGGTTGCCTTTACTTCACCAAATCCCTATGTTATAGGAAAATCCTGCATAGCCCAGTGTAATTCCAGCACCATTTTGACTAAAACTACCAAAAAAGTATGATACAACTTTGGTGGCATTCCCATCAAAAAATATAACATAGCTTTGATATATAACTTAATCTATATATGCTTGTGGTCTATACATTCCAGAAGTTCATCATCAAGGATAATAATGTTTTAAATTCTTGTATGGTTTATTTTCTTTTGAAAAAAGCATAAAGGCATCACTGCCATCTTGCCAAATGACGCAACGATTAGGACTAGCATTTTTGGGTTTTTTGTTGTTGCTAAAAGATATGCATTGGCCAACAAGGCATAAACAAATACAAGATCATCTCCTTTATTGTCATTGGTGACGGCATACTTATAATCTGTTTGGATGGAGGAGGGAAGGAGGAGGAGTGGAATGGTGTAGAATAGAGTTGGTTAAAAATAAACAAATTTTGTGCTAAATCTTAAAATAAGTTAATTTTGTGTTTGACGGAGATGGCTAGAAGGGATCGAAAAAGGTTGGAATTTTGAGTGAAATCAAACAAGGTATATACCGGCTTAGTCATCAGTATGGAATATACTAATAGTTTAATCAGAACAAAAACTGATAACTTCTGAGCTAAAGTAAGAAGTATAGCTAGACGTGCTAAAATATAATGCGTGTCCTTGTCCAACATAAACCCGCCTTGGAGACTTGGACACACATGTTTGTGTGTGTTAGATGGAGAATATATATATATATATATATATATATATATATATATGAATCTGGTGCAATTCCATGCAATAGTGAACCAATAATGAGATTAAAAATTAAAAGGTCACTTTTAATCTTAATCCTTGAATTAAAAATTGTTTTAATTTTTAAAAATTTTACTTTTTTATATATCCTCAGCGGTTGCACTCTCTCTCTTAATATATAATAAATCAAAAAACCTTAAAAAAAATAAACTTAATAAATCAAAGCAACTTAGATGGACACCATTGAAAGCTCATCAGACCAATCACTCAAAAGAGTCATATCAGCGTTACTTACAGCAACATCTTACCTCTTAGAAATAAAATTTTATTTGAATAAAATTTGTCATGAGGGTTTTAGAAATATTTAGTCTCAACAATCATTCTTTAAGGGTCCGTTTGGATACAGCTGAAAACTAAAAACTGAAACTGAAAACTGAAAAACACTGTAGCAAAATAATTTTTAAATATGTGAATAGTACCGTAGGACCCATTTTTAATGAAAAAGTTGCTGAAAAGTGTAATTTGTGGGTCTATGAACAGTGCACGGTGTGCACTGTTCATTGAAAAAAGTCAAATATTGCTGCGCAACAGTGAATGAACAGTAACAAAATTAGCCAAAACGCGTGGGGAAAAAAAAAAAAAAAAAAAAGCAGGCTGAAAAGGCTGAAAACGCAAAACGTGCGTTTGGGAAACGCAAACGCGCTTCCCAAATGCACCTTAAAACAATTGTGACTTTGGCTATATACTTCTAAAATTTTCAGTACCTCAAGATAAAATACTGTTAAGAAATCAATGGTGATGGCCTAAAAGTACATAGTGCAAGAAGAAAGATGTGAGAGAGGATGAGAGGAAGAAGATGACGTGGAAGACAGTGGAGAGTTATTGTTGTAGTTTTTATTTTATTTTATTTTATTTATTATTTTTTTTCCTCTAATAAGAAGAGTTAATGCCTAAATTACTAATTTCAAGGAGTAATAATGACATTACTATGAGTGTTTTTTGATCCTTAGATCTAATAGTAATTAAAAGGCCAAAAAAGGTGAAACTCTTGTAAAGTTACACCAGGTGTAACTTGAACCCATCTTTATAAATATATACTAGCCTTATCACACGCGCTTTGCTGTGCAATTTTCAATTTTTTTTTTTATTATTATAAATTTTGAATAAGTTTGTTTTGAAAACATAGATTAGTAGGAGTGTATCATATTTTGTAGGCATTTTAAGTGGAGTTAGAGATATATTTTTACTGGGTTATCCTCAAGTTTGTTTCCTGTTAAACCTAAGGTTTAGGGGTATTTCTAAATCACAAAAAAGTCCAGTCCGAAGAGGAGAATCCTTTTATATATATGTAGACTACCAATTGTAGGTGTAGTCTTCGGCTACAACATAAAATGGACCTATTAACCATTGAAATCCTATAGGAGATAGATGGACCTTCAAAGGATACTTCATTGTGGTAAACTCCTGTGGCAAGTACATCTTCTAACCATACTTGATGTTGATGGTGACAAATTAAAAGCTTAGCATGCCTAGCCAAATATCAGCCACACCAATACTCCGAAGAATATGGTAAAACAAAGTTTACTCAACAAAATCAGACTTACTCTTAGCCAAATAAGAAAGTTGAACAGCCTTAGACATTTCCCGCTCATCAGAATGAAGAGCTTCAAATGACTGACAATGGTTTCCCCTTAACAATAACACCAAAATTATAAATACGGTACCATTCCAACCATTTCGTTTGAAGTATATTCACTATATTGTACGGAGAATAGTTAGTAAAATATGGTACGCCATACGTGTATGATATTGTAAGTATACCGACGGGTAAGCATCATTCATAAAAGGTATGTACATAAACGCAAATGAATGGTACGTACATAGTACAAATATAATACATTTATGTTTTAAAATTTCACAACAAAAGTATGGATACATTTTCTATATACTTTTTTGGAGATAGATACAATAATCCAACATATTACAATCATATAGAAAATTCTCAACAATTTAATTAGAATACACTAATGTAATAAACTTGTTTAGCTGTTTGCTATTTGTGTATTAGACTATTTTAATTTAACCTACTTTTTAACATAATAATTCTTATTTTTATATCTTACTAACAAATTACAAGTAAGTATCTACACTATTTATAAGAAGATTCTTCTCTTTAGACTAGACTTTTATATGGTTCAGAAACATTAGGTTTAAAAGGGAAAATTTTTTAGGACAACCCGGTACAAATATATCTCTAACTCTACTTAAAATGTTTACAAAATAGAACACTCTCCTACTAATCCATGTCTTCAAAAGTCAAAACAAACTTATCCAAAAATTTTAAATAAAGGGAAATTATGACACTAGACCCAAAAAAAAAAAAAAAAAAAACCTCATCACACGAGCAAAGCGTGTGTGATGAGGCTAGTGTGTGTGTGTCTATTTATATTTATATATTTTGAAGGGACCGATAGAGGTATAAAAAATAAAACAAATATTTTTTTGCAAACAAACACATATGGGTAAAAAAGAAAAATAAACCGTTACTGAAGTTATTTTTAAAAACAATAATGAGAATTAGTATATTTTTTAAGAGTAAAGTTTAGCTACAAGTCTACAACCTAATTTGAAGGAATTTCCTCCAAACAAACTATGTGGTAGCATTATAGAATAACATATGTCCTGGTATGTGAGACGCATATGATCAAATTTACACATCTAATAGATCCCAACCCAATTTATCTCTCATCAGCACCCTTTAATATCCAAACTTGCCTCTCTCTCTCTCTCTCTCTCTCTCTCTCTCTCTCTCTCATATGCTTTTCCATAAAAATCTAAGAAAATCTTGACCTTATCACTTCAAATTGAAGTGTAAGTTCTATTCACAATCTCCAAAGAGCTATTAATTCACAATTTTGCATTACTATTTAGATTTGGCTTATAATTTATAAATACAAATATCTTATTTGTTTTTTTAATTGCTTGGTCCGAAATTCAAACCAATGAACATTGAATCTTTTGGAATTTAGAGGGTAACACGCTTGGAGAATTAATGTGTTCTATTTTTGTGTGCAAAAATTAGAAAATGAATCTTTAATATTTGTGAGTGATTTGGAAAAGGAATCAACCTTGAGAGAAGAAAAAATAAAATAAAATGGTGGTGCTAATTGTGGTATGTTTGGGTGAGCTTTAGGTAGGTGGTGGATCTTTGTGGATTTGGGGTCATTCTCACAGTTTCAAAAATTCAATTTGTTTGTGAATTCAGGTGTAAAGTCTCTGATGGTTAAATAAGAGATTTGGAGGTCAACCCCCGCCTACGCCAAAAACTAATTGGTGTCTTCAGAGGCAAAGCCAGGAATTTTTGTTTGGGGGGGCTAAGTTTCTGGACTAATATATTTATCAAGAAAATCCCCCACACAAGCGCTTTTTTATTATATACACACACATATATATACACACATTTTTTATTTTATTTTATATGTTATACATATACACACACCCAACAAAAAAAAAAAGTGCTTAGTATTTTCAATCAAAATTATGTTTGATGGCGATCTTTCATAAAATAAAATTCATTTTACCATTTTTATAGTGAAATTCTTAAAAAGTTTCATTTTTAATACAAATTATCAAATTTTATACTAAAGTAAGTAAAAAATCTTTCAATTGAACTAATGAAATTTTCAAAAATATGAATGATCCAAAACTTGGAGTAATAAGTTATGCTTCAAACATATTTTCACCTATCTTACTCTAACTCATTATGTGGCAACTAAAGAGACATTTCATGTGTTGTTTTAGTGACAATATTTTTTTTTAATGAGTCAATGACTTGTTAATTGCCACATAACAGGTTGAAAAAGATAGATCTAAACATGCTTGGTACCAAACTTTATCAAATATTTAACCGATATAAGAGCACATTTTACAATAAAAAATAAAATTGTGCAAAATAAAGTTTTGTCTCTATAACTATTTAGACCAAATATATTTTTTAAAAGTATCATTGGACTAATTTAAATATTTAGGGGGGGGGGGGGGCAACTCTTATTTTTGTAGGCTAAATTTTGAAAACATTATATATATATATATATATATATATATATATATATATATATATATATATATTGAAGAACTTTTCAAAGTTTTGGGGGGGCCATGGCCCACCACCCATGTACATGGCTCCACCCCTAGGTGTCTTGGTCTAATTATAAAAAGCAAAATCATGCAAATTGCCAAAATTTTTGTAGTTTAACTGGTTAATTTCAACTAATACATCCAGGGTTCAGTGTCGGCCCTACAGTAGATGCAGTTGATGTGGTTGCCTAAGGCTCTAAGTAGAAAAAATGCCCCCAAAATTTAACCAATATGGTTACTGCTTAATTAATTAAGCCCTAATATTAGCTAACAAATAAAATAATTTTCTTTAATCAAATGAAAGACAAGAAAAAAAGAGAGAAAAATGTTACGTTCACAACATTTTTACAAAAAATTCTAAGTAGCAAATTATTACAGGCTGTTCTTGATGGCAAAAAAATAATTCTAGTAGTAGCCTAGTAGGTTCAAATTAGAATCAGTAACAATTTAACATCTAGGATTTGTTGTGAAAAATATTGTAAATGTAGTACTTCTCAAAAAGAAAAAAGAAAAAAAGAGCAATACACACAAAAAAAAAAAAAAAAAAAAAAAAAAATTCACAACATTTTCACAATATTTGAGTTTGCAAACTTTTACTAGTTTTTACTTAGGTCCACCACTAACATCATTCTTTTACTTAATATTATTAATCTATGATATCAACATGCGTAAAAAGTTTTGTCAAATTTTTTGTTTCTATAAACCTTCTAAAAAAGTTATTTTACGTGCGTCATGTTAATTAGTAATAATTTTGCATATAAAACAAGATAATAGAGTTTAAATAATATTTAATTTTTTTAAGTCATTTTTTTTTTTTTGAGAAACTTTTTAAGTCATTTATATATATATATATATATATATATATATATATATATATATATATATATATATTTATAAAAGACCCCAATGTTAGTTTTCGGTTTAGGTACCAAATGCATCAAGCCACCCCTATCAGGTTCAAATCCCTACACCCTAATAATAATAATAATAAAACAAAACCTTATTGGAAATTTTACCTTGTAATAATTTTATAGCAATTATTAAAGGGAAAGATGAAAAAATATATATACTTTTTTGTGCTGAATATGATTAAAAAAAAAAAAAAAAACAGTGTCCTTTCTTGAATGGTAACCAGGCACTTCATACTCCAACGAGCATTTTGGATTAAATGCCTTTGAAAATCCACTTGGACCAAAATAAGAAGATTCTCCTACGGTAATAAAACGTGGAAAGTCAGGAGGTTTTGTGAATGTCATATTTCTTCGAAAAAGCTGCCCAGAATCTCTTTCGAGGAGCCAATTTCAATATCTCTTTGTCGGCATTTTTATGGAAAAAATTGCCAAATGCTATTTTCGGGTAAAAATAGTAGCTTTTTGTCTTATTTTTCAAACTAATTAGGGAAATGTCTCTCTTTTGAAACTTGACTTATGATAAATCGAGTTAGGCCCTATAGCGGCGTTTTTAAGGAGCTTAGAGTGACGTTTTCAGGACTTATAGTGGCGTTTTGTAACTTGACCTCTATGAAATCGAGTTATAGGTAAAAAAAATTAAAAAAAAATTGCCTATAACTCGATTTCATGGAGGTCGAGTTACAAAACGCTATTATAGGTCCTTAAAACGTCATTATATGTCCTTAAAACGTCACTATAGGTCCTTAAAAAGGCCACTATAGGACTACAATTTTTTTTTTTTTTTTAAACTCGATTTATCTCAAATTGAGTTACAAAAGAGAGGCATTTCCCTAATAAGTTTGGAAAATGAGGCAAAACGCAGCTTAGTTTGGGAGAAAATGGCATTTGCCCATTTTCTCCGCATTTTTATTAAGTTATTTTATCCTTTTTGTCAATGCTGATTAAGATTTTAAAACCTCTTTTGTTGCTAGTTCATTTAGATGAAGTTCGGAATAAACCTGCCATAAAAACATCAAGAAAAGGGGGTTGTTAGTTGTCACTCTAGTTTGATGGTCGGTTTATTTATCTTTTCTTATTAAAAACACACACAAACAATAGGGACTGAAGTTTTAAATAATCTGTTTTAGTATATCAAACCTTATTACTTAGGGCACATTTGACTGTAATAGACACTGTAATGTAATAGATATTCTTATGGCATAACCATTCGGTTGTTTGGTTATATTTTTATTACAATGAATAGCTATTTTTCAAAATGAGGAATAACTATTCTTTATCAAAAGTATTGAATATTTATTCCTTCACCTTATGTAATAACTTTTTTAAAAAATTTCCTAAAAAGCCATTAGCTGCCACATTTTCAAAAGGAAAGAAAATAAATTTTCATTCTTGTTAATTATTAGCTCTATTTTGAACACCCTAAAATAAGTGTATTTTAGGAAATTTGACTTAAAAATGATTTAATTACACCTTCTTTTTATACTCTACTAAATTGTGAATGCATATTCAGGATTCTATTCCTAAATGGTCATCAAACTAATGAATTGTAATACTTATTACATTCCAACTTAATATATTCCTTATAATACTTATTCTTATTCTCATATAATAATCATTACAGTGTACCAAACGTGCCCTCAGTTAAATAATGCACTTACTGTAAACATTTATGTATTAGACAAAGACATAGATTTTATTTTTTAAACTAAGAAAAAATTATTCAAATTGACAATTGATGATACACTTCACGTACGTCAGAATTGGGAGAAAAAAAATGACAATATACATGGATCTATACAGCAGGTCCCAGCAACATGGCGGTCAGCAACTAACTTGCTCAGTGTGATTTCGACTTAAGCCCTGTAAGGACATGATTTGGAGCGACCCAAGAACGATACTGGGTTCGCACATAAATAGGCCCTCACAATATCATTTATAGAGCGTGGGTTTGAAAGACTAGGCCTTGATCACGAGACGGCGGTTTTCCGGGGTGTTCATGCATGAATAAAACGTGTACATACATAGATAGATCGTGCACGCTCTGGGAGTCTTCCTCCTAGAGGTGGGCTGGGAGGCTCTGGTTTTGGCCATTTTTCCCAGCCCCTTCTAAGGGTTGCTTACTTCTCCTTTTATACTAGCCCGTGTTCCTTATCCTTCGTCCACGTGTAGGGTCGACTTTTCAGGACTGATACTTGTCCCATCAGCCCATACTCAAAGTCGTTGGAGGTGGTTGTAAAAGCTGGGGAGTATGGCTCTGTCAGGTGCACAGTATTGAATGGCAGTAAGGGCAGCTTTCCCTAGTTGTTGCATTTTCCAGCGTACCCTTTTCTATTGACTTAGATATTTTAGATTTTGTTCCAGCTGTTATTGTACCATTTTTACCCTTTTCTTTTGGTAAGACTTTGGACATGCCGAGGACTGAATCGTCCTCGGCTGTGTCCCAAGGCCATTTCGTACCTACACTACTGAGCCTGGGCTATAATCTTCCTCGGCTCGGGCCTTGGGCCCCGACGAATGGATGGGCCAGGACCACAACTTACTGGGCCCCACAAGCCCAATAGGTGAATATCACAATTTTTTATTTGATTAATATTTTGAAAATATCACAATTAAATTATATGTTATTTTCATTTTTAATATGCATATCAAATTTTATTTTAAGTTAATCGGGTATTCTTTATTATTAACTACAAACCCTAAAAAAATAAATAATAAATTTGAAATTTAAAAATTTAAAAATTTTGTAGATGAGGTAATTAGTAATCTTTGATCAATTTGATATTTTGTAAGTAAGGAGAATATAAGAATACAATATAATTTATATAATGATGGCTGATAGGTTTATTGAAAAATACATTTAGTATAAATTTATTATAAGGCAGTGTAACATGATTAAAATTTCTATCGATCTACCGTTTAAATTAATAAATTTCAAGTTTCTTGAATTTTATTCAGCAAAAAAAAAAAAAAAAAAAAAAGTTTTTAACTTTAAAAACCTACAAGGCTACAACAATGAAAACCATATATAGGAAAATAAATAAATATAAGTATAAGAGTTATTTTTTAACCTTATTTCATTGATGTTGGTGCCCCAATCGAAAATACTGTCATCACCTGCATTACTTTGAAAGTTTGACAAAAAGATATTTAAATTGCAGTTAATCACACGTCGCGTGTTCACAGGATTTTTTTACATAAAAAAATTTTGAAATCTTAAATAAAGCTCTAAACTTTTGATATAGAGATTAGAGAATGCTAAAAAAAAAATGGAAGAAAGCTAAGAGCGGGTTTCAATGTCCCAACCAAGTATAAGAGAATCCCATTTCGTTTTAATCTATAAGATATATAAAACCAGACAAGTTTGACTTTTAATTGCACTCAAACTTTTGAGAAAAAAAAAATTATTTTGATATATAATTTTAGAAAAGTGTTACATCCATAATATTTTTACAATATATACTTTCACAACAAATCATAGGTGATTAGTTGTTATTGGTTCTAATTTAAACCTATAACTGAAATGACTTTTTTACCTCACCAATAATAACCCGTAATAACTTACCACTTAAGATTTGTTGTAAAAGTGTTATGAAAATGTTGTGAATATAACATTTCTCATATTTTAAGGCTAAAATACAAATTGTACATTCTAAATTTGACTTAAAAATTCATTTCAGTCCTCACAATATAATATTGTACCACATAAACTTTTGAGACCTCACAATTCTTTTGTTTTTAATCATTTCATTACTTAATTGCATATTTAAACTCTTTATTAAAATCTTGAGTCATCATGTTTTCTTTAAATGGTGAACATATAGTTTCATATACAAACTCAATAATAATAATAAATACCTAATATTAAATACAATCATATGTTTCTAAGGGGGAAAAAAGCATATTAATGCCTACTAATAACTACCATAATATAATAATTATAATTAGATAAAAAATAAAAGATAAAAAAGTCATATTATGTTAAACTTTCCCATGCAGAGTTACTAAATAGTCGATTAATACTTCCTCCAAAAAAAAAAAAAAAGTCAATTAATAAAACTAGTATGTAACTCATGCTTATGCACGAGAATGATCAATTGTAGTAATGTTATCAATGTTAAGCCTAGATTATTTAACAATTTTCATGATATTGTTTTTGTCAAGTCTCATCATTATACATATTTCCTTACGTACAGAAATATTTAATAGTAGATTCTATATAAAAGTTATAATATATCTTCACATTATTGGCTAGGGAACCTCCATTATCTTTTTGGTTATGTGGTAAAGAAATTATGGAGAATATTGGAAATGTTCCTTAACGACGATTGGCACTTCACTGGACTTGGGAATGAGAATAGGGACGGAACCATGTACAAGAAGAGGGGGGCTGTGGCCCCTCCCAAATTTTTTTAAAATATTAAATAATAGGTATATATTTAAGATTTTAGAAAATAAGTAAATGAAAAATTATATTTGCCCCTCTCAAGAAAATTATATTTGCCCCCGACTTCAAATTCTAGTTCGGTTCCTAAGTGAGAATCACGAAGACAATTGAAGAGGATATTCTAGACCCACTTGTGCGCATGAGTGCAGGATTTCAAGTGCAAAGGGTGAAGAATCTCAGAACTAAGATTGCGACGAAATAGGCACCACGTGGGACCGTACGAGGTGGAGTTAATGTTGCTCGAGTTACTTGAGAACACTTTGTTGGTTAGAGGAGCCTGTGGCCAGTTGGCAAAGACGACACTGTTTGGACGAGGGCTTTATGAGCGATAGAGCGGTTGGTAATGAAGATAGTAGGGCGGAAAGCGACGTTGAGGGTGACTATGGGTCCATACTTGGCATGGAGTTTGTGGAGAATAGGTTTGAGGTCAGAGAAAGATTTGTGGATCCATAGGAAGCTACTTAGTATTGGGATTGTAAAGGGTCCTGGAGGAAGCTTACTGTTCTTCTCGTTGATGAAAAGGTTGAGAAGAGGCTTCAGGAGAGTTGAGATGCGTAGAGAGATAAGGAATGATCCAAGTTTTTTTTTTTTTTTTTTTTTTTTGGGAAGAAAAAAGTGTGACCAAGTAAAACCTATTACACACTATTCATCAAAAAAAGGAAATATCATTCAACTAGAAAAGAGAAATAGAAACATCAGAGTTAGGACAAAGCCTAACATGGTAAACACCATACAAATTAGAGAGATAACTATCTCGTAGATAGGGACGGGGGGTTGTAATACATAATATCATAATCAAGTTGTTGGTTTCCTAATTTGGCAAGCGCATCTGCACGGCAGTTGGTTTCTCGGTAGCAGTGCAACATTTGAGTGCTTTGATGTAGTGGGTGTTTTCGTGTGTTGGTTGTTCAATATAGCTTTTTAGCATTTTATCATTAAGAATGTGAATGCTCTCATAGTGAGTGTTTGGATCTGGATGAAATGCACGTTTTGCGTTTTGCGTTTTACCTTTTTTTTTTTTTTTTTTCCTGCACGTATTTCTGCTTTAGGAGACAAGAGCACTGTTCACGGGTTAAAAAATATTAAAAATGGGTCCCACAGTACTATTCACATATTTAAAAATTATTTTGCTATAGTATTTTCAGTTTTTAGTTTCAGCAAAAATAAGTTGTATCCAAACGGACCCTAGTCTCGAATACCTAACCATTCAAAGCCTTTCGAGATAAGTGCGCCTTGAGTGGATTCTTCATCACCACAAACTTTTGCTACTTTGACAAGTCAACCTCATCACCCTCCATAGATTTCCACTCAAAATTCCAAACCAAATTGGCTACAAAATACTCCAAATGCAGTATTGCCAAACCCAAAGCAGGACAAATCCTCCTCCCCGCACCAAATGGCATCATCTTAATCTCTCTGCTTCCTATTATATCAAATGCTTCTCCACCACCATTCAAGAATCTCTCGGGCTTAGACGCCATGGGATCCTCCCAAACCTTCGGTTCCCGCCCCATTTCTGACACATTGAAATGCAAAGTACCATTCTTTGGTACTAAGTAACTATCCAAAACCACATCCTCAGTCACTGCATGTGGTATCACAAAATGGGCAGGTGGGTGTTTCCTTAGAGCACTCACAGCAGTGGTGCTATATTGCTATATTTTAGCTCCTCAAACACCAAAAGCTTACTGCAGCAGTGGAGCTAAATCTAAAAATTTTAGCCCCATTGCTACAGTGCACATCTATAGATAGATGTGCATTGTTCATGAGAGCTAAAAAAAATATTAATTTTTTATTTTGCATTCACATTACCTTTTTATTTTTTTATTCTTTCTACATTTCATTCTCCGTGTCTCTCCTCACTACCTCTCCATCTCTTCTTTCTTCCTCCACAGACCTTTCTCTCCATCGCTGATCTCACAAGCCCAGCCGCCACAAATCCTTTTCTCCATCGCTGATCTCAATCGTCGATCTCACAAGCCCAGCCGCCATAGACCCTTCTCTCCATCGCCGATCTCACAAGCCCAGCGCCACAGACCCTCCTCTCCATCGCTGATCTCACAAGCCCAACCGCCACAGACCCTTCCGTTTCGCTTTGCACTCATTTCGTTTCGATCGAGAAGGACCAAGCCACGCCGTTGGTGGCGAAATCGGGCAGTCAGTATCAGTTAGGGCTCGATTCGTCGGTGTGAAACCGTGCCCCTTGGTGCAAGTCTCGTCGGCCGGTACCGAAACGGACAAGGTATCGGGCATGGGTTTCGGTTTGGCTGTGTCGATTTTTCTGGGTTTTTGTTTTGTTCTTCTTCACTAGTTTTGATGGGCACGGCGGGGTTGTGGTTGTGCAGTGATTTTTATGGGTTTGACGATGGTTGTGGCTGTGTGTTGGTGGTTGAATGAAATATTATTTTATTGTATTGTTTATATAAATAAATAAATATATATATATATATATATATTTATATATATATTTTTTTTTGTGTTAAAAGCTAAAATAGATCCACTGCTGTAGCATGTGTGTAGGTAAAATAGATAAAGTGACTTTTTGTGTAGCTAAGGCTGTGTTTGGTTCATGTAAAATATTTTACGGAAATGCTATTTTCAGGAAAGGAAAATATTTTCAATTGTTTGGTTGCATTCCAAAAAATGCTTTGAAAAATATTTTCTATTGTTTGGTTGTTTTGCTGAAAATGCTCTAGAAAACCCATTTTTATCATGTTTCTCACATTTTCTTAAGATCCAAAAAAATATTATTACATACAATCAAAATATATAAACAACACAAGAAACAAAAATCAAAACAAAAACATCATTTATTCACAAACTCAGTGAAAGGGGGAAGAAAGAGCGAGAGATTGAGGGAAATAGAGATCGGGAAAGAGAGAATCAGAGTGGATGGAGGCGGCGGCGGTCAGATCGGGTGGGTTTGGGGGTGGAGTAGAGTGGGCTGGTGGTCAGTGGCGGCCAGATCAACGATCGGTGGTGGCGGCCAGTGTGTTGGAGAGCCTGGTGGAACACGACCTGCGATTGGTTGTCAAGGTCAAAGCTCGTCGGTGCATGGCTAGCGATCGGAGAGGTGGATCGGTGATGAGGGAGGGGTGGGCTGAGATTTGGGTGGACTAGTGTTTGTGGGTCTTGGGTGTTTGGCCGGCGCGTGATCTGGGCAGTGGGCTGGCGTGATCGGAGCTTGGCTAGGCTGGCTGGAGCTTGGCTAAGGTGAGGCGTGATCTGGGTTTTGTGGGTGTGCTCGTGCTCGAGCTCGAGCTCTCTCTCTCTATGTTTACGCGTCTGTGCATCTGTGAGTCCCTTCTTTCTTTGCGCGTCTTCGGAAATGGTTTGAAGTGAAAATAACGACAGAAAATATTTTCCGCCCCATTGCTCTTGTTTTACGGTGAACACTGAAAACATTTTCAGTTTGACCTAATTTTTCGGACCAACCAAACAGCCTATTTTACGGAAAAGCATTTCTGAAATTAGTTTGAAGCCAAAACAAACACAGCCTAAATACCTAAAATTTTAGATCAAATGTTGTGGATGCTCTAAACAAACACAGCCTAAATACCTAAAATTTTAGATCAACTGTTGTGGATGCTCTAAAACTAACCACTGCTTTCAAATAAGGCATCTTTTTCAAATCTTCCTCCTTTCTGTCTTTCTCTCCATCACTAACAACCCCTTTGATCTCCACTAAAAGCCTATCTTGGATTTGTGGGTATTTTACCATATTCGCCATAATCCACTCTAACGCCGTTGACATAGAATCTGTACCCGTGATGAGAAATTCTGAACACAAACTAACCATTTCCTCCTCAAAAAGCTTCCTCTTCTCCTCTGGTAGCTCCAAATCCAACAATCTATCCACATACGACACAACAAACTCATCTTCATTTTCTTTGACTTCTTTCATTTTATTCTGTCTTTCTTGCTTCACTTTCCTCCTTGCTTTAATCAAAGGAATAAACACATCATCTTGGTTTCTCCGAAGTTGAAACAGCTCTTCCCAATGCTTACGAAATAAAATCCTTCCAATACAAGGGAAAGAATTGAGTATAGCAAACCGACCAGAGCTCAAAATCAAGTGACGGGCACCCTCTTCGATTTTCTTAATCTGGGTTTCACCGAGTTTGTCTCTGAAACACATAAAAAAAAACAAACAAAACATGGAGTATTGGAAATGGTCTTTAACAACAAATTTAGTGTTGGAACCAAGGCGATTGAGGAAAATATCCAAGACCCACTTGCGTGTGTGAGAGTAAGATTTCATGTGCGAAGGGTGGAGAATCTTTGAAGTGAGATTACGGCAAAAGAGTCGCCATGTGAAACCATAAGAGGAAGTGTTGATGCTGGGTTTATTACTAGATAAGATCAAGTCTGTAGGTGGAGTAGCTGGTCGGTCAATGAAAATGGCACTGTTTTGAATAAGATCTTTATGTGCAAGAGAATGGTTGGCAATGATGATATCTGGGACGAAGCCTATGTAAATGGTGATGATGGGTCCGTACTTGGCATGGAATTTGCGGAGGGTCAGGTGAGTTCCAATTCAAAGGGTTTGCGGCGCAATAGGAAGTAGCTGAGTATTTGGATGTGTGAGGGTCCTAGAGGTAGCTTATTTTGATTTTTAGAGACTTAGTTGAAAATGAGGGATTTGAGAAGTGCTGAGGTACAGAGAGCGATGACGATGATGAACCACACTTCCATGTTTGATTGAATAGGTGCTAAAAAAGGTCAACCTTAGTCCCATATATATAGGTTTTCAAAGACTTATTTATTGTAAATTTTTTAACCTGTGGTAAATAAGGTTATTTAAGTGTCTCTTGACCCTCAACATAAGAGAGAGCACTTGTTTTGAGAATCATGAAAGCCTTCAAAATTTCCTTTTTAATGGTATAAGTTTGGAAAGTTATCAAGGGTTGAATCGAGTAGACTCTTAAAATAATTTTTCTTAAGGTTTTTTAATACCTTTTTCAAGGATTTTGACCCTATAAAAAAGTCAGCTTTATTGTAGTGCTGTGACCGGTTGGCAAAGACGGCACCATTTTGGACGAGAACTTTGTGAGCGATAGAGTGGTTGGCAACAAAGATGGTAGGGCGAAAATCGATGTTGAGGGTGACTATGGGTTCGTACTTGGCATGGGGTTTGCGGAGAATGGGTTCGAGGTCGGAGAAAGATTTGTGGATCCATAGGAAGCTGCTTAGTATTGGGATTGTAAATGGTCCCGGAGGAAGCTTATTGTTCTTCTCGTTGATGAAAAGGTTGAGAAGAGGTTTTAGGAGAGCTAAGATGCATAGAGAGATAAGGATGATGAACCAACTTTTTTTTTTTTTTTTTTTTTGCTGAAGAAAAAAGTGTGACCAAGTAAAACCTATTGCACACTGATGATGCCGTAAATATCACCAGTGAGCCACACGATCTTCGCACGCTCGTAACGAAACCTGCACAGCAAAGAGAGAAGACCTAACAGAGAGCACCGGTGTGGTGCCGGCCGAATACCCTCCGAAGGTCAAGTTAGAACTATTCTCACAACTCTAGAGTGCTAGAGAAGGATAAATTATGCGTACCTTGATTTGTGAGGGTATTGGGGCTTTTATAGTAGTAGAAGGTTGACATCTCTTCCTTGGTGTAGAAGTCTTTTCCTTATAGGAATCCTCTTGAATAGTTCCAAACGTGATGGATAAGACATTTCCTTATAGAGAAGATATTCATTAATGCGTGTATCTTCCAGAATCCTTTTTGTGTTAGGGTTCCATTTACCTTGGGATCCTGTGGTGGTTAAGTATGTGTCGTAAGTATTTCCCATCTAGGGTTTCTGGTTGCCACGTGGGTTCTTGATCCATTCCTGTTGCATTTGTTTATGCAGGATCTGTCCATAACGGACCTTTACACCAATTAGGCTCGCCCTCTATTGGCCCTCAGACTTGGATCCGTCAGGCCCACTTCATGGAGATTCGTCAACCTAGATTTTTACCCTCTTCAGTTGCCCCCTTACCCCATGGGTTCGTTATCTTTGAGTGGAAGGACCCATGGGTTGACGGTTCAAGGTTCAGGGGATGATGGTTCAAAGGCCTGTGGGTCGACCGTTTCAATACGAATGCCATGAACTGTGCCCACCCTTAACAGGTTGTCAGGAAGCCATTTATGACGCATGACACGTGTCGCTCTTCCATTGGATTTTATCTCGGATCGAAGCATTGCTTCGTCTTTCGTGCACTTCCTCTATAAATATCACACTCCTCCTCTTATTTCTCTACTTTCCGCTGAAACGCATTGTCAGAGCACTTCCGTCATCCTTGTTAGAGACCACTCCGTTCAGTTTCGGTATCCATCATCAATGCCCTTCTTCTGTTCACTCACTAACTTGGTAATTACTCTCTTTTTCACAAGTCTCTCTTATCTTCGGACATACTCTTTTTATTTTCCTAGACTTTATACACCCGTCACCCCTTCTAGACCCGTCAGAGTCTTAGGTTTTGTTGTCACGTGTAGGCAATGTCTAGTGCATCAAGTAACCAGTCAGTTGTCCATGACGGGTGGATTACGAGGAAGTATACCCGTCAGGTCACAAAGACCAAGAGAGTCCAAGCGAAGAAAGGAGTCTGTCCGCCTCTTCCTTGTCCTCAACAAATGAGGATATGGAGATGGCTGACCCAGAGGAGGTTTTTGATGACATCGAGAAACCAATAAAATCCATCGTAGGTGCTGATGGACTTAAGGAGTTCATCATGCTACCGGAGTGGACGGTGAATAATTTTAAGTCCACCATCAAGGAGAAACACTTCAACACTCTTAGGGCCAATTTCCAAATTCCAGATAACATCCCCATCCATCTACCCTATAAGTCAGAGAAATGCTACTATGAAGGGGTAGAAGGTGTCGGGGTGTACAAATAGATGCTGAAGGCAGGACTTAGGTTTCCACTAAGCTCCCTTCACCATGAGCTTCTTAAATACCTGGGCCTGTCCATCAACCAAGTATCTCCAAACGCCTGGAGGGTCTTCATAGCAATGGAGGTCCTGTACGGTGCTATGTCAAATGGTGCTAGGAGGCTGACGGTGTGGGAATTCCTTCACTGCTACCGTCCAGATGAAATAGACAAATCAAAGGAGATGTATAGTTTTGTGCCTAGGAGTCTGTTGTTGAAGGTTATATTTGAAACCCAAGACTCCAATAGGGATTGGAAGAACTGTTATTTCTTCCTAGAAGGTGACGAGTGGATGTGTCGTCCAGGGGACACGGAATACATGCCCGTCGACACGACTTGGGGCATATTGCCTCTATCCAGTATGCACCCATCCTAGTGCGTGAACTCTTTACAATCGTTCAGTTTATTATAATTTTTTTAACACCTTTTTAACCGTCTTCTTCTTTGCAATTAGACGGCGTCCACAAGTTGAACTTGAGGAGTTCAGCTTTCTTGAGAGAATTTTTGCTAAGACCAAGCCAGAGGAAAGGACTTGGGCAAAATTAGTTACACTTGATACCATCCATTGGTATTGTGACGAACCTGAACCAACGGCAGCAGCCGTCAAATACGACGCCAAAATTTGCAGACGTAAGTCCGTCGTCCTCGTTCTATTTGAACAGTTTTCATTTTTATCTTTGTAATTAACTTCATTCGTCCACCTTTACAAAAATGGACGACGCTAAGAGGAGGGCAATGATTAAGGCACAGGCTGCCAAGAAAAAGGAGACCGGCGATGTGGCTCCCAAAGGGTCGGGCTCAAGCAACCCGTCCACAAAAAGGAAGTAGCTGTCCAAAGGGGACCATCCTCCCAAGAGACCCAAGGTCCCTTTGGAGCCCGTTGTAGGGCTAATGGCTGAAGGTGCAAAGACGGTCACCCCAGTGAAGCATGGGGCTGGCTAAGGCCCTATGAAGGCTCCGTCCACCAGTCAAGAGAAGCCGCTAGTCTTCCTTCGTGAAGACTCTAAATATGCCTCGGAGTAGCTTTCGTCCATCATAATGTCGAAGGATTATGAGGACTTAGGCAATCACTCCACGGAAGTAATGGGGGAGACGGGACTTTTTGCAATCGCTTAGGTAATCTCGCCCGTCGGCTTTCCGTCCGTCCATTCCACTTGGCTTTCCATCTACCCCCCCCCCCCCCTTTTTGTGTTTCTGGCTATGATTATGATGAAAGGGCTGATGGAATGGTGTCTTAACTGTGACATAGCCTTGGATCGTGTGCGAGCAAAGGCAGAGCTGACGGAGGATGAACTAAGCCAGCTTAAAAACTGGAAGTCCACAATGGAGAAGAAGTTTGATCTCTCAGAGAAGGTGAGGAAGGAGCTTGAGCAGAGCATGGAGGAGGCGAAGAAGGCCCTTGAGGACAAGGATAAAGTGGTCCAGGACTTGAAGGATAAGCTCCGTTAGACTAAGGAGGTGGCGATATGTGAGTACCGTGACTCCGACGCCTTGCTGTCCAAGTTGGGAGACTCTTATCTGGAGGGTTTTGATGATGCTCTCCATCAGATTAAGAAGGCCTACCCTGACCTGGATGTGTCCAACATTAAAGTTGAAGACCAAGCTTAAACATCCGTCATGCCCGTCGCCTCGGAGGATATTAAGGATCTCTTTGCTGAAGATGTAAACCAAGGCGATGGGGGGTCAGCCCAGGCGCAAAATGCCCAAGGTCCAGCCCAACCCATTGGTAATAATGCCCGTTAGCTTGAGCAGGAGAAGGTTGCCGACTTTCAAGAGTAGTAGTTTTTTTATTTATTTATAAGTTGGGAGAACAATCCGTCATTATATTTGTATGTTGAACAATTGCCCTTCAAGGGTTTTATGATTTTTTTTTATCTTTCAATGGTATTTATTTTGCCAAATGGCTTATTCCGTAGTTTTTATGCAACACGCCCATCTTATTTGGTCTTTTTGTGTGACCGGTTGTGACCTTTGTAGTCTGAATATGATTTAGTGAAATTCCCATCCTCCTTGGGTGGTCGTCTATTTTATGGACTTCATAAAGTTTCCGTCTTTCTCAGATGATTCGTCCACCTTATGGACTAAGATTTTCATCCGTCTTGGACGATATGTCCATTTTATAAACTAAAATGGTTGTACCGTCTACTTTATGGATTTAGTAAAGCTTCCATCAAACTTGGATGGAACGTCCATTTTATGGTCTTATGATCTGTCCGTTTTGTGCACCTCTTTTCTCATCCATTCGGACGAACTGTCTGTTATACGAACCGTCCACTTTATGGACTTTGTTACTCATCATGTTTGGATGATCCGTCCACTTTATGGACGTTGTTTCTCATCCTCCTTGGATGATCCGTCCACTTTATGGACTTAATAAGAATTGTCATCCTTTTTGGATGATCCGTCCACTTTTGTGGACTTTAGTTTATACCTGTCCACTTTTGTAGACTTAGAATTTTCATCCTCCTGGGATGATCTATCCAGTTTGTGGACTTTAGTTTCTACCCTCCACTTTTTGGACTAGAATTTTCATCCTCCTGGGATGATCCGTCCAGTTTGTGGACTTTAGTTTATACCCGTCCACTTTTTGGACTTTGAAATTTCATCTTCCTGGGATGATCCATCTGGACTTTAGTTTATACCCATCCACTTTTTGGACTTTGAATTTTCATCCTCCTAGGATGATCCGTCCAGTTTGTGGACTTTAGTTTATACCCGTCCACTTTTTAGACTTGAATTTTCATCCTCCTGGGATGATCCGTTCAGTTTGTGGACTTTAGTTTATACCCATCCACTTTTTGGACTTAGAATTTTCATCCTCTTGGGATGATCCGTCTAGTTTGTGGACTTTAGTTTATACCCGTCTACTTTTTGGACTTTGAAATTTCATCATCTTGGGATGATCCGTCCTGTTTGAGGACTTTGTAAGAATTTAGGTAGAAAAAACATAGATGTGTCTAAATATTCTTCTTAAAAAAAAAAAACATGCGTTTATAGAAAAGTACCTGCCCCCTTGGGCTTAAAAAGATACATAAAGTATTGTAGCAAAAAATTGTCTAAGTAAAACTAGTAACTGTAATAAAACTAAATAAACTGGGAAATTGGGAAGCGTCGTTGCTCTTCATATTATCTCTACTAGTAGTATTTCTGTAGGTGCTCCGTGTTCCATGGGTGCTGAAGCTTTCGCCCGTCCAGCGTCTTAAGGTGGTAGTTGCTATTCATCCGCCATGATGCGATCCTGTAGGGTCCTTCCTAGTTGGGGCCAAGCTTTCCTTTTGAAGGATCTCTAGTAGTGCCCATTACCTTCCGTAGTACAAGATCTCCAACCTGAAAGTCTCTATGCCTGACATTGGAATTGTAGTGTTTCGCCATGAGGTTCTGATACCGCGCCAACCTTTGCTCTGCTGTCGTCGGACTTCGTCCACTAGGTCGAGCTGAAGGCGCATGGCCTCTTCGTTCTTATCCTCATCGTAGTTCTCCACCCGATAGCTTGTGAGCCCTACTTCTGCTGGGATGACAGCATCACTTCTGTATGCTAGTCGGAACGGCATTTCTCCAATGGGTGTTTTTGCTGTAGTTCAGTACGCCCACAGAACACTTGGTAGCTCATCCGGCCAGATACCCTTTGCCCCCTCAAGCCAAGTCTTGATGATCTTGAGCAAGAATCGGTTCGTGACTTCAACTTGGCCATTGGCCTGTGGGTGTCTGGGTGACGAGTAGTGATTCTTGATATGTAGCTTCGAACAGAAGTCCTTGAATGCGCTGTTGTCGAACAGCTTTCCGTTGTCGGAGACAAGCACTCTGGGTATCCCGTACCTGCAGATGATATTCCTCTAAACAAAATTTTGAATGTTCTTCTCCGTGATAGTGGCTAGGGCTTTTGCTTCCACCCACTTAGAGAAGTAGTCGATACCAACTACCAGAAAATTTAGTTGCCTAGCTGCTGTCGGGAAGGGGCCCATGATATCTAGTCCTTATTAAGCGAATGGCCAAGGGGCCGTCATGGGGTCAGCTCTTCGGACAGTTGCTTGATGAAATTACTGAACCTTTGACACTTGTCGCAGGCCTTGACATAAGCTTGTGCGTTCTTCAACATTGTAGGACAATAGTATCCTGCTCGGATCAACTTGTGCACTAATGACCGTGCCCCCGAGTGGTTTCCGCAGATACCCTTGTGGACTTCTCTCATTACGTAATCTGCTTCCTTGTGGCTTAAACACCTCAGGTACAGTCGAGAAAATCCTCTTTTGTATAAGACATCTTTTATCATCACAAATCGTGATACTTGGACCTTCAGCTTCCTAGCGGCATCTTTCCCGTCTGGTAACAAGCCAGTTCTCAGGTAGGATATCAATGGCGTAGTCCAATTGCTTTCAGAATCTACTTCCTGCACATTCATTCCGTCATCAATGAGGGAGGAGACTTGAACAAATGATAATACCTATTCGGGGACAAGCATAAATTCTGCCGAGGTAGCTTTTGCTAGACGGTCGGCACATTCGTTTTCCCCCCTTGGGATTTGAACGAATTTGACTTCGAGGCTGCCAATTTGATTCTTCACCTCTTTTAGATACCTCTTCATCCTTTCATTCTTGCACTCGTAGCCGCCATTAATCTGACTTGTTACTACCTGAGAGTCGCAATGTACGACCATGTTTTCAGCACCTGCGGCCTTTTCGAGGTCTAGCCTTGCCACCAAGGCTTCATATTCGGCCTCATTGTTGGTCGTGGGGAAGTCCAGTCAGATCATGCACTCGATCTTATCTCCCTCCGGGGTTTGGATAACCACACCGGGCCCTCCAGCTCGTCTATTGGAAGATCTGTCCATTTAAATATTCCACTGTCAGGTCTCCTCTGCCCCTTGGCCGTCCCCCAGGATGAATTCGACGATGAAGTCAGCCACTACTTGCCCTTTTGTAGCTGTTCACGGACGGTACTGTATATCAAACTCACTAAGCTCCACTGCCCATAAAGCCATTCGTCCTATAGCCTAGGGGCTACTCATGGCTCTTCTTAGAGGCTTGTCCGTCAAGACAATGATGGTATGTACTTGGAAGTACAGCTTGAGTTTTTGCGTTGCGGTTATCAACGCGAAGGCCAACTTCTCCATCTGAGGGTACCTTTCTTCTGCTCCTCGGAGCGCACGGCTTGTAAAGTAGACTGGTCTCTGAGATCCGTCTTCCTCTCTTACCAAAGCTGCGTTAACAGCGGCTTGTGAAATAGCTAAGTACAGGTAGAGTTCTTCTCCTGGCTTGGATGGACTGAGCAAAGGGAGAGATGAAAGGTACACCCTTAAGTTTTCAAATGCCATCTAGCATTCGTCTGTCCACTCAAATGATTTTCTCAGAGTGTGGAAGAAAGGTAGATATTTGTCCGTCACTTTCAAGACGAACCTGTTCAAGGCTGCGATTTTGCCATTCAAGCTTTGCACCTCCTTGACCGTCCTCGGTGGTTCTAACTACATTATGGACCACATCTTCTCCGGGTTAACCTCTATACCTCTTTGGGATACCATGAAGCCCAAGAATTTCCCCGCCGTCACTCCAAACACGCACTTGTTTGGATTCAGCTTCATGTTATATGACTGGAGGGTGTCAAAGGTCTCCCGGAGGTTGTTTAGGTGATCATCTTCGTGCAGGCTCTTCACTAGCATGTCATCAACATAAACTTGTATGTTCCTCCTAATCTGGTGCGCGAACATCTTGTTCATTAATCTCTGGTATGTCACCCCAGCATTTTTGAGTCCGAATGGCATCACCTTGTAGCAGAACAGTCCCTGGCTGGTAACAAAAGAGGTCTTCTCTTGATTGGCTTCTTCCATTTTGATCTGGTTATAGCTCGAGAAAGCGTCCATGAAGCTCAAAAACTGGTGTCTTGTAGTTGAGTTTACCAAAGTGTCTATCCGTGGGAGTGGATAGTTGTCCTTAGGGCAGGCCTTATTTAGGTACGTGAAATCTACGCATATCCTCCATTTTCCATTGGCTTTTTTAACCATGACCACGTTTGCCAACCAATCGGGGTAGTACACTTCTCAGATGAAATCTGCCTTAAGCAACTTTCAAACTTCATCGGCTATGGCTTTGTCCTGCTCCTGAGCGAATACTCGTTTCTTTTGCCGGATTGGGGAAAATGAGGGCGATACATTCAACCTGTGAACTATGATTGAGGGGTCGATTCCTGGCATGTCCTCATGACTCCAGGCGAACATGTCTTGATTGTTTTTTAGGAACGCCGTGAGCACTTGGCGTACCGGCCAACTTGCCAATGTACCCACTCTAGTCATCCGTTCTGGCTTTAAGTCATCAAGGATCACTTCTTCTAATTCTTCAACTGGCTCCGCTACTGCCCGTTGTTCTCCTATACGCATTGTTTGCTGATGATCGTCCATCTCTAACATAGTAATATAGCATTCTCGCGCTGCCACCTGATTTCCGCGCAGTTCCCTTACTCCATAATATATAGGGAATTTGATCATTAAATAGTAGGTTGAAGTTATAGCCTTCCATGAGTTGAGGGTGGGTCGTCCGAGAATGGCATTGTAAGTGGAGGAGCAGTCGACCACTAAAAATGCTACGTCCTTAGTGATTTGCTGGGGGAAATCACCTACCGTTACTAACAACGTGACAACACCAATGGGGAACACTCTTATTCCTCCGAAACGAACGAGAGGGGCATTTACCAGGACCAACTGTTCTTTATCAATCCTCATTTGCTGTAAAGCCGGGTAATACAGGATGTCGACTAAACTACCATTGTCGATCAGAACCTGGTGCATGTTGTAGTCTCTTACCCGCAGGCTGACAACATGCGCGTGCTCATGCGTGGTGCAACCTTCGAGCATCTTTTTCTAAGAATCCGATGACGCGATTGTTGATCCGTGCCATCTTGGGTACGGCACTCGTAAGTTGGACATTCTGGACCGTTCTTAGGTAGGTCTTTCGAGCTTTTTTGGACGACCCAGAAGTTGCCGTGCCCCCTACGATCATCCTTATGTCTCCAATGGGCGGCCTTGTGCGCTTATTCTCCCGTCGTAGGGCCTGCTCTTGGGGTGGATCCGTTCTTTCCTTGCTAACAAATCTTTGTAGCTTCCCCTGTCTTATAAGAGCCTCTATCTACTGTTTCAGATCGTAGTAGTTAGCTGTGTCATGCCCGTGGTTTCGATGGAAGCGGCAGTACTTGTCCCTTGGCCTCTTACTGGGATCTCCCTTCAGCTTGCTGGGGAATGTCAGGGCTCCTTCGTCTTTGATCTGCATTAAAACCAGATTTATTAGGGCAGTTAATGGGGTGAAGCTGGTGAACCTCCTAGTGGGGGGTTTGGAGCGTCTATCATCTTGTCGTTCTCCGGTTCTAGCCATCTTTTGCCCCCTGTCCTACTGTGTGTCCTCCTGTCTTTCCTTCTTTCTGGGCTTCTCCTCGTGGGCCAGCAGTACATCTTCTGCGTTCATATATTTGGTTGCCCTGTAAAGCACATTCGACATGGTCTTTGGATCGTTCTTGTATAGAGAAAATAGGAACTTACCCTTCTGTAACCCATTAGTAAATGCTACTACGAGTATTCTGTCGTCCGCTTCATCGATTGAGAGGGCCTCCTTGTTGAAACGAGTTACGTAGAACCTCAGCGTCTCGTCCTCTCGCTGCTTTATGTTCATCAAACATGCTGTAGACTTTTTATACCTGTGTCCCCTGATGAAGTGCGATGTGAATTGGGTGCTTAGCTCCTTGAAGGAACTGATAGAGTTGGGTGTCAGCCTGCTAAACCATATCCTTGCGAGGCCCTTCAGTGTGGTGGGGAAGGCCCTACACAAGATCTCGTTTGGTATCCCCTGGAGGTGCATTTGGGTCTTGAAAGACTCCAAGTGATCCAAAGGGTCCTTGTTTCCGTCATAGTTCTCCACCTGCGGCATTCGAAACTTCAGCGGTAGGGGAAAGGAATTGACGGATGTGGTGAAGGGTGAATCGATTCGATGGACCAAGTCGTCGAGATCACTGGAGACTCTTCCCTTGAGCGTGCTCATCATGCACTCCATCCGTTCTTTCATCATCTGCATCTTCTCAACGATGTGGGGTGGAGCCGTATCGGCGACGAATGGGCGACTCACATCTGATCTATTCGGGGCGTTGCTTCCCTCTGGTCCCTCTTGGTTCCTGTGATCAACACTGGCACCTTCTTGATCTTCCTTTAGGTTTCCCATCGCTGCGTTCTTCCTTCGCAGTTGTTCTTCTAGGGTTTGGTTTTGTCTAGTGAGGCACTCCACGGCCACGGTTAGGGTCTGTACTTGTCTCTCGAGAGCGGTTGGGCGTGGCTCGTCTCCCTGAATGTTATTGGTGGTGGTCGCCATCGAGCGAGTAAGAACCATGCAAATCTTAGTCTGGGAAGCGTTTGTTATGGCTTATAAGTCTCACGATGTTCCCACAGATGGCGCTAACTGATGATGTCATAAATATCACCAGTGAGCCACACGATCTTCACACGCTCATAACAATACCTGCATAGCAAAGAGAGAAGACCTAACAGAGAGCACCAGTGTGGTACCGGCCGAATACCCTCTGAAGGTCAAGTTAGAACTATTCTCACAACTCTAGAGTGCTAGAGAAGGGTAAATTATGCGTACCTTGATTTGTGAGGGTATTGGGGCTTTTATAGTAGTAGAAGGTTGACATCTCTTCCTTGGTGTAGAAGTTTTTTCCTTATAGGAATCCTCTTGAACAGTCTCAAACGTGATGGACAAGACATTTCCTTATAGAGAAAATATTCATTAATGCGCATATATTCCAGAATCCTCTTTGTGCTAGGGTTCCATTTACCTTGGGATCCTGTGGTGGTTAAGTATGTGTCGCAAGTATTTCCCATCTAGGGTTTCTGGCTGCCACGTGGGTGCTTGATCCACTCCTGTTGCATCTGTTTATGCAGGATCTGTCCATAACGGACCTTTGCACCAATTAGGCTCGCCCTCTATCGGCCCTCGAACGTGGATCTATCAGGCCCACTTCATGGAGATCCGTCAACCTAGATTTTTACCCTCTTCACACACTATTCATTAAAAAAAGGAAATATCCAAGACCCACTTACATGTGTGAAAGTAAGATTTCATGTGCGAAGGGTGGAGAATCTCTGAAGTGAGATTGCGACGAAAGAGTCGCCATGTGGGACCATATGAGGAAGTGTTGATGCTATGTTTACTACTATATAAGATCAAGTCTATAGGTAGAGTTGCTAATCGGTCAGCGAAAACAACATTGTTTTGAATAAGAGCTTTGTGTACGAGAGAATGGTTGGCAACAATGATATCTGGGACGAAGCCTATGTAAATGGTGATGATAGGTCCGTACTTGGCATGGAGTTTGCGGAGGGTCAAGGTGAGTTTCGATTCAAAGGGTTTGTGGAGCAATAGGAAGTAGCCGAGTATTTGGATGTTTGAGGGTCCTAGAGGTAGCTTATTGTGATTTTTAGAGATTTTGTTGAAAAGGAGGTATTTGAGGAGTGCTGCGATGCAGAGAGAGATGACGATGATGAACCAAACTTCCATGTTTGACTGAATAGGGATTAAAAAGGGCCGACCTTAGTCCTATACATATAGGTGGAAGAGGACATAAAATGAGCAAGAAAACGGGGAAATTCTTACTTGCTTTGAGAGCAATGCGCCATTTTCTCACATGAGTGGTAGACACTAGATATTAAAAACTAGACAATAACTTGAAAAAAAAAAAAAAAATTAGAGGTTTAATATTTTAAGTTCAGTAATGGTTTGACTGCATATCAAACTGTAAGAAGTAATAATTATTTTAACAATTAATTAATATAAAAATAAATGTATGAATCTAGCAGTGTTGACTAAAACATTATTCAAAGAGGTTGAAATACATCTTAATTAAAAATAATATGATATTATTAAATAAGTATTCTCTTATTATTAAAATATTTTAACAAGTTTGTACAAGATATTGATTTATTTTATTTTATTTGAAAATCTTGTACAAGACATTGATAATATTGAGGTAAAAAATTTAGGAAAAAAAAAAAAGAGAAAAAAACAAGAAGACAAATCATTAGTCATGCCCCCATTCCAAATCTGCTTCTTCCCTAGTCTCTTGTCCAAACACACAAGATGAGTAACCAACAAAATATGGCGACATAGGTTCTTCCTAATCTCTATTTCACTCACTCTATACTCTATTTCTCTCCCCCTCCCTCTTAGTCTCTCTTCCCCAAACCTGTAGATCTGGCAAATGAGATGGCTTGGACTGTGATAACAAATGAGAACAATAGATTTTGGCTTTTGTCGTACGAAATTTTTCTGGTAATAAGAAAAACACATATTCAATCAAAAAAATCGTCTTCAGTTCAACAAACAAGGTAGTTTAACTGTGGTTCGAGCAGCTCACTACAAAATAAAATTTTTAGTTTTGTGGGCTTTAAAAATTGAACTAGTGGCCAGTTCCTAGTTCCACCAGCTGATCTGGCTCTCAATTCAATGAGCCGGCCTATATTTTAAAAAACCATGGCAGACACAACAAACAATAATGAATCTATCACTTTTTTTCCCATTTCTCAAAGTTGACAAACTTAGGAATTGTGAAATTTATTGTGAAAAAATTTGTGACAATAGCATTATTGTTCTTTTCGGGAAGGAGCTTCACACATATATACATTTAGATTATGTTAGAGTATAATTCAATCTCAAAACAAATACAAATCATCCCAAAAAATTTAACAAATTATAAGTGCTTTTATTTAGCCCAATGCATAAAAAAACCTAAAATCCCAAATTATAACATAAAAAATCAAAATCCCTAACAAAATTTATCTGCATATTTTTTTTAATGTATCATTTGCACAATCCTGTGAGAGAGAAAGAGAGAACTAGACCTACGAGAGAGGGAGTCGTCGTCATGCACACTGTTGTGACGAGAGAGAGAGAGAGAGAGAGAGAGAGAGAGAGAGAGAGAGAGAGAGAGAGAGAGAGAGAGAGAGAGAGAGAAGGCTCTCATGGCTTTGGTCTCCGTTGCTACTTCACATGCACACATACACTTTGTGACAAAGAAGAGAGAGAGGCAAGAGATGCGTACAAATCTAGAAAATGTTGACAATACGTTCAAATTTTGTAGAGATGGCTGGCAAACCTATTTCCTTTCTTTTGATTTGACTTGATTTGATGTTATTAATGAGTAGAATATTGGTACATTTCCTGCTCTAAGTGTCCATTTGGTTGAATGAATGGAAAAGTGGGGAGAGGGGAATAGAAAATAGAGAAAGGATGGAAAAGTGAAAGGAAAGAAGAGAGTTTATTTTTCCTTTGTTATGTTTGGATGGGGGTAAAATTGTGGAGTTATGAAAACTCTTTTATTTGGTTGAGGATAAAATTGAGAGGATGGAAGAAGTAATTTATGAAAATTTACTCTTATTGTGAGAGATCAGAACTTTTTGGGGTGCTCTCAATCAAAAGAGAAATGCATCAACATCTCTCTTTTAGGGTTATTTGGAGTCATCACTAATTTTTTTTTCACCAAAAAAAAAAAAAACTACAATACAATTTACATATCCGAAATACCTCAAGTTTCATTAATTAAATGTACAAATTTAATTTGGTAGAATATCTGTTAAGGACATATTTTGTGTAATTGGCTTATCCTTTGACAAAATGCACTTTACTTGTATTTAGGTAGATCTAGGATGTGTTTAATACTTTAAGAAACCTTGTTTCAAGTTCAAGTGTTAAAGTCATGCAAGTCTGTCCAAGAATCAAGTGCTGATTTTTAAAGCTCGATAGCTTCTCGACACCTGGCTATCTGTCGAGCTCTTCAACTGATTCTTATCGCAATCTCGATAGCTTCTCGACAGCTGGTCGATCGATCGAGAAAGCTTCTGTCCCCTCGATATCTTCTTGACACCTGCTCGATAGCTGTATCTGTTGAAGTTTAAACCTCGACACCTGCTTGATAGCTACTATCTGTCGAGGTTACGGGAATTCAGATTTTTGATTTTCGATTTTCAGCCTATGCTTATGTATTTGTTTAGGGTTTCTTTTCTCATAACCCTAGACCTATATAAAGCTTATTTTAGAGGCCGTCACATAAGAGAATACAAGGAGAACATATGCAAAAGGTGACTGATGCCTTATTCTCTCCAAAAGAAGCTACTGTGTCTTTGCGCCTTAGGGTTTTGTAACCAAGTGCTTCTTGATCTTCATTGTTGATGAAGTGAAGAACTTTGCAGTCAACAATCTTCTTCTAGTTGGTGATTAAGTCGCGTACTAGGATCCGCGCAATTGGTTAGTCACGTACTGGGATTCGTGCATCAAAGGGTGGCGTTCATATATTGAAGAGTTCAGAGGTTCTGAAGCGGTAGAAGGTTTCTGCTGTGAGTTCATCTACGGGGATTGTAGAGTCTAGGGACAAAGGTTTTGTACTAGATCTGAAACTTCTCTTTACTATAGTGAATTGCTTTTCGGGAAGGTTTCCCCCTAGGTTTTTTACTGTGAAACTAGTTGGTTTCATTGGTTTTCCTGGGTTATCATATCTTGTCTTATTTATTTTTTCGCTGCATGATTTTGACATGATATTGATTTCTGTTTATTTTAACAAGTTTTGTTCATAATAAATCTAATTAACAACTTGGGTTTAAAACTTGTTAATTCTATCAACCAGGGTCTAAATTTCCCAACAAGTGGAAGTGGGTTCACTCTGATTGGATTAATTTCCTGAGTGTGATCCTTAACCCCTTTGCCATGGATCGTGGACAATCTCTTTTGATTCCTCCTTTATTTGATGGCACTAATTATAAGTACTAGAAAGTTCGTATGAAAGTTTTTTTGCAGGCTCTAGGTGAACAGGTATGGCAAGCTGTTGAAGTTGGCTGGATTAAACCAAAGGAAGCGCCGGTGGATTGGGATGATGCAACAATCATAGCGGCAAATTTCAACAGTAGGGTCTTGAATGCTTTGTTTTGTGGTGTGACCAATGAAGAATTTAAGAAAATATCATCCACAGAAGTTGCCAAGGAAGCATGGACCATTCTTGAGACCACCTATGAAGGTATCAAGGCAGTCAAGACTGTGAAGCTTCAAAGGCTCACTAGTAGTTTTGAAGAAATAAGGATGGAGGAGGATGAGACCTTTGATGAGTTCTATGCTAAACTCAAGGATATTGTGAATTCTGCTTTCAACCTTGGAGAATGTATTGCAGAATCCAAAATTGTTAAGAAAATCCTTAGGTCCTTACCTGAAAGATTCCATGCCAAGATCACTGCCATTGAAGAAGCAAAGGACATTGATCAAATTCCTTTGACTGAGCTTGTAGGGAACCTTCAAACCTATGAGATGGGATTAGGCTTAATGGGAAAGGTGGAAAGAGTAAAAACTTGGCCCTTAAAGGTATAGAGGAAGAGATTGAGGACTTTGAAGATGAAGATGAAAGTGAAGATGAAGATGAGGATGAGGATGAGGATCTAACCTTCACAACTGATGAGATTATCAAGCTTCTTCAGTTTAGGAAAAAGGATAAAGGAAAACCTTCTAGGAAACCTAAATCCTCAAGGAAGGGAAAGAATAAGAAACCCCCCATCCAATGCCATGAGTGCAAAGGTTTTGGTCATATGAGGATAGAGTGCCCAAACTACCTTATGAAGGAAAAGACCAAAAAGTCAGAAGATAAAGGGTTGGTTGCTACTTGGAGTGACACTGAGAATGACTCTTCTGATGAGTCTGTGGATGAATGTCGTCATGTTATGGCCTTTGCTGCCTCAACCGATAAGGTGATTGTGGAGAGTGCTAGTGATAGTGAGGATTCTTCTTTTGATGAAGTACCCAAGAAGTTGACCCTTCAGGAAGCCTATGATAAGCTATGCACTGAATTTATAAAATCTGAGAAGACTTATCATCTTTGTAGAAAAGAGCTTAATGAGGTAAAAACTAAAAAAGCTGATCTGTTAGTCAAACTAGATGAGACTACAAAGTTAGTTGAGACTTTTGTTGTGAAGAACACCTCATTAGAAGAGAAGGTCAAGAATCTTAAGGTTGAGTTTAGTCAAGCTAGAACTCAAATAGAGAGGATGTCTAGTGCAAAGCTTGATGAGGTCTTGAGTGCTCAAAAGCCTAGTTCTGATAAGACTGGCTTAGGATATGCTGTTTCCTCCGGCCCCTCCTCTTCCACGGCTTCTGGATCAAGGACTGTCTTTGTGCTTCAATCTGAGAAAGGTAATAAAGGTATGAAATCTAAAATTGTTTTGACTAATTCTAAATCCTTTGTTAGACCTTATATTTGTCACCATTGTGGTGTTTCTGGACATATTCGTCCTAATTGCTTTAAGTTGTATCCTCATAAGCAATTGTCCAAACGGTTACAGGTTTCCTCTCAAGGACCTACACCTTTGTTTGGAGAGTTATTAAAAGCTTTGAGCTTTTTAACTCAATTTCAGGAGAATTTTAATTCTTCTATGTCCTTTAGTAGATATACTAGGACACATGCCTTTTCATCTTCACGGCCAAAGATTTGTGCTGTGTGGGTGAGAAAGGAGCCTATGACTTAATTGTCTTTTTCTGTTTGTCCTCTGCTTTAATTCTTTCTATCTAAAGTAGGACTCTCTTTGCTTGATTTCTTATCTGCTTTGGAATCATGCTTTCATGCATCTGCATCTTTTTATCATGCCTTCATGCATATGCATATTTCTTTCATGTTTTCATGTTGTTTATCTGTTTTTGTTTGGTTGTTTAGTTTTTATTTTGTTTTGTTTTCAAAATAAAAATAAAAAGAGAAAAATCAGAAAAATACAAAAACGGTGTATGTTTTGTGTACATTGGTACTTGTGTACCTTGGATGGCCATTGAAACAAAGTTTTCTAAACTTTGTATCTTTTGTAGCTTAGATGAGCATCTCTATGCACAACTAAGCAAGTGAGCTTTGTGGCTCTTGTTAGTGATGAGTAAGATTAAGTTATCTCTTGTACTTAACACTCGTATCACTCTTTTTGACGGAAAGGACTAGAAAATCCTAAGAGAAAGGCATAAATAACCATCTCACCACTGTTGCCCGCAAATCATAATATGACACCTGTATGCTTCGGCATAGCAAAAATGCAGTGTCAATGACATTTGTGTGCTTAGGCATAGCAAAATTGGAATGTCAAATATCATTGGGTATTTCTTTTCTCTCTCTTATATGCCCATGCATGATATGCTTAAAAGAAAAAAAAAATATGCAAAGAAAAATCAAAAGCAAAAAGATCAAAAATGCTTTAAAAATGATTGCAAGCGTGTATTCTAAGAGATGTGGGAGTTATAGGATATACCTCAAAGGTGATAGTCTCCATCAAGCAATTATGATTGTGTGTGAGTTAAAGTGATTTTCTCATATCTCAAATCGTCATAACATGTATACACTTATGTAATCTTGCGATGTTTTTCACACACAACACGCAATATTCTTTGCTACTTTTGATACATGTGCTGGTACAATGTGATTTGACCATCATAAGGTTTTACATGTGTTAATGTATGTTCACTAAACTGTCTTGACTTGTTTTTGAAATATAAAATTGGTTAGACTTTTTTATAGTGTGTGTGTGTTTTTGAATCTATGAGCATAACATTTTTCTTGTTGAAAGATTTGTCTTTCACATGTTTTGCATCTTTATATTATCTTGTCATCCATAGCATCTTGTTTCATTACATTCATGCATTTATATGGATTTCTTGTACCCCCTTGATCATCTTTGATCATCTTTATGTTTCTCGGGTGAAGCTTTCTAGCTTCTTGTACCCTTTGTCAATCATGACAAAAAGGGGGAGAAATTGTGAAGAATATGTGGTTTCTTTGGTAAGATTCTACATGTTATAGGGAGAAATACATTCCTTTGTAATGGGGAGTGCTTACCTCCTTCTTCTTGTACCTTGGGTCTTGTGACCATGTTTACATACATTGTGCATATCTTTGATATATATATGATGATGTATGTTTCTTTCACCTACCCTTACATGTGTTGTTTCTTTTCTCTCTTTATACACATGTTTCTTATACTTGTATGCAATCTATTATTTCTGTTTTACACAAAGATGCCTTGATGAGTTTTGTTTCAAGTGTTTCAGAAATACAGGTTGTCAAAGTCTACTTGGTATAAACTCTTTTCTTGCAAAGTTTTTCAAGAGTTTGTATTAGGATAGACTTTATTGTATTCAACAAGTAAATATGAGTTGAGTGATTTATGACTTCTCTCATATGTTCATTTGTTTGTTGTGGTTTTGTCACGGATTGCCAAAGGGGGAGATTGTTAAGAACATATTTTGTGTAATTAGCTTATCCTTTGACAAAACGCACTTTACTTGTATTTAGGTAGATCTAGGATGTGTTTAATACTTTAAGAAACCTTGTTTCAAGTTCAAGTGTTAAAGTCATGCAAGTCTATCCAAGAATCAAGTGAGAAAGTGCTGATTTTTAAAGCTCGATAGCTTCTCGACACCTCCTCGACACCTGGCTATCTGTCGAGCTCTTCAGCTGATTCTTATCGCAATCTCGATAGCTTCTCGACAACTGGTCGATCGATCGAGAAAGCTTCTGTCCCCTCGACACCTTCTCGACACCTTCTTGATAGCTGTATCTGTCGAAGTTTAAACCTCAACACCTTCTCAACACCTACTCGATAGCTGCTATCTGTCGAGGTTACGGGAATTCAGATTTTTGATTTTTAGCCCATGCTTATGTATTTGTTTAGGGTTTCTTTTCTCACAACCCTAGACCTATATAAGGCTTATTTTAGAGGCCGTCACATAAGAGAATACAAGGAGAACATATGCAAAAGGTGACCGATGCCTTATTCTCTCAAAAAGAAGCTACTGCGTCTTTGCACCTTAGGGTTTTGTAACCAAGTGCTTCTTGATCTTCATTGTTGATGAAGTGAAGAACTTTGCAGCCAACAATCTTTTTCTAGTTGGTGATTAAGTCGCGTACTGGGATCCGCGCAATTGGTTAGTCACGTACTGGGATTCGTGCATCAAAGGGTGGCGTTCATATATTGAAGAGTTCAGAGGTTCTGAAGCGGTAGAAGGTTTCTGCTGTGAGTTCATCTACGGGGATTGTAGAGTCTAGGGACAAAGGTTTTGTACTAGATCTGAAATTTCTCTTTACTATAGTGAATTACTTTTCGAGAAGGTTTCCCCCCAGGTTTTTTACTGTAAAACTGGTTGGTTTCATTGGTTTTCCTGGGTTATCATATCTTGTCTTATTTATTTTTCCGCTGCATGATTTTGACACGATATTGATTTTTGTTTATTTTAACAAGTTTTGTTCATAATAAATCTAATTAACAACTTGGGTTTAAAACTTGTTAATTCTATTAATCAGGGTCTAAATTTCCCAACAATATCATTACAAGGCTTTAGTCCTAAATACGATCTATGTAAAAGATACAAAGCTTTAGTCCTTAGATACAATCTACCAAAATAAAATAAAGACAAGACACTATTCTACGAACAAAAACCTATGGTTCGGTGGCTAGGTTACAGAATGGGAAAGTGTTAGACACCCATTCTGCTTGGTCAAAGTCTGGTTTTCTAGACTTTAAATGATCATTTAAGTACCCTTAAACAATGATATATAATAAATTATGAAATGCAACATGTTATGCAAGCTTTTTAGATCTATGGCCAAATGTTATTTAAAGACTTTAGACCTATATACTCTTTTGTGTAAAGAAATCAAATTTGATATTTAATATGGAAAACAATGTTAAAAAAAATAGATATGATTCCAATTTTTATAAGAAAGATTTTTGATGACAAAGTGGAGATTAGGATTCTAATAAATTTTGGTGAGAAAAACTCAGATCTAATTTTAGCTAATAAAAAGATGAATTTTTAATGAATATTTGAGATATGATTTTTATTTATAATTTCAGATCTGATTTTTTTTTTATTATTATTATGAAAAAGAATGATTTTTAAAGGAAGAATTTCAAATATGATTTTTAATTATGATAAAGAATGAGTTTTAAAAAAAGAATTTCAAATCTAACTTTTTATTATGTAAAAGAATGATTTTTAAAGAAAGAATTTCAGATATGATTTTTTATTGTGAAACAAAATGATTTTTAAAGAAAGAATTTCAGATCTTATTTTTTATCATGAAGCATAATGATTTTTAAAGAAAGAATTTCAGATTTGATTTTGTTATTATGAAACAAAATGATTTTTAAAGAAAGATTTTAGATCTGATTTTTAATTATGAAAAAGAATGATTTTTAAAGGATGAATTTCAGATCTGAATTTTTATTATGAGAAAGAATGATTATTAAAGAAATAATTTCAGATATGACTTTTTTATTGTGAAACAAAGTGAATTTTAAAGAAAGAATTTCAGATCTGATTTTTTATTATGAAACAAAATGATTTTTAAAGAAATAATTTTAGATCTGATTTTTTATTATGAAAAATAATTATTTTTAAAGAAAGAATTTCCGGTCTGATTTTTTATCATGAAAAATAATGATTTTTAAAGAGAATTTCAGATATGATTTTTTATTATGAAACAGAATGAGTTTTAAAGAAATAATTTCAGATCTGATTTTTTATTATGAAAAAGAATGATTTTTAAATAAAGAACTTCAGATCTGATTTTTTATTATGAAACAGAATAAGTTTTAAAGAAAGAATTTCAGATCTGATTTTTAATTAACAGAGAACCATAGATCTAAGATTATATCATGAACATCCAAAATCTATATGATTGAACATGTGAATCAAACAATCATGACATTTTTTTTTATGATGAAACAAAGATTCAAAATAAAAATCATATCAGAAATTACTGTTCACATATTAACATGGAAAGTATAGCTAGATACACATGCTAATAAAAGGAAAGAATACTCAAACATGCATATTAATAAAGGAGTAAAAGTGATACCTGCATCAATTACACGAACAAATTCTACAGGAGAGTTGCTTTAGAGTCAGAGAGAGTGAATACCTCTGAGTCCTAAAGAATTATCACTTAACAGGAAAGAAAATCTTATAGTCAAACTTCCAGAGTTTCTTTAATGTTAAGGGGCAAAGGGGTGCTGAATTTTAAGTGGTCTCCTCTATTTATAGAGGTGTATCTACTTAAAAAATAAGCGAGGGTTGCTTAGAAAATCAGCAAATACAAATTAGGTAAGGTTTTAACCCAAAAAAAAAAAAAAAAAAATCGAATTTGATGGGTCTAAACCTGAACTAATTGCATTTGGGCCTGATTTACAACGTGTGCCAATCGGCACTGTGGAAGTGCCGATCGGCACTAGCCAAGTGCCGATTGGCACTATTGGAGTACCGATTGGCACTCCTCAGTGCTCGGCCCAATTTCCTCTTCTTGTATGTTTTGGGCTCTTTTTTGGGCATTTTTCTGGGCCAGGAATCGTACTTGGACGTATTTTGGACTTGTATTCTCAATAAAATCCATTTTAACTCGATAATTAAATCTTTAAAAAATAATTATCTCAGAGATAATTATCTAAAAAATTTAATTATAAATCCAATTTAATTATTAGATTATTCATTTTATTCCCTTGCAACCAAACTTATTTGTAATCAAATCAACAACCAATCACAAAAATTTATTTAATTAATTTAGATTATTCACCAATCCAAATTAATTTCAATTAATCACATGTGATCACTTCCACCCAAATGAATGTATGCAGACTATGAAAACTTGATCTTGTGATATCTTTCAATCTGACAGTCCAATTTGGGAACCGGACATATCGTCGTGATCATTAGAATTTCAAGATCATTTTTATGTAATGTGATGAATGATTTATTGCATGAAATGTAATTATGATTTTCGGGTACTTAGAACGATCATTTCAGTCATCTTCCAAATTAAATTATGGGTGCAAAATTGAGTGTCTACGCTTATGTCCTTATTATATTATATATAAGAAGTAATTTATTTGTAATAAAATATTACTTATCATCAATTAAAATTTATAAAATAAAATTTATAAAAATTTAGACATTATACATATTATTTTATTTTATTTGTCTTTGGTATTATATTTATTACATTTTTTTGTAAAACATTGGAAAAAAAAATAATAGGAAAAAATTCCCATACACTCCTACAACTTTGAGGTAATGGCCAAGACACTATTGAACTTTTTATTTTGGCCAATTTACTTCAACTTTATACACCTACCAAATCAGTGCTTCTGTTAGTTTGGTGTTAATAAAACAAACAAGAAGCTTAACGTGAGAGGCAACTGACATTACCAAGGGTGAATCGGCTCAGTTGAGAGGGAGAGTGAAAGCCAGATGTGAGAGAGACGAACTAGAAGTCTAGAACTATCACAGCAATCTTCTATCCAATGCCGAAGTCTTCTCTCTGCTGGTATGCCTTGCTGAAAAAGTGTAATTATTGATTCATTGGGTATTATAATTCGCAGTAGCTGAGAACAATTTAGTATATGTAAACCTTTTGGTTTTGTATTTCATCTCTCAATGTATATCAAAGGGGTCAAATAAATTGATATTGTCAATGTTAGTTGAGGACAATGGTCCCCAATTTATATAACTTGTAGTGAGAGGCCAGTATATATATATATATATATATATATATATATATATATATATATATATATATATACTGCTAGAAAAGTGCAATTATTGATTCATTGAGTTATTTTTTTGTGAAACAATTTACCATTTGTAAACACTCAATGATAGTTTAATTTATGGTAGCTAAGGAGAGCAATTTACCATAGCTTGTAGTGACTTAATGCAAATTACAATTACTTATGCAAGCCATATATTGGCCTCTTCCTAATAGAATATATTTCTAGTATATCCTTGATAATTTTCTTTAGACTATTTCTCATGAACGTAACAAATAATATGCAACTGGTGCACAGGTTAAATGGAGAAAAGGGGACAAAGTATTGTAACTATGGATTGTTACATTAGTATTTCAAGCTATAAGCTTTCTCATGAACTCATACAATGATGGAATGCCATTAATTCCATAAGTTGAACGTCACATAGTTGTGAATATTTTATAGTGCATTACATCTAATTTTGAGTAATCCTACATAAATAGTTACAGCAAGTAAAGATGACTTCCAATATTAACACTTGGACCCCATACAAAAGTCTATCACAATCTCACTATTGATTTAAGAAACCAAAGCCATTTAGGGATCCTCTTATGCCAACATCATTCTTCAACCTTCAATAAGTGTCGAGTAGTCCATTAATAACACTTTCGCTCCTTGGTGTGAATTCAATGGCATGCCACTCAAAGTAGTTGCATACATTACGAACCTACACAACCAAAATAAATAAATAAACAAAATTATTAGACTATGCACAACTTAGAAACCAAACACAAATAAGTGAAACCAAAATGAAACAAATGAACACATTAAACCTGGTATTTGCACCATAGGACTCAAAAAAGGAAAACCATAATAGTTGATTGTAAAACTAAAGCTTGATTAGTAACCACATGCTGCTAAGGGTACCCCAATTCTACCAGCAGCTTTAGAGATTTCAAAATTTAGCCTAACAGAATCATCTTAAGTGGAGAAATACGTTTCAAAGAACAAATGCTATCACAAACTTCAAAATTCAAGTTCGTGAAAGTGGATGGAAAGAAATACAATGAATTAGACATTTGCTACATGCAAAGAATAATGGTGTTAAGAAAACAACAGAAAAAGCTTGGCTAGTTGGGCTAAATCTGGTTCCCATAGGCTGGGCAATGCCTACATAAGCAAATCCAATGAGAATCATAGTTCCTAGTAATGCCACATTCAAAGGGTTTGTGAAGGACATGATCAAGAAGAACTCAAATGGCAAAGCATTTGAAGGTTTCTGCAATGAACTCTTCCATTAGGTGCTGGAACCCTTTAGCAATCAAGCATGAATATACAAGATATCTCTAACAGCTATCAATTAGACAATTTAATCATTCTCTGTATAGAAAACAAAAAACAATACAAATTATTCACAGTGGCAATCATGGAAACTGGTTTTCTAGACACATAAACCAAATTAGGCCACTACAAAGCAATAACAAACTTCCAAAAAAAATTAAAGAAATCAATAAAAACCCCACAGACTAAAATAAATACTATCATGATCATGTCCCTCACAATAACTCCACCAATTCAAAAACAAAAATTTTTACTTACAAATTGACAAAACCTATTAATTAAAAATTTTCCAGCACCAAGTTTGTCTCACTTTTTTCAAAATTAGATAAATATGCCATGAAACCACATAAACCCGACCATGGAAATTGTTGTCAAGAAATTGAAAACCCATCTAAAATCCTACCAAACAACCAAAACCCATACCAAACAACAAAAAACATTGCCTATATCTCTCTCAGGCATTTCATCAAACAATTGTATAGCTACTCAAAACCAATTTTGATGGAATGGAAATTTTATCACAATCAACTCAACCCAATCCATCACAAGCCTTGAAACACTAGGGTAAGTGTAAATGGTAAGCCCGACAATTAAACCAAACCTAAACATTGCAACAGAAACTTGCAGATGGAGGATTGGAAAAACACAGAGCAGAAAAATAAAAAAATAAAAAAATGGTAAAATACTATTTTAATCCTTAAACTTTACCAAAAATTTGGTTTTCATCCTTAAACTTTAAGAAGTTCGTATTTCGTCCCTATACTATTAACAAATCCATCTTTTGTCCCTAAACTATTGAAAATGTTTTATTTATGTCCTTAAACTTTATCAAAAGTTTGTTTTTCATACCTAAATTGTTGAAAAAAATTCTTTTTTCATCCTTATTTTCGTCTCTAAACTAATGAAAAAAAATCTTTACAAAGTTTAAGGATGAAAAAAGAACTTTTTAAAGTTTAGAAACAAAAAACAAACTTTTGACAAAGTTTAAGGACCAAAATCGTATTTTACCCACAAAAAAAAAAAAAGAAAAAAAAGATCACACCAACGAAGAGAAGACTCCGACACCAGAGGGAAGGTTGCTGCGGCAGTTCTAGACTTTTGGTTCGTCTCTCTTTCATCCAAGCTTTCTCTCTCCCTCTCAATTGAACCGATTCACCCTTGGTAATGTTAGTTGCCTCTCACATGAGTTTCCCATTTGTTTGTTTGTTTTTTTTTTTTTTTTTTTTTTGATATTTCCCTTTTTTTTTTACACCAAACTAACTAAAGTACTTATTTGGCAAGTGTATAATGTTGAAGGAGTAAATTGGCCAAAATAAAAGTTTAGGTGTTATATTGGCCACTACTTCAAAGTTTATGAAGTGTATGAGCATTTTTCCCAAAATAATACATATATTGATACTGAACAAGCTAACAAAGAAACAAAAGAGAGTAAATGACATCAAGAAAAAAATAGAGAGAGAGAGAGAGAGAGAGAGAGAGAGAGAGAGAGAGAGAGAGAGAGAGAGAGAGAGAGAACAAACCATCAAAAAAAGAAAAAACGAATAGAAGGGAAAAAAAAAATCAAAGAGAGAGATGCCTATTAGAACGTTACAACTCTGGGGCAAAAAAAGTAAACGGGAAGATAGTAGCAAAATTAATCGAGTTTTTGTCCAAATCGGGAGAAAGCTCTTGGGCCTAACCAAAATCTTGCCAATTTCCATTCCAACCAAACAACCCAAAAGTCCCATTTCTCTCTTATTTTCTCTCCCTCATTTTCTATCTCCCTTGTTTTCACCACAACCAAACTAATCCAGAGCTACACAAATTTGTCTTCTTTCTTCTTCTTTTTTTTCTTAATTTTTTTGTTTATTAGTTTTAACTATTAACCCCTCTTATATCTTATTAAGGATATGAAGTAAAGTAATCTCATAAAATTATATATTAGGACTAACATAGTGTTTTCTCATAAGAGGATTTCATTTTAAATGTATTAAACTATTAACTAAGAAATTTCTTTTTTCATATAACTATTTACAAAACCAACCAAGGGCAAGGGTCTTTTTTTTTTTTCTTTTTTTAAGTAATGAATTTTGTGTTTTCTATAAATAAAAAATTATACAATTTGCTATTGATAGAATATAGTGTGGATTTTTCCAATTATGACATTTAGAAAAGAATGAGAAAATTTTCTTTTTCCCACCATTAATAAATTTCAACTTGCAGCATCCTATTTTATTGTTTTCTTTAATTCCAAACCAATCTATCTCTTTTGAAGTATACAAAGTATAATCATGATCTCTCTTTTTGAATACATTACTTATCTCAATACATCTATAAAAATACATTGAATCAAAATATACCCACGTGAAGATGCTTTGGAAAAAAAATGTCTCATCAATCATCGTTTTGCAAAATGTCATATTAGTCATCGCTTAACAATAGTTAATTTGATCGATTAGGAAAATAATTTTTTATTTATAATATATTAAGATTATTTTCTCTACAGAAACTGCAAAATTTTCCACTCAAAAAGATTATAGAATAAACAATTAATAGCAAAATCTCAAAATTAAGTTTCTATGTGCATCATTATAATAATTAATAACAACAACAACAACAAAAATAATAATGAAAATACAATTACGAAAGCTAAAATATGTCACTCATTCAATTATTTCCATTTGATTAACCTTTGCTTTTATCTAAATAAGTGGCACTATAGAGTATTTCTAATACAATTATTAAGAGTACTTTCTCTACAAAAACTACAGTTTTGTTCACTCAAAATGATTTAAAAATAAAATAAATAAATAAAACTTAGTAAATTCTCATAGTTTATCATCTAATTGAATCACTAAAAAAAAGATTTTTTTAATCGGGAATTGGAATACCAAAATACCTAAATACGCAAAAAAGTCAATTCAAATTTGCTGAAAAGACAAAACAAATGTGAAGTGACAATTAAATCAATAATAACAAAAAGAACCATGCGGGGGGGGGGGGGGGGGGGGAGTGGTTGAAACAATAATAATAAAAAAGTATCAAAAGAGACAAAATTGGAGAGAGAGAGAGAGAGAGGAGAATTGACCCTTTTTTTTTTTTTTTTTTTTTTTTTTTTTTGGCAGTGAACAACTAGGAAGGAATAGGGAAGAGGTGGAGATGAAGTACAAGAAATTTATAAGAAATCAAGTTGAAAGAGGAAGAATGAAAGCAGATGAAAGCTTCAAAAAAGTGAAACCGTAAAATTTATGAAGAATAAAGGTTGGAATGGTGGAAGTAGATGAAAGGTTCAAAAAAGTGAAATTGCAGAATTTATGAAGATATAAAGGAGAAAATTTAGAAATTTATAAAATAAATCAAAAGACAAATTTAAGAAGCCATTGATTGGAGAGGATGAAAAATTGAACTAAGAAGACAATGGTTGAAAAAGATGAAAGGTTAAACAAGGTAAAAATTGCAAACAAATTAATAAAAAAAGAAAAAAAAAAGGATGCTAATGACATGGCACAAAAAGAGCTTTTGTAAAATTTATTTTAAAGCTTCCATTATTATAATAGTATAGATAGATATGTATAGACATTGTTTTTGGTTTTAGATTCTTCATTTATTTTATTGCTTAGTTATAACATCTAAATTAAAGTAGATGAATGTGTAAAGGCAAAATTATATATAAAGTTAAAAAAGCTCAAGATGAATATGTAAAGTCAATCTACACACACACACACACACACACATATATATATATATATAACCAAATTTAGGAATAAAAATTAAATAAGAAAAAGAATGATTATGTAGTTAATGGCATGGCATAAGGTTAAAACAACATAAAGCTCATAGATATACATGTACTTTCAAATACATAGTTTATATCCAGGTAATTTCAAAAAAACCTTAAATAATCTAACTTCTACAAAGTTTGTAAGGTTTTTAACTTCATTTTTGTCAAAAAGATTTTCTATCAATTTCCCAAATAACAAGACAAGATAAGCATTTTTAAATTTTCCAATATACCATAAAATCCATGATTTCCTTATCAAAGATTAAATAAAAGATGCTCATTTTTCCATGTCAACAAATCATGCATTTCCCCAAATGCAATACCAAATATGATGCACTTTAATATATAATCATATATAGTAGGGTCATAACACAGCACCTTTTAAGAAAACATAGTTTTATAAATAATTTTCCAAAATGTGTATGACCCAAAAAGAAAAAAATCGTTTATGCAATATGGTTATTTTCCAAAATCCCATTAAAAAGCTACCACCTTGCAACCCGCAAAAACCTAATTCTCCAAGCTCTAAAGGAGTTTAGTTAGAACCTAAACAATATCAAGCAAACCTATCACAACAAGCATAGAGCTTGAAATTGTACCTAGCTACAATTTAGGAATTGCCAAATAAGCACTTAATTAGGCAAGCCTAGTATTTAACCTCATCACATTGTATCGGCTTAACCTTTCATAAGTGGAGACAACCAACTAGCTATTCAGACGCGATCCCCTCCTCAGGCGGATTCCTCCTTTTGCTCCTCAACCTAGGGGGTATTAGCAGCCGTTTCCAGCTGTTGTTCCCCTCCGTGAATGGTCATATAGTAGATATTCCAAGTTATCACTACAAACCCTAAGATAGAATTCAGATTTACATACATATAATTTAGATATTCGAATGGGTTGCTAGGGACTCAAACCCGAAACTAGTCGAATGAAATGGTTGTTGCTATCTGTTACAATAACGAATCATTGGTTTAATAGACCTTTCTCTTAGTTTCTTAGGTCGACGGATCTCTCAAGCACTAGTTTAGGTTCGGCCTCAATGGGAAAATAAAACGGAGCACCTAACAAACTTCCAAAGTTTCTCAACAAATTAATTCACAAGGCATAGACTCCAATTTATAAAGTTAACCCATTCAATATCATCTCCAACATTATGAATAGCTTCCATAAGATTTACACAATATCATCAAGAGACCCATGAAAGCAAAATCAAAATATCCTCCAAGACAAGAAATTTAGAATTTCAACTAACTCCAAATAAACCCAATAGCAATGAAAAAATTAGATTTACCAACCATCACATGTTATAACTCAAAACCTCCTAAATTTCCACCATAAATAAACCTTGGGTAGTCGTCATTAGAACTACCCATAAACCCACTCATCAAATAATTCCACCAATACAAAACTCATACATATAAACACATAAATATCACTTCCAATGCTCATAAATCACATGGGTATCATTATTAAAGTTTAGATAAAAAATAACCTCAAGCAAAAGTGTAAAACCCACTAACAATATTTGAAATTTTTACCTTAAAAAAAGATGTGAAGGTGCTTAGAGATTCTTAAAGATTTTCTGATGATCTTGCCGGAAAAATGATGGTGGAAATGGTGGTATGAAGTGGCACCAATGGGAGAGTGTGAGGGAGTGAGAAGAGTGTTTGAAAGAAAAATAAAAAAGAACAAAAGAGAAGAGAAGTGAGATGGCCAGCCAAGAGGACAAGTGATGGTGTGTGAGATGTGTGGTGGGGGTTAGAGTGTTAGGTGGGGCACGTGGGACGTAAAAAAATCTGACCTTTACCTTCTTTTTTTTTTTTACTAGAACATTACATTCTTCCCCTCTTATAAAAATTTCGTCCCTGAAATTTTACATACCTTGATCCTGAAAAAGGCTTGGGTATCTTGACAACATATCATCCTCACGCTCCCAAGATGCCTTTTTCACTAAATGATTCTTCCAAAACACCTTTACCCAAGATAGTGTTATATTGCATAGCACTTGCTCCTTACGATCCAAAATCTCTACTGGAACTTCTTTATATGACAAATCATCTCTAATTTGAAGAGGCTCATAGCTAAATACATGTGAAAGGTCAGGAATGTATTTCCTTAACATAGACTCATGGAAAACATTATGAATTCCTTACAGAGCCAGTGGTAGGGCAATTCTATATGCAACTTCACCCACTCTCTACAAGACCTCAAAAGGCCCTACAAACCTAGGGCTTAACTTACCCTTTTTGCCAAATCTCATTACTCCTTTCATAGGGGCAAACCGTAGGAAAAATTTATCTCCAATTTCAAGTTCCAAAGCCTTCCTTTTAATGTCATAATAGCTTTTTTGTCTACTTTAGGCTGCTCTAGTCTGTCACGAATTTGATTTACCTTTTCACAAGTCCTCTGAATAATCTCTGGCCCCAAGATTTTTCATTCTCCAACCTTATCCCAACAAATTGGGGATCTACACTTTCTCCCATACAAAGCCTTATAAGGTGCTGCTTCAATACTTGAATGGTAACTATTATTGTAAGAAAACTCCACCAAAGAAAGTGACTAGCCCAACTCCCCTTAAAATCCAAGACACATGCTCTCAACATATCTTCTAGAGTTTGAATAATCCATTCAAACTGTCCATCTGTCTGAGGGTGGAAAGCTGTGCTAAAATCCAATCTAGTACCCAAGGCCTTTTGCACACCACCCGAAAAATGAGAAGTAAACCTTGGATCTCTGTCTGAAACAATAGAAGCATGTACTCCATGAAGTCTCACAATCTCATCAACATAGAGCTGAGTTAACTGATCAAGGGAGTAGTTCATCTGAATAGGGAGAAAATGAGCTGATTTTGTCATTCTATCAACAATCACCCAAATAGCATGATGACCCTTAGGAGATCTCGACAATCCTGAAAGAAAATCCCTAGTAATTTTCTCCCACTTCCATTGGGGAATAGGAAGTGGTTGCAACAAACCTGAGGGTCATTGGTGCAACACCTTAACTTGCTAACAAGTCAAACATTGCTCTACAAAGTGAGCAATCTCTCTTTTCATATTATTCCACCAAAAGTTTTCACGAGGATCATGGTACATCTTTGTACTTCCCGGATGTATTGTAAATGGGAAATATTGAGCCTCTTCTAGAATCTCCTTTTTAATCAATGGATCATTTGGCACACAAAGTCTACTCCCAAATCTCAAAGCACCTTCCTCAGAGATAGAAAAATTCATATTTTTATCCATTACGTAGCTCATCCATGATTTCCTCTAAATGTAGGTCATCGGCCTTTGACAATTTAATTTTTTCTACCAAAGTTGGTTGAACACTCAAACTAGCCAAGTAGGCCATAGAATGGCCCACAACAACCTTAATCTCCATCCTTTCAAGATCACAAATAATTTCCTTTCGAGTGGTTAGCAAAGCAGCTGAAAAACTTGAAGTTTTTCTTCTAACAGCATCAGCCACAACATTAGCCTTACCAGTATGATAGTTAATAGAGCAATCATAATTCTTAACCAATTCCAACCATCTCCGTTGCCTCATATTTAACTCCTTCTGGGTAAAGAAATACTTTAAACTTTTATGATCAGTGAAAATCTCTCATCTTTCCCCATACAAATAATGTCTCCAAATTTTCAAAGCAAAAACAACTGCAGCCAACTCCAAGTCATGAGTGAGGTAATTTTTCTCATAATTTTTCAACTGACAAGAGGCATATGCCACAACCTTCCCATTTTGCATCAACACACAACCAAGTCCCTTATGAGAAGTATCACTATAAAGGACAAAACCCCCTGTACCTGAAGGGAAAGTTAACACTAGAGCTGTGACCAATCTTCGCTTTAGCTCTTGGAATCTTTTCTCACATTCTTCCTTCCACTCGAATTTAACATTATTTCGAGTTAATTGTGTCAAAGGAGCCACAATGTGGGAAAATCCCTCTACAAATCTTCTATAGTAACTAGCAAGGCCCAAGAAACTTCTAACCTCACTCACATTTGTAGGCCTATCCCAATTAACCACCACTTCTACCTTATTAGGATTCACCGTGATAGGCCACAAACTGAATGACCCCTTGTGATAGAAATTAATTAATTAATTAGCCAAGTTATTAATTAATCAATTTATCATGCAAATGCGTGGTAGCACAAACAAATCACCAATAAACTAAATATGTAGCGGAAAATAAATAACACAGTGATTTGTTTACGAATGGGGAAAACCTAACGGCAAAAATCCCACCGGGTGATTTTCAGGTCACCACTCCCGAAACTCCACTATTATCACAACAAGTGGTTACAAGTAAAGGAATCCAAGTACCTTACCAATCTACAGTTGAACCCTTACCCCAATACCCAATTGGACTTGTTCTGTAGTGACAGTTCCCCTTTCTGATGCACGACTCCCAGTACGTGACTAACCAATTGTGCGAATCCCAAAACGCGACTTCAATCACCAACTAAGAAGGTTGTTAGTTGCAAAGTTCTTCAGTTCATTCACACGATGAAGATCAAGAAGATGCTTGGTCACAAAACCCTACGGTGCACATACACAGCAACTTCTTCAAGAGAAAGAGATGAACTAGGGCAAGAACTTCGTCTCCGGTCACAATTTGCTTGAACAGAGTTTGCTTAAAGCTTGTGCAACTTGTGAACACTTTGACGGCCCTTAAATTGATCCTTTTATATGTCTAGGGTTAGGAGAAAAGAAGGCCCAAAGACACATTCACGGATCCCAAGAAAATCAAATTGAAATTCTGAAAGTCTTAAACCTTGACAGATAGCAGGTGTTGAGAAGCTGTCGAGAAGGTGTCGAGCACACCGAATGAAGAACAACTTCCTTAAGCTCAATAGATGCAGCTGTCGACCAGCTGTTGAGCTTTAACGATTTTGCACTCTGAACTTGTTTTCTTGAACAGACTTGAAGGCTTCAATACTTAATCTTGAAACAAGGTTTCTTGAAGTATTTAAAACATCCTAAATCTACCCAAATACAAGTAAAGTGCGTTTTGTCAAAGGACAAGCCAATTACATAAAATCATGACATATGTTCTAAAACAAGTGAAACACATATGTCCTAACAATCTCCCTCTTTGGCAATCCGTGACAAAACCACAACAAACAAATGAACATATGAGAGAAGTCATAAATTACTCAACTCATATTCACTTGTTGAATACAATAAAATCTATCCTAACACAAACTCTTGAAAAATTTTGCAAGAAGAGAGTTTATGGCAAGTAGACTTTGACAACTTGTATTTCTGAAACACTTTAAACATAACTCATCAAGGCATCTTTGTGTGAAACAGAAATAATAGATTGCATACAAGTATAAGAAACATGTTTATAAAGAGAGAAAAGAAACAACACATGAAGGGGTAGGTGAAAGAAAAACATACATCAACGTAAATAAAGAGATAAGTACAATGTATGTCTATAAATGGTCACAAGACCTTATGTACAAGAGTAATGTATCTAAAAAGAAAGAAAAGAGAAGATATATACTATCCTCATTACATCCCTAAAAAATGTATCAACACTCCCCCTAACAAAATGATCCTATACTAACTCTCCCCCTAAGATAGACTACTCTCATACCAAAACTACTCCCCCTTTTTGTCACGAATGACAAAGGGTAAGAGTGTCAAGTAGACATCTCATCGGCAAAGCTAGCATCTCCATCATCATTATCTGAAGCATCATCGTCATCACCATCATCATCATCCTCATCCTCAGAAGCAGAAGCCACAGGAGAAGGTGGTGAAGGAGTAGCCTCAGGAGCAAAGCCACCCATAGACGCCTGTCGTTGTGCAATACGACCAACATGAACATTCACCTGATACAACTCCGTAGAGAGTGTATCGAGGCGAGCATTCATGCGTTGTAGCTGCGCCATGATATCTCCTAGAGACACATCGCTCGAAGAAGAAGAATGAGGAGCTGATGTGGATGGAGCCGAACGAGATGGAGCGGAACGGGAGGAAAGAGCTACTGAATTCGACTGCCGCGACCAAAGCTGGGCCTCGCTACATTTAACGGTAGCGTAATCTATGGCACACATGACGGTAAAATGGTCAGAAAAGGGAAAAGGAACAGAAAAATGGTGTAGAATCCTCATGATAGCGGAAGGAAAGATGAGCTTATCACGGGTCGCCAAATCTAGATGAACATCTATAATAGACAGAATGAAATGAGAAGGAAAGTCTATGGTAAGATGCTTAAAAAGAGACAACAAAAACTGAGCACGAGGCTCTGTGATGGAGTTATAGTGAGAGAGGGGATGCAAAACAAAAGTCATCACCATGTTCATGAATCTAGGACCTTTAGCAAAAGGTCGACATGGTGTAAAAAGACGCTCACCCCAAGTAGTAGGGCGCTCACAGAAAGCAGACGTGAGCTCATCCCTGGACACAGTCCTCAGACGCTCATAACCAGGATAGTCAGGAAACTCTATCCTAGGAACCCGAAGCAATCCGCAACCAACTGCGGTGTGATAGTAATGCGCGTACCTCGAACGCGAGTGAAGAAAAGAGGTACTGACCGATCAATCCCGTGCATGTTGGAGTAGAACTCCTGGATAAGCACGAGAGGACAGGTGACCGAGACGTCACACAGTGACTCCCATCCCCTACTGTGAATGACAGAGGGAAGGTCGATGTCTGCAAAATCCGTTAAGATGACTGGGCGTTCCGAATGAATGCCTCGTCTAGAAAAGTTCTCTGAAAATGCCTTAAAGGCATCATCATCACGGAACCAGATATGAGATAAGGTAGGATCAGACGAAGAGGAAGCACAGGAACGAAGAGGGTTCCGGGCTGGAGTGGATTTACGCTTAAGTGCCATAGACACGACTAACGTAAACAACAGAGAGGGAGAGAAAGAAAGACAATCAGAAAAGTCCCAAACATTTTCAAATATATCAGATATATTGAAAAGAAGTACGTATGCATGGGAAATGCATGAGCATGTGACATGCAAAAGAAATTGCATCATGGGCTTAGCCCAATCCAAACCTATCAACACACAAACATATAGCACACATCTAAATGCATGGCAATACCATGATAATGCTAATGTGATGCAATGTATGAGGTTTTAAACACATTTAAGTGAAAACCCAACCCAAAATTTCAATGAAATCTCATCAATTTTGAAAAACCCCAAATATTTCCAAAAACCCCAAATCCTAGGTTTCAAAACATGAAATGCATGAATGAGAAAGGATTAGAAGCTTACCAAGTGAAGAAAAACTTGAAAAACCTTGGAAAATCCTTAAGAACCAAGATAGGAGTGAGATTGGAGTGTTTTAGGGAGAGAAACAAATAAGTATTGAAAGAGAGATCGATGAAAATGAGATCCGGATCGCGCAGGGGCTTTATATAGGAAAGCCAGTAAATCTCGACAGATGCAGGAATCGACAGGTATCGAGGGATTTGTCGAGGAGGTGTCGAGAAAATACTCTTCAACAGCTGAGGTGTCGAGAAGGTATCGAGGATCATCACTCCAGAATATAGAACAGAAGCTCGATCGATCCACCAGGTATCGAGAAGCTATCGAGCACACAGACCCAATCTCGATAGATCCACCAGGTATCGAGGTGCAGGCGAGATTGCGGTAAGAAAAAGCTTAAGGAAGCTCGACAGATAGGCAGCTATCGAGGAGGTATTGAGGAGGTGTCAAGCCAGCTTTTAAAAATAGTTTTTCGAGATGTGAAAAACACAGACATGAATGCAATCCAACATGCAACTCAACCAACGATCCAATCAACATATTAAGCTCTTAAAATCATCTCTCAAATAAGATTTAAGCACATGGATCTCCAAAAACACACACACACACACACTAAACAAGTCTAACCAATTTTATATTTCAAAAACAAGTCAAGGCAGTTTAGTGAGCATACATTAATACATGTAAAACCTTGTGATAGCTAAATCACATTGTACCTGCACATGTATCAAGAATAGCAAAGAATATTGCGTGTTGTGTGTGAAAAAACATCGCAAGATTGCATAAGTGTATGCATGTTATGACAATTTGAGATATGAGAAAATCACTTTAACTCACACACAATCATAACTGCTTGATGGGGACTATCACCTTTGAGGTACATCCTATAACTCCCACATCTCCTAGAATACACGCTTACAATCATTTTTAAAGCATTTTTTATCTTTTTTCTTTAGATTTTTCTTTGCATATTTTTCTTTTAAGCATATCATGCATGGGCTTATTAGAGAGAGAAAATAAATACCCAATGATATTTGACATTCAAATTTTGCTATGCCTAAGCAGACAAATGTCATTGACACTCCACTTTTGCTATGCCGAAGCATACAGGTGTCTTATATGATTGGTGGGCAACAGTGGTGAGATGGTTATTAATGCCTTTCTCTCAGGATTTTTTAGTCATTCCCGTCAAAAAGAGTGATATGCATGTTAAGTTTAAAAGACAACTTAATCATACTCATCACAAACACGAGCCACAAAGCTTACTTGCTTAGTTGTGCATAGAGATGCTCATCTAAGCTACAAATGATACAAAATTTAGAAGACTTTGTTTCAGTGGCCATCCAAGGTACACAAGTACCAATGTACACATAACGCACACTGTTTTTGTATTTTTCTGATTTTTCAAAATTTTTTATTTTTATATGAAAAATAAAGTAAAGCAAAACTGAAAAATAACCAAGCAAAAACATGTTAAACAAACAATGCATAAAAACTAGACTGACTCAAAACATGAAAGCAAAACACGTAAGTAATGCACACACAAAAACAAGAAGAGAGAGAGAAAAGTGACAGAATCACTTGGAGTCCTTTTCCTTCCACACCTTGGAAGAACCTTTCCATCTAGCAAACCCTTGAACCAGCGGTGAAGGGGAAGAATTAAAACCATTCAAGTTCGAAAGGAACATGAGGGCTTTAAGAAGATCACCTAGGGGAGCGAGAGAGGATTGAAGCTGATTCTGGTTCCCAGATGCTATCAAGTCGTTACTCTGTTGAGTGGCAAGCCACTTGTAGCAATTTGGTCGAGTATGACCGGCAGCTCCACAATGATGACAGAGATGCTGCTTCTTTTGTTTAGGCTTTTGAGAGATAGCCTTCTTAGCCTTAGGGTTTTTAACATCTTTCTTCTCAAGCTTAGGGGGTGCTCCTAAGATAGATTTACCCTTGTCTAAGTTCTCACTAGCTAATTCAGTTTTAATCTCATTATTCTCAGTTTTAACATTATTAGCAGGAGGAACAAAAACAGTAGTACTAGAAGAAGCAGTGTTAGAGGAAGAAAGACCATACCCTAAGCCTGTTCGATCTGAAGCAGATTTCTGAATGCTTAGCATCTCATCCAGCTTTGCACTTGAAGTCCTCTCCAATTGAGCTCTGACTTGAAACAACTTCGCTTCAAGCTTCTTGGTCTTCTCAGCCAAGAAATTGTTCTCGAATCTCAATGCTCCAATAGTCTGATTGGCCTCATCAAACTTTGTGGAAAGCTCCTCACGGTCAAGTTCCACATCACTGAGCTTCTCGGTGGTTAGCCTATATAATTTCTCATGCTTCTCAGAAAGCTTATACAGCTTCTCATAGGCTGTATGGATGTCATCTTGATCATCCATCTTCTCAAAATTAGATTCCACAAGTTCCTCTTCTTCAACCACATCTTCAACAATCCCATTAGTAGGATTGACCATGGCTGTGAAGGAATTTAAGATTCCGTCATCCTCATTGTCGGAATCATCCTCAAGCTCAGTGTCGCTCAAGGTAACAGCAAGTGCCTTGCTCTTCCCAATGCTCTTGAGGTATGTAGGACACTCATGCTTCATGTGACCGAACCCTTGACACCCAAAGCACTTAGGTCCTGAGGGAACAGGGTACTAACCACCTTCCTTAGCATCCTTCTTCCCTTTGTCTTAGCCTTTAAACTGAGAAGAACTGGATTGCCTGCGGTCCTTATCGAAACCCTTTCCATTGGCGTTCTTCATAAACTTCTTGAACTGCCTGGTGATGTAGGAATTCGTAGGTCTGCAAGTTTCCAACCAACTCAGTTAAAGGAATCTTGTCAATATCCTTTGATTCCTCTATTTTCGTAATCTTGGCATGAAATCTCTCGGGCAGAGATCTGAACACTTTCTTCACAATCTTGGGTTCAGGAATGGTTTCCCCAAGATTGAAGGTTGAGTTCACTATATCCTTTAGCTTGGCATAGAGCTCATCGAAAGACTCATCCTCCTCCATTTTTATCTCTTCAAAGCTTGTAGTGAGCCTCTGAAGCTTTGAGTCCTTGACAGCCTTAGTACCCTCATAGGTTGTCTGGAGAATGGTCCAAGCCTCCTTGGTAGTTTCAGTCGAGGATATCTTCTTGAACTCCTTATTGGTGACAGCACTGAACAATGCATTCAAAGCTCTGTTGTTGAAGTTTGCCGTCATAATCTTGGCATCATCCCAGTCGGCTGGCGTTTCTGTAGGCTTAGTCCAGCCTATCTCCACAGCTTGCCACACTTTCTCATCTAAAGACTGCAAGAAAGCTCTCATGCGTACTTTCCAGTATGCATAGTTAGTGCCATCAAATAAAGGAGATATGATTAAAGACTGTCCTCTATCCATGACAAACAGAGGTCCATGGATGAACACAACAAAGATTAAACTCTAATTAGAGTGTGCCTGCTCTGATACCACTTGATAGGCCATAAACTGAATGATCCCTTGTGATAGAAATTAATTAATTAATTAGCCAAGTTATTAATTAATCAATTTATCATGCAAATGCATGGTAGCACAAACAAATCACCAATAAACTAAATATGGAGCGGAAAATAAATAACATGGTGATTTGTTTACGAATGGAGAAAACCTAACGGCAAAAACCCCACCGAGTGATTTTCAGGTCACCACTCCCGAAACTCCACTATTATCACAACAAGCGGTTATAAGTAAAGGAATCCAAGTACCTTACCAACTTACAGTTGAACCCTTACCCCAATACCCAATTGGACTTGTTCTGTAGTGACAATTCCCCTTTCTGATGCACGACTCTCAGTACGTGACTAACCAATTGCGCGTATCCCAGTACGCGACTTCAATCATTCTGATTCACCTGGAGGCCTAAACATCACCTCTTTCTCAAAACAATGCACACTAGCATGGTAAGAAGCCAACCAATCCATGCCCAAAATGACATCAAAATCATGCATATCTAATAACACCAAATCAGCTAATAACTCTATACCCTCAATACATATAATAAAAAACTTAAGCACAAGATTAGTCATTAAAGTATCACTAATAGGGGTAGAAGCCGATAACTCAAAATCAAATAGTTCAGGGCTTTTGTCATTATTTTTAGCAAATGCACAAGAAACAAAAGAATGAGTAGAACCATGATCAAAAAGAACTCTAGCATGTGCAGAGAACAAAGGAAGTATACCTGTCACCATTGTATCCGTGGCCTATGCATCCTAAGTAGTCAAGGCTTACACTCTACCTTGCACCTTCTTTCCATTGTCATTACCCTTTACAACTTGAGATGAGGAAGAGGAACTCGAGCCCTTAGAACTTCAGCAATCTCTAGCAAAGTGTCTGGATTTCTTGCAAGCAAAGCAAATCTTGACCCCATCACAATTTTTTCCATCAAGAAGTTTACCACAACAAGAGCAAGGCTCCTTATCACCACACTAAGGATAGGCACTCTTGCTATGCCTAGAAGATTGTCCTCTATTACCAAAGTTTTTAAAGAATCCTTTCTTATGCCCTTGACCCTTACCATGTTAAGAATTAGAAGGCCCTTGCTTCTTTTCACTCTCCTTGGAATTGGGGCTGTATTTAAAGTCTTCTTCAAGACTCATTGCCCACTTCATAGCCTCAGTAAAAGTATCCACTCCAGAGGCTATAATAAAGGGGTGAATCCTACTATTAAAGCCTTCCCGAAACATTTTCACTTTCTTGGGCTCATCCAGAATCAAGGAGCAAAGCAAGAGAGCTTAACAAACTTAGCAGCATACTCCTCCACCGTTATAGCCCCCTGAACCAAATCAGAAAATTCTCTTGCCTTTTGGTCCCTTACTACATCGGGGAAATATGTCTCATTAAAATCTTCCTTAAACTTCTCCCAAGTAATGGGAGTGTTCTCTCCCAACTCTATCCTCAACAAATGCGCAGTGCTTGTCCACCATCTCTCACCAGAACCCTGAAGAGCAAAAGTGGCATACACCACCTTCTAAGCATCAGTGCATTCAAAGGTTCTCAGTAATTTTTCCATTTTTAGCAGCCAATTCTCTGCTGCCATAGGATCAGGCTCTCCATTAAAAGTTGGAGGGTTTTGCTTATGGAACTCCCCAAAAAAGCAACTCTCCTTCCTACGTTCACCACCCTGGACCACTCTGGCAATTCTAGCATAAACCCTGTCTACCACCTCATCAATCTCACCACTATCAAGAGTGACAGATCTCTCACGCTCTTGGTGTTGCCTATGGCCATGCTTTGGAGCTATAACCTCATCTACATGCCTTACTTTACGTGCTTTCTTTTTAGGAGGCATAGTGTACAAAGGTACTTATACCTATACCCAAGAAACAAGCAAGTAAATCACTAGGCAACATAGAAGTTAGCATAAAAAAAATAATAATAATAAAAAGATAAGGAAAAAGGAATAGCATGGGGAAGCTGAAACAAAAGAACATAATAAAGAATTCATCAAACCCCTAATGCTTTGACTTAGATCAAAATCCATTCCTATTTCCAAAGTCTATAGAATCATAACCTAAGCTCTGACACCATAACTGTCACACCCTAAACTCCAAAGGGTCCAAAGCATGAGAAAGACATTTCAAAAGTACCTGTAGATTTTTCCTTTTTGATAATTCAATCCAAATAAATCATACCAAGCACTAACATAAAAAATTATCATAATAATTCCATTAAATACACTCCCAAAGTAAATCAAAACTCTATGCAATAATTACAATGACCATTGGCCACAAAAGAATGGAGGTCTGAATAAATAATCACATATCATTAGCTTGTCCCATTAGTAGGAATAAAGTCACAACCACGATAATATACAAAAGAATGAGTCAAGTCTACTCTAAGATGTACATCATCTAATATCTCCATTACATAAGTTCAACCTTCATTAGTAGTTAGTCTAACTACTGTTAGCCACCAAAAAGCTGTCTCAAAATGATCAGTATCTACTCTGAAAAATTTTGTAAAACAATGGGATGAGACAAAGCTCAATAAGTAGCATAATTAATGGGGGTAGGGGAAATGCAAGTTTCATTTTCAATAATAATAATATGACAAGAGTAATTTAATAATGAAACACAAAGTTTCTCAAAGTAAATACCTTGAAACTATACTATAATCTGTGAGCACTAGCAATATAAGTCCAAAGCCATAAAATCTAACAAACGGTAATTTATCACATATATACCACACTACCACATAGACCGGTCAAGGGATCCACCCATTCACAACTGGCATGATATTGTCCTCTCTAGTATGTAGTCTCTTGGCCACATGGGCAATAGCCTCACCCATACCCTCAAGGTTTTTCTCTCCCCCCCCCCCCCCCATAGGCAACAAGGAGAGCACGTCAAATATGACCTTTTTTGCATGTGGTCTTTTGGCCCCATGGGCAATAGCCTCACCCACACACAGTTAAGGAACCTTTTCCCCCCATAGGCAGCAGGGAAGAACACGTCATCCAAAGTGAAAGGGCACTAACCCAGATCTGATTTTGTTGTCACAAAGACTACAAAAACCAAATCGAGTGATCACTGGGAAATCAAACATGGCATAAGGTTAAAACAACATAAAGCTCACAGGTATACATGTACTTTCAAATACATAGTTTATATCCAGGTAATTTCAAAAAGGCCTTAAATAATCTAACTTCCACAAAATTTGTAAGGTTTTCAACTTCATTCTTGTCAAAAAGATTTTCTATCAATTTACCAAATAACAAAACAAGATAAGCATCTTTAAATTTTCTAATATACCATAAAATCCATGATTTCCTTATCAAAGATTAAATAAAAGATGCTCATTTTTCCATGTCAACAAATCATTTATTTCCCCAAATGCAATACCAAATATGATGCACTTTCATATATAATCATATATAGTAGGGTCACAACACAACACCTTTTAAGAAAACATAGTTTTATAAATAATTTTCCAAAATGTGTTTGACACAAAAAGAAAAACATCATTTATGCAACATGGTTATTTTCCAAAATCCCATTAAAAAGTTACTTACCTCACAACCTGCAAAAGCCTAATTCTCCAAGCTCCAAAGGAGTTTAGCTAGAACCTAAACAATATCAAGCAAACCTATCACAATAAGCATAGAGCTTGAAATTGGACCTAGCTACAATTTAGGAATTGCCAAATAAGCACTTAATTAGGCAAGTCCAGTATTTAACCTCATCAATAATATATTTCACTTCCAAAGTTTCTCAACAAATTAATTCACAAGGGATAGACTCCAATTTATAAAGTTAATCCATTCAATATCATCTACAACATCATCAAGAAACCCATGAAATAAAAATCAAAATATCCTCCAAGACAAGAAATTTAGAACTTCAACTAACTCCAAATAAACCCAATGGCAATGAAAAAAATTGGATTTACCAACCATCACATGTTATAACTCAAAACCCCTAAATTTTCACCATAAATAAACCTTAGGTAGTCATCATTAACACAAACCATAAACCCACTCATCAAATAATTCCACCAATACAAAATCCATACATATAAACATATAAATATCACTTCCAATGCTCATAAATCACATAGGTATCATTATTAAAGCTTAGATAAAAATAACTTCAAGCAAAAGTGTAAAACCTACCAAAAAGATTATAAATTTTTACCTCAAAAAAAGATGTGAAGGTACCTGGAGATTCTTAAAGATTTTTCGGTGATCTTACCAGAAAAATGATAGTGGAAATTGTGGTATGAAGTGGCACCAGTGGGAGAGTGTGAGGGAGTGAGAAGAGCGTTTAAGAGAAAAATGAAAAAGAACAAAAGAGAAGAGAAGTGAGATGGTCGACCAAGAGGATAAGTGATGGTGTGTGAGATGTGTGGTGGGGGTGAGAGTGTTAGGTGGGGCAGGTGGGACTTAATAAAAAATTGCCCTTTACTTTTTTTTTTTTTTACTGGGACATTACACCCTTGAAGTTTGGAGTTCTTGGATTTTACATTCTAAAATTTAAGAAATTGAATTTTACACCTTGAAATTTTGTTTTGTTAGCAAAACTTGACTCTCTGTTAGTGACTCGCTTATGTGGCTATTAAGTGACATGCTAGTGTGCTGATATGTTTTTTTTTTTTTTTTTTTGCCAAATCAACCCTCAAAACAACAACGTTTCAAAGAAAGCACAAAAAAAATTCTCTTACAACCCCATTACACCAAAACGCAACTCAATTCCCAAATCAAACACAGATCTTTGTCAAATTAGTTGGACAAAGATGTCAGATCACAAGGCCAAAATATTATCGACAGCAAAGCCATCACTCAAACCATTCGCAATGATGCCTCTGAAGTCCATCATCTCTTAAACAAACATGGTGTTAGGAGCATTATGTGTTGCTGATGATGGCATGAGGAATAAGGGTGCTTGGGCAACATTGGGTCAATCACTTGGCTTTATGTTTTTTCAACACATTCATGGCTCCTCATGCCTGACTAGTGATGCTCCTAAGGGCTCTTTGAGGGGGACCTGCCCAGTTTCCCTACTTGAGTTGGATCGATTAGTAGTGATGAGGGGCAGCATGTGGAGGCACCCTGCTTCACATGATGCCCCAAGGCCATGGCAGAGGAGGACCATGGTGGGCAGAGATGGTTATGATGATGATGGGCAGCAGTAGGTGGTGCTGACCCTATGTGGTGGTGCATGGCATTGGTGGCTTAGTTGCTGGTTTCTTGTATGTGGGCTTGGTGGCTTGAGTACAGGGCAGGGCAGGGCTGTTGTGATGATTAAAGGTTGTGTGCAAGGCATTGGGCTAAGGGGGCTAGCTGAATGCATGGACAAGTGCTTGTGCGCTAATGGCAGTTACTTTGTGTGCTACATGTGGGCATGATATGTGGGTTGTAGTGCTGATGGGAGACCTTGAGCATTGGGCCAAGCCTCTCCAAAACATATGGGAACATGTTGTGTGGCTGTTGGAGGATGGGCAAAGGCCCTATGGTCTGCTGAGACATGGGTTGTGCATGTGCAGCATGTGTAATGGCAGTTACCAAGCATTTCCTAGCTTTCCTGATGATCAGACCTACTGTGTAAGGGTTGAAAACGTGAAGAGCAAGCCAAGACAACATCAGTTGAAGGTGTCCTAAGTCAGAAACAAGTGGTAGATTGTCCAAGACCCAGGCAGTTACTAGGTAGTAACTGCCATAGCAGTTAATTCTATATATTTAACCCTAAGGCTATTGAGGGTGTCAGCAGCAGAGTGTATTTGGCCTTGGGAAAATTCTGTGTAATTCTCTAGGCTTGTAAAAGGGTTTCCTTTGTACTTGAGATTAAGTAATAAAAGTTAGGGTGGGTTCTCTATAAATATTATGTGTGCTATGTGTTTAAACGTCCCTATATAATCTGTTCTAAGTGTTATTGCAATGTGTGTATGGTGTTGGCTAAGACTAAGTCAGGGACTTAGGGCCATCACAGGCAGAAAATTTGAGTGAAAAATTTATCCTGTGACAATTGGTATTAGAGCCTGGCTGCAATGTCTTTGGACACCAAGGCAAGAGTAATTGTCTTGGAGAACATACTTGGAGTTTCTGCAGGGGGAGAACAACTTTCTGTGTGTGATAGATTGGATGCATTGTCTGTAGAAACTGCTATGATACGGAATGAGATTTCTGATCAGAGCGATATTGTGTTGATTCGTGTTGAAGAGTTGGCTGCTGCATTGGATGTCCAGGGCAGTGCAACAAAAGAGACCTAGAGCCAACTTGAGACAAAAATAGCCTTGTTGAAGAGGGCAATGCGTGGCCTACCTAGGGAGGGGGAAGTGGCCACCAAAGTGAAGGTTCCTGAACCAAAGCCCTTTAATGGTGCTAAGAATGCCAAGGATTTAGAGAATTTTCTTTGGGACATGGAGCAGTACTTCAAGGCTGCAAGGGTGCCTGATCAAGAGATGATAACCATTACTAGCATGTGTCTTTCAGGGGATGCCAAGTTATAGTGGAGAACTCATGTGGAAGATGATGCAGATGCTGGTAGAGGGAAGATTGACTCATGGGAAGCCTTAAAGAAAGAGTTGAAGGACCAGTTCTTGCCTACCAACACTGCATGGGTTGCAAGAGATTCCTTGAAGAAATTGAAGCAAACTAGTACAGTGAGAGAATATGTCAAGACATTCAGTTCTTTGATGCTGGATATCAAGAACATGTCAGAGGAAGATAAGTTGTTCAATTTCATGTCTGGCTTGTAACCTTGGGCACAGTTGGAGTTAAAGAGGCAGGTAGTACGTGATTTGCCCGCTGCTATGTCTACTGCAGATGCTTTAGTGGACTATAAATTCAATAAGCCCAGTGAGGATGATGAAAAACGTACGTCCAAGGACAAAGGTAAAGACAAGCAGAAGAAAAATGGCAAGAAGAACAATGATAAGCAAAAGAAAAATTGGGGTAACAAGAGCAAAGGAAAGAGTTCTACCTCTTAACAAAGCAAAGAACAGCTTGACTACAGGTTACTTCATATGCAATGGCCCTCATCGAGCAAGAGATTGCCCTAAGCGTGAAAAGCTTAATGCAATGGTTGTTGAAGATGGGAGGGGGCAGTTCGATGAAGGAGTTCCAAGCATGGTGAACCCCTTATAATTACTGAATGCCCTTAGTGTAGGAGGTAATTCTAAGGGGTTGTCTTATGTGCAAGTACAGATGAATGGGAATGGGGCTGTAGCAATGCTTGATACTATTGCTACCCACAATTTTGTTGATGAAAGTATGATCCAATAGCTTGGTTTGAAAGTGAGCAAGTGTCCAAGTAAGACCAAGGCAGTAAACTTTGAAGCAAAACCTGTTTCGAGAAATGCTTTTGGTGTGAAGTTCAAGGTTGGCAAGTGGACAGGAAAGGTGAATTTCCTGATTATGAAGTTGGATGACTTTGATGTAATTCTGGATGAATTCTTTGTGGCTACCAAGGCTACCTTACTGCCATTCATCGGTGTGATGTTGATGTTTGATGAGAAGTAGCCATGCTATATTCCTGTTAGGCGTGTGGCAGGAAATAGCAAGACTAGCAAGGGGAAAGAGCCAATGGTGTCAGCCATGCAAGTAGAGCATGGGCTGAAGAAAGGGGAGATGACTTACTTAACTGCAATGATTGAAGTTAAGTAGGACAAGTTTGTTGAAGTTCTAGATGCTGTTGCTTGACTGTTGGAGGAATTTGTTGATGTGATGCCTTCAGAATTGCCTAAGACCCTTCCACCAAGGCATGTTGTTAATCACAAGATTGAGTTGGTTCCTAGTGCAAAGCTTCCTTCAAAGGCTCCATACATAATGTCCCCTATGGAGTTGGCTGAGATGAGAAAGCAATTGATTGAATTGCTTGATACAGGCTACATTCAGCCTTCCAAAGCCCCTTATGGTGCCCCTGTTCTATTCCAAAAGAAGCAGGATGGATCATTGCGTATGTGTGTGGACTATAGAGCCTTAAACAAAGTAACGATGAAGAACAAGTACCCGGTTCCTTTGATTCAAGACCTGTTTGACAGACTATGAAAAGCCACTTACTTCAGCAAGCTGGACTTGAGATCAGGTTATTGGTAAGTGAAGATTGCTAAAGGGGATGAACCAAAGACAACTTGTGTAACTCGGTATGGTTCTTATGAATTTTTAGTTATGCCTTTTGGTTTAACAAATGCCCCTACTACATTCTGCAATTTGATGTATTCTATGAGTTTGTAGACTATTTTGTTGTGGATTACTTAGATGACATAGTGGTATATAGTGAGTCCTTGGAGGATCAGTTGGAAGACCTTAGGAAGGTGCTGTCCAAATTGAGGGAACATCAATTGTATGTCAAGAAAGAGAAGTGTGAGTTTGCCCAGCAAGAGATTTTGTTTCTAGGGCATAAAGTCAGCAAAGGTCTTGTGATGATGGATGAGAGGAAGGTGCAGGCTATCCTTGATTGGCCTCCACCAAGTAAAGTTGCTGAGTTGCGGTCTTTCCTTAGGTTGGCTAACTATTATAGGAACTTTATTCAAGGGTATTCAAAGAAGGTTGCTCCTCTTACAAATGTACTGAAAAAGGACAAGAAATGGGTGTGGATAGATGCATGCCAAGAAGCTTTTGAGAAGCTTAAAGCTGCTGTGTCGAGTGAACCGGTGCTGCGTCTGCTAGATTTTGAGTTGCCATTTGAAGTCCATACCGATGCTTCTAACAAAGCAATTAGTGGTGTGCTGGTGCAAGAAAAACATCTAATTGCCTATGAAAGTAGGAAACTAAATGATGCGGAACAAAAATGTTCAACACATGAGATGGAAATGATTGCTGTGGTTCATTGTTTGCTAACTTGGAGGGTGTATGTGCTAGGCCCTAAATTTGGGGTGAGGACCGATAATGTAGCCAATACCTTCTTTAACACACAGAATAAGCTGTCTCCTAAGCAAGCTAGGTGGTAGGAGTTGCTGTAAGAATATATTTTTTTGTGGGAGCATAAGCTTGGCAAGCATAATCAAGTAGCAGATGTACTTAGCCACAAATAAGTGCAAGAGTATGTTGCTGCCTTGACCAGAGTTGAGTAAGATTCTGTGGAGAGGATCAAGGAAAGTTCTAAGCTTGATGCCACTTACCAGAAATTGGTGCAAGATGTGACTGCAGACCAAGTGCGTCGTTACTGGCATGAAGATGGGTTGTTGTATGCAAAAGGTGGTAAGCTGTTTATTCCTAGTGGGAATATTCGTAGAGGGTTGTTGAAAGAGACTCGTGATCCACAATGGGCAGGACATCCGAGTAAGGAAAGAATGTATGCTTTATTGTCTCGTTCGTATTATTGGTCTAAGATGGAGTTAGACATTGAGTTGTATGTTAAGACTTGTCTAGTTTGTCAACAAGATAAGGGTTTAACTCAAAAGGAAGTTGGTTTACTATAACCTCTTCCTACACCGTAAAGTCCATGGATTTATGTTTCTATGAATTTCATTACTGGAATGCCTAAAGTAAAGGGAATGGGTTCAGTTTTTGTAGTGGTTGATCGATTTTCGAAGTATGCCGTGTTTATGGCTGCACCAAGTACTTGCACAGCAGAGGTAGCTGCTGATCTATTTTACAGAAATGTGGTGAAGTACTTTGGTTTGCCTAAAGATATTGTGAGTGATAGAGACTCTTGTTTCACTAGTCGGTTTTGGACAGTTTTGTTTGGGTTGCTGGGTTCACAGTTGAATTTTTCTACTACTAATCACCCACAAATAGATGGTCAAACCGAGAGGATCAATGCTGTGTTGGAAGATTACTTAAGGCACTATGTGACTACAAGTTAGAAAAATTGGTTGGACTTGTTGGATTCAGCACAGTTTGCTTACAATTTGCACAAGTCTTCTTCAACAAGAATAAGTCCACTCGAGTTGGCAATGGGGTAGCATCCCCTAACACCTCATGAGATTGCAAAACATCATTCAGGGGGTAGGTGTCCTGTAGCATACAGATTTGCTATTGCTAAAAAAGAACTGATGTAGGAAGCACAACGGAGAATGGAAAAGTATGCTGATAAAGGGAGGAGGCCTCTTGAGTTCCAGGTTGGGGACAAGGTGCTGTTGAAGCTAACTCCACAGATTTGGAAAAAGTTTAGAAGTGAGAGTGTGCACCAAGGTTTAATTCCAAAGTATGATGGTCCCTTAGAAATTGTGAAGAGAGTTGGTGTTGTTTACAAATTGAAACTGCCTGAAAGGTTATAGATTCACCCTATAGTTCATGTGAGCTTTTTAAAGCCTTATCATGGGTATGAGCAAGATCCTACAAGGAATGAGGCAAGGCATGCCCCACCTACTGTTATGGTACAATTTGATCAAGAAATGGACAGAAATCTTAACAAATAGGTAACAGGTTATCGTAAGGGTGGAAACATGATAACTTATTACTTAGTGAATTGGAAAGGGGCAGCTGAAACAAAAGCAAGTTAGGAGAAGGGATTAACTTTATGGCAGTTTGAAAAGGAAGTGAAGGCATTTGAAGATACCCTACCGACGAGGATGTCGGCTTCTTCTGGTAGGGGTGGTTTGTTAGAAGCATTATGTGTTGCTGATGATGACATGAGGAATGAGGGTGCTTGGGTAGCATTGGATCAATCACTTGACTTTATGTTTTCTCATCACACTCATGGCTCCTCATGCCTAACTAGTGATGCTCCTAAGGGCTCTTTGAGGGAGACCTGTCCAGTCTCCCTACTCGAGTTGGATCGATGAGCAGTGATGAGGGGCAATATGTGGAGGCACCTTGCTCCACATGATGGCCTAAGGCCATGGCAGAGGTCGACCATGGTGGGCAGAGATGGTTATGATGATGATGGGCAACAGCAGGTGGTGTTGATCCTATGTGGTGGTGTATAGCATTGGTGGCTTAGTTGCTGGTTTCTTGCATGTGGGCTTGGTGGCTTGAGTGCAAGGTAAGGCTGGGCTGCTGTGATGATTAAAGGCTGTGTGCAAGGCATTGGGCTAGTGGGGCTGGCTAAATGCATGGACAAGTGCTAGTGGGCTAATGGCAGTTACTTTGTGTGCTACATGTGGGCATGCTGTGTGGGCTGTAGTGCTGATGGGAGACCTTGAGTATGGGTCAAGCCTCTCCAAAACGTATGGGAACATGTTGTGTGGGCTACTGGAGGATGGGAAGAGGCCCCATGGTCTACTGAGACATAGGCTGTGCATGTGCAGCATGTGCAGTGGCAATTACCAAGTAGTTCCTAGCTTTCCTGATGATCAGACCTGCTGTGTAGGGGCTGGAAACGTGGAGAGAAAGCCAAGATAGCATCAATTAAAGGTGTCCTAATTCAGAACATAAGTGGCAGATTGTCCAAGACTCAGGCAATTACTAGGTAGTAAATACCATAGCAGTTAATTCTGTGTATTTAACCCTAAGGCTATTGGGGGTGTCAACAACAGAGTGTATTTGGCCTTGGGAAAATTCTGTGTAATTCTCTAGGCTTGTAAAAAGGGTTTCCTTTGTACTTGAGATTAAGTAGTAAAGGTTGGGAGTGGGTTCCCTGTAAATATTATGTGTGTTGTGTGTTTAAACATCCCTATATAATATGTTCTAAGTGTTATTGCAGTGTGTGTGTGGTGTTGGCTGAGATTAAGTTAGGGACTTAGGGCCATCACAAGCAAAAAATTTGAGTGAAAAATTAACCCTATGACACACGGCAAGGCATGCATCTAATTACGAATACAAAACCATATCCAATTATATATATATACACAAACAACTGGACTGTGCAATTTCTCATTTTTGTTTATCAAATTAGGATGTGTGAAAGAAACTCAGATTGGCATGTCTTTTTTAAATCATGTATTAAGAGATTTAAGGGTGTTTGAGAAACTCATCATGGGCATTGCCACTGCCTTGGACTTGATCTAGAGCCATCAACGATGCAGCCAAGGGATGGGTTTGCGGCTCAGCAGGTATGGGTTAGGAATTTTAGGAATGAGTTCAGTGTTGTAAGAGGATCTGTGTTTTGTGTTTTGAGTTTGGGCAAAATGGTTTTGGAAGCTGCTAGTGCTTGAGCTATTGTGCTTTCTTTGGAACGTTGTCCTTTTGTAGGGATAATTTTGTAGAAAATTAAAAAAAAAAAAAAAAAAGTGTTAGCACACCAATTTGTCACTTAATAGCCACATAAGTGAGTCACTAACGAAGGGTTGGGTTTTGCTAATAGAACAAAACTTCAGGGTGTAAAATTTAATTTCTCAAACTTTAGGATGTAAAATTTAAGCAATCAAAACATCAGAAGGTGTACTTTGTTCTCAAACTTTAGGATGTAAAATTTAAGCAATCAAAACATCAGAAGGTGTACTTTGCAATGTACCTAATTTTTTATTATAAAAATAATATTAAGTAGTATATACATAGGTATTTCTTTTAGCAATTTTGTTCAATAAAATTACACTTTGCTTCTCTTAAAAATATTATTGATTCTTTTAAGAGTACTATTATACCCACCACTAACACCACTTTTTTACTTTCCAATAATTACTTACCACATCAACAATTTGTAAACAAAATTGTAACTCTAGCATTTTCCTCCTTTTAAAGACAATAAAAAAAAATTATATATCTAAAATCTAAAACAAAATATGTAAACCCAAAAAAATTAGCCCAACAAAAAAATTATCAATAGTGAAGTTTAAAAAAAATTTAAGTCCAATCAACCAATTTTACCCAAAACAAACAATCCAGCCCTGTACAAAATTTTAAACAAAATAATTTTCTTCTTACCCACCAATTGATGCACGCATCAAAGACACTAAAAAAAACACACAAAAACACAAAAACAAAAAGATAATTGCATAGGTATCCATTTATTAGATATTGCTATAGACTTTATTTCGAAGTCAACAACAGTCTTCATGCATTCTGGAATATAGACTATCAATTGAAGGTGTAGTCTTCGCTACACCAAAAAATGGACTTAAACATTCAAATCCTTGGGGCCTTCAAAGGACACTTCATCGCTATGGTGAACTCATGTAGCATGTACATTGTCTAACCATATTTTTATTTTATTTTATTTTATTTAGAGATGTTTCAACTTACGACGTTGATTCCAGCTAATTACTCACTTTACTTCGTCGTCAAACAAAGGCACCACTGGCATCGGTCTACCGGTTTAAGCAACAAACTCACTTTACTTTTAGCCAAATAAAAAAGATGACTCAACTTAGACATATCCCACTCATCAAATGAAGAGCTTCAAGTGACTAACAATGATTTCCCCTCAATAATAACACCAAAATAATAAATAAATACATTACAATTTCTGCATTTCAACAATTTCGTTTGATGTACTAGTTACCAAACTAGTACATATATAAAATTCCATAGAAACATTTTTAGTAAAATTTATTAAATATAGTTGTAGACTTTATTTTCAAATAACACTATCATATGTTGGAAAAAATGGTTTTGCATCTCATACAAAACCCACAACAGAAGCAACACAAGGATCTACTTCATTCATGAGAGATAACATGTAACCATGAATTTTAGGACAAAGAAGAGAAAGCGTACCTTGGTACAGTAAAATTCAAAAACAAGACTTGAGAATACCTTCAATCTTCATCCCTGATAGGCCAAAAATGTATTGACCCCTTATGATAAATTAATTGATTAATTAGTCAAGTTTATTAATTAATCAAATTAACATGCAAAGCGCGTGGTAGCACAAACAAATCACCAATTAAACTAAGTATCCAATGGAAAATAAATTGACATGATGATTTGTTTACAAATGGGGGAAACCTACACGGCAAAAACCCTACCAGGTGATTTTAAGGTCACCACTCCCGAGAATCTACTATTGTCAAAACAAGCGGTTACAACTAAAGGAATCCCAGTACCTTATACCAGCCTATAGTTGAACCCTTATCCCAATACCCAATTGGACTTGTTCTGTAGTGACAATCTCTCTTTTCAATGCACGGTTCCCAGTACATGACTAACCTGTAAGGTTGAATTTATTCAACCATCTAATTGGCTTTATTCCATGCCAAATTTGCTTGTAATTCAGCATTTAGTAACCCTGTATTTAGGTGGGTTTGATGTAAGGGTAGTGAGTGAGATAGAGTGAAGATTGCTCAAGAGTGTGCAAGAAAACAGAGACTCGTGGCTGGGTCTCGCGGGTGACTCGCGGCTTCAAGCTGCCAGACGCAGCACACGTGCCAAGCATGCCGGAAGGTGAACAGTCATGCCAGCTGGAGCACTACAGGACAAAACAGGACAACTGGCCATACGGTTATCTCGCGACTGGATCTCGCGACTTAGTCAAGCCGCGAGGTCAAGCCGCGAGCCACCCCTGTTTTGTAAAACCTGACGTTTCACATTCCTCTCCCACTCCAGTATAAATACCCTTTTTACCCACGATTGTGAGAGAGCTTCCAGAGAGAATTTTGAGAGAGAAACCCTAGAGCAAAACAAGATTGAACCATCTACAATCTTTACATTAGAGTCTCTTCAAATTCCTCAACTCTCTTCCTCTCCATTGCCAAATCCTTGAGAGGCCTTTTTACCATAACCTTGTTCTCACCATATCCATTACTGTGAGAGGGTTGTTTGGTGTTCTGGGAAGCAGTTAGGAAGGAACCAATATTCATTGGTTGATGCTATGGTCTAGTAGCGGAATCCGAGAAGCTAGAAAAGAAATAGGTTCGGCGCAACCTTGTTGGAGCAAGAAGCTTGGAGGGCTTAGATACATCGGGTAGATTAGGCTTGGAGGGTCTATTGCTGTTCATGTATCCCAACTACATTTTCTAGTAGATTATTGACCGCTTGGAGGGCGGCGGAGAGGTTTTACGCCGAGGGCTTCGGTTTCCTCTTCGATAACACATCGCGTGTTGTCCTTGTGTTTGCATCTTCCTTCCCTTTATCTTTGCCTTTTATTTTCTGTTGTGGATGTGATTTTAATTGGCTTAGATTGTTTACCTATTCTGTGTTATGCTTTAGTTCATGTTCCGCACATTAATTGTTTGAGTTAAAGCTTGAATTGGTAATTTGTTAATTGGGGGTCTAAACGTTCAAGGGTGTTTTTACACATATTTAAACTTTCAATTGGTATCAGAGCGGGTACACTTTTATTGGTTTCAATACCATTGTGTGATCCTTGACTCCCTTTTGAGATGGATAGGTCTCAATCCCTAAATGCACCTCCATATTTTGATGGTAGTAATTATGCTTTTTGGAAGGTTCGCAATAGAGCATTTCTGTGCTCCATTGATGAATCTGTTTGGGATGCAGTTGAGAGTGGTTGGACCAGACCTGAGGCAGCCAAATCCACATGGGATAAGGCAGCACTCGCTGCATCTAATGCTAACAGTAAAGCTTTAAATGCTATTTTTTGTGGTGTGTCTCCTGATGAATTTCACAGGATCTCCCACATCACCGTTGCCAAAGAAGCATGGGAGATATTGGAAACCACCTACGAAGGCACGAAGAAAGTGAAAGACACCAAGTTGCAAATGCTGACCACTCGGTTTGAGGAGCTCAAAATGAGTGAGGATGAGTCCTTCGACTCTTTCTATGGGAAGCTGAATGAGGTGGTAGTCAGCAAGTTCAATTTGGGGGAGAAAACGGAGGATTCTAAAATCGTAAGGAAGATCCTTCGATCATTGCCGGAAAGTTTTCGTGCTAAAGTGACAGCGATTGAAGAGAGCAAGGATCTAGATGACATCAAAGTCCAAGAGCTGGTTGGTTCTCTTCAGACTTATGAGATGTCGCTGCCCAATCAACGGAAGAGTAAATCTCTTGCTCTTAAGACCATTAATGAGAAGGTAGAAGTCCATGACTCATCGAAAAATGATGTGGTTGACAAAGATGTTGCATACCTTGTCAAAAATTTCAGAAAGTTCTTGAAATTCAAAAATAATGGCAAATTTGATGATAAAAGAAAATTCCAAAGTTCTGGAAGGGAGAAAAGGGAATTCAAAAAGAAAGATGGAAAAGAATCCCAACCTACACAAGGTGTCACTTGCTTCGAATGTAACGGGCATGGACACTTTAAGAAGGAATGTCCGAATTATTTGAAATCGAAAGGTAAAGTGTATGCCACGACATTGAGTGACTCGGATTCGTCTGACTTAGAATCTGAAGAGAGCTGTGATGGAGAGGGGAACTATTCAGCTTTTATGACCATTGCTCATGTTGAGTCTTCAGATGAGTTGAATCTGCTTGTACAAGACCTTGGAGAACATAGTGATGATGAATCACTAGGAATTGTCGAGGAATCAGATGTTGAAGAAGATGTAAGCACAGCCAATCTTCAAAAGAATTATAACTCACTCCTTGAAAAGTCGGGTAAGTACACAAGGGTGGCCAAGGCAGCTGTGAGAAAGATGAAAAAGGTAAAGGAGGACTATAAAAGTCTCCTAATCCGATATAGGGAGGCCAAATGTGAGATAGAAACTTTGAATGGTGAGCTGTCAGAAGCTTACACAAAAGTGAGATTTCTTGAGCAAGAGGTTGTGCAAGCAAATGCTAAAATAGACAGGGTCACCACCAAGAAGCTAGATGATGTTATTTCATCTCAAAAGAGCTTTTCAGACAAATCCGGATTGGGATATACCGGAGGAAGTAGCTCATCTAGAAATGTCACTAAAGAAGTGAAGTTTGTTAAGGCTAAAGATCCAGTTGATATTGGTCCTACTGCTGAGAAGCCCAAGATAGAAGAGAAGAGAAATGTGGGGAACGAACAGTTGTTGAATTCCCGTAATCAATATGTGGGCAGGTCAGAATCTCGAGCCAAATCTCGTCCACGACCACAAAGAGGTCCTAGATCAACTTATGTGTGTCATCATTGTGGACTTCAAGGACATACTCGACCAAATTGCCAAAAGCTGAGAGCAACGAACAGTGCAACACCTCAAAGGTCACGAGGACCTAGAATTGATAGAAGAAATTGGGCAGATGAACAATCTAGAGATCAAAATGGTGATCCTGGAATGATGAACGTGATGAAGATGATTGGTGCATTCACCAACTGCTTGGAAAGCTTCTCACGAAGGTTTGAAAGCCCTAACTCCCGTACCCATTCCTATAAGGAAATCACCCCAAATGCAAGTGACGTGTGGGTGAAGAAGGGTACTCATGCATAAGCATTACAACATGTCCATGCATTAATACTTCCTATGCTTTGCGACGATGTTTGTTTGTTTGCTTATTGTTTTTGCTGCTGGTTGTTTGCTTGTCTTCTTGTGCATTTTTTTTGTTTTTTGATCAATCTTTTTCTTCTTATGTGTCAAAAATCCAAAAATCACATAAAAATTAGAAAATCAAAAGTTTGATTGACATTGTTGAGCTTTTGTCTCAAAACATGTTTTGCCTTGTACCTTTGTGCTAATGGCTTTGTGCATTTTCGAGCATTGCTTGTTTCCTTGCACTCATATCTCTGTGGGAAAAATCTTGAAATCAATGTGATTGTTGTAAATAGATCTTCAAACTTGTCATGAATGATGAGTGAATGGTTATGTTGATCTTGAGACATGCATAGACTTGTGTCTATATATCTTCCCACTCTTTATTTTTGTTATTGCTAAAAAGAGCTCACTAAGTGTAAATCTCCAAATGAAAAGAGATATTGAGCTGCAAAAGCCTGTCGCACATACTAGTATTCGACTAGGAAAAAGGGAAAGCGACCAAAAATTAAAGAGAAATGTTTATTCAAAAGGCCAAAGGCTTGTTCATTAAAGAGATTTATCAAATATCACTCTCACAATGAGAGGTGTTGTCTCAAAAGGATCAAAAAGATCAAATGTTATGATTAAAAGTGGAGTCAAATGTAAAGCTCCAAGTCATGTTATCAAGTTTTGTGGGAGGTCATATATACATATTTCTATAAGTGAGATAGATCACATGATCCAGTGCTAATTGTGTATGCCTTGGTTGAATTGATCATTGAAGCTTCACATTAGACTAAGGACTATCTCATTGTTGATATCCACACACAACACACAAGTTTATGTTCAATGAATGCCATAATCATTTGTGTAATTGTACTTGATGAAATATGTTTTTCACATGCTCAATCTTTGTTGTTTCAAGCACAAAAAGATTTTTGAGTTGTTTTAGGTGTTTTTGGAAAGTATTTTGTTCTTCAAAAATGAAATTTTCAAAAAAAAAATTTTGCCCTGTTTTGGCGACTCAGTCGCGGGTATGTCAAGTCGCGAGCCTCAGTCGCGTGTTCGCGGGTCCATTTTGGCGACTTGTTCGCAAGTGAAAGGTCCAGTCGCAAGGTTATTCAGAGATTTTCGCGGCTCAGCTCGCAACTCCCTCGCGGGTAGACCTTCCAGTCGCGAAAAACACTTAGAAAAATTTTTTCAAAATTTTTCCTTTGAGGGTCTTGGCGGCTCAACCTGGCGACTTGCTGGCGACTCACCTCAGTCGCGAAAAACGCGTGTTTGGTAGATATAGGAGCAGTTTTTAAATCTTTTTTCAGTTCTCCCTCGAACATTTGTGAACTGTTCATCTTCTCTCTAAAATATCTCCTTCCCAAACACTCCGTGCTCCCATTTCCAATCTCCATTGTTGCATATTTTCTGCTCAAATTCTTCATCTCACAGGTATGGGTTTTCAGTTTTGAACTCATTTCTACTTGATTTTGTGCTTTTCCCCTTGATTTTTTTTTGCATATGTTTATGATTTAGAAATGGGTTTGTGTTTCAGCTATTGCTCTTTGTTCATGCTTAGCTTGCTGATGATGTGCATGTTCTATTGTGTTAATCTGTTGGGAGCATCTGCTAGTTTCAAAATGCTGATTGTGTTTCATATCATTTTTCCATTATATGTCTCATTGACATATATCTGCCTTTAGGATAGTTTCTCCATGTTGTTCTTGTGTTTCTTTTTTTTAGGCTTGTTTATCCATGTGGTTGCTCTAAGTAGCTTATTGGTTAAGTGTTCAAGTTCATCTGTGTGGTTGTAATCTCTTTGTTAATTACATGGTACTGACTCGGTTTACACATATATTGCTCTATGCTGTTGTGGCCTCTTCTGATTGTTCACAAATGGCTCCCTCACCTCCGAAAAAGAAAACTCCTGCAAAGAAGGCTGACAAAAGATTGAAAATGGATTCTGAACTGTTTAGGTCAGTTCATCACTTTGAGAGATACAAGGATATCTTCTTGAAAGCAGGAATTATTCAAGAAAGATTTGTAGATTTGGAAGACTTAAGACAATCCTTTATCCCTAGCTGTTTTGAAGGAAGAGGATGGGAAAAGCTTCTGAGTGATTTCCCTGTAGTATGTGAACCCCTAATTAGGGAATTTTATTCAAATGCTGTGATAAAGGAGAATGAGTTAAACTGTTGGGTTAGAGGAAAAGAATTCATTTTGGATGCACATGTCATAGATGATGTGCTAGGGCTTGAAGGTTTAGAAGATCAGGAATTTATCAATTACAAGGATAGGAGTGTTTCTATTGAAACAGTTCAACAAATGATAGGTGGGCAGAGAGAAGGGAAATGTTTGAATACCACTGCCTTTCCAGTGGACATGAGGTGCCTAACAATAATCATGATGTTTAACCTCTATCCCATAAAGAAGTTGACTACAATCAACTGTGCTAGAGCAATCTTTCTGATGGATCTCAAAGAAAAGAATTTCATTGACATAAGTTCCCACATATATGACACCATTGTGGATGAGACAAGAACAACCTCTAGGCCAAAATTGATCTTTCCCAGTTTGCTAATGAGGATTTTTAGAAGAAAGGGTGTTCCAATCCCTCAAGACATCAGTCCCATGTCCACACCCTCTGCAATTAACAAGCTTACCTGCAAAAGGATAAGTGTTAGACTTCCAGGAGAAGAAGATGAAGGTGATGAAGGAGAGGGTGTCCCAATGGAGACTGAAGCAGAGGTAGCAGGGCATGCATCAACCTCAACACCCAGGAGGAGTGGCAAAAGGTCTAGAGCATCAACTTCTTCAGATACACCTCCAAATGCTTTCCAAATCATTCTGGAACGACTTGATGGGATCAGAGTAGTCCAGACTGAGCACTCTGAGAGAATGAGAGCCATGCAGGACCAGATTGATGTTTTGTCTGCAAAACTTGACAGCTTCACCACCCAGCATGAACAGTGACCCTTTGGCCATTCCGGTCAAAAAGGGGGAGAAACAATGTTATGTTTATTTCTGTTGTTAATGACATTGATGATGAGAAGCAGTAAAGCAGCTCTTAAGGGGGAGTAATGTGTTGAGGGGGAGTTGTCAAAGTTGTCAAAATCAGAGACTTTGTTTATATATACTTATGTTTTGAGTATTTAGTGTTATTTTGATGCTGTTATTCAGGATTTTTAGGGTTATTGTTTTATGCATAGTTTGTAGGCTTTATGGTATGTACCTTGCTTAATTGCAGCCTTTATGCTATGTTGAAATCAATACTTTAATCTAAATGTCTTGCATTTTGATTTATGTACTGTCACTCTTGTGCCCTTGTAGGATTGTTCCTAGATGCATATACCTTGTGTACTATGCATTGGTTGAGTGTTAAACATACAAGTGTCTTGCCTTGTGCTTGTTAACTTGTATGTCCTTGTGTTCATTCCAAGTGTGAATGAGCACTGTGATCACTACCTTGTGGTGTTCACTTGGTTGATCAAGCCATGGTTTGTTTCTTAACTCCATCTTTGCTTGATCACATATTGCCTGTTTCATATGCATTTTATGATTTTCTGCTTACAATGATCATGGTGTATTGTTGTGTTTCAGGAGTATTATGTTCATATGATTCAAGTGCTTCACAGCTTCTAGAGTTAGGTGTGAGTGAGTTTTGATCAACTGTTCCCAACTCACATGTTAAGTCTAGAGTCTGTTTTAGGGTTTTGTCACGGAATAGCCAAAGGGGGAGATTGTAAGGTTGAATTTATTCAACCATCTAATTGGCTTTATTCCGTGCCAAATTTGCTTGTAATTCAGCATTTAGTAACCCTGTATTTAGGTGGGTTTGATGTAAGGGTAGTGAGTGAGATAGAGTGAAGATTGCTCAAGAGTGTGCAAGAAAACAGAGACTCGCGGCTGGGTCTCGCGGGTGACTCGCGGCTTCAAGCCGCCAGACGCAGCACACGTGCCAAGCATGCCGGAAGGTGAACAGTCATGCCAGCTGGAGCACTACAGGACAAAACAGGACAACTGGCCATACGGTTATCTCGCGACTGGATCTCGCAACTTAGTCAAGCCGCGAGGTCAAGCCGCGAGCCACCCCTGTTTTGTAAAACCTGACGTTTCACATTCCTCTCCCACTCCAGTATAAATACCCCTTTTACCCACGATTGTGAGAGAGCTTCCAGAGAGAATTTTCAGAGAGAACCCTAGAGCAAAACAAGATTGAACCATCTACAATCTTTACATTAGAGTCTCTTCAAATTCCTCAACTCTCTTCCTCTCCATTGCCAAATCCTTGAGAGGCCTTTTTACCATAACCTTGTTCTCACCATATCCATTACTGTGAGAGGGTTGTTTGGTGTTCTGGGAAGCAGTTAGGAAGGAACCAATATTCATTGGTTGATGCTATGGTCTAGTAGCGGAATCCGGGAAGCTAGAAAAGAAATAGGTTCGGCGCAATCTCGTTGGAGCAAGAAGCTTGGAGGGCTTAGGTACATCGGGTAGATTAGGCTTGGAGGGTCTATTGCTGTTCATGTATCCCAACTACATTTTCTAGTGGATTATTGACCGCTTGGAGGGCGGCGGAGAGGTTTTACGCCGAGGGCTTCGGTTTCCTCTTCGATAACACATCGCGTGTTGTCCTTGTGTTTGCATCTTCCTTCCCTTTATCTTTGCCTTTTATTTTCAGTTGTGGATGTGATTTTAATTGGCTTAGATTGTTTACCTATTCTGTGTTATGCTTTAGTTCATGTTCCGCACATTAATTGTTTGAGTTAAAGCTTGAATTGGTAATTTGTTAATTGGGGGTCTAAACGTTCAAGGGTGTTTTTACACATATTTGAACTTTCATAACCAATTGCACGGATCCCAGTACGCGACTTGATCACCAACTTAAGAAGGATGTTGGCTGCAAAGTTCTTCAATTTATCACACGATGAAGATCACAAAGTTGTTTGGTCATAAAACCCTATGGTGTACAAACACAGTAGCTTCTTGAAAAGAATGAAGAACTAGGGCAAACTAGGTTTCCGGTTACACTTTTCTTCACACTTGTGCAATTGTGCTCTTGTGCAATTGTGCGTAACTTTTTACAGTCCTTAAAATAATCCTTATATATATTTAGGGTTGTGAGAAAAGAAAGCCCAAACATATACCCATGGATTGAATGAAAAACAGAACAGAAAATCTGAATTTCATAAACCTCGATAGATAGCCATCTATCGAGCTAGCTATCGAGCCATGGGCTTCAACAGCTTTTAAACCTCGATAGATGCTAGCTGTCGAGCTTTAAAATCCTACACTTTCTGACTTGATTCTTGGATAGACATGCATAGTTTTACAAGTAAAGTGCGTTTTGTCAAAAGATTAGCCAATTACATAAAATAGTGACATATGTTTCTAATATTAAATCACATATGTCCTAACAATCCCAATTCCACATGGTGTCTAAGATGAGTGGTCTCTCAATCAATTCTTACGTACGTTAATTTTCCTTCGGAAGAGTGTATTCCAAAAAACTTGTAGAGAAAAACTGTTTTCTCTTCTTTTAATCATACGTACGTTTTAACTGCCTTTGCAGTTACTTTATTTAATCACTCTTATTAAATAAAAACTGATTATCTAATTGGGTTAGCCTTTTGGGCTAGCCCAATTGGGCTTAAGTGTGTGCCTTGGGATGGGACCAAAGGGACTAATAAGGCTCTTGCTCCAATGGGCTTCAGACTTATCTATCAACTCTTGACAAGCCCCAAGTTACCATTAATTATATAACAAGTACCACTATGGAAATATAATTGCACTCCAGGCTTTATTAATAAATTATTTCCCAAGACTCTAATATGATATCATTTTACCCCTCTATGAAATATCCATAGTGAACAAAGTCATAATAAACAGTCACTTTGTAAACAACTATTTTATTCCTTGAGTACCTGGTTTAATCTTTTAGTTATTCATATTTATGAAATCTAATTTCAATAAATATAAACTTTAGTAACTCTTTACTAAAGTGGCTGGCCCTGAATATCCAATTCCATTAAACTTATCTCAAGGGGATATTTTGTGTTTCTATAGAAAGAGATTATGGATTCCATCTTGAGAATATGTTTTCCCTCAACACTACATATGATTACCCAACATACTGAGGTTTTGACCGTTTAACTAGATCTCACTCCTGATATATTAAAGTAACCTACATTTCATGATTGGATTCACTATCCTCTCAGGATTGAGAGTCTATGAAATTAGAAGTCGTGAGATTAATTATTCAAGTGACAGTTGTTAATTAAATAATTAATCTCACAGCGGTCCAGTTCAATATGTCTTAAGACATATCAACATATCAACTAGAAGTCTCCACTTCCATGATCAAGACAAACCATCTTAGTTGACGCATTATAGTCTTCGCAGATGAAACGTCTAATTTAATTACTAAGACATATCAACACATCAACTAGAAGTCTCCACTTCCATGATCAAGATAAACCATCTTAGTTGATGCATTATAGTCTTCACAGATGAAATGTCCAATTTCATTACTGACTATGAACTATATTTTGAGTTTACAAGGACCTTGTGATTTATATCTTCTGTAACTAAATCACATACAATGCATCTCAAGGACTATGATAATGTCTCATTAGTTCATTTATAAATAGTCTCATATAATTAAACAGTTTAACTTTTTATAACATACCAATAAATTGAATTTTAGGGCATAAACCCTAACAATCTCCCACTTGCCCTCAAAGACAATTTTGCATATATCTAATACTTATTTCTCTTCAGAGTAACTTATAGTCACTCTAATGCAAGGTCTGGAAAAAAGTTTCAGCTAAATTTATTGCATAAATAATCTTTTCTCCTACTACATCCCATGCTCTAGTATCTCTCTAATGAGATGATACTTATGCGTAATGTGTATTTTCACCACTTAGAGTGAACACATATCCTGAAGTCAAACTTCATGAATCACAATCAAACTACAAGTCAGTGTTGTGTAACCAGTAACTATCAAATCCTTACTTTGGTGGACGAGCATATAATCTCTCGTTCTCCTAAGATACTTGAGTATATGCTTTACTCCCACTAAGTTAATTAATCCTGGATTTTAATTGATATTTGCCTATCATGCCCACTGTAAAATAGATATTTGGCCTAGTATATAGCAAAGCATAATTGAGACTTCCTTTTAACATGGTATAAGGAACTGTCTTCATATGCTCTTCCCTTTATATGTCTTAGGACTATAATCTTAAACAAAAGAACTTCAAACTTGAAAGGAAGGAATCCTTTCTTGAAGTATCACATGCTATACTTGGCTAGAATCTAATCTATTTAAGCAGTTTGAGATAGACTCAACATCCTAATTTCTGAATCTTACCAAAGTTTAACTTTCAAGATGTGACCAGTCTTACTCAAGTACTACATATCAATCTGGTCTTGACAATAAAAAAATTCTATTGATGACAATATTTATACATCATTCTAAATTATTAGAATGTCATCAACATACTTAAGAGATTTATTACTCTATATAGCTTTTACACTCATAAGCCTTATCACTAATTGATCAAAATCAAACAATTTGATTGCTTGATCAAAGATGATATTGTATGATCTAGATGCTTGCTTTAGTCCATAAAAGAATTTTAAGCAACTTGCATACCAAATACAACTAGTTCTTTGCTATGAACTAGTCTAGTTACATCATATAGATGTCTTCCTCAAGATTGCCACTAAGAGAAGCTTTCTTGATATCCATTGCCATATTTCATCCAAATGAAATATAATGGATAAGAGAATCTAGATAGAGTCAAACATAACTATTGGTGAAAAAATCTTTTCATAATTGATCTATTTCTTTCTGAATAAATCTTTTCACCACTAGTCTTGACTTTGAAGGTTTACACCTTCTATTCTATCGATCTCATTTTCTTGTAGACCCATTTGAAAACAATTGGCTTAATGCCATTAGACGCCTCTACAAGTTCTAGACTTTAAATAGAATCTAATTCTATTTACATAACTTTGATCCAGTAATCAGTATTCATATCATCTATTGCCTCTACATAGGACCGAGGATCAAATTCATATCCTTGTGGGATGACTTCTTAAGCTAATCCCAAAAGTATAAATTCATCAAGTAATCTAATAATCCTCCCACTATGATATTGCACCGGTGTACTAGTTATCTATAGAATAATGTCTTGCGATGTATTTAATACAACCATCTCATTTCTAAATGTATTTTATAGTTGTCCTATAACAAATTCTGACATTTTTCTTCTAGAAAAGTTCTACATTTAGCTTTAATATTATTCACATAGTCATTATCTAGAAACTTTGAATTTGTACTTTACAAACACCTTGTTATCTTTATGACTACTAAAATAATCTTCCGCAATTCCTTTTGGATATCCAACATAAACACACATTTTTCTACCTTTTGATTCCAATTTGTCAGACTTCCTTCTTAGCACAAGTGCTAGACATCTCCAAAAGTGGAAGTATCATATACTAGGTTTCCACCCAATCCACAATTTGACAAATGTCCTAGGAACAAACTTTTGGAATCAATTTTAGAAAATTTTAGTAATCATTAGAGTATATCTCCAAAAGAAATAAGTAAATAGAAAGAGTGCCAATTTTTTCTGGATGGGACGTAAAACCTCAGTTTTACGCCCATCAATCACATTGCACCACATTAGCTGATTGCAAACTAAAGAATAAAACTTATCACACATAATCTTGCCTCTAAAAATTCATATGCCAAAATTGTATCTTCCTCAAAAGTCAAAAGCAACCAAACCTCCAAGCCAACTAAGACACAGCCCCTACTGCCGAAGATATTGCCCAAAACCTCTCGAGATGCTGATGAAATCTGCCACAGAATCTGCTCATCCTCCTTCTCGAAGAACTACCGAACCTACATGCTGCCTAGGTAGCTGGAAACACCAAAAGCCTCTGGAAAAGTCACTACTGACCTAAGTTTCTTTTTTCTCGATTTCTTTTTTCTTTTTTCCAATTTTCATTATCCAAGGTACAATCTTTTGAGATATATATCCAATCTAGGTTGTGTGCAAGTTTGTGGGTTTTGCTTAAGCTTTGCATATGGGATAAAGGTGTGGATTTTGGTGGGGTAAGAAAAGGATTTGGTATCTCCACTGTTTGTAGGTGATTAAGTTTTGAAGCTTTTGCTTTTGCATGTGTGTTTTGGAACTTGGGTTCTTGGTCTATTGTGGTTGGGGGATTTGTTTTTGTTTTTAAAGTTTGGTCAAATAAAATTTAGGAGGAAGAGAAATCGCCAAATCATTGACTTGGTCATGGTGTCTTTGTACATAGCAGGTCATTAACTATCTCTGGAGTTGTTCCGACCCAGCTTCTCAAATCTCTAGTCCACTTGGCTAGTGTCTTTATTCATGATCTCTTTTGGTGCTTGTGTCTTGCTCTTCCTCTGTTCTTTCCTCTTGCTTGCTTTTTTTTTTTTTTTTTTTTGGCTATAATGTTTCTTTCTTTTATGAATGAATATTCATTTTCAAAAAAAAAAAAAAAAAATCATTGACAGCGGTGGACCGTTGGTGGTGACTTCTTCAGCTTCTTTGTGCCTCTGATAACATCACCATTGCTAACATCAACACAGAAGTTCATTGTTTTGTTGGTTTGTTTTTTGATTTTAATGAGATCTTTAACTAGGTGTTGACGTGGCATTATATTATTGGTGGTGTAAACCCCTTGGTTTACTCCACATCCGGATAGAATTTAAACTCAAATAGAAATACTTATCATGTACTTTACTATATCTTAAAGAGTCATATTCCTCCTTCATGTATGCATTGACTTAAAGAAGTCATTGGAACTAAATTCCTTTACAATAAAGGAGCCCTAGGTCATATTATCCATAAAAATAGAATTTGTAGACTGGGAATATAAACAAAAACTAATGGTTCTATAAGCCCATTTTTCACCAATCTAGAATAACATTTAGATTAATAAGACTTGGACATAAGTGGCAAAACATACAATAGTAAAGAATGGAAACTTTCTCTTTAAAAGTAGAACATGTAAATTTCCATTTAGATTACAATTTTGGACAATGCTTAGCTTTACCATAATGGAAACACTTTCCTTTAGGTCATGCTTTTGAGTCTAATTTCCTTTTTTGGCAACTCCTAGGAGAACTAGATTGCCCAACTGTTTGGTATCATTATTCTTCTTCTTACCCTTACCTTTCGGTTAAGGTTTAGAATTTGAATTAAGTCATATTGATCCTAGGCTTAGATTTTAGGATGTCTTCCATTTCGTAGAACTCACTCATCAACTCAGATAAAATAAAAAGAATTTATTTATTTTTAAAACAATCTGAATTGATCAAATGATTCTAACACGGACTTGTGGAACATATCCATATGAGATTAACAATTAATCTCTACATCCAAGAATTCCAATTCATTTAAAGATGAAAATATTTTCATAAAATGATATAGAATTGGAACTCCTTAAGCCTTTCTTAGCACTCAATATGATTCATACCAAATATCTCATTTAGACTTAATATAAAGTCTAAACCTAGTGCTAACTCTTGCATCTCATGTTGTAGCACAGTTGAGATGGAAGCCAATGTATTATGTTAGCATCTCAATAAGACTATGATCACATCATAGGCTATCTTCCAAAAATGCATTATGTATAAGAAATTATGACTATGCTAAATCAAAAAATTATGTACTTCAGCTCCTTTAAGCACAATGTCCAAAATTGTTTCTTAGTCAATGTGATTCAATTAAAATAGTAGCTAGAGAACAAAAAATTTATGACAACTTTAATTTGAGACTATGAACATAATTACAAGGACATTATAATTTTGCATCCACAACCATATAATATGGAACCCTAAATCAACCCAATCCCGTAATCAATATTCCTCAGTAGCGAGGTCATACCAATCACTATGATTAAGCAAGAACTATTCTCATTATTAATGCTATCATGGTAACTCTTACCAAACAAAAATAATTTGCCGCTCTTCCTTTAGCCTCTAAGTAATAATGACATAACTCCGTTAGGAGTTTAATATTACACTTAGTCTAGTGTACACCATTGCCTAGACTCTATGTGAGTCACCAAGTAACTCCACAGTAGCGTGGTCATTCTTAATGTAAAAACACACTTCATCCATCATTAAGAAGTTTAACCTGTAGTACCATAAATTAAACACCCTTCGTAGGGAGCAAGGCATATACGCCAAGGCAAGGTGCCTAATCACACTACTATAAATTGGCAATGGAGGCCATGAGACTCAACCCTTGAATCTCTCTCCCACTAGAAATTTTTAAACAAGTGGATTGTCTTGAAATCATTGTGATCTTATCACAATTTTAACCCTACACATCAAATGTGTTTAATTGTTTAAATTCGATGTGATCTGACTAAGTCACGTCACAATAGCGTAACGAACATTCATGTAATCACAAAAAAATTTAATCATGTAATTCGTGAAGTAAATACCCTCTGCATGGAATGCAAGGCTCAAGGCCAAGACAAGGTACCTACTTACATTACAATAAACTTAACAAAATGGATATTTTGAATCCAACACTCCCACCTATTATTTGGGTTTTCTTTGAATTATTGTGATCTCATCACAATTTATAACCTTGAACTTGTTAAAAACTCTAATTTCAATAGAATCACTAACTAAAATGGAAGTCCAAAACTATTTAGGATTCCTTATACTCTAACGAATCAAAAATTAGTTATATAGAACTCTATCCTTAACTTACTTGATAAAGAATTCTAATCTCATTAGAATCTATATAACTTTTAATTAGAGCTTTAATTCTCATTAAAAACTTTTAATTAAAATAAATTCAGGACTTTTAATCATACAAAAATTCCAATCTAATAATAATAATAATAATAATAATAATAATAATAATAATAATAGGTAAAGCTGAGAGAAACTTAAATTAGAATTTAAAATTAGAGTTCCAATTTTGCGCCATGTGTCATAAATTATTTATTCTTAAAGAGTTTTATTTCTTAATTTTAGAATCAAATGTGGGGACCACATCATAAATATTCATCTAAGTGAGTTATTAAGTACAAAAACCAAAGAGTCTAGAATAAATGAATTGTTAAAAAAAAAAAAAATTACTTCACAACAATTTTTTATAAAAAATGGACAATTTACATTTTATAACTAATAATATTCTTACTAAACTTTAAAGAATTAACAAAATATGAAAATTACTATCAATAGAATTTAAATTATATATATAGAAATACATTATGCATCTTATTGTATATTTTTAAGTGTATCCATGCATATACATAGGATTACAAGCTAATATATAATAATAGGTGAAGTTGAGAGAAACTCAAATTAGAATTCCAAATTAGAGTTCTAATTTTACGTCATGTGTCCTAAATTATTTATTCATAAAGAGTTTTATTTCTAATTTTAGAATCAAATGTAGGATCACATCATAAATATTCATTCAAGTGAGTTATTAAGTACAAAAACCAAAGAGTCCAGAATAAATAAATCATAAACAAAAAAAGTGCTTCAAAATAAATTTTTTTAAAAAAAAAAACATGGACAATTTGCATTTTATACCTAATAATATCCTTACAAAATTTTTTAAAGAGTTAACAAAATATAAAAATGACTATCAATAGTATTTAAATTATATATATTTATAGGAATTATATTATACATTTTATTGTATATCTTTAAGTGTATCCATGCATATGCATGAGGTTACAAGCTAGTAATAATAATAATAAAACCATGGGAGCACAAAGATTCTCAGAGCACATGCTCACATGTCCACAAAATAAAGTCTAAGGGTGTGTTTGGATACCGCTTATTTTGCTGAAATTAAAAAATTATTACTAAAAGTACTGTAGATAAAGGTAAAAATTTAGTTGAAATAGTATAATAAGGCCCATAAATAGTACCAAAAAGTACAGTAGAGCCCATGAATACTAACAAAAATAAGCTGAATAGTAAAATAATTTTAATTTTATATTCTTACCCAAACGCACGCTAATTGTCTATGGATGATTTGGTAAAGGACAAAGAAAATAAACACTTCGAGAAAGTTAAGGGACCGGAATCCCAATTTCTCCTTCAATTGACAATCAGTCAATTTCTCATTGTCTTCGGATAAATCAAAGTATACCTATCAACCTTCTATTAGGTGCCCGTTTGGTTTGGACGTTTTCCTGAGTTCAGCGTTTGCGTTTTGGGCATGGGACCCACGCTACAGTAAACGCATCCTTCTTCCTTTTTTTTTTTTGTTTTTTTGTTTTTGTTTTGTTTTCACGCGTTTCAGAGTGATACGGCTACTGTTCATGCACGGTTGCATGAACAGTAGCCGCAAATGTTGACTTTCCACTGTGAACAGTGATCCGTGCACTGTTCACGGACCCACAAATTCTACTTTTCAACCACTTTTTCATTAAAAATGGGTCACACGGCACTATTCACACATTTAAAAAATATTTTGCTACAATATTTTCAGTTTCAGTTTTCAGTTTCAGAAAAAATAAGTTCAATCCAAACAGAACCTAGGACTTCTAATTTAGGAGTAGAACCAAGCCATCAATTCATTCCAAAAAATTCTTCCAAGTCCAATATGTCATATATGGCGGACTAAAATTCTTTCAAGCCTATCACCTCATGGCCCCATCCAAGGTATATTAGGGATCAAGACCAAGATCAATTCCTAAAAAAATAAATAATAAAATAATAAAAAGACCAAGACATCAATTCATTTATCAATTTTCACAAGTCCTAAACTACTCTACGTGGTACAACGTCCTTTTTGCCTGAATACCAAAATTTAATAGCCAATCAGCAGACATGCTAGTGCTATCCATTCAGCTAGCTAGCTTTTCCCCCATTAGTTTATTAGCTGTTTTGGCAGGGCTATCTTGTTCTTGTCCTAGCCCAGGCTGGCATGTAGCCCTGAGTGTTTAGATTCTGATTCTTTGCGGCGCGATTTGCGTTTGCGTTTTTTTCTTCTTTTTTTTTTTTTTTACTTTTTTTTATTAGAATCGCGTGAGAACACAGACTTGTTATAAGATCCACCGCCACTTTCAACGTTCACACATTTTACTGAAATGATATCGTTAGTGGGTTTTATATACTATTTAAGATTTATAAATATTTTTTTTCACAAAAATTTTAATTAAAAATAGATCTCACAGTATTATGTATACATTTGAAATTTTTTTATTACAGTATTTTCAGTTTTCAGCAAAATAAACTATATCCAAACGGACCTTAAGAGTTCTATTTAACTAATATATTTTAATTTCATAAGACCTCTTAATTAGATAACGATTAATAAATAATTTTTTCTATTAAAAAAAAATAAATGTCTTTAACTTTTAAGGACTATAAAAAAATAATAATAATAAAATAATCACTTTATATTAAATTGAGTGTAATCTCATCACACACAGCCTTGCTTTTATTAAAGATTTAACATATGATCAATACTAATCAAATTAGTTTTACATGATTGAAAACACAATCCCTAAAATAATAATTAAGTGGGATTTGAGTTCAAAACTGAATTTCACAGATGCTATAGTCATAAAGTTCAATTGAGCATGGTTAATGTTAAACTAAAATAACATCACAGCATCCATATACCTTCAAAGTAACTGATGAATAGCTTATGTAATTTGCATGTATATGAATCCATATATAATAATATATTAAAGGATTCCAAGAATACAAAAAACATGACACATCAAATTCATATATTAGCAATATACGTTCATGTGTTCATTGCTAATACAAAGACTATGAAAGCACGGCACCGTAACTGAGTAAACATCATGTGAAAATCTATAACTTAGACTCATATACTCAGATGAATCCACACACACACACATATATATATATATATATATATAAACAATATCAATGAAACAACGTTGAACATATATATATATATATATATATAAACAATATCAATGAAACAACGTTGAACATATATATATATATATATATATATATAAACAATATCAATGAAACAACGTTGAACATCATCATGCGAACGAATTCACTGAAGCAATATTAATATAAAATAGAAACAAAAAAGTCAAACCGCTATTCTATATATGCATAAAGAGCAATCAAACTCATCATAACAACGGTGTCAAGTGCATAAACTTTCTAATAATTGTATACCCATCTTGACAATCTACATTGATAAGAAACATAGCGATTTTTATCCACCGTGTTCAACTCTAATACAAAGATTAGAAACACACGGCACCAAGCAAAAAGCTATAATCGTGATGTCAACGAATCAAGTAACAATTAATATATGGCGAAAATTACATTTTAGTCCCTACATTTTTAGATTATTTCCATTTTAGTCCCTACATTTTATTTTTACCACTTTTAGTCCCTATTCTGAAAAACGCTTCCCGTTTTGGTCCCTGCCATTACATCAGAAACAGAGAAAGCTGATGTGGCAAACGGCAGGAATAAATAATATTAAATTAATATCCACGTGGCCTAAATTAATAATAAAAAAATGCCACATCAGCCTCTAAATTAAAAAATTAATTTATTAATTTTAACTAATTAAAAAAAATTAAAAACAGAATTAAAAACTAAAAATCATGGGAATTAAGATCTAAGTGTGTCTTGAACAAAAACAAACAAGAATACAAACCCAGATTCAAGAACACAAACCAGAAATTAAATAAATAAATAAAAGAAAAAGAAAAAAAAAGAGACAACCAGATCCAGAATAGCCACAGCTCACAACCTCGAGTCCTCGAGCTCGCACTTACACTATTAGAGAGACAACCCAGTTTGCAAAACCCAAAGGCCTTGCAAGCAGAAAGCAGCCCCGTGTCCCACATCGGCAACAAAGAGCCTGGGCTGGCAGGCGAGGATTAAACAAAGGAGAGAGATGAGAGCGGAGATTCGCACGGAGATGGTGTCGCAATTGGCTTGGAGATCAGAGGTCTGGACGATGGCGGTGGTGGGGGAGACGGAGTATTGCAAGAAGAAAATGGCTGAGCCAAGTGCGAAGAAGAGATCGGGAAGGAGAGGGAGGAGGGAGGAAGGGGAGTCGGAGTGGAAGAGGGAGACGGAGAGGAAGAGGAAGAGGAAGAGGAAGAGGACGGCGACGGATTGGAGGGAAGTGAAGCGGTGGACGGGGGTGTGGCCTTTGACGAGTGGGTCGGATTCGGCAGATAAGAGGAGTTGGTGAGCGAAAGTGATGATAAGGTAGAGGATGACGAGGTAGAGTTGAAGGTGTTTGAGGCGATTGTGAGGGAAAGGGTGGAAGGGTTTGGCAAAGTAGGACTGTTGTGGAGATTTGAGGCAGTTTCTGGGTTTTTTTTTTTTTTTTTATTTAAATTTCTGGGTTTGTGTTCTTGGATCTGGGATTGTGTTCTTGTTGTTCTTGTTCAAGACACATTTAGATCTCAATTCCTATGATTTTTAGTTTTTAATTCTGTTTTTAATTTTTTTTAATTAGTTAAAATTAATAAATTAATTTTTTTAATTTAAAGGCTGACGTGGCATTTTTTATTATTAATTTAAGCCACGTGGATATTAATTTAATATTATTTATTTTTGTCGTTTGCCACATCAGCTTTCTTCATTTCTGATGTAACGGCAGGGACTAAAACGGGAAGCGTTTTTTAGGATAGAAACTAAAAGCGGTAAAAATAAAATGTAGGGACTAAAATGTGCTTTTTGCCTTAATATATTTCATATATTAATCACGGCACACGAGTCTAAAGTTTGAATTTTGAATTAAACACCAACGGTTTTTTTTTTTTTTTTTTTTAATTCTAAAACTCAATCACATGTTATACAAGCATGAAATTGAAGTTTGCTCTGATACCAATTGTTGGAAAAACTAATTTTGCATCTCATACAAAACCCACAGCAGAAGTAACATAAGAATCTACTTCATTCATGAGAGATAACATATAACCTTAAATTCTAGGACAAACCTTCGTACAGTAAAATTCAAAAAAAAAACTTGAGAATATCTTCAATTTTCATCCCAATTCCACTTGGTGCCCAAGATGAGTGGTCTCTCAATCAGTTCTTACGTACGTTAATTTTCCTTTGGAAAAATGTATTCCAAAAAACTTGTAGAGAAAAACTGTTTTCTCTTCTTTTAATCATAAGTATGTTTTAACTGCCTTGGCAATTTCTTTATTTAATAAGTCTTATTAAATAAAAATTGATTATCTAATTGGGTTAACCTTTTGGACCAGCCCAATTGGGCTTAAGTGTGTGATTTGGGATGGGACCAAAGGGACTAATAAGACTCTTGCTCCAATAGGTTTCAGACTTATCTATCAACTCTTGACAAGCTCAAAATTATCATTAATTATATAACAAGTACTACTATGGAAATATAATTACACTCTAGGTCTTATTAATAAATTATTTTCCAAGACTCTAATATGATATCATTTGACCCCTCTATGAAATATCCCTAGTGAACAAAGTCATAATAAACTGTCACTTTGTAAACAATTATTTTATTCCTTAAATACCTGGTTTAATCTTTTAGTTATTCATATTTATGAAATCTAATTTCAATAAATATAAACTTTAGTAACTTTTTACTAAAGTGGCCGGCCCTGAATATCCAATTCCATTAAACTTATCTCAAGGGGATATTTCGTATTTCTATGGAAAGAGATTATGGATTTCATCTTGAAAATATATGTTCCCTCAACACTACGTGTGGTTACCCAATATATTGAGGTTTTGACAGTTAAACTAGATCTCACTCCTAATATATCAAAATAAAATACATTTCATGATTGGGTTTACTATCCTTGCAGGATTGAGAGTCTATAAAATTAGAAGTCGTGAGATTAATTATTCAAGTAATAGTTATTAATTGAATAATTAATCTCACAACGGTCTAGTTCAATATGTCTTACACACTTAAAACATCAACACATCAACTAGAAATCTCCACTTCCATGATCAAGACAAACCATCTTAGTTGATACATTATAGTCTTTGCGGATGAAACGCCCAATTTCATTACTGACCATGAACTATATTTTGACTTTACAAGGAACTTGTGATTTATATCTTGTGGGTGAGTTGGGCTCGAGGAACCAAGTCAGCCCACCTGGACAAAGCCCAGCACAAATCCTAAGGCCCGTTAGGTGATGTGGACCTGATACACATGGGGGAGGTAACCCTGGGCTTCATCACAATGGGCTCGATCTCTAGCTGAATGCCAAGAATTGGGGTGACCACATCCAGAGAGATTCCTTAGAGGTCGGTGGTCTAAGTCGACCATAAAAGAAATTTGTGCGTAGTCCCAACGAGGTCGTTCACCGAGAGCTAACGATTCTGAAAGAAATCCACTTCCGAACACTGTCTGGCGTCTGGAACAAGGTTTAAGGGAATCCTCTAAATTCGTGAGGATCTCTTAGGATTCTAGTGGACATCGGAATGTGTGAGTAAGTGGGGAAAGAAATGATAGCCACCCCACTAACGGAGGGCTATAAAAGGAGGTCGAAGCAAGGGTAGAAGGGGTTGGACATGAGAGAGAGAGAGAGAGAGAGAGAGAGAGAGAGAGAGAGAGAGAGAGAGAGAGAGAGAGAGAGAGAGAGAGAGAGAGAGAGAGGTGAGTGAACATGCTGGGATATTCAGGGGAATTAAAGGGGAGTGCTATCACTTGTTTGGGGCCTCAATTGGTAGGATTAAGTACAACCCTCGCGTACAAACAAATTGTAAGCCCATTATTGCAGCAAAGACGACTCTGGGCTCACACATATCTTGTGTAACTAAATCACATAAACATACAATGCATCTCAAGAACTATGATAATGTCTCATTAGTTCATTTATAAATAGTGTCATATAATTAAACAGTTTAACTATTTATAACATATCGATAAATTAGATTTTGAGGCATAAACCTTTTTTTTTTTGGTAAATAAGGCATAAACCTTTTTTTTTTTTTTTTTTTTTGGATGTAAATAAGGCATAAACCTTTTTTTTTTTTTGGTAGAAATAAGGCATAAACCTTAACATCATAGTCCTAGTGTTATATAATAAAAATAAATAAAACACTATCATAGTCATAGACCTAACCATTTAAAGTCTTGGATATAAGTGGGCCTTGAGAGGATTCTTCATCACCGTAGTGAACTCTAGCTTCTCTGACATATCAACCTCGTCACCTTCAACAGCTTTCCACTCAAAATTCCAAACCAAATTGGCCACAAAATACTGCAAATGCAGTATTGCCAAACCAGAAGCAGGACAAATCCTCCTCCCTGCACCAAATGGCATCATTTTAATCTCTCTGCTTCCAGTTATATCAAACACACCATCATCACCACTCAAGAATCTCTCAGGCTTAAAGTTCATAGGATCTTCCCAAACCCTCGACTCCCACCCCATTTCTGCCGCCATGAAATTCAAAGTAGCATTCTTTGGTACCAAATATCCATCCAAAACCACATCCTCAGTCACTGCATGTGGCAACAAAAAATGCCCTGGTGGGTGTCTCCTTAAACCCTCCAAAACCACTGCTTTCAAATAAGGCATCTTGTTCAGATCCTCTTCTTTCACTTCCTTTTCTCCATCACCAACAACCCCTTTAATCTCCACAAAAAGCCTCTCTTGGATTTGTGGGTATTTCACCAAATTCGCCATAATCCACTCCAATGCTGTGGACGTAGTATCTGTACCCGCGTTGAGAAACTCCGAGCACAAACTAGCCACTTCCTCCTCTGAAAGCTTCCTCTTTTCCTCTGGCAACTCCAAGTCCAACAACGTATCCACATACGACACAACAAACTCATCATCACCATCATTATTTTTGCCTTCATTTACTTTGCTTTGTCTTTCTAGCCTCACTTTCCTCCTAGCTTCTACCAAAGGCCTTAACACAGCATCCTGGTTTCTCCGAATTTGAAACAACTCTTCCCAACGCTTACGAAATACAATCCTTCCAATACTGGGCCAAAAATTGAGTATACTAAACCGACCTAAGCTCAAAAGCAAGCGACGCTGAACCTCTTCGATTTTGTTAATCTGGGTTTCTCCGAGTTTGTCTCCGAAACACATAAGCACCAACAAACAAAACATGGAGTATTGGAAATCTTCTTTAACAACAATCTGTTTACCGGATTTAGACTGAGAATCAAGGCGGTTGACGAGGATATCCAAAACCCACTTACGCGCGTGGGAGTAGGATTTCACGCGTGAAGGGTGGAGAATCTCCGAACTGAGATTGCGACGAAAGAGTCGCCATGTGGGACCGTAATAAGCTGAGCTGATATTGTGTTGGTTGCTAGATATGACCGCGTTTGTTGGTGGAGGAATTGGGCGGTCAGCGAAAACGGCACCGTTTTGGACGAGAGCTTTGTGAGCGAGAGAGCGGTCGGCAACAAAGATAGCCGGGCGAAAGCCTATGTAAATGGTGATGATGGGTCCGTACTTGGCATGGAGTTTGCGGATGATGAGTTCGAGTTCAGAGAAGGGTTTGCGGAGCCATAGGAAGTTGCCAATGATGGGAATGGTGTAGGGTCCAGGAGGGAGCTTATTGTTTTCAGAGACTTTGTTGTTGGTGGTGAGGTTGAGGAGAGATTTGAGAAGGGCTGAGATGCAGAGAGAGATAACGATGATGAACCAGGTCTCCATGTTTGATAAGCGTGAGTGTGGCTCTTTAGTGTGGGTAAGTGTTAAAATGAGCTAAGAGCACTCACAGCAGTAGTGTTAGGGATAACCTTTTCTGGAGAGAGATGAGGACAAAAGAAGAGTCAGTAAATTTGATTGCTGGATACTAGCCAGCAAGGACAATTATATTTTTTGAGAGAGAAAAAGATAGCAGGGGAGGACAATTATTGAAGGAGAAAAACTCAAAATCTATTTTTCTTTTTCTTTTTTAACTGAGAACGTGAATTACGCAAAAGCTTGTTATGAGAAAATCTCTTTCACATGCTAGTCTGTGTAACAGCGTTTTTTATAAACTGAAAAAGTGAGTCATTACACAGCATGTGAAACGGAGAAAAAAACACAGCCCATTATTGAATGAAAAAAATATTAAAGGAATGTCAATTTTGTTATAAAAAGTTTACATATTTGATAATAAAATGTGATTAGTAGGATAAATGTCTTAATTATTTTGGTTTTCTATTAAAAGCTAGGCACATTAAGTTGTTTTGATTTTTCTATTTTTACCACCTTGGTCCCACTAAAAATCCCTTATACATAATGTTTTTATAATAAATTTTACAACTGTTAAACCGTTGAGTTTGTCTACTTGAGTGGTAGACATAACTAAGAATAATAAAACCACAATTCTTCCTTTATCACTCAAGCAATAATTATAAAATTTGTAGCGAAAAAAATTTGATGTAGTATTATTGTACTTTTTTCTTCTCTATTATAGTACCTGCATTTTCAACTTTTGTTCCCATTCCTCCAAATATAATTTGATTTTTTTTTTTTGTTATTTTCTTGGTGAATTTTTTGTATGTATGTCTTTTTTGTGATAAATTCTTTATATATAATTCTAATCAATACATAATTTGTTTTTAATGGTTGGTAGGAATTAATCATTACAACGTGAAACATTGTTCAATGCTGCAGACAATGAGGAATGCATACTTTAATACTGCTATAGTCAAAAGATTTTTTTTTTTTTTTAAACTATAATTCTTCTTTAGTTGAATTATTTTTAATTAGCCTTCTATTATTATAATTTCTTGGGTATGTCATGTTTGTTATGTCATGTTTGTGTATTTTTAAAGCCATATCAAATGTTGTATACACAGAATTGATGTTTGAAGTGTAGTTATTTAGAAATGGTTGCTGATCTTTTAGTTCTTTTAATAGTGATGATCTATGTGTTTGGTTTGATTGAATAGGAATGACCAAAGAAAATTATGCAATTTCTTTTCCAAAAATTGTTGAAACATAGTGATGTGGGTACTTTTGGAATAATCACTAGCAAATATGTTTTCTCTATGTCATGCAACCGAGTGTTAACACAATTTTTTTTTTTTTTAATTCCCTATAAAATTTTCATGAATAGTCTTTCAGTGGATTTTGTCTGTGTGTATATATATATATATGTGGGGCCCAGTAATTTGTGGCCCTGGCCCATTTATTCGTTGGGGCCCAAGGCCCGAGCCGAGGAAGGTTATAGCCCAGGCTCGGTAATACAAGTACGAAATAGTCTTGGGACACAGCCGAGGACGATTCAGTCCTCGGCATGTCCAAGGTCTCACCGAAAGGAAGGGTAAAAATGGTATAAGAGCAACTTGGAAAAAATCTAAAATATCTAAGTCAATAGAGAAGGGTACGCTGGAAATTATAACGACCAGGGAAAGCTGCCCTTACTGCCATTCAATACTCTGCACCTGACAGAGCCATACTCCCCAGCTTTTACAACCACCCCCAACCATTCTGGATATGGGCTGATGGGACAAGTATCAGTCTTGGAAAAGTCGACCCTACACATGGACAAAGGATAAGGAACACAGGCTAGTATAAAAGGAAAAGTAAGCAATCCATAGCAGGGGCTGGGAAAAATGGCCAAAACCAGAGCCTCCCAGCCCACCTCTAGGAGAAAGACTCCTAGAGCGTACGCGATTTATTTATGTATGAACACCACGGAATACCACCGACTCCATCGACTTGTGATCAAGGCCTAGCCTTTCAAACCCACGCTCTATAAATGATATTGTTTGGGCCTTTTTACGTGCGAACCCAGTATCGTTTTGGGTCGTTCCAAATCGTGTCCTTACAATATTGTAAGGACACAATTCCTGGGCGGCCCAACAATGATGTTGGGCTCGCATGTGAAAAGATCCCTCACAATATGATTTGTAGAGAATGATCTTGAAAGGCTAGGCGTTGGTCACGGGGCGATGTTCCGGTCTTGATTTCGGAGGAATTCATATAGAAAGGGGGGATGGGTTTGAACATTTAGGCCTTATGGTGTCGCACCTTATGGGGTGGGGCTCCTCGGAGTTGATCCGAGGACCATTGAGGTCTTACCCCGGTTACCCGATGATGGACTTTTTTCATGAAGTCCAGTGTTCTTGGGAGGTTATCCCCCATGTAGTCTCTTCCCCCGGTGGGATGGAGAGAGAGAGAGCCCCCTGTTTTACTTCCTTTCCTCTTTTATACTTGTCTGCGTTAACTGTCCTTCGTCCACGTGTACGGTCGATCTTTACAACACTGATATTTGTCCCATCAGTCCAATCCCAGAATTGTTGGGGATGGTTGGTAAGGCTGCAGAGTACGGCTATGTCAGGTGCAGGGTCTTATCCGGAAGGGTAGTAAGGATAACTTCCCCCCAAGATATTTTAGATCTCCTTACAAATTTGTTCCTGTACCAGTTTTACCCCTTTATTCCGATGGGACTTTGGATCTGCCGAGGACGGAACCGTCCTCGGCTGTATTCCAAAAACAGTCTTGTGCTCTGTTATCGGGCTTGGACCATAACTCTCCTCGGCTTGGGCCTTCGGATTCTCCACGAGCAAATGGGCCTGGCCCACAAATTATTGGGCCCCACAATAGCCCCTCAAAACCTGGCTGTCCAACCTCCCGGTTGGAAAGGTGGGTTTTGGTAATACCGAGCTTTTATTATGGCTCATTTAATTCGGCCTTTCAATAATGCTGGCGGTTCTCCAACTGCCCAGGAAACGCACCGGTCTGCGAGACAGTTTTTTGATTTTATCCCTGATGCGTGCTTGACGTTTGGTTATCCAAAGCGCGTTTTTAATGACCTCTATTTACGAGACTACTTTAATTCGACGGTTTCCTGATGAGGTGGAGAAGTGGAACCGGCACATCTGTGCTTGCAGGTTCCATTGGAGATCTGATCCTATTAAATGCCCCCCGTTCCACCCCTTGTATAAGAGGGAAGGTAGGAGGTTAGTGTTTTTTGTAGAGTCCCCTTTCATCCTTTTAAGATTTGAAAAACTTGGCCTTCCTTAGAGTTTATTTTACCCACTAGTTTATACACTAAATCGTGATACGCTTTACCATACAACGAGTAATGAAGGAACCATACCCCTCCCGTAAACGCCACATTCTAATAAAGCTCGTAATGGCTCGGTCAGGGCAGGGATGGCGAAGACTCAAAATCAACCTCACCTTTCTTTCAGCCAAAATCCGAAGCAGGGACTCGTCACATCAAGCTTCCGGTGTGACTGAGTCGAGGACACCCAATATCATAACCAACCGCTCTCTTATGAGCTCACCTAATATGGCCCCAGCGTATTAGGAGTCAGGGCCGAGGCAGGGACTAAGTGTCTCTGCTTCTTCCTCTCTTCGTTCACTGGTGGCCCTCTCCGCCTCCCTCTCTTAGTCTTCCCAGCACCAGATCCATTCTGGTGCTTTCTCTTCTCCCTCTTTTGCTCCTTTTCTTTCTTTTCATCTCTTCTCTCTTCTTCTCCTCCTTCTTTACTCATGTCCTCCATCTTCTTCATTCATCTCCTCCATCTTCTTCATTGATTTCTTCCTTACTATTTCCTTCTCCTTCATCTCTTTCCAAAGAAGGCTCTTATCGTGATATGAGAAGTATTGAGGCAGGGATTGGAGGGACTTTGAAGACGAGTTTAAAAGACGCCTGACTGTTTACATATCTGTATTGCGGATGTTATAGTTGCTTAGGCAGTTCACATTTTGTATAGGCTTGTTTAAGCCCTTCTTTGTACGTTGTAATAACTTTTCGTATTAATAAAAATTGCTGTTACCTTATTTCGCATGTTCTGTCTTTATGCTTTTTTTTTATTTGCAAACGCTGCTCGGCACAATAATACAGCATTTGAATCAATGATAACTAAAGCCAAAATACTTGCTAATAAAAAGATGTCACCATAACTTTAATAGAACTGTTTGACATAGCAACGCGTACCTGTAAATAGCGATACCTGCCCGAAACAAAGCCGAGATTAGAACTGGATGTTCTCCGTGGTGTAGGAGGTAATTATTCGAAGGCGTATCATCCGCAAAAAATGAACAGCCCCCGTAGGCTGCCGAGTAGCGGAGCGTCCCGCCATCACCCTAACACTCTTATTGGCCTCAACATTTTACAGTATCTGGCCGAGGACTTTCCCTATCCGAGCAGTTGGTTCCCCATAGGCTTGAGTCCGAGGACCATGCAAGGCCTTGGTTCTTCCCAAAACTTTGTAAGGTTTATTTTTTGTACTTGGTTTCCCCATGGGCTTGAGTCCGAGGACCATGCAAGGCCTTGGTTCTGTCCAAAACTTGTAATTTTCATTTTTTGTACTTGGTTTCCCCATAGGCTTGAGTCCGAGGACCATGCAAGGCCTTGGTTCTGTCCAAGACTTGTAATTTTTATTTTTTTGTACTTGGTTTCCCCATAGGCTTGAGTCCGAGGACCATGCAAGGCCTTGGTTCTGCCCAAAACTTGTAATTTTTATTTTTTGTACTTGGTTTCCCCACAGGCTTGAGTCCGAGGACCATGCAAGGCCTTAGTTCTGTCCTTGAGCCCCTATGCTGAACGGGCCTGGGCCGCGAATTTACTGGGCCCATAAATTAGGGGGTATTTCCGTAGTCCTGGGTCACGCGGTACTTTTTGGCGTCCCAGTGTTCGAGGTGCGTCTTCACGAGGCTCCTTTAATCTCAGGGTTGCAGACGGCATTGGAAATCGAGCCGGAGACATTTTGTCTGTAGCGTTCCTTGGGACGCTGCGTGAATTAAATGCCACCTCCTTATCTTTTAAATAAATAGGAGAGAAAGTTGCTTTACCTTCACACGAATCCTTCAGTCTCCTCTCCTAGTACATCATGTTTGAGGCGTGGGTTGGGGCAAGGGGACTCTCTCCGCCACAAAGGCGCCGTGTCCTCCTGAGACTCCAGATAGTGAGGTACGGGCAAAGGCGGCATAAATTCAAGAGAATATTCCAGTTCGACAGAGGGGAAAGGGTATTTCTCCTTCTTTTAGTCAAAATCCGAAGCAGGTTCTGTTCACGCCAGGATCTTGGTGTGTCAGAAGAAAGGTTCTCCGCCATCAGCGCCTCTGCCCTGTTGCAGACAAATTTTTGGTGAAGGCTCCTCAACTTCCGGCTCCCTGCACCTTTCCTTCCGCGGTGCAGGCCCCAAGCTGGGTTCTTTTGCTGCCCGAGTTATGGGCATGCAGAAGCATTGAGGAAGAACAAAGTTCTGAAGGAGTAGCCACCCTCTCATCTGCGCTTCTTCTTCGGCTTCACCTTCATTCCCGTGTATTTTTCTTTTTACTCATGTAGTTAGCTTCAGCATAAGCTTCTCTCAGCCTTTTCATTGTACACTGTACTATTTCTTTGTCATAGTAAAATATGAGTTTGTTTCTTTCTAAATATTTTTCTTTTCTGCCACAACTACTTAGTGCATAGACATTAAATATACGCTCGTCTCTAATAATATTTGGAGCAGAACAATGCCTTAAAATCAATTCCTATTAGTTTAAACTTATCGATGTTATCAAGTATCGCAATGGCAATTCTCAATAAATTAAAATCTTGAAACTAATCGGAGTAATGGTTGAGCACTGAGCGATGCATGCAAAATAGATGTCCGAGAACGATGATCTCTGAATAATTCGTCCGAGAGGGTAGCCCAGTGGAGAGGGATTTCGATTGTGTTTTTGGGTGATATATTGCACTATATTACATCAATCCCTTGGGTATCGGGGATCTGAGGGTAGACTGGGAAATCCGTGCAATTTAGGGATTGACCCAACTGTTAACGGGGAGTTCTCCTCGGATGGATTTTAAGCTTCATGCAGTCAGTTTTCCTTTTAAGTAGTTGGTTTCCCCATAGGCTTGAGTCCGAGGACCATGCAAGGCCTTGGTTCTGTCCAAAACTTGTGAGATTTCTGTTAAGTAGTTGGTTTCCCCATAGGCTTGGGTCTGAGGACCATGCAAGGCCTTGGTTCTGTCCAAAACTTGTCAGTTTTCCCTTAAGTAGTTGGTTTCCCCATAGGCTTGGGTCTGAGGACCATGCAAGGCCTTGGTTCTGTCCAAAACTTGTGAGATTTCTTTTAAGTAGTTGGTTTCCCCATAGGCTTGGGTCCGAGGACCATGCAAGGCCTTGGTTCTGTCCAAAACTTGTGAGATTTCTTTTAAGTAGTTGGTTTCCCCATAGGCTTGAGTCCGAGGACCATGCAAGGCCTTGGTTCTGTCCAAAACTTGTGAGATTTCTTTTAAGTAGTTGGTTTCCCCATAGGCTTGAGTCCGAGGACCATGCAAGGCCTTGGTTCTGTCCAAAACTTGTGAGATTTCTTTTAAGTAGTTGGTTTCCCCATAGGCTTGGGTCCGAGGACCATGCAAGACCTTGGTTCTGTCCAAAACTTGTGAGATTTCTTTTAAGTAGTTGGTTTCCCCATAGGCTTGAGTCTGAGGACCATGCAAGGCCTTGGTTCTGTCCAAAACTTGTCAGTTTTCCCTTAAGTAGTTGGTTTCCCCATAGGCTTGGGTCTGAGGACCATGCAAGGCCTTGGTTCTGTCCAAAACTTGTGAGATTTCTCTTAAGTAGTTGGTTTCCCCATAGGCTTGGGTCTGAGTACCATGCAAGGCCTTGGTTCTGTCCAAAACTTGTGAGATTTCTTTTAAGTAGTTGGTTTCCCCATAGGCTTGGGTCCGAGGACCATGCAAGGCCTTGGTTCTGTCCAAAACTTGTGAGATTTCTTTTAAGTAGTTGGTTTCCCCATAGGCTTGAGTCCGAGGACCATGCAAGGCCTTGGTTCTGTCCAAAACTTGTGAGATTTCTTTTAAGTAGTTGGTTTCCCCATAGGCTTGGGTCCGAGGACCATGCAAGGCCTTGGTTCTGTCCAAAACTTGTGAGATTTCTTTTAAGTAGTTGGTTTCCCCATAGGCTTGAGTCCGAGGACCATGCAAGGCCTTGGTTCTGTCCAAAACTTGTCAGTTTTCCCTTAAGTAGTTGGTTTCCCCATAGGCTTGGGTCTGAGGACCATGCAAGGCCTTGGTTCTGTCCAAAACTTGTGAGATTTCTTTCTTTTTTTTGCTTATTTATTTTCGAACGTAAGCCCCTAGACCAGGGCGGGGAAAGCCGGCTTGAGGCCAGGAGCCCCCAAAGTTGTCCGCGCCGTCGTCACTGCGAGGCGCAGCCCCTAGCAGAAGTTTATGCCAAAGCAACAACTGCATGTCGCCGGAGACGGAGGAAACTCCGCGAACCTCTGCTTGCTAGAGAGTTGACTCCACCGCCACCTGCGCCAACGCGCAAGCCTTCCCACAGACGGCGCCAATTGTAAGGACACAATTCCTGGGCGGCCCAACAATGATGTTGGGCTCGCATGTGAAAAGATCCCTCACAATATGATTTGTAGAGAATGGGCTTGAAAGGCTAGGCGTTGGTCACGGGGCGATGTTCCGGTCTTGATTTCGGAGGAATTCATATAGAAAGGGGGGATGGGTTTGAACATTTAGGCCTTATGGTGTCGCACCTTATGGGGTGGGGCTCCTCGGAGTTGATCCGAGGACCATTGAGGTCTTACCCCGGTTACCCGATGATGGACTTTTTTCATGAAGTCCAGTGTTCTTGGGAGGTTATCCCCCATGTAGTCTCTTCCCCCGGTGGGATGGAGAGAGAGAGAGCCCCCTGTTTTACTTCCTTTCCTCTTTTATACTTGTCTGCGTTAACTGTCCTTCGTCCACGTGTACGGTCGATCTTTACAACACTGATATTTGTCCCATCAGTCCAATCCCAGAATTGTTGGGGATGGTTGGTAAGGCTGCAGAGTACGGCTATGTCAGGTGCAGGGTCTTATCCGGAAGGGTAGTAAGGATAACTTCCCCCCAAGATATTTTAGATCTCCTTACAAATTTGTTCCTGTACCAGTTTTACCCCTTTATTCCGATGGGACTTTGGATCTGCCGAGGACGGAACCGTCCTCGGCTGTATTCCAAAAACAGTCTTGTGCTCTGTTATCGGGCTGGACCATAACTCTCCTCGGCTTGGGCCTTCGGATTCTCCACGAGCAAATGGGCCTGGCCCACAAATTATTGGGCCCCACAAATATATATATATAAAGTCCAATATTAACAAATTTGTTTTAATTTCCTATTTTGGTAGTTAACTTGGGACTGTTTTCAATTCACAAGTAGAACATTAACAAATTTGTTATTTGTTCTTTATGAAATGTATACAGGTTGATTGTGATTTTTATGTTGCAGAAGCTTACTTTATTTGCTGCAATTGACTATAGCTGTTATATTGTAAAACTTAAAATGATTTCTCTTTTGGCCGAAATTGTTAAATTACCTAAAGATTATAATATATGCCAGATATAATTGGCCGATATAGTTTGCTTCTGCATTTTTTTTTTTTTTTTTAAATTGGCCAATATAGTTATTGGAATTTTTGTTTGGGGGGGGCTAAGTTTCTGCATTAATATATTTATCAAAACAATCCCCCACACACACGCTTTTTTATTATATTCACACACATATATAAACACACGCTTTTTTATTATATACACACACATATACATATACACACCCAACAAAAAAAAAATAAGAGCTTAGTATTTTCAATCAATTATGTTTGATGGTGATCTTTCATAAAATAAAATTCATTTTTACCATTTTCATAGTGAAATTCTTAAAAAGTTTCATTTTTAATACAAATTATCAAATTTTATACTAAAGTAAGTAAAAAATCTTTCAATTGAACTAATGAAATTTTCAAAAACATGAATGATCCAAAACTTGGAGTAATAAGTTATATTCCAAACATATTTTCAACTATCTTACTCTAACCCATTATTTGGCAACTAAAGAGACATTTCATGTGTAGTTTTAGTGACAATATATTTTTTTTAATGAGTCAATGACTTGTTAATCGCCACATAACGGATTGAAAAAGATAGATCTAAACATATTTGGTGCCAAACTTTATCAAATATTTAACAGATATAAGAGCACATTTTACAATAAAAAATAAAATTGTGAAAAATAAAGTTATGTCTCTATAACTATTAGACCAAATTTTTTTTTTAAAAGCATCATTGGACTAATTTAAATATTTAGGGGGGGCAACTCTTATTTTTGGAGGCTAAATTTTGAAAATATTTATATATATATAGTGAAGAACTTTTCAAAAATTGGGGGGGGGGGGGGGGGGGGGATGGCCCCCTACCCATGGACATGGCTCCACCCCTAGGTGTAGGGATGGCAATCCAAGCCCGACCCGCGGGTATACAGCCCGACCCGACCCTAATGGGTAAAACCCGGCCTGATTAAAGATAGGGTTGGGTATGGGTTTAAAACAAAAAATCCGAAGTGGGTCCGAGTCGGGCCTGGGTTTTGATGAAACCCGGCCCAAACCCGACCCGGTTACATATAAAATTACTTACCTACCCTTATATATATATATATATATATATATATAGTTATAAACAACCCTAACCCATTTCAGTTTTCATTTCATTCTCCCATTCTCATCTCTGAGCCGCCACCCACCCTCTCTCAAGTCTCTAGTCACTCTCACAGCCACAGCCATAGCCACACGACCACAGCCTCACCGTCGTCAGCCTCAACTCCTCAAGCTGTCACTCTCACCAACCTGCACAGCCACACTCACGGCCTCACTGCCTCATCGTTGCCCCCCTCAATCACTCCCACTCTCCCTCCTCTCGACGCCTTCAATACGTTCTTCTCTCTTCTTTTTTTTGCCATTCCTGTTTGGGTTCGGTAGGGTTTGGGACCTTTGGGATCATTAGGGTTTGGGTTCTTTTTTATTTTTTATTTTTTGAGAATCTGGTTTGGGTTTGTGATTTCTGTGTTTGTATTTGTGTTAGGATTTGTGTTTGTGATTTTGAAAGGGGAAAAAAAAAAATTTTGAAATTTTTGTTTTTGTGTTTGTGTTTGGGGTTGTAGTGGCTACTTTGGTCTGATGCTTTTGTTTTTGGGTTTCTGATCTAGGTTGATGAACATGATCTTGGGTTTTTTCTTTTTTTTTTGGGTTTCTGATCTAGATTGATGAACAATTGAACATGATCTTGGGGTTTTTTTTTTTTTTTTTTTTTGTGGGTTTCTAATCTAGGTTTGTGGAGGTCTAGGGCTTCAAGCAACCCCTTTTTTTTTCTTTTTCTTTTTTTTTTATTGGGCCACGGATTGGGCGTTGAAGTGGCATGGGCTGGGCGGGGCCCGCGGGGCCCGTGGGGCCCGACAGGGCGGGTCTGGGGCGCAGGAAAAAACCCATTTATTAAAAGGGGCGGGTTCGGGTTTCCTAGGCAAACCCGCAGGTCGGGTTTGGGCATAAAGAAACCCAGCCCAAACCCAACCCGTTGCCATTCCTACCTAGGTGTCTTGGTCTGATCATAAAAAGCAAAATCATGCAAATTGCCAAAAGTTTTGTAGTTCAACTAGTTAATTTGAACTAATACATCCAGAGTTCAGTGCGGGCCCTACAGTAAATGCAGTTGATACGGTCGCCTAAGGCCCTAAGTAGAAAAAAAAAGCCCCTAAATTTTAACCAATATGGTTATTTTTTAATTAATTAATCCCTAATATTAGCTAAAAAATAAAGTAATTTTCTTTAATCAAATGAAAGACAAGAAAAAAAGAGAGAAAAATGCTACGTCCATGTAGAGAGGGAAAATTCCCGACCTATCACAAGCTGACACGTCACATTACCAGGTCCACAAAATACAGCCAATTACAAAGCGTCACGTATTGCTGCTAGGTTTTGCTATCACTATTCAGAAGCCAATAGAAATTTGCCAAGTGTCATGCAAAAAAACCAATCACACATCAGCGCACGTGTAAACAATGACACAAGCAGCTTCGCACGTGTAAGCAATGACACAAGCAGCTTCGCACGTGTAAGCGATGACTCAAGCAACCTCGCACGTGTAAGCGATGACACAAGCGGACCAATCAGGCTGTGACATGTGTCACCAATCAGACTCCGCCATGTGTCGCTCACCCACCTCTAAACTCCTATAAATAGAAGCCTTCCTAAGGCATTCAAGAAGAGGGGACCAAGCCATGTAGAAGGGGGATCAAGCCATCTGAAGCACAAGCAGCATCAGAGAAGATTCAGAAGCACTCAGAAGTACAGAAGCTCTGCAGGAATCAAGCCTCAAAGCCTTCAAGAACTTCAAGAACTTCAACCTCAAAATCGGAGAACATTCGAAACAGAATCATCCAAACCGTCTGTCTAGATCCTAAATTTTGTGGGAATCAAGCTCAAAGGTCCGAAAACATCAACAAATCACAAGTCAGTGAAGTTCTACGGATTCAAGCCTCCAAAGCCCCGAAGAACTTCCACCACAAACCTTCAAATACAAAGAACATTCGAAGAGGAATCATCCAAATCATCTTCTTAGATCTCAAAGTTTACTGGAATCAAGCTCAAAGCCTCCAGAAACCTCAAGAAATCACAAATTAGTGAAGCTCAACGGATTCAAGCCTCTAAAGCCCCGAAGAACTTCCACCACAAACCTTCGAAGACGAAGAACACACGAAGAACACGAAGAACGTGAAGAACAAAGGATTTCCAACAAGCTCATAGCCAGAGATTCATTGTAATTCTGTTCCAAAGATCTTCGATCCATTCTTCAGCCAAATTGAAGTACATTGGGTGTTCGAATCAAAATCACATTACTACAAATCCAATCAACAAGTCTTTTAAGGAGATCGAATCAGAGGATAACTCTTTTGTAATCACAAAGAATTGTACCACACAATCATCAATACAAATTCGCATTTGTGAAACTATTTTACTCGTTTGACTTATTTCGAACCGAGAAATTTAGTCGCATACAAATTCTGGCACGCCCGGTGGGACATCTCTGCCTCTCATCTCATTCTCCTTCAAAGAAAGAAATTTTCATCATCTTGCTACCAACTTCAATGGCCACTAGCAAGAACATTCAAGCTTCAACAATAGCTACTTCAACCAAACTTGGTACGGCTACCACCAACAACTACATTGGTGTAATCAATTGTAGCCAACCCAAAGCAAATAATCAACTTCAATCTCGATCAACAAAGGAAGCCAAGGTCCAAACAATCATCTCCTTAAACCCTCTCACAAGAAACAAGGTCATTAACAAGGACATCTCCACATTGGAACACCTTAAGTACGGGGGCAAATCCCCTTCTTCCTTCACAAGAAGTTGGTCGCATGATTTCTCTCCCATCAAAGGAAACCCAAAAAAATGAGATTTCACGTGCTCACTTCAAATCACTTCCTTCTCCATCATCTTGGGAAGTTGTGTCAGTCATGATGACTAACACCTTTACCATGGAAGAAAAGATGGCTGAAATGGAACAAAGGGTCGTCCTTCTCACAAAAGCACTTGAAGATAAGGACCTCCAAATCACAACTTTAATGAACAAACTTAAAGTACAAGATCTTGGTGAATCAAGCCACGGTCTTAAATTCATATCTGCAAAGGATGACGAAGGGAGAGAAATTGAAAACACTCCCCGACAAAAAAAATCTACTTCGGTTGCTTCGTTGTCAGTCCAACAATTACAAGACATGATAACAAATACCATCCGAGCACAATATGGAGGTTCTTCTACAAGTTCTCTCACATATTCAAAACCCTATACAAAGCGCATCGACAACATGAGAATGCCAAATGGGTATCAACCCCCCAAGTTCTTGCAGTTTGATGGCAATGGAAATCCTAAGCAACACATTGCTCACTTTGTAGAAACTTGTGAGAACGCAGGGACTCAAGGAGGCCTCTTTATAAAGCAGTTTGTCCGGTCACTAAAGGGGAATGCCTTTGATTGGTATACAGACTTAGAGCCCGAGTCAATCGATAGTTGGGAACAACTTGAAAGGGAGTTTCTCATCCGATTCTACAGCACACGGCGCACAGTAGGCATGATGGAGCTTACCAATACTAAACAATGGAAGGATGAGCCCGTCGTTGATTATATCAATCGGTGGCGTTCTTTGAGTCTAGATTGCAAGGATAGACTTTCTGAAATATCTGCTGTAGAAATGTGCATCCAAGGCATGCATTGGGGACTTCTTTACATCCTTCAAGGGATAAAGCCCCGAACATTTGAAAAGTTAGCAACTCGTGCGCATGACATGGAGCTGAGCATTGCTAGCCGCGGAAGTACAAACCCTCCCATACTTGAGGAAAGCAGAAGGGAAGTAAAGAGGAATGATACAAAAGTCAGCCTCAAAGACCCAATGGTTGTTAACACTGCCGAAGTCAAGGTTCCAAAAAGAGGAGCAATTGCAAAAGAAAAACAGCTTGAAGGATGGCAAAAGAACGAAGTGTGTCGCCTGACTTTTAAGGAACGTGAGCAAAAAGTATATCCGTTCCCCGATGAAGATGTGCCAAACATCTTAGAACAACTATTGCAATTGAAACTAATTGAATTGCCAGAATGCAAGCGGCCAGAAGACATGGGGAAAGTCTAACTACTGCAAATATCATCGCATCATTAGCCACCCAATCCAAAAATGCTTCATCTTCAAAGAAAAAATAATGAAGCTTGCCAAAGAAAACAAAATTGATTTAGACTTTGATGAAGTTGTCGGGTCAAACAATGTGACCGTTGCTTGTGATGTACTTCCAGCTCTCAAGCAGGGGGCAAATACCAACCAAGCTCACAAGTTGATCAACAATGATGATGCAAGGATCGGCCCCATCAATGGGAAGTTCCTTAAACACTTCTACACTTGAACATCGAGGATTGCTCCTCGGTAAGAGCTTAAACTACCCACTCCAACGCTGCAAAGGTACATGATGTCTTCCCATTGCCTTTGAAAGCGTACAAATAAAGAAAAATGAATCCCACTCTATGTCACCAATTGCTAGTGTGGCGTAGTGGTTGGATGCCCATGTCGCCCTTGAGGCCGTCTCGGGTTCGATTAGTGGTGATACCCACTATTGCACACTGAGCCCCCTTTTTTTTGCAAAAAAATCATCCAAAAAGAAATCAACAAAAAAAAAAAAAAAAAAAAAAAAAAAATCTGTTGAACTACATGATGACTTGATCCCTCTCCGGGGTACGTAAGCAGCTTAGTACTTGTCACTAAGTTCAGTCACATGAAAAGAAGAAGGATTGCCTGTCTAGCTTAGGCCATCAACGTGCTTTCAAGAACCCTTCGATTGGAATGAAGTCTACATGGCATTGCTCATCTTCTATGGACATCCTCCTACATCTTTGAAGTATGCTTTGCATCACTTATCTTCTGGGGGCATCTTCTTGTACCTTACAAGTCTAAACTACATCGTCTTTCTTCTAGGTTGTGCCACTTCACAACTCTGAAATTTGAACCACATCATCTCCCTTCTGAGTAGTGCAGTTTCACATCATGTTTCCAAAAGTTGGACAATGTCACCTTCCTCCAACATCTGAAGTTAGTCTTGCATCATCTCTCCTCCAAGGGCATGTCCATGCAATGTCAAAGTTTTGGCGGCATTCTTCTTGCCTCTTCAAGATTTTGTTGGCAACTCCTTGCATCTTTAAGATTTTGTTGGCAACTCCTTGCATCTTCAACGTCTTGTTGGCATCACCAAAATCTTGATGTCTGGCCACAGTGCTATGCATCCTCGATGTCTGAGCTATGTTGCCTCTGAATATTGGTGCAATACCAATGTAGGTGCAAGTGCTAATGGGGAGTGTTGTTGTGGCTTCATGAAAAAGATGAACGTTGGCATGGCTTCGGTGCAAATATGGCTTCATGGTAAAGATGAGCGTTGGCACGGCTTCGGTGCAAATATGGCTTCATGGCAAAGATGAAAGTTGGCACGACTTCAATGCAAGTGAAGTGTTGACGTGGCTTCATGTTGAAAAAGCTTCATTAAAAAAGACAAGTGCAAATTTGCTTCAGTGAACAAAGTAATGGTGATGCTTCAATGCAAATGCAAGAGTTGGCACAGCTTCACGACAAAGATAAGTGGTGACGCGACTTTGATGCAAAGAAAGGTATGGATGCAACCTCAATGCAAATGCAAACTTTGCGCAGCTTCATGATAAGAACAATTGGTGTGGCTATGTTGCAAAGACAAGTGTGGAACACGTTCATGCAAAAAACAAGTGCTAGCATAATTCCATTAACGACCAGCACTAGTATTGCTTCATTGCCAACACCCGAGCCAATACGACTCCAACGACAAGTACTGGTGATAGCATTGTTGCCTAGCTGAATATTCTTATGGAAACGTCGTTGCAAAGATGAATATCACTAAAAGATTGTTGTTGCAAGAAAATAATGTAACAACATGAAAGCGTACATCATTGCAAGAACGTTGCTATCAATGAAATACAAAGCCACCAAATGAAGGCAAACACTTCTATGAAAACGTCAGCGTAAAGTTTGATGTCAAAGCCCAAAGACCAAGGAAACTGTGCTGCAAAACAAAAACAAGCAATAAAAAATTGTCAGGGAAAGGATCTCATAGCACGTAAAAAAAAAAAAAAAAAAAAAAAAAAAAAAAAAAAAAAAAAAAAAAAATCTTGAAATCAGGAGGAGAACGTTGAAGGTTGAGCATGTGTCTCAGTGATGAAAGAAGGCAATAGCATGCCTTTATATAGAAAACTTTTGAGACAACAGACTGGAGGAAAGTCAGCAAACCATTAAATGGTTCCACCAACCGGCCAATGGAAAAAACTGCATTCACATTTCAGAAATGTGAAAACAATTAAAGCTCAAACTGAGATTTTGCAAACTCACGACACTTAAGTCAAAGAACACTGCACCAAAGGTTGAAATGAAAGATGCCATACAGAAAACGGTAGCTCATCAACTACCTCATGACCTACAAGTCCAAACTCAGGTGCTGCCCTGTCAGAGCCGCCCACAAAATAGGACCAGAAAAGTCATCATAGACAAACTGTCACCCACGGCCTTCCCTTTAAGATTTGTGAAAATCCAGGCCTTATTTCACAAAACTGACCCCACAGGTACCTTAAACGGACTTCAATTGACAAAACCCTGAAAAATCAAGGTCACCGGAGCTAACACGCGCTTCCACGCGCCGCCAAAAGCTTCAGAGGATCGCGGCCTCCTCCTCCACTTCTGTGCAAATCGGGCCACCATTTCAAAAAAACAGAAACTTCCGCTAGATCCAGCGGGCCCCGATCTACAAAATCTGAAAATTTCAGGCCCAAACGATCAGCCACGCGCTGGCACGCGCCACCAGAAAGTCCGATGATCGCCAGCGTCATTTCACGCGCTCACACGCGCCGACACAAATGAGCCATGCATTAAACGCGCTGCACGCGCCACACGCGCTGACACGCGCGCCTCAGACTTATGACGTCATGGATGACGTCATCAACCAGGTTGACCCGTTTGTCCAGACGACCCGGTTTGACCCTGACCGACCCGGTTTGGCCCGGATCCGAACCGCCTGAAATTTAAAAAAAAAAAAAAAAGGTTTTCTTTGATTAAGCGGACCTTTGACCATGACCAAAAAGTCAAAAATTTCAAAACGGACCTGTCCTACTCAATTTTTCGAGTACATTCCGATTTTGGGACCCATTTCTTCATTCGAGGCTCGAAAATTGTGCAAACGTCCAATTTCCAAAAGAGTTGACTTTTGTGCAAATGTTGACCAAACGTCAAAATTTTTAAGATGGACCTATCTTGCTCAATTTTTCGTATACATTCCGATTTTGGAGTCCGTTTCATCATTTGAGACTCGAAAATTGCACAAATGGCTCAAATTCCAAGACAGTTGACTTTTATGTTGAAATCAACCTAAAGTCAAAATTTTCAAGCCACATTTGCCTTGCTCAATTTTTCATGTACATTCCAAATTTGGGGTCTATTTCTTCATTTGAGAATCCAAAATTGCTCAAATGGTGTGATTCTACAACTGTTGGCTTTAAAGTGAACTTTGACCAAAAATCAAGACATTCGAGCAAAGCTTGTCCTGTTCGGACTTTCTCAAAGATTCTGATTTTGAAATCCACTTATTTATTTTGGATTTGGTGATCACCAATCAAACCCACATCTTTGAAGTACTGACGATGTCCAAAACTTAAACTCCTGAGATCAAGATTTGAGATTCATCCATTTAATTGGGATCCCCTCAGGGTTATTCTCCAGACTTCATCAAAACTTCCCTCTCAAAATACAAATGAACTCTTACAAGTGTGTCTCGAACTTGAAATTACACCGAGTCATTAGTTCAACCTACCATTCCTGTTCGGTGCCTACCAGTCTCCAACTTACCAGTCTCCAACTTACCATTCTCATTCGATGCCTACCATTCCCACCTACCATTCCCATCTACCGTTCTCACCAAAAATTCTCAACTACCATTCTCAATTACCTATCTACCATTCTTCGTCTCTCCACTATAAATAGAAGGGCCAGATTCATCAAGAACTCATCAAAAAAAAAAAAAAAAAAAAAAAAACAACAACACACTGAGTCATGAAATGAAGATTTGCTGCTTTCAGATTTTCAAGTCCTCATTTTCACAGCCATTTCTCACTATGGCCTCATCATTCTCAACACCTAGCAACCGATATTGCTTCATAATCGGTTTGAGATCAACCCTCCCATGGTTCGGTCGAAACCCTATTTACAACATCATTGCAGTTTTGAGATCCAAACAAATTTTGTTTCTCCACTTAACGACCACCTTTGTCTATAAAATTACTCATAACAAGGTCTGTATCGACCTCCCATGCTTTCGTGGACTTGGTTGGCCAGGAAATCCAAGTCCGGCAGACACACCTGTTCCTAACCTCAGGGCTCCTGTAGTCTCTTTCCAATTGCTTGGTCTTCCAGCAGAAGCAGTGGTTCGGAACAAACAGCAACTTGGCTGGTTTCAAAGACCAGGATCACAAGTTAGCTCCATCTTTCATTTTTCTGTGCTTTTCCAACAAGTGGCAGTAGGTGAAGATGGTAAAAAGTGTTGGGGTATCCTACAAATTGTCTTCCATCCAACACTTGAAACAACCTTCAAGGCACCAACTCATCAAAATTCAGCCTTTGGTGCCGGTAAATGGTCATCAATGCCTTATTCCATGTCCCCACCACCGTGGGCCCAAAGGTCATCATTGCTGGTACCTCGAAACACATTTTCTGGAATTACTCCAACTTAAAATCAGCTTAAAGTATTTCAGAAAGTACTCTTCTGAAATTACTTCAACTTAACGTCTGTCGGCATGGTCCCATCACACAGGCACATTCAATAACTTACCGACAGACCTCATTCAGCATGCAGTCAGTCCAATATCCAAAGGTATACTTCCCAGAGACATCTACACCAGAAGGTCCCCAACATACAGGGTCAGCACCATGGTGGCGTATGTTTCACCCATTCGCTTTGCTTCATCCCCGTCTTCTTCACCACCAACATCAGCACCCCCAGAATCCATAAGCTTCTGAAACTACCTCAACTTAACTTGAGTGATGCGATAACACACGCACATTCAACCACATTCCCACATGGCCTCGCCGTAATCCGAAGTATACTCTTTCAAGATTACTTCACCAGGAGTTTTCTTAAAAACACGAGGCCAACCCTATAGCTCTGCATGCTGTACCCAACCAACATCTTCACCTCTTCCCCATCTTCTACACCCTGTGATCGCCGTCAACGATCCAAAATACTCTCCTGAAATTACCTCAACTTAAACTCTGTTGAAATGAGTCAATCTTGCAAAAACATCCAACTTCTTGCAAATAACTTTCCCCTTCACCAACCCACTTCAAATACCATAAGACACTCTTTTGAAATTACTTCAACTTAAGCTATGCTGAGAAGGCTCGGTCACACAAGTACATTCAAATACTGGCAGACCCTTTTTCGGTCTCATCAAAGCCTTTCATATGGGTGGGTCTACTCTTCGGAAATTATCTCATCCTGCTAAAAGCTCCACCACCTTCAACTACTTCACTTAAAGAGTCAAGTACAAAAATCCATTTTTCAAAACTCATTCCCACACCACATTCCAAAACTGTGTGCGTGAACGAGTCTCGAGGGGGCATTTGTAGAGAGGGAAAATTCCCGACCTATCACAAGCTGACACGTCACATTACCAGGTCCATAAAATACAGCCAATTACAAAGCGCCATGTATTGCTGCTAGGTTTTGCTATCACTATTCAGAAGCCAATAGAAATTTGCCAAGTGTCATGCAAAAAAACCAATCACACATCAGCGCACGTGTAAGCAATGACACAAGCAGCTTCGCACGTGTAAGCAATGACACAAGCAACTTCGCACGTGTAAGCGATGACTCAAGCAACCTCGCACGTGTAAGCGATGACACAAGCGGACCAATCAGGCTATGACATGTGTCACCAATCAGACTCCGCCATGTGTCGCTCACCCACCTCTAAACTCCTATAAATAGAAGCCTTCCTAAGGCATTCAAGAAGAGGGGACCAAGCCATGTAGAAGGGGGATCAAGCCATCTGAAGCACAAGCAGCATCAGAGAAGATTCAGAAGCACTCAGAAGTACAGAAGCTCTGCAGGAATCAAGCCTCAAAGCCTTCAAGAACTTCAAGAACTTCAACCTCAAAATCGGAGAACATTCGAAGCAGAATCATCCAAACTGTCTGTCTAGATCCTAAATTTTGTGGGAATCAAGCTCAAAGGTCCGAAAACATCAACAAATCACAAGTCAGTGAAGTTCTACGGATTCAAGCCTCCAAAGCCCCGAAGAACTTCCACCACAAACCTTCAAATACAAAGAACATTTGAAGAGGAATCATCCAAATCATCTTCTTAGATCTCAAAGTTTACTGGAATCAAGCTCAAAGCCTCCAGAAACCTCAAGAAATCACAAATTAGTGAAACTCAACGGATTCAAGCCTCTAAAGCCCCGAAGAACTTCCACCACAAACCTTCGAAGACGAAGAACACACGAAGAACACGAAGAACGTGAAGAACAAAGGATTTCCAACAAGCTCATAGCCAGAGATTCATTGTAATTCTGTTCCAAAGATCTTCGATCCATTCTTCAGCCAAATTGAAGTACATTGGGTGTTCGAATCAAAATCACATTACTACAAATCCAATCAACAAGTCTTTTAAGGAGATCGAATCAGAGGATAACTCTTTTGTAATCACAGAGAATTGTACCACACAATCATCAATACAAATTCGCATTTGTGAAACTATTTTACTCGTTTGACTTATTTCGAACCGAGAAATTTAGTCGCATACAGTCCACAACATTTTTCACAACATTTTTACAAAAAATCCTAAGTAGCAAGTTATTACAGACATTTATTAATTGCAAAAAAATAATTCTAGTAGTAGCCTAGTAGGTTCAAATTAGAATCAGTAACAATTTAACACCTAGGATTTGTTGTGAAAAATATTGTAAATGTAGTACTTCTCAAAAAAAAAAAAAGTTCACAATACCCAAAAAATAAAAATAAAAAGTTCACAACATTTTTCACAATATTTGAGTTTGCAAACTTTTACTAGTTCTCACTTAGGTCCACCACTAACATCATTCTTTTACTTACCACAATTAATCTACCACATCAACAGGCGTGAAAAGTTTTGTCAAATTTTTTGTCTATAAACTTTCTAAAACATTTTTTTTTTTTTTTTTACGTGGTTTATGTTAATTAGTAATAATTTTGCACATAAATCAAGATAATAGAGTTTAAGTAATATTTAATTTTTTTAAGTCTTTTTTTTTTTTTTTTTGAGAAACTTTTTAAGTCATATATACATATATAAAAGGCCTCAAGGTTAGTTTTCGCTTTAGGCCCCCAAATGCATCAAGCCGCCCCTGCCAGGTTCAAATCCCTACACCCTAATAATAGGAAAGGGGTGATAGGCCACAAGGGCCAAATCATGTAAATCCCTCTTTCCAATTTTTGTAAAACTTAAACACAAAAGAAATATATATGAAAAAGGAAATTTTATCTTATTATATGTTTATTGTTCATTTACATTTATGTTATGCTTTATGTTTATTTTACCACACATGAAACCCCTACACAAAGACATTAAAAAAAATGTAAACATGTCAGTTAACAAAATGAAATGAGACAAGGTAAAATGAACCTATTGGTGAAGGGTCACGCCTTTACACTTTGTCTGTGAAGGCGGTTTCCTTGTTTTCAGCACCATCAACTGCTCCTTTGTCAGAGATTCAATTCTTTCCCTTTGCTGACACGAGTCAATTTTGAAAAGATATTTCATTTTTTGATCAAACTTCTTTTTGGAGGGAAAAGAGTAACTCCTCAAAGTATAAAAGGAAAAGAAATATTTCCTTTCCTTATTTTACTCTTTTTTTCCTTATCTTCTTTTTCTTCAACCTGAAACCCAAAATTCTTCTCAGATACCAAATCATTGGTGTAAAACGTGGCTTAAGATCTAGTTTCACAAAATTTTCAGAACCCTCCCCTTCAAAGAGCAGTAAACCCCTTCTAGGAGGAAATGAAAATCCTTCCATAAAGGAACAGTGGATTATTCCTCCTTTCTTTGAGGACTATCTATTTGATAAAAGTCTTGATTGGAACTCAACCCCTTGTTCTGAAGACTGTCCCTACACAACATGTAGAGAACCTGATGATCTTCTAATAATGGATTTGGATTTAAAGCACGTTCCAAGGCTCAGCACCTGCAAAGGGGACTTTGCTCCCACCGTAGATATGGCCTTCAAATCCCACACTTCTGTTTCCCGAGGTTGGAGAAGTTGGTGTCGAAGACTGTTGGCTCACCCTCCTTTCATGGACATTTTACAGAGAGTGAAACTTGTAGACACCATTCTTGTGTTCTCTGGCCTGGAGATTAGCAAGGACAGTGAAAGTCTTCTCTCCCTCCTGTATCGGCGGAATCCTACTACTCACACCTTCTTGAGGGTGTGAAGAAATCTCTCCATCTCTAGAAAATGTTTATAAGATATTGAGACTTCCCCTGTTTGGTGATGGTGCAATAGTCAACATCTCTTTATCTCCTGATAAGTCTAAGGCCATGAAATTCCTTGAGGATGCAGTGAAGAAAACTCTCAAGAAACTAAACCTGAATGTAGCAAGAAGAGGGAAAGCCCCCAACAAGAAGTACTAGAAGACACTAGTGCTGGCAGAGACAAAGGTTCCAAAGCCAACTTCTGGGGATGGATCAGGGACTTCTGGAGGAAATAAACTGATGGCATGGATGAGGAAGCTAATGGAGACTCTCTGAAGGAAGGTACCGACTTTGTTGTAGGAGAAGGTAACTTTAGCAATGAACTAGAAGCTTTTATTGCTTTCCTATTATCTTGCCATCTGTTTGAGGGATATCCTCATGAAAATATTCTAAGTAGACATTTCCCTCTAGCTGTTAAACTAGCCAAAGGACATTCTTTTCCCCTTTCTCCCTACTTTTTAGAAACTTTGTATTCTCACTTAGATCATTTCACCCTTGACTTGCAATGCTCATGGGGTAGATTTCAAGTAGAAACATTTGTACCCGTTGCTTTTCTAAAAATATGGTTGTGGGAACACTTTAGGAATTATGCCCCTGTCCCTAAAGTGTTAAGCTCTTATAAAACCAGTCTGACATCACCTTAAGGATTGCCACGCTCATGGCGTTGGAACAAAATGGTAGTGTCTTCAAACAATTTTCTTAGCAAAGTATTAGATGACCCCACTGACTGGATAGTCAAACCCTACTCTGCTCTAGAAGGTGGACTTCCTCCACTGTTCACTTCCTTAGAAAGTACTCCTGTTTCTCATTTCAGAGATACCCCCTGGTTCAAGGAAGAACTTTCCTTTGTTGCTTGTGCTTTTCCCTCTTATCTCCAAGCATGCCCTCAAGATGAGTATGAGACTCAAGTGTATAATCCCCATAGATTTGCCCGCTAATTTGGTTTTGACCAAGGCATACTAAGACACTTCTCTACTTTAGCTCTGCCCACCGTAGTGGCCTCCTTAGTTTTTAAAAGAGAGAATCTTATTAAGATATTGGTAACAAACCACGAAATCCCCTTTACTTCCTTACCAGAACTAGACTACCTTCACCCAGGTTCAAGTCATTGTGGTTTGACATTAGGGAACGTGTTAGAAATTTTGGGAAAAGTAGTGCCCAGCGAGTGGATGTCCCACTTATTTTCCAAAGTGATTTGACTTAGAAGCTCCTTTCCAAAGCCAAACCTTCAGGTACTAAGAGAAAGAAGAATGCAGAAACCTCTTCTATTAAGAAGCCCAATGTACATTTTCTTCTCTATAGTGGCTAAACTCTTGTAATGTATTCTCTTAATCAATGGCGCAAGTAACTTTTCTTCCTTTCTCCCTTTTTAACCTTTGACAGGTTATAGGATCTGTTTCCCAGGCTCAACCCAAAGCAAAAGTCACTTCTCCAACCCCAGAGGTTTCTGTACAGGAAATGACTTCTGATGAGGAAATAGAATCTAAGACTGAAAGCGAGGATTCAAATCAGGTGTATGCCAAATTTTCCTAAGGAAAAAGAAGATATAGTAGAAGCTACTTCCAAAGATCAAGAGAGTGAAAGCACCCAGACAGAATCTGATCCATTACTCTCATTGATTTCTCCTTATTTGAGAGCAACCTGTTCTCAACTGCTCTCTAAATATCCTGAAACCATGAAGGATACCAGCAAATGGACCTTGTCACTTAAGGGCTTTCTCTTACAGCAAATTGGGTCTATCATATCCTAATTGTAGTCAAAGGGCAAAGAGGATTGTTTGGCTCTTCCCCTTGACAATTTCCTTTCCACACTGAGTAAGGCCGAGGGCCTAAGTGTCAATGTCGGCTGGTTAAAAAGCCGAGTCATTGCATTGAGGGACTTAAAGAAGGTGGGACCCTTTGTTCATATTTCCTTGTCCTCACTTTGCGAGTTGGGAGTTAAAGAAAACTCTTGTATCAACAAAGCAAAGGAAACAAAATCAGCCTTACAAGTACATAGCACTTTAATCACTCAGCTCCAAGAATCTATTGACAAACTTCAAGCAGAATTAACATCCCAACAAGAAGCAAGTTTTGCCCTTCAGACTCAATTAGAAGGTGTCACAGTAGAACATAACTCTTTAAAGAAAGAGATTGAAAAGCTGGAAAGGTGAGCTAGGAGCTCTGAGTGATCCAAACTTCTCTCTTGAAAACATTAGTTCTCTCACAAACATTATCTGATTTTCAAGATGTAATATTTTATGGTCTTGAAGGGCCATATGGTTGTATTATAAACTCTACTATGCTTTATTCAACTAGGGTATTGAAATTTTGCATGCATATTATGAACAATATAACATGACATAGCTGAATAGAAGACTTTGTTTATAATAGTATAAGTATTGTGGAACATAACATCAGTTCAACATTATGGCAACAAAATATTTTTACAAGATTAAGCATGATATTTCTTAAGGTGAGCTTCGCTAATGGGGCTATATGCCTTTATACCTGCCTGATCTTTTAGCTAATAGTGTCATGTTGGATGTGCTTCTTCCACTATATAGGGTCCTTCCCATTTTGGAGAAAACTTGTGCTTAACAGCTCCAGCCACTCCTCGTACATGAGGGGCAGTTTTCCAAACAAGTTCCCCCACTTGAAATTTCCTTTCCTTAACCTGGCCTTCATGCCTAGCCCTCATATTAGCCTGGTAAAGGCAGTTATGAGTGGCAGCATTATCATGTTTTTCTTCAACAATTTCTAAAGTAGCTTCTCTAGGTATCTCTGCTAGCTTTACTGCTGGCATTATTAAATCTATTAGGATGACAGCCTCTGTGCCATAGACTAGAGAAAAGGGTGAAGCTCCTGTAGCTTGTGATTTAGCTGTTCTGAGCATATAGAGCTGTAGGAAGCTCCTCTTTCCATCCCTTTCCATTCATTTTAGTCATCTTTCCCAATATTTTCAACAGTCTTTTGTTAGAGGCCTCAGCTTGACCATTTCCTTTGGGAAAGTAAGGTGTTGATGTCGTGTGAGAAATGGAGTACCATTCTGTTACACGGCGCACATCCTTGTTCAAGAATGGTGTGCCATTGTCAGAAATAATTTTGTTAGGTACCCCAAAATGACATATTATAGTCTCCCTCAAAAAATTAGCCACTAAGCTACCTATTGCCCTCTTCATAGCCATAGCTTCTACCAACTTGTTAAATAGCTCAATGGCTACCAATCTCCAAGTACATCCTTCAAAAGGGGGATTTATAGGTCCTATAAAATCTAGCCCCCAGCTGTGGAAAGGATATGGAGCCACTATTGGATGAGGACTCTGATGACTGGTGTGTATTTCATCCCCTCGCCTTTGGCATTCTCGACACTTCTTGACAAAGTCTTGAGCATCCTTTTGCATTGTAAGCTAATAGTATCCCTGGTGTAAAGCCATTTGTCATAGCTTTCTCCCACCCAAGTGTCCTGCTGGCTCTCCCTCATGCAGGTCTGAGAGAACACCATTAACTTCTTTAGTGGAAATACATACCATCCACCTTTCCTGAAAACTTCTCTTGAATAACTTCCCCTCCACTACCTTGAACCTCATCACATATTTCTTCAACTCTTCTCTTTTTACCTGATCAGCAGGTAGTACACCCTGTAAAAGGTATCTCAGGTACGAATCCTACCAATCTTCTTCCAATAATTTGTCATTAAGCACTTCTGCTTGGTCTGGGGAATGATGGAACAAGTCTTACAACTTCTTTGCTCCTCCTTAGCGTCATTGGCCATTTCCAGCCAAAAGATCCCTAGCCTCTACAGTCTTCTATACAAACTGACATCAAGGTCTACACCACAAATATCATAGTGCAACCTGTGCAACAATGTTAGTCTTTCCTGCCTTGCAACACACTTCATCAACAAACCCTCTGCTCCTCTGAAAAATAAATCCCTATTAATCCTAAGAAAGTCTTTCATATTTACTGGTAATTCCAATCCAACGTACTTTCTTTGAGCCATTGCCTTCAACACGAGTTCTCGCCAATCTTGAGGGAGACACCATTCATCTGGGACCAAACTAGGTTGCTTCTCCACGTGAAGTGTCATTTTCTCTTTCTTCAATACAGACTTAGTGGCTAGGGTAGCTAGTGAGTCAGCAAACTTGTTCTCATTTCTACTGACCACTTTGTATTCTATGGAACTAAAGTGTTTCATAATCCTCTAAACCGTAGCTCTATAAGCAACTAGGCTAGGATTCTTTACTCTATAAGCTCCTTCAACTTGCATTATCACCAGTTCAGAATCACTAAATATCTTTAACCTTTTCATGCCCATCCTCTTGGCAGCCTTCAACCCCACCAATAAGGCTTCATAATTTGCTTCATTATTAGAGTAGGGAAAACGCAGCTTGTAAGCAAACGTGTGCTCCTCCCCTAGTGACTTTAATACCACTCCTATCCCTCCCCCCTGAAAAGTAGACAAGCCATCAAAGTACATTGACCATTCTTGCTCCTTTGTCACCAAAATTTCCTGTTAAGGGGGTAAGAAATCACTTGTCCCAAGAAAGTTAGCCAACAGATTAGCTATGGCCTGGCCATTGATGGCAGTTGGTCTTATGCATTCGATATCAAGGCATGACGTCAAGATGGCCCACTACACTATTCTCCCCAGCAATTGAGGGCTGGTTAAGAGGTATTTCACAGGATTGCTCTTGGTCACCAACTGTACACGACACCCTAAAAAGTAATGATTGAACTTTAACACGGCAAAGGCTAAGGACAAAGATACCTTCTCAGCAGTTGAAAATCTTAACTCTGGTCACTTCATAAGCCTACTAATATAATACATTGGCTTTTCTACCCCTTCTTGATCCTTAGCCAATAACGCTCCCAAGGACTGCTCTGTGTTGGCTATGTACAACAAAAGGGGGTTGCCAGGTAAAGGGGCCACCATTGTGTGAGGGTCTGCCAATATCATCTAGATTTTCTTAAATGCTTTTTGGCATTGATCACACCATACAAAAGCCACTCCCTTTTTAGTCTACTACATAAGAGGCTTCATGATCTTAGCTAAACCTGGAATAAACCATCTTAGATAAGAAACTTTTCCCACAAAGTTTCTCAACTCCTTCAAAGTTGTAGGGGGGCTGAGTTCAATTATTGCTTTGGCCTTTGTGAGGTCCAAATCAATGCCTTTATGATGAACAAGAAATCCTAAGAACTTCCCTGAAGATACCCCAAAGGCACATTTGGAAGGGTTCATCCTCAAGTTATGCTCTCTGCATCTTTCAAAGACTTGCCTTAAATACAACAGGTGCTCAAAGGGATTCTTTACCTTCATCATAAGATCATCAAAATAATGTTCTACCTGCCTATGAAGCATATCACCAAAGATCAAAGTCATAGTTCTTTAGTAGGTAGCACCTACATTCTTCAACTCAAAGGGCATTACCTTATAGAAGTAGTTCCCAAAAGGTGTCTTGAAGGCAGTTTTTAGGGCATCTGCTAGCTCCATAAAGATCTAATTATACCCACTGTAGCTGTCCATAAAGGAAAAATGTTCATGACCAGTTGTTGCATCCACCAAAATATCAACATTTGGAAGTGGGAATTCATTCTTAGGACAAGCTTTATTGAGATCTTGGAAATCCATGCAAATTCTTATCTAACCGCCCTTCTTCTTTATAGGAACTATATTGGCTAACCAACTTGGACATTCAATTTCCTCAATGAAACCTACCTTTAAAAGCTTATTCACCTCAGCTTTGATCTTCTTCTCGATATCCAAACGGTATTTCCTTGGTGGTTGCTTCACAGGCTTAGCGTTGGGATCCACCTTTAACTTATGTGTCACCAGGCTCGGACTCAGACCTGGCATTTCTTGGTAACTCCAAGCAAAAACATCCTTGCATTCCCTCAACAAGGCTACCAGCTTCTTTTTTTCTTCTTCAGACAAACTCTTACTAATCTTCACCAACCTTTCCCCTTTCTTTCCATCGCTCAGATCAATCTCAACAAGTTCTTCCTGCACATTCTTAACGACATCGTTCATGCACTCGGGAGCTTCTTTCACAAGTTCCTCAGCTACGTGAACCTTCTCTGGCTGTTGCATCAGATTGGGGGGATTAGATTCGTCATTCTCCTCATCCCCTTCCTTTAACCGTTAAAACTCATATACCACCTTGCCATCAAGCCTGGTGGTTTTCCTTATCTTAAAGGGCCTTTCTGGCTCTACGACTTCGCCATCATCTTCTTCCTCTCTTTGCAAAGTAGTGGAGTTAAAAGGAAGAATCTTATTCTCACCCTTAGGTTCATACTCTTGATATAAGGTTGCCTCAGCAAAATGGAGCTCTGCTCTATCGAAAGGCATCTTAGTGGCCTCAATAACCACTTGCCTAATCCTCCAAATGGCCTTCACACATTGATGATATATGGAAGCCACAGCCTTATATGCCCTCAGCCATGGACGGCCTTAAATGATATGATAGGATGTACTTCCCTCCATTACATGCATGAGAGTGGGCACTCGAATTGGCCCAACCCTAAGATCCAAAGATACATGCCCTAGGGTACTCTACTATAAGGACCCTATTCCTGCTACTTGAAGTGGCTCTAGGATGATCCTTTCTCTTGAAATGCCCAAGGCATCAAATGTTGGGAGAGGTAGGATGTTGGTAAATGCGCCTGTATCTACCAAGGCCCTTTTGATTCAAGATGCTCCCAAAAAGGCAGTAAGATATAAAGGTTTGTCGCCATCAACAACTCTGTTGGCTAGATCTTTACTAGAAAATGTGATTGAATCCTTTGCTCCTTGGTATGCCACTTGCATTAAACTTCCCTCAACAGCTGCCACTTCATGATTCATTTCCATCACCCTAGTCAAGGCTTGGGCTACTTCTCTCCTAGCCAATGGCCTAAGACCTATTCCTTCGAGAAAGGAATGTATCTTATCTTCTTGTTGAATTCTCGTGACCATCTTTTCATCTAACAAAGGTGGAGGTACTAAGCTACTGCTAGCCATATTCTCCGCTTCTTCTTCCATAGGATCCTCACGACCCATGAAGAAAGTCATTGTCACCTTTGGTTTACGCATATTTGGGTCAGCCCTCTTCCTAGCCTTAATAACCAAATCTCCCTTAGCTACCCTATCATGGAAGTTGTTCCTTAAAGCATAACAATCCTTGGTATGATGGTCACATCTCTTGTGGTATCTGCAGTAAAGTGAACTTTGCTTTTCTTCCTTTGTGGGCTTACGTTTGCATTTAGGCAACACCACTACACCATCTTTCAGCCACGCTTCTAGGATACTACACAACTCCTCGGTGGAAACAGTGAAAGGAGGGGGAATACCACCTCTCTCCCTCTTCTTACCCTTGACTACTTTCTTAGGCTCCTTTGCCACAACAACTTCTATTTTCTTGCGTTCTTTCCTCCAAGGCTGCCTAGGCACACTCACAGCTTGTGAAGTCGAACCCTTTGAAAGTTTCCCCATAGACATACTTGTTCTTCTCGAAGCCTCTACAAGCCTTGTAAAGCTGGAAATTTGTAAATTCTCTAGATAAGGCTGATATTTGTACAGCATATCCGCAATACAAACATCCACCGGCTTTTCCTCCTCCACGGGGCCATAACATAGCAAAGAAAGATCTCTAAACCTGCGAATGTACTCCAACAACCCTTCAGACACTCTTTGCTTTTCGTGTTGCAGATCTAACAGCGTAAGCTTTTCTTCCAAAGCAAATAACTTTTTCATGAACTGCATTGCCAAGTCATTCTAACTCAGGACCGACCCTAGTGCAAGACTAGTGTACCAAGTGAAAGCACAACCTTCTAACGACTTAGAGAACTCCCTGAGCCTCAACTCATGGTCATGGGAGTGAGTCATCAATGCATCTACATACTTCTTGATGTGCTCTCTAGCATTTCCTGTCATGCCATCGTACTTAGGAAAGATAGGAGGAGTGTAGGTAATAGGATAAGGCTTTCCAGCTATCTCCTCAAGATAAGGAGGTCTAGTATCAACATAAGCAGTACTCTCCATCTTCTTGGCTACGAACAAAATAGCAAAAATATCTTCTTTTGTTAGGTAAGGAGACCCCTGAAGACCTTGACCACCTTGGGTGGCTTGCGATATAGATGCCTCCTAACGTAGAGACTGGAACTCTGCCCACATAGCAACCTGAGAATGCTAAAAATCATCAATGGCAGCCATGATATTCCTGTTTTCGGGGTAACCATCCTCACCAGAGGACTTTGTGCCTTCAGAGTGCATAGATATGTGATCTGCACTTGGTTCTAACCGATGGTTCTCACCCACACCAGTTAGTATCCCCGTAACTTTCTTCCTAGGAGGCATGGAGAAAGTTACAGCAAAACTAAAGTATACAACTCAACAAAACACACTCAAAAGAGGAATAACCAGAGATCCCCAGTGGAGTAGCCAAAAATATACGTGCAAGTTAGATTTGAGCTTATATAAAGGAATATAATAAGTTATCTAACAGTACATCTACATGAAAAAACTTCTAAGCGACAAAGATTCTATCTTTGACGTGACACATGTTAGAGAAGAAGAAAGAAATAGTAAGAATGCAAAAAGTGACACAAGATATACGTGGAAAACCCTAGGAAAGGGATGAAAAACCACAGTTTGAGCAAGAATGGAATGTTCTTGCTTTGCTCAGATTTGTAGTATATAAGGAAAAGAGGTCACTCTTGTACAATAAGGGTGTTCTTCCTTAAAGATAGACCTTATTTTCTACCTTCCTATCTTATCAACTTTCTACTTTCTTCTCCAAAATATCTACTTGGGTTTTTACCCTAAATACAGCTGCATGTTCCTCTTATAATCTGAGGAATATGGCTGAGTACAAAGACAGGTGTCAAGTCATCATTTTTTTATTTTGAACCTTTTCACAGTTGTGCTATTATCTGTTAACTAAAGGATAGAGATTGTGCCAACGTGGCACTGGGGCCTGTAGGTAGGTGACTTTGCCACTGCTTGGGAAACAGCCCCTAGACATTGAAAAGGACATCAGGAGTACTGTGAATGATACACGTGTCTCTGAAATAGTCCAACATGCATTCAACCAATAAGGGGTGTCCTCATAGTTGATGACCTTAGAAAGTCACTATCTCCCTTTTTGTGAGTGCTTGAGCACTATGTCAAGTGCATATCTTACTTCCTTCCCATGGCAGTCACGCCTTTAGCACAGACCAAGAATAGGATCTTTTAGCCAATGCTTCCTCTTCCTTTGCTCACAGTCATTCCACGTGTAGGGTCCAAATTCAACCATATATGCATTCTCCCATGCCTTAGTGATGTAATGTACAACACCTGACCTGAATGAGGTCCCCCATAGAGAAAGAGGATGAGGCTATCTAGAGCATTTCGAGAAAAAAAAATTATGATAAAAAGATAATACATGGAAAAAAATAAACATTTTATTGAAAAATTCTGAGTGAGCTTGCCCTATGCTTAGGGGTAGTTTGCTACCTTATTAAATTGGAAGCCTTAAGAAAGATAGGATCTCCTGTACATAAGATACAAAAGAGAGGTATCGAAACTTTACTTACAAAAATATATTTAAAAAAATGAAGAAGAAGAGAGGTATTGAACCTTTCTTTTCATGTTGAGAAATTCAATAGTAGTATCTAGTATGGCATATTATAATTTTCACCATTTATTGTTCAATAATAGATCATAACTATGATGAATAGAAAAGTGGCATTTCCAATTCAAGCTTTTAAAAATCTCCCAAGAGCAAGGAGTTTCAATAGTACTTCAAATTAATGGCAAACGTATTAATAATTTAGAATAGGAAAAACTACCCCCATCTTGCATCTAGTGTTCTCAGAAGAAAATTAGCAAATATCTTGCAAAAAGGGATTCTGCACACAAAGAGAAGAAACAATTAATAAAAAAATCATCATCACAAGTCAGTAATAAATTACTTAAATATAGAATAAAAACTAAAAAGCATATTAAAAATGAAGGCGAAACTACACAGTTGGTCCTTCAAGTTTATCCTAGTGCGTAATTGGTCCCTCAAGTTTCAAGTGAGGACAATTGGTCTCTCAAGTTTTCAAAATAAGCAATATAAGTCATTCTGTTAACTTCCGTTAGTAGTGTTGCTTATGTGGCTAATGATTTGTCATTTTTTTTTTAATGACATGGCATTTCTTTTTCTTTTTTTAAATTACAAAAATGAATTTACACATTAAAAAAAATCTGACCCGATCTAATTCAAGTCTTAATCCAAACCCGGTACCAAATTAAAACTCATTTGCAATCTGATTCACAAACCCACAAGAGAGAGATTGAACAATTCCATGCCCTAGCAGCCAACGATGCCGTTGCCCTCTGCTAAAGACGATGGCCTCCACCTCCCTGCTTCTCTCATGCAACCATAAAATTCAGCAACTGTCCAACCTTGCGATAACCTACTTGGAAATGGCATTCATATCTGCCAAATCCAGATTGTTTCTCAATAAAAATCACAATATAGAAAAAGGCGAATTCTCCTCTGGCACCAACACATTTGGCGTTTTGTTAATGCTATTCCCGACTGAATTATGACCTTCCCTTTCCCACCAGACGCCACACATGGCACCCCTATAAGCACAACCATCATTGTTGGCCGTTTCTGGGACTAATCTTCTTGCTTGCTAAAAACTCCATCTAGATTTCTAGCTTCCAATACATTCTGGTGATCCTCAATATGTGGATTCCTTTTAGTAACCTTGATAGTCATATTGTCACCAGAGGCCCCATCAATAGAGTTGATAACAATCTTATTTTCCTCCATGTGCATCATGTCTCAAGCACTGTTGGGTTTGTGAATTAGATTGCAAAATGAGTTTTAATTTGGTGTACTGGGTTAGGATTAAGACTTGAATTAGAATGGGTCAGATTTTTTATTTTTTTAAGTGTAAATTCATTTTTGTAATTTTTGGATTAAAAAAATGCCACGTCATTAAAAAAAATGACAGATCATTATTCCGTTAGCCACGTAAGCAACACTACTAATGGAAGTTAACAAAATGACTTATATTGCTCATTCTGAAAACTTAAGGGACCAATTGCACTCACTTGAAACTTGAGGGACCAATTGCATATACAGGGTAAACTTGAGGGACCAATAGCGTAGTTTTGCCAAAAATGAACTCTACAAATGTCAATTGTTGCATCAACTTGGCAGATATGATAATTTAATAACTTTTTAGCATAACTTTTGACTAAGGGAATATCAACTTATACCCAAGAAGTTTTCTTGGTCCAAAAATCGGTCATTGTATTTAATTAGAGGAATTTTGTAATGATGTAATTTCTAGTTAGGGACCATAGTTGTGGCCATGGATTTTATTTAATTAGTATGTGACTTTAGCTTTATTAATGGCAATTCCATCAAAAGGATGATTTTATATCAATCAAAATTTGCAAAATAATACTTTATGAACTTTGGTGAATATCTGGCCACAGAACATGCATACACCAGTGTGGGGGGATGAACTTGAGCCTAGGCCGAGAGACAAAGGGCCAGCAAATCATGTCTTAAAAGATGGTCCTAGCCCAAAGATATGGATAGGAGTGAAGAAGCCTGAGGAATAAAAGATAATCCCCCGGAATAGATCCCGTAGAGATCTGAGTTAGCTACCATTACCAAGGCTCATATCTGAGGTAGTAAGCAAGGTTTTTCCTGTATCAGATGTGTAAGGGGCCATAGGTAACTAAGTCCCTTTTGGTCCGAGATGCCACCGTCACCAAATTCACCTCGGGGAACGCCTTGAAAGGATAAGGATTACAGAGGCAGTCACCTCCGCATTAATGAGATGTTCTCTACCTAATCTCTTCCATATTAAATGCTTGTGGACTAGCCTGAATAGTAAGGACACCCCCAAAAGTCCTATTTCATGATCAAAGAATGGTAGAGTAGAGGGGTGATTGGACAAGTATCCCATAAATCCAGCTGGAAGCAGGCCAACTGGGAAGAGAAGGAAGGGAAAGGTGCCTATAAAAGAAGGGAATGTGCAACAGGAAGGGGAGGTTTAGAAAAACTTAAGAGAGAAGACTAAGAGAAGAACAAAAGAGAGAAGAAAGTGATAGTAGAACAGGATTAAGAGTTTTTAGCTTAAAACCCAATCCCTTGTACCTCGAGAAAGCAGTTTTTGTATCAATAAACCATTTCTCTTATTCCTTATAATTTTGTAACTGGTTGTTCAAATCTCTCATTGTGGAGGTTTTACCCTTAGATTTTATATATTAATTGTGCAAGTCATTTACCCGTAGATACCGTATTTTGTACCCCTTACAACTCAGGCCCCTATTCCTCGATGATGTTGGAATTCTAAAGCTTAAGGTTGGTTTAAGGCACAATCAGATGAAAATTGACTTAAGTGTTTATGGAAAATATAACTTATTTTTGGAACAAATAAACTATTTTTGAAAAAGAAAGGCCACAAAAACCCTAGGGCGTGCGTATGCATACACGCATATGCGTACGCATGCTCAAGCTCTACGTGCGCATGTTAGGGTTTTAGAAACTATGAAAGGAAAGGTTTCCTACATTTAAACTAGGTTTAGAATGAGTCTCACATTGTCTGGAAGCCGCCGCAAACCCCTATTTTTCGACTATATAAAGCCATAAATGGTACATTTTCAAAGAGGATGAATTCTGGTGGAAAAACACATAAGATTCACTAGGAAATAGCAAATTAAAGAGGGAGTTTTTCACAAAACATCATTAATTCAAGTTTTATTTGATTGGGACCTTTTCTGGTCTTGATCTTTGAGTTTTGAAGTTTACTAACTTATTTTGAATTGGTTGTGACTAGATCGACTAAAGAGAACAATAAAAAACAAGCTCTAAAGAGTTCTAATGTTGAGTTAAAGTTTCTAACTTTGGCTCTTCACTATCCTTTGCTTTTCTTTTGATTTTGTGTTTTTATATGTGTTTTATTTGCTTTTATATGTTTGTTTAGTTTAGGTTTACTTTGTATGTTAGTTTGTTAGATTTTTTGTTTTCTGAGTTTTTCTGTTCTGAGTTTCTGGGTTAAGGTTTCAGGTGTGTATGCATGCGTATGCTTCTTCGATGCATACACATACTCGAAGTATGCGTACACATACAATTGGGATGTGCACGCATACTCTTGCCCAAAACCCCTAATTCACTCATGATTGCTTTTCCCTTGTCTTATTTATATGTTCTAGCTTCTGCTTAACCTGTTTTTTCTGTCTTTGAATCTCTATCTCTTTGTTTTATTTTGTTTGCTTTGTTATATCCCTTTGTTTGTTGTCGATGCCCGGCCTCAAGACGAAGAACCACCATCGGGCCTTCATTCGACCACCCACTGTGGCGACGTTCCCGCATGTGCGAGGCCCGTTGGAGGCCCCTCTCGATTGATTGGTGCATGCATGGTTCGCGTGAAGCTTCGAGTGCTCTCTCTCTTGATGGAGGAAGGTTTGTCTACCTTTAGAGGTGTGGCAAGAATCTTGGCCAAATTTCAGGTGATTACCAAAGGTAAGTGAAGTAGTCACCAATCATTGGGTTTTTCTAAGGTGTGATTGGTCACCTGTTGCTAGTTGATTTTATTACCAATTCTAGGCTAAGAAAAAGCGCATTTTTCCTAATCTAATGTGGATGGTAAAAAAATCTTGATTCTTAAGTCCGGAAGTTTGTTTACGTGTGAGGAAGGTGTTAGGAACCCCACAACGCCTATCCAAGGACAGTCCTTTGTTTTGATAAAACCTTAATTTTCGGAGATTGGCAGTAAAAAACATGATTTTGGCATTGGCTTTCAGGGCTTTGCATGCATGGGGGCTTTAAGGTTTGGCTTTTGAAAGGGTGTGATCCCAATCTATGCTTTCCTAAGGCATTCGGGTAAAGTACCAGATTTTCACGGTGAAAATCCTGCGACATGTCACCTTACTTTCACGATGAAAATTAGGCATCGCTTTGCCTTAGGTAACATGGACTGTGACAATCACATTGAAAGGGGCGGTAGGTATATATACATACATCATGCACAATACTAGCACATAGAGCACGAAAGTAAATGCCTACATCCCTAGAGCATGGCCCAAAATACAGGTGTAGGAAAGTAAACAGAGGTCGCCATACTCTAGGGATGAGGACGAATGGTACATGGCATGATATACCTAATATAACCTATCTAAAGAGAGAAGGGAGGGAGGAAGGAAGGAGGTTCAAAAGAGTACATAACCAAATGGGGGAGAGGCTAGACCCCCTAAAACTACTAAACATTGCCGCTTGGCTTATATCTACATGCTTGCATCCTTGCCATTTTTGCTTGCGCTTAGGAGATCGTGCCCTAACTCCATGCGTCCTCGCTCTATGTGTGTACATACAAAGGCAAAGACAAGAAACTAGCAAACAACCAATGGAAGGAAAAGATGCAAAGAGCATATGAAAAGGCATAAAGCAGATAAACATGATGGGCATGGCAAGCAAAGAAACAAGAAAGCAAAAAGGCAAACAAGCAAAAAGGCAAACAAGCAAGAAAGCAAACAAAGGGTGGTGTCCACGGGGGAAAAATGTAGGTTTGGATCGGGTGTCCATATCTTTATTGTGTTGAAGTATGGACGACACACTAGCAAGCAAGACTCATGCATGGGCATGTAAGCAAGCGCATAAAGATGCATAGAAAGCCAACAAGTGGCACAAACAAGCATGGCAAGCATATCATCGCACGGAGCGAAAAGGGGGAAAGGCATGCATGAAGCAACCGGCATCATGGTGACGCATCCCAAGTGGTTACATCCAAACAAGACCTCATGGGCATCAGTTGTAACCACACAACCACAAACCTACTAAAGGCGTCAAGCGTGGCAAAGCCTAGAACTAGAGAGGCTATGATAAAGCATAAAACATAGAAGTAAGCGAGCATAGACATGAAAACTAGGGTGATCCAAACCCTTTGATGTGGGCCTTGGCGTATGGACGATGACAAAGACCATAGGGTCTAGATTAGGTCCTAACCATTAGGCCGAAACACAAGAAAATGCGATAAAGGACAAAAGAGCCACAATAGCACATGGTATGACAAACAAGATCTAGGACTAAGCACATAAACATGGCGTGAAGCACGCAAGCACATAGATGATGGCATAAAGCATGTAGAGAACATCGATCTAAGCATATGGGCAAGTGAAAACATAGATCTAAACATATAGGCATAGAAACATACACATCAACATGTACAAGCCTAGCACATAAACATGGAAGAACATGAATCCAAGCATATAAGCATGCGAAGACAAGGATCTAACCATATAGCATGTAAATAAACACATAAACACATAGATCCAAGCAAGGCATAGCCAACAATATCATACAAGCATGTGAGCATGTAGATCCAAACATCAACACATAAGAAAGAAGGATCTAAACATGGCATAAAGCATGAAAACATCTAGATCTAAACATGAAACACAGCATAAGGCATAAAAAGCAAGGAGATCTAAGCTAGAAGCACAAACAAAGCAAGAAACATGCTAAAGAAAGCAATAAATCATGTTATTCAAGCAAAAAGAAAGGATAAAAAGCTTGATGAAACTTTAAAGAAAAAGGGGTATGGATAGTAGCTAAAAGCTACATCCATACCCCATAAACCTCAAATCCAAGGTATGGAACCAAGAAGAGGAAGATGGAGGGTATGAACACTACCTTGCATTTTTGGAGAAGAGAGAAGAATCAAGAAACTTTGATGGTTTTTGTGTTTTTTGGGAGAAAAAATGCCCAAAAAACGCCCACCAAACAGCTTCCAAAAACCCAATTTTTCAGTTCCGGTCCAATCTGAGGTGCCAGGGGCTCTTTATAGTCCTTGGCATGCTTTTCGAGGCTCAGCGCACCTTGTAGGGATTTTGCACACAAAGTGACATCGGCAAATTCGTCATGTTACACTTTTTCAGTTTTGACTTTGGACACACATTTGGAGATCTTTCTTGACTAGGATTGAGCTGATCTTGGTGTCCCTGGAAAGATCTAGATGTCTAGTTTTTAGAAAGATAAGGAAATTAAAATTCAAACAGTTGGATCAAAAGTTATGACCTCGGGAAGCATGCTAACGTGCTTTTCATGATTTTCTCAATATCTCAACTGTTTTAACTCCAATTTCGACCCATGAATAGTCGTTAGAATGAGAATTTGATTATCTTCGCAATGGAATTGGTTTCAACTTGTTCTGACGACCGGATCAAAATTAGAGTTTCTAAGGCCCACCGGGAGTCTACTCCGAGTCAAAGTTGGTCAAAGTTGCTAAAAATCTCCGAGGAGCTCAGGTTTGATATAAAACCATGAAAAATATTGTTTTGTGAGGATTTTGACCTTTGGTCAACCCAAGGTTGACTAGGGGCATCTTGGTCATTTTGGCTGAAAAAGGCACTTTAAGCGCTCCAATGTCCAAACGGGTTGCGCCGCGCCATTATATATGTTCTCGTGACCCCATGGAGAGAAAAATGATATTTTTGGGTTTTTCAAGGTCTGGCACGCAAATCGAGGGCGGACAAAATACGATATCAACATTTGTCTATTAGGGTCTTAATTTGTTTGGATACCATGAATATGCATTGATGCATAGGTGTTGTGATGCAGTGAGGTAAATGAGGTAAGTCATGCATTCAAATGAACATGCATTGATTTGAATATAAGTTTGTCTTGATTAAATGATATGAATATTCTTGAATTGAATGTCATGCCTTTAATGTTTGGATTTCATAACATGCTTTTTTGATTCTTCCATGTGATGTTTCCACCATTGGAGACTTGTGTTTGTATGCCTTGATAGGTGAATGCTAGGTTTGGGGATGATTATGCCATGATGTGTGTCTTAGATGCATGCTAGTGTGTGTGTGGGTTAGAATAACATATTAAAATTGTCTTTATTGAGATTAATATTTGGAACACAATAAGTGGAAGCCGACCTACGGGTCAGGTGGGATTGGGTGCCTAACACCTTCCTACCCCATACCTAAACTTTGGACACGTGATCTGGTAAAAAATCAATCCTTCCACGAAGGGCACTATATTTAAGGTTCCTAGACCTAAACTAGGTGGTGACTCCATTTACACCCTCTACCATGGTCCACCCTAGGCCAAGGTGTACTTCCCAATCGCGAGGATGACACCACATCGCAGGCGCTTGCACCTACATTACCCATCAAACCAAATCTTTGGTTGGGTTTCTAATTGCTCTCATCATATATTAAAACAGGTTAAAATAATAATTGCATCAATAAACATAGTAAAAGGGAGCAATAATCCAGTATTTTTTATTCAAGAATGTCAAGTGTCCATATCCATAACTTGAAATAGTAGACCCTTAATCCTAATCATAGATATACAAAGTTCTAAAACTTAAATGAATTAATTAATACCAAATAAAATGTTTTACCTAAACTTCCAACTTCCAAGCCTTTTTTCCAAAGAGTTTTGGTAATGGAAAGTTTGGTTAAGGCATTTCTTTGAACGTTTAAAGGGAGTAGATAACAATGTTATATAGAGAGTGAGAGCGATGCCTCTCTAAGGTGTGTTGGGAACCCATCTTGGATTGCAACCACATACATGACATACTTTATCAATAGAAGCTCCATAATCTTTCTTTATAGTGGATTGAAATAAGGGCACTATCTTTATCTCACTTTTAAACATTATTCCATGTTACCTTACCTCTTTTTTCTTTTTCTTTTTTAAATACACCTGATTATTTTATATTGTGGGAGGGGAAGCCTGAATAGAAGGAATCATCAATAGGACTAGAGGTATAATTGGGCTAGAATGTTCATTGGGTTAGGCCCAGCCCAGTCGGAACAATCAGAGCACCAGGTGGATCAGGGAAACCGAGGATGACAACCCACCCAAGTACTTTTCGGGAGACGGGAGATAAGCCACAAAGGCTATGGGGTTGGAAGCCAAGAAGGGTCATTGGAAGCCAAGAAGGGTTATTGTGACGTACGAATAAGAACAGGAGGAAACTTCCAGAGAAAGCATCCATCACATTTGCGTTCAATGCACTGCACCAATTCAACCTAGCGCATTAATGGTAGAATGACCCCTAAACAGTGCCCTTACAACTTGTAACCTACTAGACCATGACCAACAACACAATGATGGGACAAGTATCTGAAGTTAGATTAACAACCCTCTATGTGGAAGGCTGGGATGCAATTCAAATGGCTATAAATAAGAAGGTCATACTTGAAAGGGGATCGGAAAAAGTGGAGAGAGAAATAGAGAGAGAAAAAGACCAATGTAATACAAAGAATTGTATTTCTTAAGAACAAGTGATCCTCGGCTAGCTGGAGGAACGAAATAAATAAGAATCTCTCTTTTCCTGCTAAGTTTCTATCAAGTATTATCATTCTAGCTAACCCCATTCCTTTAGTTATCAAGTCGTAGTTGTCAGGACAAAGTGTTGGCATTAACTCCTCATCTCTACAAATTAGTTGTATTAGGCCTCTATCCTAGCCCAACTCCTAGCAAATTGGGCTTGGTTTTAAGAATCTGTTAGAAAAAAAAAATATTATGAAAAAAAATTAAGAGTATCAGTTTCAAATAATTTTTTCCATTCACATTAGCTAATTAGAAGAAAAACAAATCACCTAGAGAAAGAGCCCCATCGCACACACTTCGTGCGTGCAATGAAACTAGCATTGTATAATATAATAGATTCAATGAAGATGGATGTAAATATAACAATAACTAAATGAGACTTAGGGGAAAGAAAACAAAGGTAAAACGAAGGAAGTTATATTGCTTTGACAAAAAGTCTAGGATTGTATGTTTGCTCGCATATTTTGAAATAACTTAGTCACGTGATAAGTGATAATTGGATTATTTTTCACTAAGTTCTAGTTGTAGAACTATATGATATAATTTAATCACATATTAAAAAATGTGGTATGTGTCTATAGAATAATTGTTTTGACTTTTAAGTTAAAGGGCAGAATTTGGAATATTTTGACTGGGGGAACCGTGAGGTAGAAGCACAATAAATTTAAAAAAAAAAATTATAAAAGCACAATAAAACTCGATTGCAGTGAAATGAGGGAATAGTAGTGGAGATCTGGTTTTAAAAACCAAAGTGAAAGAACCAAAGATGGAGCCTGGACTTGGAGTTAGGGGGGTGTCTCTATTGCTCGTTGTGTGCGGTGGCTCCAGCCTTTGAGTCTACTACTTAACCACTAAGGATTTATATTTAAAACTTTTTAAAGGGCTTGCTTGTTTGTTTTGGGAAAAATAGGTTGATTGTGCTTAATGTTTTTTAGCTTTATTATTGGTAATTTCTGTTGTTTGGCTAATTTTTTTGGGCTTGTATATTTTGTTTTAGATTTAATCTATTAATTTTTTATGGCCATTAAAGGTGGAAAATGCTAAAACTAATTTTTTTTTACAAATTGCTAATATGGCAAGTTGTTATTGGGAAGTAAAAAGTGATGCAAGTGTGTGAAATAATAAGAATTTGCTACCTTAATAATTTGTAAAAATATTGTAAAAACTTTTGTGGCTATAACATTACTATTAAAAGAATTAATGGCATTCTTAGGCAGTGCAAAGCGTAATTTTATTGAACAAAATTGCTAAGATTAGTACCTATTAATATACTAATATTTTTTAAATAAAAAAATTTGGGGCAAGGGGTGGGGGCGCATTGCCCCCTCTAGTCCATATATAGCTCCGTCCAGGAAAAGAACCAAATGGTCTAGTTTTTTATTTTTACTAGTTGAACATGCAATTTTTATAGTTGAATTACCGATCTTTACGGTTTTTACTAGAACGAGGTCCAATTCCGGATTGAACTAGCCGGTTGGATCTAGTTTTTAAAACCATGGTGGAGACTAGAAATGATTGGCAACCTTTTTTTTTTTTACTTCTAGTCTTTTATAGCTACTACTCCTATATATATATATATATATTAAGCAGATCATTCATTCACAAAATAAGAGAATCCTAATACAAAGCTTCCATAACCGGAGGAGATGAGTCCATCCAATACGGGTCCGTTTGGATTGAACTTATTGTTGCTGAAACTGAAAACTAAAAACTGAAAACTGAAAACACTGTAACAAAATAATTTTTAAATGTGTGAATAGTATCGTGGGACCCATTTTTAATATTTTTAATACGTGAACAGTATTGCTACAGTGATAATGGTCCCCTGGCCTAAAGCAAAACGCGTGAAGTGAGGAAAAAAAAAAAAAATTTGGAAAAACGCAACGCAGGATTCAGCGGAAAACGCTGAATCCAAACGGACACTACATATCATTTGAAATATTTCTAGCATGTTGTGCAAGTGCATGTGCCACCTTCTTTCCTCCGCTCCTCGTGCAACAAATATTCACCCAGTGCAGACCATGGATCAAATGATGAATATCTTCTGCCACATTCCATATCAATAACAGGTCAGCCATTGAAGATGAAATGGCTTTTTATAACATTAGCATTATCCCCTTCAATGACTAGTTTTGAAAACCCATCATCCATTGCAAATTCAATTGCTTTTCTGCAAGCTAGCATCTCGGCTTCATCGCTGCTACTCACCACTGGACCTTTGGCAGACATGGCAGCCATCACCTCTCCCTTATCATTTCTAATAATCACACCAAACCTAAACCTGTCTGACTCCATGAATATGGCTGCATCAAAATTCAGTTTGAAAACCGATTCGGGAGGAGGTGTCCAAACGTCCCTGCTGGACTGCACAACTGGACCTGCTGCCAAATGAACCTGTGTATGCCGATACTCCTCCAGGTATTCTGCAGCTTTCTTATTCAGGCAGATTGTGTCATTAAAGTTTCCTCCATGCAGCACTCTATTTCGCTGGTTCCAGATGATCCACGCTTGGACCAAGAACAGTTCCATATCTTCCAGTACAAACCGATCCAATAAGTACTCCATGAGCTGAATCATATCGGTCTGTCCATGCGAGCATTTCTGCAATTTTTTATGCTCCCAACCCATACATCCTTAGAAGCATCACAGTCCCATAAAGCATGTAAAACCAGTTCTGGAAACCTGGTGCAATGTAGGCAAGCTACTCCTCCTATATTGAATTTAAATTTAACACAAATACAAAAACACTCCTAGTAGTAATATTCTGAATTGAAATCTATCTTTTGGAATGCTTAATCATTTATTGCTGAGTTTGACGGCAACAACTAACTTAATTTGCTCAGAAATTGTTATCCTTTAAACCTGTACTCTAGTATATAACGCTATGATGTAGATTGTAGAAGCTGCTTCTATTGATGAATAGTTATACAGTGGCGGTCCTTATGATCTAATTCTTCTACACTTCTTATTTGGTGTAGCTTGTTATATGGGTCATGAGTGGGTACTTAGTTTCCATCTAGCTATGCGCCCTTGGATTGCTGTTGCATATTCAGCTCCAGTTGCTACTGCAACTACAGTTTTCCTGATATCTCTCATTGGTCAAGGAAGCTTTTATGATGGTATGCTTTTAGGAATTTCTGGTACTTTCAACTTCATAATTGTATTCCAGGCTGAGCACAACATCCTTTTGCACCCATTTCACATGTAACTCCAATAAAACAAAATTTTTACCATATAATTGAAAAGTAAACGGGAAACAATTTTTACGGACGTACATGTATGTTACGCGTTAAAACTTACTACTACTGCTACAGAGCAACGTTATGAATACCATTCCGTTCCGGCTAGCTGGAATGGCCAGAAAGTTTCATACCGGTATGCAAACCGGAATAGCAAGCCCCCTATTCCACCTCGGACCATTTTGGTGTGTTTCGGTCATTTTGGACTGTTTCAGTGAATACCGGCCAAATCATTCATTTCGGCCAGAATGGGTTTGGGGTGTTTTTTTTTTTTTTTTTTTTTTTCTGAAGCCTAAAAGAATATCAAATTACAGAGTAGAAGGAAAAGAAGATGAGTACCTAACTTGTTGATGCTTGGATTGGTGTAGAAAAGAAGAAATTAGTGGATTCGACGGTGGAAAAAAAATCAAAATGGATGTGAACGTCAAGTTACTGAGAGCACTGTGAGAGAGAGAAAAAAAATACCAAGAAGAAAAAGATGAAAAGACCCCAATCAGACTCGTGAGCGAGATATGGAAAAGTAAAGAGTAAAACCAATAAATGCCTAGGGAAAGATGAATCCCATGGGCTTGCTGTGGGGAATAGTAATACTGTAATAGTAAATATAGGAAGCTTCTTGAAAGAAGACCATTTATCATTTTAATACACTTGCTTATTTGCGAAAGTATAAGTAATAACTTTTATTATTATTATTATCATATTTACCTCAATTTTGAAACGGTATGCTAAAATATCAAAATATTATATTTTAATGGACAAATTGAAATGGGCACCAATATGGTATTCAGAACATTGCTACAAAGTACCAAACTAGTACATAGAATCCCATGGGACCATATTAGTGAAAATTCACTAAATATAGTTGTACGGGTGCTTCTTCCCTCAAGCCCATTGTTCATGAAACTCGTCACGATGATACCATGTGTACAGGGCCTTGGACTTGTTGGGCCTCGGGCCTTGGGACATCGTGCGTGGTTGTGTGTACTATTGGGCCTACGAACTAGGCCCAGGCAAGCCTTGACGCCCAGCCAAAGCTCAAAACTGTAATTAAGCCATTATGACACGAACAGCAAAGGTGAGACCCTGCCTAGTCGGGAAATGCAATTTCCCGGAAAGGTGAGTCCCTAGATATTCGGTATTACCTTGGGGAATATCGCTGCCAAATATCCCTCTTAGGGTGAGAACCAATTCCAAAGCCACTACTCTCATTCCCAACTAAACACCCACTTAAAGACAATTGGATTGGACCTCCAAACCCACTAATGACCTAAAGTAATCATAACCCTTCCACTAATCTTGAGCTATAAATAAGAGATAAGAATGAGGAAAGGGGGTTGGCAATTCTGGGAAGAACACTAAGAGAAGTGAGTGAGAACCCAAAGAGAGCAAAAGAGCAATTCTGTGAGTAAGAGAGAAAAGCTTGAGGAATTAGGAGTGCACTTGGGCTGCCAAGCAAAGAATCATCCATTGTAGGAAACTCAAAACCCACAATACAAATAAATTGTGAGCCCAATTAAAGGTTTAGCCCAACAGCCATATTTTGGATACGCACAACAGTAGTAGAATTTTTTCCAAAAGTTACACATACATCTTGTATATGATATACATGTAGTGAACTTTTACAGACGCCAATAGGATCCCACATACCAATAGAACCCACTCTGATATGAGTGTCTCGTTGCATACACTTGATATACGAGAAGTTACTTAGTATCAAATGATACCATGTTAGCAGTATCAAAATTTAATAAGTGTAAGACATATCAGGAAAAAATAATTAATCTATTAACAATTGAAAAATATGTGTTAGTAGATAGTTATTTTTCACACATATCTTTCATTTATTGGTTTTTATATGGGTAATAAGGTATTATTTGATATAAAATATATTTTGCTGATACGCAGGACACTTTCTCATCATCTTACCTTAACCATTCAAAGCCTTGGAGATAAGTGGGCCTGGAGCGGATTCTTCATCACCATAGTGAACTCCAGCTTCTCTGACAAATCAACCTCATCACCATCCACAGACTTCCACTCAAAATTCGAAACCAAATTGGCCACAAAATACTCCAAATGCAGCATTGCCAAACTAGAACCAGGACAAATCCTCCTCCCCGCACCAAATGGCATCATCTTAATCTCCTTGATTCCTCTAATATCAAACACTTCTCCTTTACCATCACCACCATTCAAAAATCTCTCAGGCTTAAAAGCCATAGGATCCTCCCAAACCCTCGGGTCCCTCCCCATCTCTGCTACCGTGAAATTCAAAGTAGCATTCTTTGGTACCAAATACCCATCCAAAACCACATCCTCAGTCATTGAATGTGGCAACACAAAATGCCCAGGTGGGTGTTTCCTTAAACCCTCCAAAACCACTGCTTTTAAGTAAGACATCTTGTTCAAATCCTCTTCTTTCACTTCCTTTTCTCCATCACCAACAACCCCTTTAATCTCCACAAAAAGCCTCTCTTGGATTTGTGGGTATTTCACCATATTCGCCATAATCCACTCCAATACTGTGGATGTAGTATCTGTACCCGCAATTAGAAACTCCGTGCACAAACTAACCATTTCCTCCTCGGAAAGCTTCCTCTTTTCCTCTGGTAACTCCAAATCCAACAACGTGTCCACGTACGACACAACAAACTCATCATCACCATCACTATTCTTGTCTTCTTTCACTTTGCTCTGTCTTTCTAGCCTCACTTTTCTTCTCGCTTCTACCAAAGGCCTTAATACAGCATCTAGGTTTCTCCGAATTTGAAACAACTCTTCCCAACGCTTACGAAATACAATCCTTCCAATACTGGGCCAAAAATTGAGTATATTAAACCGACCAAAGCTCAAAAGCAAGCGATGATGTATCTCTTCGATTTTCTTAATCTGGGTTTCTTCGAGTTTGTCTCCGAAACACATAAGCACCAACAAACAAAACATGGAGTATTTGAAATCTTCTTTAACAACAATCTGTTTACCAGATTTAGACTGAGAATCAAGGCGGTTGACGAGGATATCCAAAACCCACTTGCGCGCGTGGGAGTAGGATTTCACGCGTGAAGGGTGGAAAATCTCTGAACTGATATTGCGACGAAAGAGTCGCCATGTGGGACCGTAATAAGCAGAGCTGATATTGTGTTGGTTACTAGATATGACCGCATCTGTTGGTGGAGGAGTTGGGCGATCAGCGAAAACAGCACCGTTTTGGACGAGAGCTTTGTGAGCGAGAGAGCGGTCGGCAACGAAGATAGCCGGGCGAAAGCCTATGTAAATGGTGATGATGGGTCCGTACTTGGCATGGAGTTTGCGAATGATGAGTTCGAGTTCAGAGAAGGGTTTGCGGAGCCATAGGAAGTTGCCAATGATGGGAATGGTGTAGGGTCCAGGAGGGAGTTTATTGTTTTCAGAGACTTTGTTGGTGGTGGTGAGGTTGAGGAGAGATTTGAGAAGGGCTGAGATGCAGAGAGAGACAAGGACGATGAACCAGGTTTCCATGTCAGATTAGTGTGGTGTAAGTTTTAAAAGGAGCTAATAAATAAAAAGGCATAACATGGATCTTTTGTATGGGATATGGAATACCTGGGACGACTGGAGTGCGTCCCTGTGATGTCTGTTGTTATATAATATTATATATATTTAATGGATTTTATTAACGTGCAATTTGAGGGTGTACATAATAATATATTATTTTTAGAAAAGTTTTATCAACAATCGAAAAAAATTTAAAAACTTTTTCAATTTTTGATAAAAAATTTTTAAAAACAAATATGTTAATGTATGCCCACCAAACCTATATTTAAATAATACTCTCCCCTTTTATCTAAAAGCAAATAAAAAGGAATAATCTTTACTAAAAAAAGATGAGCAATTTTTATTTCTCCGTTGCAGCCTAATAGAAGATTGGGTTTGGTTAATATGTGTCATTAAGGCACACATTAATCATTTATTTTAAAAAAAATTTTATGAGAAATTGAAAAAGTTGTAAAAACAATTAATTACTTTTTCATTTTTTAATAAAAAATTTCTAAAATAGTTTAGTAGTTTACACATATGTTCCTAAGGGCACATGTTAGTAAATCCTAGAAGATATACCACCTGCACTTCAGGCCAATTTTAACGGCCTACCTTAAATGACACGTACTGTCTTCCTACTAAAAACAGAAGAGATGAGGTCAAAAGAGAGGCCAAAATTGGGAATTAACCCTGTTTGTTAAACAACATAATTAGTAGGCACTGTTACAAAACTATATTTTTTACTAACATCTCGGGTTTAAAAGACTCGATTTAGGGCTTATAAATCGAGTCTCAAAGACTCAATTTCAGTGTTCTGATCACGTCTGATTTGGCGTTTCTTCCACATAGCGTCCACCTGAAAATCAAATCTCTAAGACTTAATTTATAAGCCAAAAAAAATTTAAATCTAAGTCTCTCATGTACAAGTCATTCCCAGAAATACCCAAAAAAAAAATTAAGAAATCCCAAAAACACAACAATCCCAGCGCAATGAAACACATTCACTATTTATTCAACAATGAAACAATTTTTCTGGGTTTTTCTATTTTGACTAAAAACTGAACTTGAAAACCCAAATCAAATCAGAGAGAGAAAGAATCCGAGGAGACCCAGATTAGATTGAAGAGAAAGAATCTAGAGACCGAGATCAGATAGGAGAGAGAGCTCACCTCACCTCGCCGGGTTGTTCACCAAATCCGAAAAACTCTGAGAGAAAGATACCGATCATAACAGATGAAGGTGAAGGAAGCCACCATCGCGATAGCGGTGATGAGAGGCTGTAGGCGGCGATGCAAGGGCTTCAGCTATGGTGGTCATGTCTGATGAGAAGGATCGTCGTTGGCTATGCGATTGAACGGAGAGGAAAGCGATGCCAAGGTTTAATCGAGGGCAACCATTGTTATCGGAGAAAGGGAAAGAGAGGCGGCGGATTGCGAAGGAGGTAGGTGGAACGGCGGCGGAGTGCACCGCCATATGTTGCTACTTTCCGTGCAGTCTCATGAACCTTGTGATCCTCGCCCTTTATAAGGTTCCCGTCTGTCTTTGCAAGAAGGCTTGGAAACAACGACATTTGCTGAAGATGAAGAAGAAGGCTTTCATTTTGCACAACAATAGTGAGGGTTCGTGGCTGAGGTGAAGAAGCTCAGTCTTGATGATCAATATGATCGTCATAATCAGTTGATGATGAACGGTGGTGATGAGAAGAAGCGTGATGGCGGTGATGGAACGGAGGCCGTTGATTGGGAGAGCTGAACATGTGTGTAGGGAGGTTGAAGATGCAAGCTTAAAACATTTTACTTTTTTGTAAGGGATTGGCTTATAAATCGAGTCTTAGAGAGTCGATTTTCAGGTGGACACCATGTGAAAAATACGTCAAATCAGACGTGATCAGAATACTGAAATCAAGTTTTTGAGACTCGATTTATAAGCCCTAAATCAAGTTTTTTAAACTCGAGATGTTAGTAAAAAAATATAGTTTTGTAACAGTGCTTACTAATTATATTGTTTGACAAACAGGATTAATTCCCAATTTTTGCCTTAAAAGAGATGTAAGTAAATTTGATTGTTAGGTACTAGGAAGTAGGTTCTATTGTACTAGAAGTAGCCAACAAGGAAAATTATCTTTTCTGAGAGATAAAAAGATAGAAAGGGATGACAATTAATGAAGGAGAAAAACTCAAATATGTTTTTTTTTTTTTAATAAGAAAAATATTAATAAGTATCGTGTTTGCTAAGGTGCAAAAAAACAAAAAACAAAAAATGTTAGCAAAAAGTCAAAAAAGAGATCAAATTGTATTTATAAAGCTGAAAAAAATAAGATAAAGCTTATCAGAAAAACAAAAAAATTATCAAAAAAATTGCAAAAGAATTGTTAAGGTGCCTGTGAGTACAACCCTTTTTATAAACTAATAGCGTGAATTACGCACAAGCTTCTTATGGGAAAATCTCTTTCTCACCATGTGTAACAGTGTTTTCATAAACTGAAAAAGTCAGTCATTACTCATTACACAGTATGTGAAAGAAACGCAGCCCATTGTTGAATAGAAAAATGTTAAAAAGGAATATCAATTTTGTCATAAAAAGTTTACAAATTTTGTAATAAAAAATGATTGGTATGCTTTTCTATTTAAAGCTGGACATAATAATTGTTTTGGTATACTTAATTGTTTTTATTTTTTAAGAAAGTATACTTAATTGTTTTGATTTTCTAATTTTGCCACCTTGGTTCCACCAAAATTCCCTTATATAATTATTTTTTCAAAAATTTTACAATTATTATTATTATATTAATGATAATTCCGAAATGATACGTCAAAATACACCAATATCAAAATATTAATTACATTCCAATGGACAAACTGAAATAATATTTTTTTTTTGAAGCCAAACTGAAATAATATTTAGAACATTGCAACAGAGTACCAAACTAATACATAGAATCCCATGGAACCATTTTAGTGAAAATTCATTAAATACGATACTAGAATTTATTCAAAAAGTAACACATACATATGTTGTATATCATATACATGCAGTGATCTTTTTATGGCCTATAGGTCCAACGCGCCAATAGGATCCCACATTCCAATAGAAACCATTTGATATGGTGTCTCGTTGCATACACCTAATACACAGGACACTTTCTCATTATCTTACCTATTAATTTTTGTAGTCTTCAACTGCAACAGAAAATAGACCTTTAACCATTCAAAGAAATGGAGATAAGCAGGCCTTGAGCGGATTCTTCATCACCATAGTGAACTCCTGCTTCTCTGACAAATCAACCTCGTCACCATCCACAGCCTTCCACTCAAAATTCGAAACCAAATTGGCCACAAAATACTCCAAATGCAGCATTGCCAAACTAGAACCAGGACAAATCCTCCTCCCCACACCAAATGGCATCATCTTTATCTCCCTGCTTCCTGTTATATCAAACACTTCTCCTCCACCATCACCACCACTCAAGAATCTCTCAGGCTTAAAAGCCATAGGATCCTCCCAAACTTCGGGTCCCACCCCATCTCTGCTACCATGAAATTCATAGTAGCATTCTTTGGTACCAAATAACCATCCAAAACCACATCCTCAGTCACTGCATGTGGCACCACAAAATGCCCAGGTGGGTCTCTCCTTAAACCCTCCAAAACTACTGCTTTCAAATAAGGCATCTTATTCAAATCCTCTTCTTTCACCTCCTTTCCTCTATCACCAACAACCCCTTTAATCTCCACAAAAAGCCTCTCTTAGATTTGTGGGTATTTCACCAAATTCGCCATAATCCACTCCAATGCAGTCGATGTAGTATCCGTACCCGCGTCAAGAAACTCCGAACACAAACTAACCATTTCCTCCTCTTCAAGCTTCCTCTTTTCCTCTGGTAACTCCAATTCCAACAACGTATCCACATACGACAAAACAAACTCATCATCATTATCTTTGTCTTCTTTAACTTTGCTCTCTTTTCCTTGCTTCACTTTCCTCCTTGCTTTTATCAGAGGAATTAACACAGCATTTCGGTCTCTCCGAATTTCAAACAACTCTTCCCAACGCTTACGGAATATTATCTTACTAATACTTGGCAAAAAATTGAGTATTCTAAACCTACCAAAACTCAATAGTAAGCGACGCTGAACGTCTTCAATTTTTTTAATCTGGGATTCACCTAGTTTATCTCCAAAACACATAAGAACCAACAGACAAAACATGGAGTACTGGAAATGGTCCTTAACAACAATTGGTTCACCGGATTTGGAATTAGAACCAAGGCGATTGAGTAGAATATCCAAAACCCACTTGCGTGCACGAGAGTAGGATTTAACGCGCGAAGGGTGGAGAATCTGCGAACTGAGATTACGGCGGAGGAGCCGCCACTTGGGGCCGTAAGAAGCAGAGTTTATATTGTGCTGGTTACTAGATATGAGGGCGTTTGTAGGGAGAGCAGGTGGGCGGTCAGCGAATACGGCACCGTTTTGGACAAGAGCTTTGTGCGCGAGAGAGCGGTTGGCAATGAAGATTGCTGGGCGGAAGCCAATGTAAATGGTGATGATGGGTCCGTACTTGGCATGGAGTTTGCGGATTATGTGTTCGAGTTCAGAGAAGGGTTTGCGGAGCATCAGAAAGTTGCTGAGTATTGGGATGTTAAAGTGTCCAGGAGGAAGCTTATTTCTTTTCTGGATGAGAAGGTTAAAGAGGGATTTGAGAATGGCTGAGACGCAGAGAGAGATAAGGATGATGAAGCAGGTTTCCATTTTCTTTTCCTTATGGGTGGGAAAACAAAGTCACAGAAATTTGATTTCCAGTTTGACTGGTTTGTGGGTAAGTTTAAAAGGAATGGATACAACATGTGGAAGAGGTCAAAAAAGGAAAATGTTAAAAGGACTATTAAATTTGTTATAGAAGGTTTACCTTTTTTTTTTTTTTTTTTTTTTTGGAGAATCTGAAAGTTAACAAATTTGATGATAAATGTGATTGGTGTGATAAATTTCTTAGCTATTTTGGTTTCCTATTTAAAGGTGGAAACGTTAATTAAAAAGTTGAAACAATTTTTTTTTTTAATTATTATAAAATTTAGAAAGTTTTTATATATTAATTTATAACAGTATAGTAGATAAATGTAAAGATTAGTTAAAATAGTACAGTGTGGCTTATGAATAGTGCCAAAAAGTACAGTGAAACCCATAAATAGTAGCAAAAATAAGCTAAATAATGAAATAATTTTAATTTTTCATTTTTATCCAAACGCAAAAAATAACTCTAGAATCACGAAATATTTTCACAATTGGCAATGTGACAAGTTGTTAATCATAGATGATAAAGTGATAGCGGTGGCCCCATATGAGAATTAGTAAAAATGTTGTAACTATAGCATTACTCTTATTTATAAGTGAAGCTTTACTGTGTGTGTCTATCTATCTATATATATATATATATATATATATATATATAATCCTATTTCATTCATTTTCTTAAGTTCCACAAGTTATTTAGGAAAAAGGAATGATAATTTAAAATAAGAAAAAAAATTTAAGTCTTAATTCAATAGATAAAAAGTAAACAAAAAAAGTTTCTTGTATGTTTTTAAATTCTTTATATAGCAAATTATTATTTTTCATTAAAATGTGTAAAAGTAATAAAATTAGGACTAATTATATAAACAACTTCATTATTTTATATTATTTTAACGTAAATATCTAAAATTTTACACTCCAAAATGGTTACACTATGGATTAAATTGTTCTTTCTTATGAAGGATTAAAATTGTTTGAGTAATATTTTTATAAGTTTTTTTAAATAAAAAAAAATATGACTTGTATAATAAACCTAGCAAATAAACACAATTTTTTTATCTTTCAATGGGTTTTTTAATATAAAAATATTACTAAACTTTTGTAATAATGACATTTTATTGTTTAGATTATTCTTTTTTTTTTTTTTTAAGAATACTAAGTATTTTTAACATACGCACACGCAAGGAAAGAGGAGAAAGTCTTAAAGACACTAACAGTGGTGTATATTCAAAATGGTCTCGTTTAGATTAGTCTTAAGTATTATAACTAGTCAGTAACTCATGCAATGCATATACAAATTTAATATGATATGAATTTTTCTATCTATTATTTGTTTCTAAATATGAAATTTAATAATTATGATAGTTATTAATAAACTTTTATTATAACCACATTTGTAGATGGATACATTTTAGCATTAGGCACCTATTTTATATTCTAGCATGCATTAGACATTTAATATGTAAATAAATATTGAGCATTTATATCAAATTCAAATTTTTTGTCTAAATATGAAATATGATGATCATGATAGTTATTAATCAAAATTGATTATAATTATAATTATATATTGAACTATACATTTTAGCATTAAGCATTTATTATAAGTGTATTTGTATTTTGCATTATATATTCTATAATATTTTTTGAAAATTATGTCCAACCATTTAAAGAAAATATGATACGCTAAAATTGAAATGAACATTTATGTTTTATTTGAATACTATTTGACTTTTGAAAAATGTATAGTTAAGATAAGAATAAATCATTATTTTAAAGAAAAACAGATTATAGCCAATCTTATTCTACTTTATAATAAATAAAATATATTATTTAGAAAAAGGAAATCTTTATTTTTATTTTGATATAAAACATAAAATCTATATTTTAAATCTTTGACATATTATATTCACATATGTATTATATGTTATATTCTGATATGATATACTATATAATAAGAATGTTGAGGGTTCAAATATTAAATAAATTTAAATTCAAGTAAAGAATATATATTAAAATACTGACATATAAATAGTAAGTTATCAAAAACTTATATGACATAATATTATAAAATTAATTAAAAGTTAAATATTTAAAAAAAAATACTGGTGGCATTGTAAATTACATCTATTTTTTCAAATTTTTTATTATTTTAGAATAAGTCTCTACAAGAAACATGTCATTTTATTTATTTTATTCTTAATTTAAATTTAGAAACTAATAAAGAGAAAAATTGTTATATTAGAATTATTATTTTTATTAAGTTAATTCTTTTTTTTTTTTTTTTGAGAAACTATTAAGTTAATTCGATTGTCTATACTTTTTATACTTTCTTATTATTATAAAGCATGAAACGTGCTTAAGACTATTTATATTTTTTGGATATTGTTTAGCAAATATTATGAGTTATTATATATTTATTTTTATAAAATTTTAAAATTACTAATTAAATTATTTATAATTTCGTCATTAGGACCACAGACTGACGCACTTGTTTTTTGTTTATAAAATTAAATTGTTACGTGTCAAATTAAGAAAAATAAAAAAAAGGTAAGATAGAGCCTTTTATATTATATTAAATTATATTACATATATATATATATATATATATATATATATATATATATATATATATATATATATTGTAAGAACCCGATTTGCTCCACAGCCCAAATGGATGGACAATGACCCAATGAGCCCAAAACAATGAATTTGTTAGAGAGTGAGCTTGAAATTAAACTTTCAATGAGTTAGGTAGATAATGATCACAATAGATTAGTTATTATTGGAAAGAATGAAACAAACAGTTTTGAACAAGAAAAGTTCTCCTCGGTCAAGTTCGAGGAAAGTCTGTTCTTATATATCTCTCTTAGACTTATACAAATATTACAGTTCTTGAATACACAATGATTTTTCTCTAGTTTTTCTGATCATCCCCTTTGTAATGGGATTCTTCTCTTTTATATTTCCTCCCTTTCTTTCATCTCAGCCCTACACGTGTAGATCAGATTACTAGTCTTCTTGATCTTATCCCATCAGCACCTTCCTGAAGTCTTTAGGGGTAGTTGTAAAGCTGAAAGTTACTGTTCAGGTATCACTTCCACATTAATGCGACCAGGGGGTTAGATGCATAGCATTCAATGTAGTGGTAGCAGTTTTCTTCTCAAATATTTCCCAACTCTCTTTTGTCTCATCCCTCTCTAATGTTTATCCTTCCAAGCACGATTGCCTGCTGCCCTGCTCTTGATGGATGATTGGACTTTAGGCCTCCACTCTGTTTAGTCAAAGAGGTATTTCTCCTCAGACAACGTCTCCTGCTCATTGTGACTAGACCTCTTCCACGGCCCATTAATCTATATACCTTCGCTAGTACTTATCTGTCCTCAGGTTATTTGACGTCCTCAGGCACGGCCCACGGTCCAATACCTATATTTGGGCCCTTCATCCCTACATATATTATATATATATATATATATTATAAGAGGTAAGATGTTGCTGTAAGTAACATTGATATGACTCTTTTCTGATGAGCTTTCAATGGTGTCTATCTAAGTTGCTTTGATTTATTAAGTTTATTTTTTTTAGAGATTTACTAACGTGTGCTCTTAGGATATATATTAATAAACTATTTTAAGAAACTTTTTATGGAAAAACGAAAAAGTAATTAACTGTTTTGACAGTTTTTTCAATTTTCCATAAAAACTTTCCCAAAATGGATGGTTAACTCTCTCTCTCTCTTAATAAATAATAAATCAAAAAACGTTATAAAAAAATAGGTCTGGTGCAATCACTGAGGATAAAAATGTAAAATTTTTAAAAATTAAAACAATTTCCAATTCAAGGATTGAGATTAACAGTTACCTTTTAACTTTTAATCTCATTATTGGTTCGCTATTGCATGGAATTGCACCAGATTATATGTGTGTATATATATATATATTCTCCATCTAACACACACAAACATGCGTGTCCTACCCAGCAAAAAAAAAAAAAAAAAACGTCTAGCTATACTTCTTACTTTAGCTAAGAAGTTATCAATTTTTGCTCTAATTAAACTATTAGAATATATGTGTGTGTTTCTCCAAAAAAAAAAAAATTCATACTGATTACTAAGCCGGTATATACCTTGTTTGATTTCACTCAAAATTCCAAACTTTTTCGATCGCTTCTAGTCATCTCCACCAATAAAGGAGATGATCTTGTAATTGTTTATGCCCTATTGGCCTTAATTTGCATATCTTTTAGCAACAACAACAACAATAAAAACCCAAAAATGCTAGTCCTAATCGTTGCGGCATTTGGCAAGATGGCAGTGATGCCTTCAGGCTTTTCTCAAAAGAAAATAAAGTATACAAGAATTTAAAACATTATTATCCTTGATGATGAACTTCTGGAATGTATAGACCACAAGCATATATAGATTTATAAGTTATATATCAAAGCTATGTTATACTTTTTTATGGGAATGCCACCAAAGTTGTATCATACTTTTTTGGTAGTTTTAGTCAAAATGGTGCTGGAATCACACATGGCTATGCAGGATTTTCCTGTAACATATTGACTTGGTGAAGTAAAGGCAACCAAAGAGCAGCAACAGGAACAAATGCCAATGGAGTAAGCTTGAACAGGGACAGATCTAAATTCTAAATGAATTTTTTGTTGCGATAATAGATAGAGTAATTCTTAGATACTCTCGAACTATGAAAAATGGTGTTTCTCCCTCTCACATTTATAGTGAGGTCTATTTATTAAATTCATGATAGGGTCCAGAGACGAAATTGCCATAGGGCTGACGGGGACCATGCCCCCACACCCCCCCCAGCCTTTGAAAAAAAATCTTATAGTATATATATATATATATTTACACAAAAAATTTACTTTAAGCTCTAAAATTTATATACTTGGCCCCCATCCTCCAAAAAATTGACAAGATGACCCATAAATCTCAAAAATAGATAACAAGAAAAATCTTTTTTTTTTTAAAAACACATACTCAGATAATAAGAAAAATCTTTGGACAAATCATATATATATAAATATGGTCTAAGCAAAAACAATAACAACAAATCAATTACAAATCCTAGCAAAACAAATCACAAAAACCCAATAACTTTTACCTAATTTCTCCCTCTCATTTGAGAGCTCTATGCCTCTCTCAATGACTCCACCTCATAGACACAAAGACAACTCTTATATTGTTGATCGCTTCATCCACACACTAGTTAATCACCAACAACTTGGACTAGTTGGTGTCTTTAACTCATCAGTGGAAAAAAAAAATTATCTATTTTTTGAATGATAGAATTTTTTTTATTTTTAATGTTTTATTAAATTTGGGACACACTTGGCATGCATGTGTGAGATTAGTTAACTTTGTCTTTGGGACACACTTGGCATGCATTTGTGACTTAACTAAATTAATGTAATGATGGGAATAACTTTATTATTTAATTAGTTAAAGACTCAAAGTTACCGTCCATTATCATGTGATTGTTTAATAGATCTCTTTTAATATTTTTTTTCTTTAGTATTTTTTCAAACTTGCAATTTTTCAAAGGAAAAATTCTCAACCTTACCAAGACACCAATAATTGTCTTACCCTTTTTTACGCTGAATATTAATGCATGATATTATTAACCATTATTTTGGATGTTTTATTAATATAATGCTTGACATAGATTTGAACTTTTAACTATAGTTTTTTGTATTTTTTTAAGAATCTTTTAACTATACATATAGCATTTTGAAGTTATTAGTTATCGAAGTATGTGAAAAGAGTCGATAAATTTTTTTTTTTTAAATTTATAATGTCGATAGAGTAAAGAATCGGACTAATCTTGGTCAGACTTTGAAAGTATTAGGATGTGCCAATTGACTTACAAAACTCTTGATTATAAATTGTCATTTGTGATTTTTTTTTTCAAAATAAAAAATACAAATGATTAAAAAATTAATGCTAATAATGCATTGTTGTCAACCTCTAGTATTGATATTTCAATTTTTTAAAATTTTTGAACAAATAACTTTGACCCCCCTAAGTTTGAATCCTAGTTCCATCCCTGATAAACTGCTTTTAATATTTGGTAGAAAAATGGTGCTTTTATCACACATGAGCCTCCCGCTTGGTCATAATTATTAATTCCGTGTCATTTGATTGTGAATAGCAAATTGCAACCAAATATTTTGTGGTTAGCTAGCCTCCCAAGTTTCCTAACAAAAAACTTTTTCTTTGTTATTGACTTACTGCTACGTTAGGTTAAGACTTACAACCCTTTTTCTATGCTCGCTATTTACTTCTTGATTAGCTTTCCTCTAATTGCTATTTTCTTCTTTCTTGATCAAAGTAACATCCCCATCATTTTCATTAATAAATAAATGAAATTACAACATTTGAATATTGAACTACGTGATTTTGATATTTGAACTACTTGATTTTGATTTTCATTAATGGTATGCTATCATGTTTGAATATTTCACTCGCGACTTGGCCTGAGTCGCGAATGACTCGTGAAATCCAGCTTGTCAAAGACTCTTCAAATTTCAGCATATGCTTCTCGTGTGGCTTGTTTCGCGAGTTGGCACTCGCGAGCTAGTCGTGAAATTCTCATTTTCACAAAATCTTCACCAAACTCTTACACACAATCCTTACATTAAATCCCACAAAAATGCAGGGAAATTATTGAACATAATTACAATCAAATTTGACACAGAATTAAAGCCAATAAAAAACATAGTTGTAAATCACAATTTACAAAACTCTTGATTATAAATTATCATTTGTGATTTTTTTTTCAAAATAAAAAATACAAATAATTAAAAAATTAATGCTAATAATGCATTGTTGACAACCTCTAATATTGATATTTCAATTTTTTTAAATCTTTGAAAAAAGAAATTCAACCCCCCCCCCCCTTAAGTTTGAATCCTGGTTCCGTCCCTGATAGGATCCACCACGAATATGAGAAGAAATGGCATAATTTCTTCATACTCCAAAAATACTTAAGAATTTTTTAAGTGCTAACTTGACTATTGCTTTAGTTGTTAGAGATTTGGAGAGGAAACTTGGTGTTTGTCATGGTGTTTAGGCATGTTTAAGCCATTTGATTAATTTTTCAGTGCTTTAACCAGTTGTATTTCTTCAAGTGATGCCACATTTTATCCTTTTATTTGGTAAATTTTCGAACTTTAAAGGTTTTTGGTATAAATCTTTATATTTTGAAATGCAATGAATTAATTTTTTATACACAAGAATATTTATATATATATATATATATATATATATATATATATATTTATATATATCCCACAACAATACATTAGAATGCGCCAATATTATAATTAGTAAATGAATTGAAATGGTTATTGATAAATCATATGGTTGCACGGTTGATTCGAATAATGACTACTTAAAGTCAACTAAAAGACACTAATGTCATGCTGACCATTGGTGCACGATGATTAAATCAAATATTTTACTTTTAGATAAGAAATTTAAGTGGATTCTAGTGAAGTTTCATTCACATTCCTCTCTCCTTATACTTCATTTTCTTTTTAAAGTTGCTTTCCTATGATTACTTTTGATCTCTTGATTCTAGCTATTGTTATTTTGTTAGAATATTAATTTAAAAAATAAAGTTATCATTTTATAATTATTCAAATTTAAAAAAAAAATTAATAATTTATTATAGTATATCAAAGTAAACGATCTTAAATTTTAAAAAAAATTGATAGTTTTTCCTATTATATGGAGGAACAGCACAGATCTTAGAGCATAATTGGTTTGGCTTTTAGTGGTTGCTCTAGCTTGAGTCATCATTGTTTTTATTGGTTGATGACATGCAGATCATTTGATGGACTACCTTTGTGGTAGTTGAGTCATGAGAGGCGTGGCTTTATGATAACCGAGTTACTATATGGCATGGTCTTATAATGACCAAGCTGAATAGATGATGTGGATTTCTACACCTGAATCAACTGTCGAAATTCTACGTGGAACATACAGAAAATTATTAGATACTCTAATAATATAGTAGCGTGATGCTTTAACCTCTTACATTCATAATAGGTCTCACTATTTAATTTCCTGTATTTGCATCAACACTATTTGTTTCATATGTACCAATTTTAGCGGCCTATGATAGCATCATTAATCTTATTATTATTTTATATATGTACCTTGCTCTATTTTTTTTTTTTTTTTTTGGTTTCCACAGATTGTCCGGATCAGCTTACATGCATCTTAACTAATCCTCGTTCGCAATAGGAGCCTGCCGCTGACCACAAAGTGTTACAGCTGCTAGAATTAGAACAAGAAACAAACCCAGTTGAACCCAATAGCCTTATCCAACAGTGGACAAGCCACTGGCCACACTAGGTGGTTGTACCTTGCCCTATATCACTACTTATAGTCTACATATAACACGTCACATGCGCACACACTTGCAGCAGCATTAAGCATTATCAGCCAATGAGCACCCGTTTTTCACTCCACCATTTACGTGTTTTCAAGGATCACAAGTCAACCAACTTTTACTCCACGTCAGAAAATTTCGAGTCTGAGTCGGATCCAATTTTGCCTTGTCTATGAAATATAGGCAACTATGTTCCGTTTGGATTGAGCTTATTTTTACTGAAACTGAAAATTGAAACTGAAAACACTGTAATAAAATAATTTTTAAATATGTGAATAGTACCGTGGGACCCATTTTTAATAAAAAAATTGCTGAAAAGTGATATTTGTAGAACCGTAAACAGAACTATGGACCCACTGATGTGATAAAAGTGACGAATTATACAAATACTAAGTACCCGATATTTTTATAATATTTTACGACAAATTATACGTGCTTAGTTGATATTGATTTAAATTTGAACCTAAAATTATCTTTTTGTCCTAACAATAACAACCAGTAACAATTTGCCACTTAAAATTTGTTGTATAAATATTGTCAACATATTATTTCTGTTCAATAACCGAAGAACATGGTAAAAGAAGTTTACGCAACAAATATGTTCACACCAACAAATAGAAAACATGACCAACCTTGACATATCCCCCTCGTAAGAGCGAAGAGCTTCAAATGACTGACAACAAATCTCCCTCAGCAACAAGAATAAAACCAAAATCTAGGGGTGGCTAAAATTATCCATATCCATGAACCCGTCCATTACCCATCTTATTTGGATAAGTCTTAACCCAACCCATTTAAATATTTGGGTTAAATGGGTAAAGACCCATTTGGTTATTTAATTAGATGGGTCTAAATGGATAAATCCATAATACCCACTAAACCCATTTAAATTTTAAAATTAAATAAACCCACAAATTACCCACTAAACAGTATAACGTTAAACACTTTCCCTTTCCCTCAGATTTTCTAAGACAAAACATTCAGCCCTCTCACTCTCACTGTCCTAAACACTTTCCCTCAAATTTTCTCAGTAACCAAACAAAAGTAATTAGAAAAAAAAAAAAAAAAAAAAAAAAAAGAAGTATATTCCTTATCTCTCTCTCTCTCTCTCTTTCTCTTTCTCTCTTGCGTTGCGTTGCGTGTACTCCTATTTCTCTCTCTGAAGCTTCCCGATTCAATCCCTGATCTCCGATTTGCAATCAGAACACAATACTGCGGTGGCCGTTGAATCATTCATCGGTAACTGACCTTATTGAGTGGATTTTGGCATTTGCTGTGCTCAGTGGCCGTTGAAGCTTCCCGATTCAATCCCTAATCTCCGATTCGCAATCGGAACACAATACTGCGGTGGCCGTTGAATCATTCATCAGTAACTGACCTTATTGACCGTTTAGGTTTGTCTCTCTCTCAACTCTTCTTCTTCTTCATTTGATTTTTTTGTTTGTTTGTGGGTTTGTCTTTATTTTCTGTTTTTGTTTGTGGGTTTGAAATGTAAATTACATGTTTGATGAAATGCTTGGCAGAAGATAATACTCTCTTTGTTTGTGTCGAACTAAAATGGAGAAATGGGATTTGGGTTATAAGTCAGCAACTAGTTGTGTAGGTAGTACTTTTACTCTAGCATTCTAAACTGATTGTTTGTATAATGATTGAAAAAAAAACCACTAGTAATAGTTTACTTTATTCTGTTAGTGTAGACAAACTCACAAGCTCGGTGAAGGTGGCTTTGGACTTGTTAAGATTTTCAAGGTAAGATTAAGATCCCTCTCTCAATTGGGTTTTGAGTTCTAAGTTAATGTCTTTTTTCTTTTCTGGGTGTTTGATGATTTGCATCTATCCACTTTTACCTTTTGGGTTCTGTTCAAATTGTCACCTATGTTTCTGCCTTTTGTGATTTTGGTTGATTTGAAATATATATTTGTAGAAATTTTCATTTTGATTGTCTTATCTTTTAAGGTGAACCATGTCTGTAACTGAGGGGATGGATGAATTTGAACAAACAATTTCAAGTGGTAGCAAAAGAAGTAGGAGTAGGACTTCTGAAGTGTGGAATGATTTCGAAATATTACCTTTATATGAAGATGGCCATCGAAAAGTCAAGTGCAGAAAATGTACTAATATTTTAACGGCAGATAAGGAGAATGGGACTAGTAATTTACGCCGTCATGCTAAGAAATGTCATCAAGAAAATGATAGTGTGCCTTGCCGTCCTCCCCTTGATCAAGATATGTATCGTGAAAAGATTGCAATGGCAATTATTAGGCATAATTACTCATTTTCATTTGCAGAGCATGAGGTTAATAGAGAGCTTCATATCTTTCTAAATCCCGATGTTAAGCCAATATGTAGGAATATAGCAAAGTCAGATGTTTTGAAAATCTATAAAAGAGAAAGAGAAAATCTCAAATGTGCTTTAGAGTTAGTCCCGGGCAAGATTTGCTTAACATCAGATTTGTGGAAATTTTCCACAACAGATGAGTACATGGTTCTCACTGCACACTACATTAATGCAAATTGGGAGTTGCAAATGAGGGTTTTATGTTTTTCTCATACGCCACCTCCTCGTAGTGGTAAGATTTTGGGAGAGAGATTGTTTAACATTCTAAAAGAATGGGGCATTGAGAAAAAAGTATTTACAATCACTTTAGACAATGCTTCTTACAATGATACCTTGGTGAATAGTTTGAAGAAAAACCCTTCTTTTAGATCATCTTTGCCATGTAGTGGTGAATTCTTTCGTGTTCGTTGTGGTGCTCATATTTAAACCTTATTGTACAAGAAGGTTTGAAAATTATAGAGCATGCTGTGCACAACATACGTGAAAGTGTTAAATATGTGAGAGGCAATGATATGAGGAAGTTAAGATTTGCCGAATGTCTTCAAGAACTCCCTAATTTAACTAGTAAGAAAGTGCGACAAGATGTGCCAACAAGATGGAACTCGACATATTTAATGATTGAGACAACTCTTACATTTCGGGATGCATTTCACAATTTGAGTATTGTTGATGGAAACTTTCGCACTTGTCCCTCAGATGATGAATGGGATAAGGCTGAGAAGATAGCAAAAATTTTGAAGCCATTTTATGACATCACCACTCTCTTTTCAGGCACTCAATACCCTACTGCCAACTTATATTTTCATGGTGTATGGAAAATTCATTTGCGTATTTTAGAAGAGATGGAAGATGAAGATGTAGTAATTAGTGACATGGCAAAAAGCATGAAAGAAAAAATTGATAAATACTGGGATTGTTACAGCATTGTGCTATCATTTGCTATAATTTTAGATCCTCGATATAAGTTGCAGTTTGTGGAGTTCAGTTATAGGCGACTTTTTGGCACTAATGGGACAATAATGGTGATGGATCTTCGTGACAAGTTATATTCCCTTTTCGAAGGATATTTGCGCGCCACTAATTATGAAGCACACAATATGGTTGAAAATGCATCTAGCAGTGGTGCTAATGAGAAGGTAAGAGATGCTGATATTGCTGGTTTTGATACATTTGAGAGTGAAATTGTTGGTTCAATCAATAGTAAGTCACAATTAGATGTGTATTTGGAAGAGGCCCGGTTTGACCATAACACTCATATGGACTTGGATATTGTTGAATATTGGGAATCACATTGTGGTAGCTTTCCAGAACTTTCACTAATGGCTCGTGACATTATGAGTATTCCTATCACTACTGTTGCCTCAGAGTCTGCGTTTAGCATTGGTGGTCGAATTCTTGATAAGTACCGCAGTTGTCTATTGCCACAAAATGCAGAGGCTTTATTATGTTCCCGTAGCTGGTTGTTTACTGGGCAGGGTAAATATCTTTTTCATATACTTGTAATTTTTATTAAATTATGCATTCTCCCTTTTTATACTTACTTACTAGTTTTTTACTTTGCTAGTTATACCTGATCATGATGACGAGCACCTTGTGGAGGATTTTGAACACCTATGCATTTCTGGACACGTTACATATAATGATGAGGTTTAGGTAATTTTAATAATTCCAGCTCAATTAGTTCTAATTAAATGCCAAGTATTTTTTTTGGGACTATTTGTTGTTTTTAATATATTTCTAATTAAATGCCTGATGATATGTTGCATTTTTGGTTCCCATGCATTCAAATCATCAAAACAGCCACCATACCCGCTAAACTTTGCAAGAGGGAGAGCTCTAAGCAGTTCCACAATTCCAAAATCAAGTTCCCTCTGGTTGACAAGAAAATTCGACCACCCTCAAGGAAGCTCAAGACCACATATAAGGCATCAAGGCCAAACCTATTTATGTAACTCATTTGCTGATTACTTTCTCTGGTTTCCTGCTAGGATTCTTATTTAAATGAGCTTTAGATGTAAGACATGGGTTTTAAATTTTTAATACTTTGGACTTTCAGATTCTGTTTTGGTAGGAGAATACTTTTCATAATTCTTATCATTTCTTCCAGTTTTGTTTTAGTTGTGTGGGTTGGGACTTTTTGAGTAATGAGAAAACATTTATTTTCGCTCCAATTAATTATAGTTATTTGAAGTTTGTAGCTTTAGATTCACTTGACAGATGAGAAGATTGCAGGAGCATGTTATAATTATCTAAACCTGAACACTAACAAACATCTTAGGCATATTCTCTGCCGTGATCCTAGACCAATCATAATACGCTGTCTGGTTTTGATTGAAAGAGTTCGGCACTTGAGCACCAAGGACCCATGACACTATGCTGTAAGAGTCAATTTGGGATTTACTGCTGTGGCTTTATACTTGAACCTGGCATTCAACGTCCACTGTTTGACCTTTTTTCCCTGATCCTTGCTCTATTTTTAATATACATACATTCCTACTGACGTGAGTGTGTTCTGTAGTTGCCATCCATCACATGTTAATCTTTTGATATTTGAACTTTTGTTGCAGCATCCGTTCTTGAATTTGATGATAGTGAGAAGCAGAGGATGTATAAGATGATTTCATTTAAGGAAATTCATGACGAAATTGTTGAGCACCAATGGTTTTATACTTAAATTATGTTCTTTGCTGATTAGTTTCTCTTCCATTTGCCTTATTTGTACTAAAACTATATTTGATGAAATCCTGGGTTCCTCCACATTTGATTCTTTAAAGCACATGACAGCCAATTTTGCAGTTGTTTAGGTGCAGCCATCTTTGGCTTCAAATTTTAAGTGGTTTTCATTGTGGATGTCAGAGTACTATTCTGATAAAGATTCATTAAAAATTTAAGCTAAAATATAGCTCATTACTGTGTTTGTGGTTTTATTTTTCTCTATGATTGCTGGAGCATAATTAAGTTTTTGGGCAATGTTAATTAAGGTTATAAATTTTACTGTTTTGCTATTGGTGTTGAATTATGAGCTACTTAGTAATTTCTTTAGGTTCCAATCTCTAATCATGTTTTAATGAGTCTGAGCAGTGTAACTCTAACTTGTCTCCCCTAGGATTCTCCTAAGGGCATCTCCCTCTCGTAGATACGAGCTTCTCCCTCCCCTAGGATTTTCCTAAGGGCATCTTTCATTGCTTTCTTTTTTGGTTTTATTCTTTGATTCTCTTTTCTCTCATAGTATGGCAGACGATGTATTGGATAGATTGGAAAGTATGAGTTTAACTACAGAAGAAGAAGACATAATCGTAATTCCTGAGGAAGGAAGACGGGAAGAGATAGAAAGTTGTACGCTGAGCTTGATCGGAAAATTTCTCACGTGCAAACCTTTCAACAAAAGGGCGGCAAAGAATACTATTCGTAGAGCTTGGGGGTTAGACGATGGGTTACAAATTGTGGAGGTTGGAGCAAATTTGTTTCAGTTCAAATTCAAAACAGAGTTTGACTTGGAGCGAATTCTTACGGGAGGACCATGGACTTTTGACAACCAACTACTTATGCTGAAGAGGTGGCAAAAGGGTATGAATGCCAGCAATGTCAAGTTAGAATCTGCATCTCTTTGGGTTCAAATATGGGGGGCGCCGTTCGATATGTTCTCCCCATCTGTGGCAAGGGTGGTTGGGAGTAGATTGGGTGAGGTGGAGGAGGTTAAGCAACGGCGTAATCAGGACGCCCAAAACTTCTTCATGCGGGTTCGAGTGGCTTTACCAATATCGAAACCTTTACGCAGAGGAGGGTATCTAGCTGGTTCCGATGGTGAACGGGTGTGGGTTACTTTCAAGTATGAGAGGTTACCAATGTTTTGTCATTTTTGTGGCTTTCTTGGTCATGACCTTAGAAATTGTGCTGGGTATTTTACAGCAACAAAGAAGGGGAATACAGTGCAGGCTCAGTATGGTGACTGGTTGAAAGCAGTAGGTGGACGCCCCAGGTCACCACCCAAAAGAAATAACTCAGGTGCTTCGGAGGCCAACCCTAAGGATCATGATCGTGCCGAGGGAGGTTCCGATAAACATTCGGTTTCTAAGCAGGTACAGACGGCGGCGGTGATTCACTTGAGAAACCCTAGTGAGGAGACGTTACGTGGAGAAGGAAACAACGAAAATCCAGGGATCTCCCCGGATTTTCAGCCAAACTGTCCCGTGTTTCTTGGTAATAATGACGCCATTATGGAAAGGATGGTAACGGAATATGTGGGAAGTGATACTAAAGATCAAAATTTGAATTTAAATGCGGTCCCAGAGCATGTGGACTCTGCTACAACAAATATTCCTACGGATGGGCCTGTTATTAAGCCCAAACCAAAATGGACACGGATTCCACGCATTGGAGATGGGCCTAAAACAACTGAGGAAAATAAAACACATGCATACGTGGGTAAGAAGAGAACAACGCCACTGCTGGATGGCGATGATTATGAAGGTCTGGCAGCAACACGCATCAAACAGCAGAAGGTGGATGAACAACAAACAAACTTTATTGAAAAATCGGCGAGGGTGGATGCCCACCCTTGCCGGAAGCAATGAGGCTTTTGAGTTGGAACTGCCAAGGGCTTGGGAACCCTTGGACAGTTCGAAGCCTTCGCAATCTTGTGAGGGATCAAGCTCCTAAAGTATGTTTTCTTATGGAGACGAGATTGGACAGAGACGATTTTGAGGATTGGTGTGGTGATTTGCCATACCCAAACAGACTTATTGTGAAACAACCTGATACAGGAGGTGGGCTGGCTCTAATTTGGAAGGAGGACGTGAAGTTAGATCTTATCAACTATACGGTGCACCATTTTTTGTTCAGAGTAGTTGAGGTAGATGGCTTTGCTTGGTTTCTAACGTGTTTCTATGGGTGGCCAGAGACAAATTGTCGAGCTAAATCCTGGGCTTTGCTAAATCATCTCAGGTCCTTTGTAGATGGGCCTTGGTTATGCATTGGTGACTTTAACGCTATTCTTAGCTCTTCAGAAAAACTTAGTCGTCGGCCAGCTCATGCTAGACTTATGGATGATTTCAGAGAGGCACTTGAACTGAATAACCTTGCAGACTTGGGGTATCAAGGTTACCCATTTACTTGGAATAATAAAAGGCCTGGTGAAGCAAACACGAAAGAACGACTAGATCGAGCAGTAGCGACTGAAGATTGGAGAGACAAGTTCCCATTGACAACTGTGACCCACCTTTCATCTCATGCATCGGATCATGCACCTATCATTCTTCAAACACGAACTGACAGGAAGTTTCGGAATAGAAGGAACTATGGGTTTAAGTTCGAGGAATCTTGGCTTCTCTGGAATGACTGTGAAGCAGTTGTTAAGGACGCCTGGGAGAAAAATTCTGATGGAAGTTCCGCACTTGTAATCACAAAGAAGAAGATTGAGACATGTGGGGCTGAGTTGCGAACCTGGGGAGCATCGAAAACGCATCCTGATTCAGAGGAAATAAAAAGACTTCAGAAGCGGGTTGAGGAACTAAACTCTGCTGATTGTACCGTGGAGAACAGAGCAGAATTCCTAGAAGTTAGCAAGCGCCTGGATAATCTGTTAAGACAGCAGGAGATTTATTGGCATCAACGATCTCGAATTCCTTGGTTGAAGCATGGTGACAAGAATTCAAAGTTTTTTCACTTTAAAGCTTCACAGCGGAGGCGGAGGAATTTTATACAAGGAATTAGAGACTTAGAAAATAATTGGGTGGAGGAACAGGAGGATATAGCTGATGTGGCGATCAACTACTTTGGGAATTTGTTTAGTGCAGGGGTGTGTGACCAAATTGGAGAATGTCTAAATGCAGTCTCTCACAAGGTTACTGATGATATGCGGCAAACTTTGTCCAATGAATTCACTGTAGATGAGATAAAGGCAGCCTTGTTTCAAATGGGACCCACAAAAGCTCCTGGACCCGATGGTATGAATGCCCTTTTCTATCAAAAATTTTGGCACATTGTTGGTGATAATGTAATCTCTGCTGTGTTGGATTTTTTTAATTCTGGTGTTTTGGCGCCTGAAATAAATCATACCAATATTGTGCTGATTCCCAAGGTAATGGCCCCTGAAAAAATGTCGGATTTTCGACCTATTAGCTTATGCAATGTGATTTATAAAATCATATCGAAGGTGTTGGCTAACAGGTTAAAGCAAGTTCTTCCACATATTATTTCTTCCACTCAAAGTGCTTTTGTTCCGGGTCGTCTTATTACTGATAATGTGTTGGTGGCATGTGAAACTTTACATTCCATGCGTGGGAGGAGGAAAGGAAAAACAGGTTTGCTTGCTCTAAAATTAGACATAAGCAAAGCTTATGATCGGGTGGAATGGGCATTTTTGAAGGGTATTATGGTAAAATTGGGCTTCCCGGATAATTGGATAAATTGGGTGATGACATGTGTGAGTACTCCCACTTTTTCTGTCCTTATTAATGGTAAACCTTTTGGACATATTACTCCATCTAGAGGGCTCCGTCAAGGAGATCCCCTTTCGCCTTATTTGTTTCTCCTATGTGCAGAAGGTTTTTCTTCTTTGTTATTTCAAGCAGAGGTTGAGGGGCGCCTACATGGAGTTTCTATTTGCAAGCGAGCACCAAGAATCTCCCATCTACTTTTTGCTGATGACTCTTTGCTCTTCTGCCAGGCTACCCAAAAGGAAGTTAATGAGGTTAATGGGATCCTACAAACATATGCAAGTGCATCGGGGCAATGCATCAATTTGGAGAAATCATCGGTTTTGTTTAGTAGTAATACACCTGAAACACAAAAGGAGTGGACAAAGGCTACCTTAGGAGTGAAGGAGGTGGAGTACTTTGAATCTTACTTGGGCTTGCCTACTTTTATAGGGCGTGCAAAATACCAGACCTTTGCTTTTATAAAGGATAGAGTCTGGAAAAAACTACAAGGTTGGAAAGGAAAATTACTTTCTAGAGCGGGTAAAGAAGTGCTAATCAAGGCGGTGGCTCAAGCCATTCCGACCTACACAATGGGGGTATTCCAATTACCGGCAAAGCTATGTAATGAACTCAGCGCGATGTGTGCAAGGTTTTGGTGGGGGCAAGTGGAGAATGAAAGGAAGATACATTGGAAGAGTTGGGGAGTGCTATCTCAGGCAAAGAAGGATGGTGGGATGGGCTTTCGGGACCTAAGGGCTTTCAACTTGGCTATGTTGGCCAAGCAAGGGTGGAGATTGATGCAAAGCCATGACTCTCTTTTATATCAATGTTTCAAATATCGCTACTTCCCACGGTGTAATTTTTTGGAAGCTAGTGATTCACCAAATAGCTCGTTTGTCTGGAAGAGCTTAATGGCAGCCATGCCTATTTTAAAACAAGGGTGCTGTTGGAGAGTCGGGGATGGGTACTCAATTAGAGTCATGCAGGACAGATGGATTATAAACTATCCAACCAATAAGGTCCTTCACCCTCCAGAAGAACAGGAATGGGAATGGAGAGTATCTGACCTCATAGATCAGACGTCCAGGAGTTGGGATAGGGAGCTTGTTTGGTCAAAATTTCACAGGGATGACGCTGAAGCGATATGCCGGATTCCACTGAGCCATCGAAATGTTTCGGATTCACTACTATGGCTTCATACCAAGGATGGTCGGTACTCGGTAAGGTCAGGGTATCATTTGGCTAGACAAATTTTAAGGTCTGATAATTGGGCTGAATGTTCCTCAGGGTGTTGTGGCGTTGATGTGTGGAAGAAGCTGTGGAAGTTGAAGGTTCCGAATAAGATAAAAGTCTATGGGTGGAGGGCTTGTCAAGATATTTTGCCCACAAGGGCAAACTTGGCTCGAAGGAAAATATTGGAAGATGAGCACTGTGAAGTATGCAAGACAGCTCCGGAGACTGGAATTCATGCTTTATGGGAATGTCCGGTGGCCCGGGATGTTTGGTCTGGTAGTTTGGTGAGACTGCAGAAATGTACCCAAGGTTACGATGATGTGTTACAACTTTTTGGGGAGTTACTCAACCGGTTGTCTAGAGAGGAGTTTGAATTATTTTTGACTCTGTCATGGGTTATTTGGAATCAGAGGAATGCCGTAATACATGGGGGGAAGATAAAAGACCCTGGACAGCTGTGTAAACGAGCAGAGGATTACCTATTTGAGTACCGTCAAGCACAAGACCAGCTATCAATACCGAGTAGACAGCAGAGTGTGACTCAGTGGCAGCCCCCTCCTATCGATCGCTATAAACTGAATTTCGATGCTGCCATCTTCTCGGACTTGGGTTGTTCAGGATTTGGTGCGATTGTTCGAAATGAGCGGGGAGAAGTCATGGCGGCCTTGTCTGTTAAAGGACCTCTGGTTTGGAATAGTGAAGAAGCTGAAGCACTTGCATGTCGAAAAGCAATGGAGTTTGCCATTGACGCTGGCTTTGTTGAATTGATGATTGAAGGAGATAATGTGAATGTTATGAAAGCTGTATGTTCCAACAGTATGGACAAGTCTAGATTGGGTCATGTTTTCCAGGATATCCAATGTCTTGTACACGGTATGAGATGGAGTTCTGTCAGTTGTATTAAGCGGGGTGCTAATGTTGCAGCACATTCCTTAGCTCGCTTTGCCCGTTATGTATCTGAGGAAACAATCTGGTTAGAGGAGTGTCCTCCTCCAGCTAGTGAAGCTCTGTACCAAGATTTGTTAAGTTTAACTGAATGAAAAGTCGGGTCCTTTTTCAAAAAAAAAAATCATGTTTTAATGAGTAAGATTGAAATTATGAGACATACAGGTGTTTCTAAATTACATAAAATAGAAGTTGCTTATATTTGTTTAAAAGATTCAGCCACACCTAAAATTTTGGATCTTTACGTTTTTAGTGGGATTATGTTAAAAAAATGGATAATGTTGGACCTTATGGAAATATAGCTCATATTCAGGAATCTAGTTTAATTTTTGATATTTTTTTTTTGGCTAACTAATTTGACAAATGAGAAAACTTGTATATTTATCATTCTAGGGGTATTTTGGTAATTTTGGATGTCCAAGGGTATATTGGTAATTTTGAAAGTGTAGGGGGTATTTGGGTCATTTTGGGTATTTAAGGGTATTTTGGTAATTTTAGAAGTCAATAGGGTATTCAACTAGTTTTGGAGGTATTTGGGTCATATTGGGTTAAATGGACAGGTTACTAATTAAATGGATTGGGCAGGTAATGGATAATTAATTTATATATAAACGGGTCATAAATGGATAAATAGATAATTATACATCCAACCCATTTATGACCCAATCTGCCCATTTGCCACCCCTACCAAAATCATAAATTCATTACCATTTCGTTTCAAGTATATTCACTAAACTGTACTGATTACCAAACTAGTACTTCAAATGAAATCGCATAGAAACATTTTACTGAAAATTCAATAAATACAGCGATAGACTTTATTTCGAAAGAAACACTAGCATCTTATCTATTGATTTTTGTACTGAAGTCTTCAACTTCAACAGAAAATAGACTAAACCTTTCAAAGCCTTTGAGATAAGTGGGCCTTGAGAGGATTCTTCATCACCATAGTGAACTCCTGCTTCTCTGTCAAATCAACATCATCACCCTCCATAGCTTTCCACTCAAAATTCCAAACCAAATTGGCCACAAAATACTCCAAATGCAGCATTGCCAAACCAGAACCAGGGCAAATCCTCCTCCCCACACCAAATGGCATCATCTTAATCTCTCTGCTTCCAGTTATATCAAACACTTCTCCTCCACCATCACCGCCACTCAAGAATCTCTCAGGCTTAAACTCCATAGGATCCTCCCACACTTTTGGATCCCACCCCATTTCTGCCACCATGAAATTCAAAGTAGCATTCTTTGGCACCAAATAGCCATCCAAAACCACATCCTCAGTCACTGCATGTGGCAACACAAAATGCCCAGGTGGGTGTCTTCTTAAACCTTCCAAAATCACTGCTTTCAAATATGGCATCTTGTTCAAATCTTCCTCCTTTACTATTTTCTTTCCATCACCAACAACCCCTTTAATCTCCATAAAAAGCCTCTCTTGGATTTGTGGGTATTTCACCAAATTCGCCATAATCCACTCCAATGCAGTCGACGTAGTATCTGTACCCGCGTTGAGAAACTCAGAGCACAAACTAACCATTTCCCCATCCTGGAGTTTCCGCTTCTCCCCTGGTAGCTCCAAATCCAACAAGGTATCCACATACGACACCACAAACTCATCGTCATTATCAACATCTTTGTCTTCTTTCGCTTTGCTCTGTCTTTCTTGCTTCACTTTCCTTCTCGCTTCTATCAAAGGCCTTAGTACAGCTTCTTGGTCTCTCCGAAGATCAAACAACTCTTGCCAAAGCTTACGAAATATAATCTTCCCAACACTCCCACAAACATTAAGTATATTAAACCGAGGAAGCCCCAAAAGCAAGCGACGCTGGACATCTTCGATTTCTTTAATCTGGGACTCACCAAGCTTGTCACCGAAACACATAAGAACCAACAAACAAAACATGGAGTATTGGAAATGTTCCTTAACGACGATTGGCACTTCACTGGACTTGGACTGAGAATCACGAAGACGATTGAAGAGGATATTATAAACCCAGTTGCGCGCGTGAGAGTAGGATTTCAAGCGCGAAGGGTGAAGAATCTCAGAACTGAGATTGCGGCGAAATAGGCGCCACGTGGGACCGTACGAGGCGGAGTTGATGTTGGTCGAGTTACTTGAGAACACTTTGTTGGTCGGAGGAGCCTGTGGCCGGTCGGCAAAGACGGCACCGTTTTGGACGAGAGCTTTGTGAGCGATAGAGCGGTTGGCAACGAAGATAGCAGGGCGGAAAGCGATGTTGAGGGTCACTATGGGTCCGTACTTGGCATGGAGTTTGCGGAGAATGGGTTCGAGGTCGGAGAAAGATTTGCGGATCCATAGGAAGCTGCTTAGAATTGGGATGGTAAAGGGTCCAGGAGGAAGCTTACTGTTTTTCTTGTTGATGAAAAGGTTGAGAAGAGGTTTTAGGAGAGCTGAGATGCAGAGAGAGACAAGGATGATGAACCAGGTTTCCATTTCTTTTTTGCTTTTGCGGAAGAAAAAATAGAGACCAAGTAAAACCTATTGCACTGTATGCACTTAAATAACGCTGAAGTCGTGAGTTTTAATATACGTTTTCCGTTCTGAAGTCGTGAGTTAGACCCACAATTTTTCAGTGTCATCACACTATCGCGTGAAAGCGCACTAGTGTATAAGAAATACTACGATTGGAGTAGCATGATTGGAATTAGGAACATGTGAGTTGTGCTCGTGGGTGCACAAGCCAAAAAGATCCGAAAAGAATAATGATGCGTTTGGTAAAGGTGTTCTAGTAATATTGTTTATATTTTTTGGAAATATGTGTAAGTAAAAAAATTCGTGAAAATATATATAATGTTGTTTAAACATTAAAAACTGTTATTCAAAATACACTACCAACTATTGTGTGAATGTGCACTAGTGTCATTACACTATTGTGCATGAAACTCCTTCCCGAAGACTTGAATCACGATCCTTATCTCCCATACTTCACAAACACTTATACTTGTAAAATGACCGCCGCATCAAGGGTACATGGTGGTTTATTACACTATTGTGTGAATGCCACCTAGTGTATAAGAAACACTATAATTGGAGTAGCATGACTGGAATTAGGAACATGTGAGTTGTGCTTGTGGGTGTAGAAGCCAAAAAAAATCTGAAAAGAATACTGAATCACTAATAATATGTACTAGAATATTGATTATATTAATTGTATAATATGTACTATAATATGGTTCATAAAAAAAACAAATATGTACCATACTATGAAAGAGGAGAAAGAAAGATGTTTGAGTTTGACGTGGACCGGTTGGATTCGGCATCTCTTGTAAGATTGGTTTTCTTTTTGAATGGAAAGTAAGATTGTTTTGAATATGAATGAATGGATGATGGATTTATCTTAATCAAAACAAATTAAAAAATTAAAAAGTTGAGTAATATAAGTCTCAAGTTGGTTGGCGGGTGTTAATTTCTAGGCAAAAACTTGTTTTATCCAGCCTGTTTTACACAAGGCTAAGCATTGGCATGTACAAAAGTTTTTGTTTATTTTAGTATAAGAACTATAGTTATAAAAATTATACTAGCTAAACACCAATTAAACCGTTAAAACCATAAACCAAAGCACTATTCAAAATGGGTTGGTGTAAAATACTGAATATGCAATGATTCATTATCAAACTATGTAAACTGCATGGTTTTGAAACCCAGACCGTTCATTGAACTATAAAAGAGAGAAATTCAAGATTTTTGAAGTCGGACCGAGATTGAACCGTGATGACATCATAATTAATTTAATAATTATTTAAAATATAAATTAATATATTAAATTAGTATAAATATAAAATTTGACTAGAATAAACCAAATAAAAATAAATGTATTTTTCATATGACAACTTCTATTATAGTGTTCAAAAATCAATGCAATATTATTAATTGTTAAACAAAATAATATAATAAAAAGAAAAAGAAAAATTATTTGTTTACAATATACTATCAAGATAAGATTTACATTGTAGTTTAAATAAATGCTTATGACATTATATACTTTTATAAAAAATATGTATAATATTGTAGAATCCTTATAAATATATACAATGTTTTAATCATTTTTTAATCTACAATTACATTGACAGTTGTTCGGAGGCCTTTTTTCATTGCTCGGCCACATGTTGTCCATTAGAGGGGTGACCTTGCTAGACCCGAATATGTTTGGGGAGTTGCATCCGGAACTCAACATTGGGCCAAGTAATCCAATAGCTACTGGCATATTTTTAGGCCTACAAAATAGGTGAAACCCAAAGTCTAAGAATCATGATAATGGTTGAATAAATAAATAATATGTGTTTGCTATAATGGCTTTGATTAATAGTTGTAATAGTCGTTAAAGTAATATGTATTTAAATGTGAATTTAGAGATATGAAAACATAGTGACTTATCTTTGTATGGTTTGTAGCTCCAGTTGTGCAACGTCAATCAGTTGATAGTATTCCAGCAAGATGACTCCAGCGGTGGAAAAGTAGTTTTCCATGATAACTTCAAGATTAAAGGGGAAAAATGGGTGCAACTGGAGGGAGAGAGAGTATGTCCAACTGTGTGTAGACGTTGGTTAAGTTTGTCCCCTTTATCATACACTTAAATGAATTTCCCCTTTGATAATGCTCTTTTAGATATTGTGAAGTTATGAATAGTATTGCCTTCCATAAAAAGGGCTTTTGTAAGAAGTATTTGTGCCTTCTAGGAGAAGGGCTTTGATATGAGATCTTAGTGCCTTCTAGGAGAAGGGCTTTAGTATTAGAAGTTTAAGTCTTCCATGAGAAGGACTTTTATAAGAAAGGTGAAGAGTATTAGGATGTGTTTATAGGCAGCAAAATAGTAGAATTTCAGAGTGAAAGAGTATGAGAGTGGAGTTTAGAAGAGTTGTGGTGTGTTATATGTAATGGTGTAGTAAGTGTGTATGGGATTGTGTAAGAGAAACGAAGAAAGAGATGTTTAGAGATATGGACAGCAAGATAGATGTATTTTCTGAATATGAAGAGTGAGAGCATGAGTATAAGAGGAGTAATAGTGTTGTAGTGTGTTTAGCAATGTTGTTGGGATTTTCTACTGGAGAATGGATAAAGGCTTATGAAGGGCGGTTATGAGCTAAGGACTGAAGAGTTTAATTCATAATTTGAAAACTAAAAACTTAGAAGCTCAGAACTTCATTAAGAGCTTAAGAAGATAATTAGAGGGGGAGAGAATAGAGAAGTTTATGAGAGAGTTGCTCTTCTCCATTGGTGTGCTTTGGGGTGTTGATGAGGGATTCTATTTATAGCTAAGTTTAAAGGAGTATTTAGCAAAGAATCTCAGCCAAAATCTGTCCCAATCAACAATAAATTTTCATAAAATCCATCCTAGGATTTGGCCTAAAATGGTATGTTCTTACTGTTTTGGGTAATATCAGTTGGAGGAAAGACCAGCAAAAAAAGGAAAGGATTTTAGTAAGAAAAAGATAGTCTCTTTGGTTGGTTTTGGTTTTTAGCCAAATAAGGAAAATATGTAATTTCAAGGCTACTGGGTCAACTATCACAGTTGTTCTAAACAATCTGTCCCAACTGTCAGAAAAAGCTGTCATAGCTGTCACAAGACAGCTGTTGGTAGGGGCTGAAGTAGATGAGGTCAGCTGGATGATGTCAGGCTGCTGGAGAAAATATTCAGCATTTATTTCATTGGTTTGGCTGAAAATGGTAATATCTCTTTTAAGGGTATCTTGCTATTTTGGGCATAGCAGCTAGCTGCTGGGAAGAGCATTAAATGGCTGGTGATGTCACTGCCAGACAGGTGTCAAGTGATGAACACACTGTTGGTGTTCTGCTAGAAAAGTTTCCTCTTTTGTGTATTTATATTTTTGGTCCAAGATTCTATTACAATACATTTTTAGTAAGTAATAGAATAATTGATTGATAGTTAATGAAGCTTTAGAGATCTACTCAATGTCTCATTGTGTTGTAATTTAATCTTGGCGAGTAAGAAGAGCATTTAATGCTCTGCTCTAGTAGCTGGCAGGGGAACATTTGGTTTGATTATGGCAGATGGCAGCTAGGTATTAAAGATATTATGAATATTTTTATATTTAAAGATTGAAGATAGCCAATTAGATTTAGTCATGTGTTTGAGTTGGATTTTAGTTGAAAATAGTAATATAGTTTATGTAGAAAAATATAATTAGGTTTCTAAATTAGTATAGCAACAGTTGGAGATAAAATGAATAGTCATTTTGTCAGCATTAGATGGCTGGCGATATTGAGTATTTGTCATATGATGAATATTAAGTCTTAGGAAAAAAGCAGTGAGGAGTTTTATTATTTTAAGTGCTACGTGATAAGAGAGGCTTATCATATGTTACCTGCTACACATTGACTCGTTAGAGTTCAAGGAGTTGGAGAAGACACGTCAAGCAACATGTTTCTTTTATCAACTTTAAACCGCTAAAGCTTTACTGACATACCTCTTAACCCTCCAAATCACGACTCCCGAAGTTTCCCCAAAGAGACTCATGAGATTGGATCATAAGCCGAAGATGAGATGACATACCTTGGGTTTTGTTATCATTTTGTGTAAATATTGGGCTTTTGTTGGAGAAGCAACTTTCCATGAATATGAGAGAGGTAATATGGGCCATGAGTTTTGATTCATTACTTGAGCCCGATCCATATGTTGATGTTGATGATGTTGTGGGGTTATGATCCCAATTGATGAAGAGGAAATGTGGACCATGAATCTGCCCCTTGAAGTAAGGATCTCATGGGCCATGTGAGCCAAATCCATGTAGTTGAATGAGATACGAGCTTATTTTGGATTTTAAAGAGATTTACTTAAAAAATCAATAATATGTTGATGTGGCATGGGTTGCCAATGAAGTAGTGCCATGTGAGCGAAAAAATAGTCCTTAACAACCGTACAAAAGCAATAAATAAATTACTATACGAAATTATGAATTGGTGGGAATTGATGGGTTTGTAGTACGTTGTTATGATGTGCCATTCAAATAAAAAAAAAAAGGTTTTCAAAAATTAAAAACCAAAATGAAAGGCGAAGATGTAGCCACATGTCCAACTTTTCACATGAGGAAGGGTAGTGCCTGTCAACGCCATAGACCGTAGTGGTAGACAACTCATTGTAAAAGAAAAAATCTTGGCTTGTGGGTACTAGTGACTGGCGACAGAAGAAGAAAGAATAAGAAAAATGCAAAAGAGGAAGAAGAAGGAAAACGCAAATGAGGAAGAAGAAGAAGAAAAGGTTTGTGCTTTTCATCTCATTGTACGTAGATTTTCCGATTGAGTGTATTTTAGGATTGCAATTTCAAATTTGGGGTTGAGAAGGCACAAAAAATGGCACAAATGGCTAAGTTTCACCGAAGATGAAGTCTTTTTTTTTAAAAAAAATCTTTAGCCTAAATTGTGAGACCCGGTCACGATTCTCAAACCTAGGCGATTTGACCTCGGCTCGCACAATCCATTAGATTTTTTGTGTGGAATGGGTTTTGAGGTTAAAAGAACCGTCCAGATGGGTGGTTTTCAGTTAACTGGGTCGGATCGTACAGTCCAATCCAAATTTCAAAAATATGGTAAACTGACGGAATGCATGGGTTAAACTTTTTAACCCACTGATGAAATATATATATATATATATATATCAAGTATATTTACTAAAATACTGAAGATTGAAAAGATAACCTAATAAAGACATAAAGCAATAAAGATTAAGAATAAAAGACTAAAAAGATAAAGTAAGAACTGTGCCATGAGATGAGAGTTAAGATTGACATTGCTAGAGACGGAGATAATTTATGGACTTCGGCACCGATGGGTTTGCATGGAACACAAACGACCAATAACACTTGATTGATTTTAATCATCAGTTGTATCTAGAGATTTAAATAATTTTGTTATGCTCTAGGGTTTAATGATTAAGCTAAAAATTTATTTTGAATTTCTATGAGATTTGTTATTTCAAGACTTTACAACTATATAACTTGATTACTGGATGATTTATTTGAATGACGTGTCTATTTTTTTTTTATATTCTCTAACTTTATGTCATATGATGCAATTTTTTTATTGTTATAAACTTATAATTTCTTAATTTACCTAAATGGAGCATTTTTATTTTTATTGCTTTTATAATTATAAAATATATTAATTAATTAACCTACAATTCAACCAATGAACCACTGGTTGAACCAATGAACCACTGGTTTAAACCAATTCTTCAACCGAGTCAAACTCCAATACGATTTTGATAACTATGATTAAGAACATACTTTTTCTACTTTACATACCCATTTAGCAAAACACCTCACATCATATTATCTATTTTATACTACATTTCATTAAAATATCAAATTTTCTTGATTTATTGTTTCTCTTTCTTCATAAACAACAATTATCATTCACTCTCTTCCTTCATCTTCAAGATACGTAAAGAAAGAATAAAAAACTAAATACCAAATGAATAATGCCATTGTAAATTGACACTGTTATTGTTTTTACATAACTTTACATGACCTAATTTGAGTGAATTTTGGGCATAATTAGCTAAAATATAGTCATTTTTTTTCATTATACAAGCACTAATGCAAGTGCTCTAATAACAGAAACGTGATTTAAAGTCATGTTTTTAAGTTATAAAAATAGGGTGTATATAAAACACACCATGTAAAATAACACCATCCTAATATTTAATACCACCATTGATATATCATATACGGAGTATGGAGTAAAGAAATTAGATTAGTATGGATTAGAATATGGCTCTTCTGATACGGTGAAAGTAGAGACCCCCCATCCCTCTTCCTGTTCATGGGCTCACAGATCTCTCAAGAGTCAAGACTGTGATAATAAAAAGAGTAAAATTGGAAGGAAAACTAGAGGAATAGGATATATATCAAGTTATCACTATCACCTATCTTAAAAAACAGGGGAAAAAGGTTTATCACCATCAATTCAAAGTGAAAGCTTGAAAGGCATCTACACAATTTGTGGATGATATTCTAATCTAATCTGCCCAAAGGTTGATGAATCCCAAATCTTGGAATTTTCACAAAAATAGTAGAAATTAAATTAACTGTATTAATCTTATTCGGCATGAATGCTCAAATGTTTTTTTTTTTTTTTTTTTTTTTATGTGGTTAATTTGTTCATTTAAATTTTAGAGATTGTCTCAAATTATAGGTTTGTGTGTCTATGTGCGAGTCCGCGGAGGCTACCAAGTTAGGATCACCTAAATAATGAATGATTGTAAATGATATATTTTTGGTCTCTCTACATAAAAAAATACATGTTCATCCAATTAATATAATTCTTTGTTAGTAAGATATTGTTGGTTCATTATGAACATTTGAATATTTTTATTTTTATTCTTCAAAAAGTAATGCAACAGCCATTAACTATTTTACAACATTTTTACAAATTATTAATATGACAAATTCTTATTAGTTCTAATATGAGTCTGTCACTAACATCATATTTATGTTTACTAATAATTATTTGAAAATTACAAAAGTCATATCAGCAATTTGTAAAAATATTGTAAATTAGTTTATGTCTGTAACATTACTCTTCTTCAAAATCTCTGCGAATCTAGTGATAAACTAGTAACTTCGTTAATAATAATAATTGTAATAATTCTTAACACTAACTACATTAAAAAATGGCAAGATAGCATTAACAGTATAGTCAATTCCTTTTTGGTAATTTGAATCCAAAACAGCAATTTTAGGCCAATGTAATCCAAACACTTAAGTGTGAATATGTGATAATAATAAATAATAAAAAAAAAAAAAAAGTTTAACTATAAAATTTGTTGTTGTATAAGATTACAACCTTAATATCTTTTTTATTGGAGGTGAATTTTGACAAATCCACCATTGAATTACATCTTTTTCTTATTTCCTCCATACTTGCAAAATTTCTAGAAATTTAAATATCAATAACTATGTTATCAATAGATTGTTTAAATTACAAGTTTTTATAGTTTAAAATTATGTATAAAATATAAGTTTATAGTATAACACCAACATAATAAATAACCAAACCCCAGTACATATACAAAATGCCATGGAAACATTTTTAGTGAAAATTTATTAGATACAGTCATAGACTTTATTTCCAAATAACACTATCATGGTCATGGTCTAGTAGACCTAACCATTCAAAGCCTTGGAGATAAACGGGCCTTGAGAGGATTCTTCATCACAATGGTGAACTCGGACTTCTCTGTCAAATCAACCTCATCACCATCAACAGCTTTCCACTCAAATTTCCAAACTAAATTGGCCACAAAATACTCCAAATGCAGTATTGCCAAACCAGAAGCAGGACACATCCTCTTCCCCGCACCAAATGGCATCATCTTAATTTCTCTGCTTCCAGTTATATCAAACTCACCTCCTCCTCCTCCTCCACCATTCAAGAATCTCTCAGGTTTGAACGCCATGGGATCCTCCCAAACCTTCGGGTCCCACCCCATTTCTGCCACCATGAAATTCAAAGTACCTTTCTTTGGTGCTAAATAGCCATCCAAAACCACATCCTCAGTCACCGCATGTGGTATCACAAAATGGGCAGGTGGGTGTCTCCTTAAACCCTCCAAAACCACTGCTTTCAAATAAGGCATCTTGTTCAAATCTTCCTCCTTTACCTCTTTCTCTCCATTATTAACAACCCCTTTCATCTCCACTAAAAGCCTCTCTTGGATTTGTGGGTATTTTACCATATTCGCCATAATCCACTCCAATGTTGTTGATGTAGTATCCGTACCCGCATTGAGAAACTCTGAACACAAACTAACCATTTCCTCCTCAGAAAGCCTCCTCTTCTCCTCTGGTAGCTCCAAATCCAACAATGTATCCACATACGACACAACAAACTCATCATCATTTTCTTTGTCTTCTTTCATTTTACTCTGTCTTTCTTGCTTCACTTTCTTCCTTGCTTTAATCAAAGGAATTAACACATCATCTTGGTTTTTCCGAAGTTGAAACAACTCTTCCCAACGCTTACGAAATAAAATCCTTCCAATACTAGGGAAAAAATTGAGTATAGTAAACCGACCAGAGCTCAAAAACAAGCGACGGTCAACCTCTTCGATTTTCTTAATCTGGGTTTCATCGAGTTTGTCTCCGAAACACATAAGAACCAACAAACAAAACATGGAGTATTGGAAATGGCCTTTAACAACAGATTCAGTGTTGGAACGAAGGCGATTGAGGAGAATATCCAAGACCCGCTTGCGTGCATGAGAGTAAGATTTCATGTGCGAAGGGTGGAGAATCTCTGAAATGAGATTGCAACGAAGGAGTCGCCATGTGGGACCATAAGAGGAAGTGTTGATGCTGTGTTTATTACTAGATACGATCAAGTCCGTAGGTGGAGTAGCTGGTCGGTCAGCGAAAATAGCACCATTTTGAATAAGAGCTTTGTGTGCAAGAGACCGGTTGGCAACGGAGATATTTGGGCCAAAGCCTATGTAAATGGTGATGATGGGTCCGTACTTGGCATGGAGTTTGCGAAGGGTGAGTTCCAATTCCAAGAAGGATTTGCGAAGCCATAGGAAGTTGCTGAGTATTGGGATGTGTAAGGGTCCTGGAGGTAGCTTATTGTGATTTTCAGAGACATTGTTGAAAAGGAGGGATTTGAGGAGTGCTGAGATAAAGACAGAAATGACAATGATGAACCACACTTCCATGTTTGATTGAATAGCAGCTAAGAAAGTCCAACTTTAGTCCTATATATATAGGTGGAAGAGGAAGAAAAGAAAAAAAATGAGCAAAAAAATGGGGAAATTCTTACGTGCTTCAAAAGCAATGTTTTTTCTTAAGAAAAACTTATATGTGAGAGGATGGAACATTGCTCTCAAAAAACTTAAGTTTTTCATAAGAAAACTTTATGTGAGATTTTGTAGCAAAGTCAAACACATAAAATTTTTCTTAAGAAAAACTTAAGCGCTCCAAGGGCAATACTCCCTACTCTCACATGAGGGTTAAGTTTTTCTTAAAAAAATTTTATGTGTTTGATTTTACTACAAAATCGTGGGTCCCACCTCTGAGCACTTAAGAAAACTTTATGTGTTTAACTTTGCTACAAAATAAGTGGGGAAATACTTAGGTGCTCCGAGAGCAATGCTCCATACTCTCACTTGAGGAGGTGGGCCCCACACATAAATGTTGGGGCATGTAAGAATTTCCCCAAGAAAAAATATCAATTTTGTTATAAAAAGTTTACAAGCTACTTCAATTGAGATTGACCAAAACTTTCACAAGATCAAATAAGAGGCTAAGTCGAAGATTTCAATTAGAAAATTTCAACTAGTTTGAATAGAAACTTTTTAAAATTTTCTTGTATTTTTTTATTGGATGTGAAGTTTAAAAATCTAACCATAAAATTGTATGTTTTTAATATATCCTTCATACTTGCAAAATTTCAAGAATATCAAAGATCAGTAGCTATGTTATTAATCAAATATTTAAATTTCAAGATTTTGTGATGTAAAATTATGTATGAAAAATATGTTTATTTATCGAATATTAAATAACATCTTATTTGAACAAAATTTCACATGCATGTTAAAAACATGAAATCTAACTATTAAATTTTCAAAAGTTACATCAAATAAAAAAATATATAAAGAGTTTGGCTTGTGGAGAAATCTTTTCCTCTACAATATAACTTTCTTTTTACCATCCTGTGCTAACTTATAGGATGTATATACCATAACTATAGAAGATTGATTATTTATTTATTTATTTTAAATAGAACTAATATAATTACGTTACTTTAAACTTTACATCTTTTGAAAAACAACTACAGAAGAAAACAGGCACATCTTCGGACCATACTTGAATAGGACTAAAGAATAGAAACGTACGTAGCATGCTTGGCCAAACATGAACCATACGCCATTTCCTTCTCGAAGAAGAACATACTAAAAGAACGTTTACGCAACAAACTCACCTTACTCTGGACATTTTCGATTTCTTTAATCTGGGTTTCACCAAAACGCATAAGAACCAATAAACAAAACATGGAGTATTGGAAATGTTCCTTAACGACAATGACCACTTCACTGGTCTTGAAGTGAGAATCACGAATGATAGGCCAAAAACGTATTGACCCCTTGTGATGAATTAATCGATTAATTAACCAAGTTTATCAATTAATCAAATTAACATGCAAAGTGCGTGATAGCACAAACAAATCACCAATTAAACAAGTATGTAGCGGAAAATAAATTGACACGATGATTTGTTTACGAATAGAGAAAACCTACACGACAAAAACCCCACTGAGTGATTTTAAGGTCACCACTCCTGAGAATCCACTATTATCAAAACAAGCGGTTACAAGTAAAGAAATCTCAGTACCTTATACCAACCTACAGTTGAACCCTTACCTCAATACCCAATTGAACTTGTTTTGTAGTGACAATCTCTCATTTTCAATGCACGGCTCACAGTACGTAACTAACCAATTACGCGGATCCCAGTACGCTACTTGATCACCAACTTGAGAAGGATGTTGGCTGCAAAGTTCTTATGTTCATCACACGATGAAGATCATGAAGTTGCTTGATCACAAAACCCTATGATGCACAAACACAACAGCTTCTTCAAGAACTAGGGCAAACTAGGTTTCCGATCACACCTTCCTTCACACTTGTGGAATTTGCTCTTGTGCAACTTGTATAACCTTTTATGGCCCTTAAAATAATCCTTATATATGTTTAGGGTTGTGAGAAAAGAAAGTTCAAACATACATTCACGGATTGGATGAAAATCAGCTTGAAAAACTGAACTTCATAAACCTCGATAGATAGCCAGCTATCGAGCTAACTGTCTAGCCACGGGATTCAGCAGCTTTTAAACCTCGATAGATGCTAGCTGTCGAGTTTTAAAATCCAGCACTTCATTACTTAATTCTTGGACAGACTTGCATAGCTTTAACACTTGAACTTGAAACCTTATTTCTTGAAGCATTAAACACATCCTAGATCTACCAAATTACAAGTAAAGTACGTTTTGTCAAAAGATTAGCCAATTACATAAACTGTTGACATATGTTCCTAACATCAAATCACATATCTCCTAACAACGAAGACAATTGAAGAGGATATTATCGCTACAACAAACTTTAGGGGGCTGTTTGGATTTTGATGTTTCCATCACTCATCACCCAATTTTCATCACTCATCACTCAAAAATGGTGGGACCCACGGAGATACAGCTTGTTCGGATTTGTTTTCAAGTTTTGTTTCTATCACTCAATTCTCACATTTTTTAGTAATGAGATACAAAAATTGAAAACAAGTTTTAGGTGTTTTTGAGTTATGGAAACTGAGTTATGATGGCATTTTTGTAATTCTGCTGAACTTAGTGGTCCCACCCACATGTTAAGTCCCATTTATGGCAAAGCAATAATCCCCAGCCAACGGCTACAACACTATTCATTCTCAGCCTCCATTGTTGTTGTTTCCAAAAGTGATATTGCTCTCTAAAATCTATTGCTTCAGTGTATCTTTTTTTTTTTCCTTTCTTCACATCTATTGCTTCTTCAATTGAAACACCATCTTTCTTTAAATTCACCAAGTCCTTGGTCACCATTACATCCTTCCAAAGATTCACAAAACCCCAAACGCAAACCCCCCCCCCCCCAAAAAAAAAAAAAATCTCACTTGCACTGTGGCCACTCTCAAAGAAGAAGACACTAACAGAAAGAAAGAGTCAATTTTTTATTTATTAAAAAAAATGAATAAAGAAGAAGACATACCTGTGGAACAATGGTAGCGTGGTCAGAGGGTGGGTTCCATGTTTTTGAGATTTTAAAGTTGAAAACAGAACTGAGTTTTAGGTGCCAAACCAGGTTTTGGAAATATTTGGGGATTATTGAGTTATAGGAAATGAGTTATAGAGTGATGAGTGATGAATAATGAGTAATGTTATTTGAGTGATGAGTGATGAGTGATGAGTGAGTATTTTTTTTCACCCAAACAGCCCCTAGTTATTTCAACCCTCTTTTATCGAGTGTTTACTAAAATCTGTTGATACAATCTATAAATACAAATTCACTTGAATATATTACTAAACTTTATCTCAAAGGTTATTAAGTCCCTCAGAATAAGTTAAAACACCCTTGAAATAAATGTGAAAAAAAAAAAAGTGCGGGCGAGTTTTGTACCAAAACGTTTACATTTTCAACCCACAACCCTTGATAAAATATGACAAAATTTTCAACCCTTGAAAAAAGCCCACAAAAAAATTTAAAAAGATAGCCACAAAGCAAAAAATATTTGCTCTTAGCTCGACTCGACGATCATGGAAATCGCATAGCTCCAATTAGGTACAAATTGATCTTGGCAATTTGTGACTCTTCGTCTCTCTTGGCATGGTGTTCTCAGCAACAAAAAAAAGCATACAAGTTACTCCAATTAGGTACGAATTGATCATGGAAGTCACAAACCCTAATTTCGTCTTTAATTTTTTTGTTTTTTGGTTTACCCACACTTTTTCATTGATTTCCCCAGGATTTTCGTTTCACATTTCTCACAAAACTGAGCTCATCATCGATTTCCCTATTTCGATTTCTAATTGTTCAACTTTTGCGATTTCATTATTCAAGTTCTTATCATAATCTCTGTTTCCTTTATAGATTTCATACAAATATTGATTGAGTTTTTTTTTTTTTTTTTGATTGTGAGTACAAGAACAATGAGATTGCAAGGCTCAATCCAAAAGATTGCTAGTATTGGTTGTCTGGGAAACGTGCTTTTAGATACACTTTAAGATTTTGCTTTTTTTAATATAATTTTTTGTGCACATGGCCTTGATTTATTTCATCATATAAGTTGCACATTCAATAACTAGGAATTTAGTTTATATTAGTTATACATTTTTTTAGTCAATGTTTGCTATATTGTATGTGTTTGAACTTGGGAAAATTTTTACATGCTCCAAGAGCAATGCTTTTTCTTAAGAAAAACTTAAGTGCTCCAATAGCAATGCTCCCTCTTTAAGAAAAACTTAAGTGCTCCAAGAGCAATACTTTTTCTTAAGAAAAACTTAAGTGCTCCAAGAGCAATGCTCCCTCTTTAAGAAAAACTTAAGTGCTCCGAGAGCAATGCTATGTGAGAGGAGGGAGCATTGCTCTCAAAGCACTTAAGTTTTTCTTAAGAAAACTTTATGTGGGGGTTTTGTAGCAAAGTCAAACACATAAAAAAAATTTTTAAGAAAAACGTAAGTGCTCTGAGAGCAATGCTCCCTCCTCTCACATGAGGGTAAAGTTTTTCTTAAGAAAATTTTATGTGTTTGATTTTGCTACAAAATCGTGGGTCCCACCTCTAAGCACTTAAGAAAACTTTGTGTTGAACTTTGCTACAAAATAAGTGGGGAAATACTTAGGTGCTTCGGGAGCAATGATCCATCCTCTCGCATGAGGGGGTGGGCCCCACACATAGATGCTGGGGCATGTAAGAATTTCCCGAAGAAAAAATATCAATTTTGTTATAAAAAGTTTACAAGCTACTTCAATTGAGATTGACCAGAACTTTCACGAGATCAAACTAAGAGGATAAGTCGAAGATTTCAATGAGAAAATTTCAACTAGTTTGAATAGAAACTTTTTAAAATTTTCTCATATTTTTTTATTGGATGTGAAGTTTAAAAATCTAACCATTAGATTGTATGTTTTTAATATATCATTCATACTTGCAAAATTTCAAGAAGATCGAAGGTCAGTAGCTACGTCATCAATCAAATATTTAAATTTCAAGATTTTGTGATGTAAAATTATGTATGAAAAATGTGTTTATTCATCGAGTATTAAATAACATTTGATTTGAACAAAATTTCAAATGCACATTAAAAACATGAAATCTAACTAATAAATTTTCAAAAGTTACATCAAATAAAAAAATTTATAAAGAGTTTGGTTTGTGGAGAAATCTTTTCCTCTACAATATAACTTTCTTTTTACCATCCTGTGCTAACTTGTAGAATGTATATACCATAACTATAGAAGGCTGATTATTTATTTATTTATTTTAAATAGAACTAATATAATAGTTACGTTACTTTAAACTTTACATCTTTTGAAAAACAACTACAGAAGCAAACAGGCACATCTTCTGACCATACTTGAATAGGACTAAAGAATAGAAACGTACGTAGCATGCTTGGCCAAACATGAACCACACGCCACTTCCTTCTCGAAGAAGAACATAATAAAAGAACGTTTACGCAACAAACTCACCTTACTCTGGACATTTTCGATTTCTTTAATCTGGGTTTGACCAGAACGCATAAGAACCGATAAGCAAAACATGAAGTATTGGAAATGTTCCTTAACGACGATTGGCACTTCACTGGGCTTGGAGTGAGAATCACGAAGACGATTGAAGAGGATATTATAGACCCACTTGCGCGCGTGAGTGTAGGATTTCAAGTGCGAAGGGTGAAGAATCTCCAAATTGAGATTGCGGCGAAATAGGCGCCACGTGGGACGGTACGAGGCGGAGTTGATGTTGCTCGAGTTACTTGAGAACACTTTGCTCGAGTTGATGTTGCTCGGCAAAGACGGCACCGTTTTGGACGAGAGCTTTGTGAGCGATAGAGCGGTTGGCAACGTAGATAGCAGGGCAGAAAGCGAGGTTGAGGGTGACTATGGGTCCGTACTTGGCTTGGAGTTTGCAGAAAATGGGTTCGAGGTCGGAGAAAGATTTGTGGATCCATAGGAAGCTGCTAAGTATTGGGATTGTAAAGGGTCCTGGAGGAAGCTTATTGCTCTTCTTGTTGATGAAAAGGTTGAGAAGAGGTTTTAGGAGAGCTGAGATGCATAGAGAGATAAGGATGATGAACAAGGTTTTTTTTTTTTTTTTTTTTTTTTTTTTTTTTTTGGCAGAAGAAAAAATTGTGACCAAGTAAAACCTATTACACACTATTCATCAAAAAAGGAAATATCATTCAACTAAAAAAGAGAAACAGAAACATCAGAGTTAGGACAAAGCCTAACATGGTAAACACAATACAAATCAGAGAGATAAATGTCCCACGGACAGGGAGGCGGGGAGTTGTAATACATAATATCAGAATCAAGTTGTTGATTTCCTAATTTGGCAAGGCCATCTGCACGGCGGTTGGTTTCCCAATAGCAATGCGACACTTTAACTTGAAGAACTTAGGAAATTAGGAGCCTGCAATCAGCCACAATAGCAGAATTTACATCATTAGAATTGCTAGAATTGTTCATCAAGTCAACAACAATTTTAACCTCCAACTCAATTTCTACAACATTAATCTGAAGATTTTGACACATGATAAGGCCATCCCTCAAGACCCTAAATTCAACTAGGAAGCTTGTTGTGGTTCCTATGTGCCTAGAAAAGGCTTGAACCCATAAGCCTAAGTCATTTTGGAGCATACCCCCACCATCTGCCACACTGAGATTGCCTAGTGTGGACACAAGGGGTCGTTTTAGAGTCGCCACCTAATTTTTGCAATGGTCTATGAACCATATATATAGCGTCCTTTTTAAGGAAAGACTTTTGATCTTACTACCAAAGTATGGGTTCGGAGTTTAGGTACGCTCTTGGAAAGGTGTTAGGCACCCAAGATCGCCTAACCCTAAGGTTGTCTTATGTCTTAACCCTATTAAAAACAAATTCAACACTTATATTCTAACTCACACACACGCTAGCATACATCTAACAATCAACATGGTATCATTCATCCTAAAACACATATATATCCATAAAGCAATAGGGAGCCAAAACCGTACATAATCCTAACATTCATCTAATCATGGCATCAAGGCATTCATCACATCACAAACCTTAATCATACATCTAAGCATGCTCCATCATATCATACCAAGGCAACAAAATAGGCATGGTGGGTAGACATAGATTCATCACATGTTTTCCAATATATTTAGAAATGAAATCACACATCAAATAAGCATATTCATCATATTGCCAATGCATGAACCTTTCCAATGCATGACTTACCCTTTACTTACCTTGCAGCAATTCAGCACCTATGGCATTATGTATGAGCATGTAAATGCATAATCATGGCATGGTATTAAGAAGAAGAAAAAAACCTAATCGCATACAATAACAAACAACCATATGAACAAAGAAAAAAAGCAACTCAAAAAGCATATAAGAAGGTCAAACTGAGGCATATTAGGTAAAACAGACAAAGCAAAAGAAACAAGAATATCAAAATTAAGATTTCTAGGCACAAGTATGCATGCGCATACATAGGCTTGCGTACGCAGGCCATCTACACGCGTACGCATACTTCAAGCCTGCCTGCGCATACCAAAGTATGCATATGCAGACACGCCTAAACCCTAACCCAGAAACAAACGAGGAGAAAAACAGATCAAAAAAGAAAAACCCTAACTCTAACAACCTTGCATGCTTATAAACATAAAAGGAAACTATAAAACTAACCTAGGTAAACATATAAACACAAAACAAGACAAAGAAAACAAGATTAAAACTAAAAAGAAAGACAGAAAAGAAAAAGGAAGCAAGAATGAATACCTTAAAGCAAAAAGCTCCTAGGCTTGATTTTTTATCGTTCTTCTAAGTCAAATCTATCACAGTCAATAAACACGTGATTAGTAATCTTAAACTTAAAGGATTGGGGCTAGAAAAGGTCTCAATCAAATAAAATTGGAGGGTGTTTTGTGAAAAACTCTCTTTTGATTCACTATTTTCTAATGAATCTTACGTTTTTCTTATGGGATTTCTGTGTGTTTTGAAAATGTACCATGTAAGGCTTTTTATAGTAGAAAAAAATGGGGTTTGGAACGGCTCCTAGACGATGTGAGATTCATTCCAAACTCCAGCCATTATTGCAAAAAACTTGTCTTTTTCATGCTTCTGAAACCCTAGCTGCATATGCCTACATACACATGCTTTGGCCCACGTACACAAGCTACTGCCCACGTACGTGGGCCGAGGGCCTCTTTGGTCATTTTATTTTAAAAAATAGTTTTTTTCTCATTTAAAAGGTTATATTTTCTATTTTAACATTTCTCAAGTCAACTTGATATCTAATTGGGCTCTAAACTGGCATTGGGCTATAGAGTTTGAGCATTATTGGGGAATGGGGGCCCGAGTCATAAGGAGTACAAAATGTGGTGTCTAAACCTAGCGATGAACCATTAATGGTAAGCTTAAACCAACCCCTATGAGGTCTCTCCCATCTGATGAACTTCTCAACACGAGGCCTACTGACAGCCACATTTTGAGCACAAAAGACATACCTAACTGCTCTTTGGATAATTTCTTTATGGATTGTTTGACTAGTGAGTAGATTTTTGAAAACCACACTGTTTCGGTGTTGCCACAATATCTAGATTATGAAGGGAAACAAAATATGTATACTATGAAAGAGGAGCAAGAAAGATGTTTGCTTTTGACGTGGACCAGTTGGGTTCGGCATATTGTTTTGAATCTGAAAATATGAATGATGGAATACCTTAATATAATCAAGGGAAGTTATTGGGTACTCCTAGAGCTATGCTCCCCCCTCTCACATGATAGGTGGATCAAGTTTTTTTTTTTTTTTTTTTTTTTTTTTAGAGTTTTAAATTATGGCATCCGCACTAGACCAAGACATCTGTTAGTTTTTGGTGTAAGCGGAGATTGACCTCAAATCTCTTATTCAAGTATCAGAAACTTTACCAGTTGAGGTAACTAAAACTCACGCTATGAGTTAATAACTAAAAAGGTGATTTAACTTTTAAGTCACGTTTTTTTAAAGTTATAAAAATAGAGTAAATACACTATGTAAAATAAACACCACCCTAATATTTAATACCACCAATGATATACGAGGTATAGAGTGAAGAAATTAGATAAGTATGGTTAGAATATGGCTCTTCTGACATGGTGGAAGTAGAGACCCCTTATCGCCCTTCCTATTCATGGGCTAACAAATCCTCTCAAGAGTCAAGACTATATAAAAAATAAATAAATAAATAAATAGTAAAATTTAAATTAAAAAACCTAGAGGATATCTATCACCTATCTAAAAAAATAGGGAAAAAAAAGTTTATCACCATCGATCAAGTCGAAGTGAAAGTGATGCGGGATGCAGAAGCGTTAAGAAGCAAAACACGTCTACTTCTAGAAAAAAAGAAACAAAACACATTTTTTTTTCTTAAAATAATCTCAAATCCACGAGGGTTTCTTGAATCCACAAGGGTCCTTGAATCCATAAGGAGAAAGGGTTTGGAATCTATCAAAAAATATAAAGACAAAATTCTGAATTTTATTGATTGAATAATTGTTAAAAAAAAAGTTTACAGACTTGGAGGCCTATTTAAGGGCTCGGTAAAACTTAACAGACAAGAAAATATATTTTAAAATAAGCCCTACTTAATACCTAACCATAATAAGAACCAAATTTGACCTAAAAAGCATTAAAAGCACCTAAAAACAAGGAAATAAATCACCTAAACCTAAAACAACGTTTTTTACATAAAAATATGAAAATTTAAATAATTACAAAAATTAAACTGTAGATTCTGTCCTACATCAGACCCCTTCACTTGAAACAAACTTGTCCTCGAGTTGATGGTTGAAATCTAAAATCTTCCATGCCAAGAGAACAAATACTTTAAATACTTCATCTTCTTTGTACTTTTACCAAACTTGAAAGTCATCAATTGGGTAACTTGAACTTCTTGTCCTTTGATCTTCATGCAATTGAAAATATTCACCAGATAAAAGTCAATGATCAAATCAAATATTTCCACCCCAATAAAATCAATAAACTTTGTTTCGATGTCTCCCACCAAAATAATAGGAGATTAAACGTTACAATCATCTAACTTGATTTCATCGAGATAGTTAACAACTTCCTCTATAATTTTTTCTCTAATGGTCTCTACTATCTCGACCTCTAGATTTTTCTCTAAAATAGGATCTTCATTAATCTCCTTCAAAATCTTGATTTTAGGTTCTTCTTCTATAACAAGGCCTTCATTAATTTCCTCAAAAATCTTTATATTTTCTTCTTTGACTTCTACATATTCTTCAAGAATAGTATTTTCTTCAACATGTAATTCTCCTCTTAATGGTGGAATATATGGCTCTTTAAAATAATTCAAGTGTGAACTTCTTGACCAATAATAATCTTCTTCTTTTTTTTTGTATATGACAAGATTTCATCACAATCCATAGAATAAAAGTTGATAGCAATCATCTTTTTCATCCTTGGCCATGAACAAATTTTGTCTTTACCTCGTCTAATTCTATCAAACTGTATTCGTTCCCACAACCGTAAGGCATACTGACTAAGGTTATACAAAGCAAGTTTAACTATTCTCTCATAATAAATATCCTCAAAGTCAAATAAATCCTCTAGATCAAGTAACCAATCAAGAAAATCTTCTTTATAAAAATAACCATTAAAACTAGAAATTCTTTTATAAGGCCTATATGAAATTTGCTTACCAATAGGTTGCCCGTGAGTTATGTCTCCATGACAGTTATCCCTATTGTTTCCATGCTCCAATGACGGCATCCTAGCAAAGATATTTGTGAGTACTAGCTGTACGTCACGTAATACTTGCTAAGTTTTCTATCACCAGAATTGCTACTATCTCATACGTTAGCCACTAAACCAAAATAAGTCAAGACTATAATTCCAACTAATGTGGGATGCAAAAGCATAAAAAAGTAAAACATGTCTACTTCTAAAAAACAAGAAACAAAACATGTTTCCTTCTTAAAATAACCTCGAATCCATGAGGGTTTCTTGAATCCACAAAGGTCTTTGAATCCACAAGGAGAAAGGGTCTGGAATCCACTAGATAATAGAAAGACAAAAGTCTAAATTTTATTGATTGAATAATTGTTAAAAAAAACGTTTATAGACTTGGAGGTCTATTTAAGAGCTTCGTAAAACTTGACAAATAAGAAAATATATTCTAAAATAAGCCATAATTAATACCTAACCATTATAGGAACCAAGTTTGACCTAAAAAGCATTAAAAGCACCTAAAACAAGGAAATAAATCACCTAAACCTAAAATAACATTTTTTACATAAAAATACCAAAATTTGAATAATTACAAAAATTAAATTGTAGATTCTGTCATACATCAGAAAGCTTGAAAGGAATCTACCCAATTTGTAGATGATATTCTAATCTAATTTGCACAAATGTTGATGAATCCCAAACAAGGCTCAATCTTGGAATTTTTACAAAATAATAGAAGAGAAATTATATGTATTATTCAGCAAGAATGGTCAAATATTTTTTCTTTCTTTTTTTTAAAAAAATGTGCATATTAATTGAACTTTTCAAACTTCTCATATATTTCATTTTTTGGTATGATTTTTGAAAATCTAATCGTCAAAATTTCATGTTCCTTATATGCTTAACATGCATATCAAATTTCGTTCAAATTAGATTTTATTTACTACTAGTTTGTAACTCCATGCATATGCATTAATATACTTAAAGATATACAATAAGATACATAATATAATTCCTATATATATATACATATATATATAATTTAAATACTATTAATAGTCATTTTTATATTTTGTTAACTCTTTAAAAAAATTTGTAAGAATATTATTAGGTTTAAAATGTAAATTATCCATTTTTTTTTTAATTTTTGTGAAGCACTTTTTTTTTTACTATTCATTTATTCTAGACTCTTTGGTTTTTGTACTTAATAACTTACTTGAATGAATATTTATAATATGGTCCCACATTTGATTCTAAAATTAAGAAATTAAACTCTTTAAGAATAAATAATTTAGAACACATGACGCAAAATTAGAACTCTAATTTGGAATTTTAATTTGAGTTTTTCTCAGTTTCGCCTATTATTATTATTATTATTATTATTATTATTATTATTATTATTGTGGGGGGTATAAAACCGAGAAGCCCATGTCAATGTCCACGTTAGGCCCAAGGCCCTATCCGAGGAAGGATCCTCCTCGGCCAAAGGAAGGGCCCTCCTCGGCCATAACCATAGCCGAGGACAAAGAGAGCTACTCGGTCCTGATGATGACACCCTGGGTCATCCCACCGAACAGGAAAAGTACTAGAACGACAAAGAACAAAGGAAAGGCTGCCATTACTGCAATTAAGTACTCTGCATCTGACAGAGCCATACTTTTCAGCCTTTACAACCACTCCCAACCACTTTGGGTATGGGCTGATGGGACAAGTATCAACCCTATGAATCTCAATCTACACGTGGACATTTAAGGGGGAGTAGAAGCTAATATAAAAGGAGGAAGAGGCAGTCCAGAAAAAGAGGAGACTCCCCCGAAGCCCAAGAGCAAGAGTCACCCAAACTACGCCAAAGAGAAAATCTCCTTGAATAAGCTCATATTCATCTCTACACAACCTCCATGACCACTATGACTAACAATTACCCGCCCGCTAAGGCCTAGCTTTTCAGCCCACTCTCTACAAATTTATTGTGTGGACCGTCAACGTTAAGCCCATTCCAGTTTTGGGACCAACACAATTTCAGTCCCTACAATTGGCGCCGTCTGTGGGGAAGCTTGTGCGTTGGTGCAAGCGACGGTTAGTCATGGTAGGATCAAGGCCCTACCAGCAAGGGTCCCTCGAAAGAGAGAATTTTGGCAGTGGTGCAATCTATGCGCGGCTCACCCTCAGGGCTACACTACGAAGTGCCAGTGGCACGGGCAGTTCCAGGGGCTTCTAACATCAAGTCTATGCCCCACACATTTGTCAAGGGGCTAACCCTCGTGGGTCCAGCAACCCGATTCACCGAATTCCTGTAAGTTTTGGACAGAACCAAGGTCTTGCATGGTTCTCGAACTCAAACCTATGCGGAAACCAACTACTTCAAAAAGAAAGCATAAGTTTTGGATAGAGTCAAGGTCTTGCATGGTCCTCGGACTCAAACCTATGGGGAAACCAACTACTTCAAAAAGAAAACATAAGTTTTGGACAGAACCAAGGTCTTGCATGGTCCTCGGACTCAAACCTATGAGGAAACCAACTACTTCAAAAAGAAAACAGAAGTTTTGGACAGAACCAAGGTCTTGCATGGTTCTCGGACTCAAACCTATGGGGAAACCAACTACTTCAAAAAGAAAACATAAGTTTTGGATAGAACCAAGGTCTTGCATGGTCCTCGGACTCAAACCTATAGGGAAACCAACTACTTCAAAAAGAAAACATAAGTTTTGGATAGAACCAAGGTCTTGAGGACCTATGGGGAAACCAACTACTTCAAAAAGAAAACATAAGTTTTGGACAGAACCAGGGTCTTGCATGGTCCTCGGACTCAAATCTATGGGGAAACCAACTACTTCAAAAAGAAAACAGAAGTTTTGGACAGAACCAAGATCTTGCATGGTCCTCGGTCCTCAGACCGGATGTCTAAAACAAGTTAACTCTATGAATACCATCTGAAAGGGGGCAAAGCACCCTAGTGCCCGACGACCCCCTCGGATAGTTCATTTTTGGTTACACGTCCTCGGGTGATCATCCCATACGCAATAGAGAACATTCAGCTACTATTCCAGTTAGTCTCATATGGTTAACCTACTTAAAGTCGGCATTGTTATGCCCGTCAGTTTTGATAAGTTCAAATAGGTAACTCTTTGCTAAAACAAGGGTATCGGCCCTAAGTACTGTTCGAAAGAAAAAGATATCAGCACATTCATTCACAAAATAACTATTGCCGAAAAGAAAGAATACCCAAAATGAGATAAATTCATCTTTTATTAGACAAAGAAGTAGTACAGCATACAAAAAAGGGGCTTAGACAAGCCTATATCAGAAGCTAACTACAGAAACAAAAAGGGGGGGGGGGGGGGAATACACGGAAACGATAGATCCTTCAATTATTGTTCTTGCAGCAACTAAGCAAGGCTGGATGGCACCAGCGATGGAAGAGAAGAAGAAGCAGAGGCACCTGGTCCACATCCTTACTCTAGCAGTGACTAAGCTAGTCTGGATGGCACCAGTGATGGAAGAGAGAAAGAAGCGGGGATGCCAAGTCCCCATACCTGCTCTAACGGCAATCGAGCAAGTGTCGCATTAGCAGCAATCGGGCAAGTACGAATGGTACCGGCGATGGGAAATCTCAGTGCTGTTGCACCAAAAATCTGATGCAACCTACACCTGCTTCGGATTTTGGCTGAAGGAAGAGGAGGCTCCTTTCTTGGCTTATCGAAGAGAAGAAACGTCTTGAGTCTGTGTCTCCCTTACCCTGACCGGGCCATTCTTAATCTTGAAGATATTCAAGGCTTCTGAAGAGGGTGTGGTTCCTTCACCCTCACCCTAGCCTTGACCATCTCACTTCCTAAGGCTTAGTCACACTGGTAATGGGGACTTTGAGCGCAATTGGAGGGTTAGGAATTCGAAAAGCCTAAAAGGTCTGCCAATAAAGGGAATGACCTCCCACCGTGCTTCTTATATAGGGGGCAAGCCTCGTAGCATTTAATCCATCCAAATCTCTAAGGAAAAACTACAAACGAGATAAATCTCGCTCAATTCCCAAAGCAGTCTTCAGCCGTTGGATTTGCGTCACCTCATAAAGAGACTTTAATGAAGGCGTGCCTCGTGTACCGAAACGGCAGGAACGCAGCGTGGGTAAACTAAAGGAATGTCTCACAGCCAAGAACGTGCTTCAAGCAAGCAAAGAGGCTCCGGCATTGCTGGAGAACAAGACTTGGCAAGCCATGACATAGGCCCGACGTCACCAAAACCCTTCTCTCCGTCCGAGAATCCGGACAGCAGGATTTTGAGGGGCTATTGTGGGGGGTATAAAACCGAGAAGCCCATGTCAATGTCCACGTTGGGCCCAAGGCCCTATCCGAGGAAGGATCCTCCTCGGCCAAAGGAAGGGCCCTCCTCGGCCATAACCATAGCCGAGGACAAAGGGAGCTACTCGGTCTTGATGATGACACCCTGGGTCATCCCACCGAATAGGAAAAGTACTAGAACGACAAAGAACAAAAGAAAGGCTGCCATTACTGTAATTAAGTACTCTGCACCTGACAGAGCCATACTTTTTAGCCTTTACAACCACTCCAACCACTTTGGGTATGGGCTGATGGGACAAATATCAACCCTATGAATCTCAACCTACACGTGGACATTCAAGGGGGAGTAGAAGTTAATATAAAAGGAGGAAGAGGCAATCCAGAAAAAGAGGGGACTCCCCCGAAGCCCAAGAGCAGGAGTCACCCAAACTACGCCAAAGAGAAAATCTCCTTGAATAAGCTCATATTCATCTCTGCGCAACCGCCATGACCACTATGACTAACAATTGCCCGCCCGCTAAGGCCTAGTTTTTCAGCCCACTCTCTACAAATTTATTGTGTGGACCGTCAACGTTGAGCCCATTCCAGTTTTGGGACCAACACAATTTCAATCCCTACAATTATTATTATTATTATTATTATTATTATTATTATTATTATTATTATTATTATAGATTTGATCAATAAACTTATTTTATATACACAAGTTTAAATCACAAAGACTTAAAGTTTTTACATTTATTTGATAACATAGAAATTGATCTTTAATTTTATTGAAATTTTACAAATATTAAAGATATAATAAGAATATGCTATCCAACGGTTAGATTGTCAAAATTCACATTCAATAGAAAGATATACGAGGAGTTTGAAGGATTTCTCTCTAAACTAGTTTGGAGAGAAACTTTGTTCATATAAATTTTAGAGATTGTCTCAATTATAGGTTTGTTTGTGTGTGAAGACTACCAAGTTAAGATTACCTAAATCATGTTTGATTGAAAATGATATATTCCTGGTCTCTCTACATAAAATTAAAAAATATATGTTATGCTCACAGCATTTTTACAATAAATCTTAAATGACAGTTTGTTTATACTGTGCAAAAGAGTAATTTTAATGGTTGGTTTAAATTAGAACCAATAACAACGTATCATCTAAAATTTGTTATGAAGATGTGATAGACTTACTACTTCTCTAAAAAAAATACATGGTCATCCAATGAATATAATTCTTCGCTATTGTGGTTGTGAACATTTTATTATTTTTTATATTTATTCTTCAAAAAAATATATTTATTTTTGTAATTATTTTAATGTTTCTCATTCTCTCTACAAATCTATATATATAATAATAGGTAAAGTAAAGAGAAAATCTAATTAAATTTCAAATTGAAATTCAATTAGAATCTAATTTTGCACCACGCGTCTCATCTAATCTAAATTTTAGAATTTTGTGCCAAGTGAGTTAATTTAGTGTAAAAATTGAATTTTAATTAGAGTTTAATTTTGCACCACGTGTCTTATCTAATCTAAATTTTTAAATTTTTGTGTCAAATTAGTTAATTTAGTATAGAAAACGAGGAGTCCAATATAATAAACCATAAAAAAACATAATCATATAACTAAAAAAAATTCAAATTTATAAGTCATATATATATATATATATATATATATATATTAATAGGTAAAACTTAGAGAAAGTTGAATTAGAATGTGAAATTATAATCCAATTTTGCACATGTCTAAATTTATGTGAGGACTAAACCATAATTATCCACTTAAGTACGTGCCGTATGTCTACTTAAGTTTTTTAATCTATGTGTCAAGTGAGTTAATGAGTATAAAATACTAAGAATCTAATATTAATGAACTATAAATTTTTAAAAAAATAATAATTACATATACTCAATAAAAATCACCACATGTTTCTCAAAAAATAAATAAAATAAAAATCACCACACATTTGATCTTATTAAAAATTAGAAAAAAAAAATGATCATACGTAGTATTAAATTTAGTTAAGAATTTTAATAAGTAACTAATTATATTTACTTTTAAAAAATAATTTGACAAATTATCTATATTTTATGATAAAAATTGTGTTTAATTTTAAATGTATCTATACGTATGCATGAATGCATGTGTTACATTTAAAAAAAAAAATTTATTTGACTAATTATTTATATTTTTAAAATAAAAATTTTGTTTATTTTTAAATGCATCCATGCGTTTATATGGAGTTACATGCTAGTTTAGTAGTAATTAGTAACTTCATTAATAATAATAATTGTCTAAGTCTTTTTTGGAAATTTGAACCCAAAACAGCAATTGTAGATCAATATTATCCAAATACTTAACTGTGACTAAAAAAAATCACTTTTTCACATTTCTACCAAATGTGTATATGTGATTTTAGAAATCATTTTTTTTAAATGTACTTTCTAAAATTGCTATATTTAAAAAACACAATTGTTAAAACAACTAATCCAAATCATTCCTAAATTATGGTCTATTTAGATCCCTTGGATTTGGATTTAAATTTTGATTTGGATTTGATGGAGCCCAAATCCAAATCCTTTGTTTGGGTAAGTTAAAAGAAATGGATCTAGATTTGGTCCCAAATCCAACCAGAATTTGATAAGCTCAAATCCATGGATTTCAAATACCCTCATCATACACGGTGGAATTTGAAATCCTCTCACGCAAAGCTCACGTCTTCTCTGCCTCAAGCTGCGACAACAATGCCAAAGCCTTGTAGCTGAATTGGCACCTCCCCATGTACAAAGTGCTTGGAGGTCTAGGGATGAAAGGGTTCAAGCTGCGGGGTTAGCAGCATATTGTAATTATTTCTCCAAAAAAAAAAAGCTACGACAACAACGTTGAAGCTACAATCACCATGGTGTTCAGGTTTGTCTCTCTAAGTTCGCACTAACCCTCTCGTCTTCTTGGCCTGTCCATCTCTCTCCTCCTTCAATTCCAAATTTGCTTCAACAAAATATCAATGGGATTCTGGGTTTATCTGCAGGTCTTGTATTTTTTTTTTTTTTTTTTTTGACTTCTTTGTGGATTTTTTGTATCTCTTTTTGATTTTGTTTGTATTTGGGTTGTGTGGTTTTCGTTTGGATTTTTCTATGTCGGTCTATATCTACTGGTAAGCATGGGCTGGTTTAGTTTTGTTAAGAAATTGTTGGAGATTTTATTTTTTTTTAAGTTTAAAGTTGGTATAATTGAAATGCAATGAACTGTTTGATGAAATGCCTCTGTGAGCTATGTATTTTAATGCATGAGTTTTTAGTCTGAGATTTTGAGCTACTTTGATGAACATACATTACAAGGAAAACATCCAAGTCCAAGAGAAATTGGAAACTAATTTTTTCATAGCTTTATACATAGCTTAGCTAACAAGTAATATACAGTTTGCAATGTGTGCGTCCAGTTGTGTTTCCTGTGGTTGAACTCCTAAAGCACAGTCAGACTTTTTTTGACACTCTGCTATGAAGCAGTATCAATGGTACTTGTTGCTTTCAGATGGCTTTCGTTTAATTAGTTCTGCCTTTCTTTCTGAGAATCTGTTTCTAGGAAAATTCTCTATAGTTGACTACCGTCAAAGAGAAGATATAATTTCCCCAAGCTTTCTCTTTCATTTTCTACAATGAAGCTGTTCATATTGGTATGTATTTTTGTCCATTGGTTTTTGTTAAAGGATTTCAAATTCAACTCTCTTTGGTTAAGCAAAGAGACTTGTGAGTCTTATATTATGTTCTTGCATTTACATGATAAATATTTAAATAACTGTACAACAATGCTTCTGCCTAGTGAGACATCTTATGCATGAATTCAATCATGAGCATTGTAACCCCTGCTAGTTTACATAAAGAAAGGAGTTACTGACTTGTAGAACACCATATTGTGATTTAATTGTGCTTTATATTCTTTAAAAAGCCATCAAACACTATAATTAATACACTGAAAAGATGGGATGCTTCAGTCTTTCATTTGACTATAGGTGGACTGGTGGAGAAGATTTTATTAGAACTTACTGGAAAGAATGCTGACTTTACTGGATTTCCTATTTGTTATTCATATTTGTAGTTGCAATTACATTGATTTGTTTGGTGTGATTTCATGGATTTTCTTTGATAACTTTTTTATTAGTTATAGATTCTTATTGTTTGTATTTTGAAAAATAAACAGAGACAAAAATGACCAACAATGGAAGAGATATGTCCATTCAACGAAAAAGTGGACAGCCTTTCGAGAAGTTTTAGCAAAGGAAATGTTTGAGGAATATCAACCTCAGTATCGTCGTGTTATTTGAGACTTTATATTTATATTTATATATGTATAATTTTTTATTTTAAATTTTGCATTATTTGAAAAACATAATAGAAATGAGAAGACAATGCACATATTTTGGGTATTTTGTCTCTCTTGATATATAACCTTTTAGTTGTTATGAACTTTAGAATAATTTTTTTAGTTTGAGATTTTGAATATTGTGAAGAAATCCATGCATTTGGGTTTCCTCTCTAGTTGATATAAAAATTTTAGCTGTCAATAGTTGGCAAGATATTTTTTTAGTTGTCTACAACTAAAGATATTTGGTCATTATCTTGTCAATTGAATTATCAATATTACCTCATGTATTTATTAAAAATGTTACTAAAATTAAAATGTGGAAGGATTAAGAAAAATAATAATTATAAAATATATTTTATTGATCTTAAATCCAAATCCAAATCCAAATTTAGGTATCCAAACAATGAAATTTCAAATGATGAATTTCAAATCACTCTTTGTTTAAAAAGACCCAAACAAGGAACTTTAAAATCGAGAGATTTCAAATTAAGGTCTTTTAAATCAATGGATTTCAAATCCAAATCCGACTCTAAAATGTTGCCATCCAAATAAAAGTGATTTGTATTTGGATTCATGTGCGAAAATACAAATCACTTTTATTATGTCATCTTTTATATCATTTCCCAAGCCTATAAGCTCGATGTCAATTTAATTACTAAATAAGTGCAACAACTTCAAAAGTCAAATCACTTTAATGTGAAAGTATACCATGTTTCGGTAATACCAACTCAGCATCTGTTTTGGTATTTCTTACTTAATAAATGAGTGACACCTATTTCAAAAAATCACATCAGACTACTCCAATAAATGATTAATTTATCTTTCTGATAGTATAGAAGATTGTGATTAATTTATTGGAATAGTCTGATGTGGTTTTTTGAAACAGGTCACTTATTTATTGGGTAGAAAATATCAAAACAGATGCTGAGTTGGTATTACCAAAACATAGTATACTTTCTCCATTTTAACACTGTATTTTGCCAAAACTAAAGAACTTTTGAATTGAAATTCTTCATCGTAAAGCTATAAAGTATAAATCAAAAGTTCTATCGCTTAAAGATTTTTTTTTATACCTTTCTATAAAAATTCCAAACGGGCTTTGAGTATAAATAGTGATTAAATAACAATTTTATATTTACAGGTTGAAATAGAACCATGTAGATTCGGTTCCAAATAAAGTGAGCTAATTATGATGATAAAAAAAAAAATTAAAAAAAAAAAGTGAGGTAATTATGATTAACTCGAGCTTGGCTCATGGAAAGAATTATTTATGTTTGTTGACTTAGAAAACAAGCCAAACTCAAGTTTAAAGTTAGGCTTGACTATTAAACAAGGACAATTCAAACATAATAATATGTTCATGAATAGACTCGTGAACATGGGACTCGATTTAAATTTATATAATATTATACATATTATATGTATATATGTTTAAAAATATACTTATACAAACTTGACATTATACTTATACGAACTTTTTTTAGAGAAACTTATACAAACTTGACATTGGATAGTGTAAGTTTGTAAATAAGCTAATAAAAATATTAATTATAATTTATTGGTAATATAAATAGTCAATTTTATAGTAGAAATGATATATAATAGCAATATAAGGTTGGTAGCAGGGGCGTAGTCAGGATTTTTTACATGGGGGGGCCAATTTTCGACGACGATGATTATCATCGTTGTATTGACAGTCTATATTTTTAGGTTGATATGGACCTTCTTTGAGATAAGCTCGTCGGATTCATCTTGTTTGTTGATAGGAAATTCACATATTTGTTTACGTGATCCTGGATCACGATTATCTCTTTAGATTAAATTCTTGAATATTTGGACAGGTGTTCATTAGGCATTAAAATATCAACATTTATTTCTACAGCCACAGGTGTCCTAAATTCTGAATTGCTAACATCTTTTTTCTTAAAGAATGCATCAATTGTTTTTTGTTTGCTCATAATTCTTTTAACTTTAAGAATATGACTCAAAAATTAACCTGAAAAGAACTTAAAAAATAAAATCTTAATTAGAAATTTTTACTTAATTATATGGATGTTATTCATACTTGAGAAAAAAACAAAATTTCCACTATAATTTAAACAGTCAACCTATCATCATTACTATTATTAATTATATGGATGTTATTCATATCTCCCCATGCCTTCAATCATATATTTCTCTAAAAATCTATGAAAAATTAAAGAGCATGTGAATATTTAAGTAAGTGTATATAGTTGAGGAAAAAAAAAAAAAAAAACACTAAAAAGAAATGAAGGTGTAGTTCTGAAGAAAGAAAAGAAAACTGAAAACTCACCCTCTAAATGATTTATTTTAAGAAAGCAAGAAGAAAGAAAATAATGGTCAGGTTTTTTTTTTTTTTGGGATCGTGAGGACTGAGTTTGAGAGGAGGGCTGAGTTAAGGTTTTGTTTTGTTTTGGGGCTGTTGGTACCAATGGAGTGGGCGGTGGCGTGTACACAGAAGACAAGAAGAGAATAAAAAGAATAGCAAAAGAAAGGGTTTTGATTTTGAGTTTGAGAATGAATGATAAAGTGTTATTTTGTTGGGTAGTGCCTTTAGGTATTTAAATATAAGTGGGCCATGTTTTGTTTTATTAGAGGATAAAAGAGGCCTACAATTGAAACTAGAGCATACTGGGGTTGGGAGTGAATTGAACAGAAATGAGAGTGGGGGCCGGATGTACATCATTGGGGGGGGGCCAATTAAAATTTCTATATAGGCTAGTGGACTTTTTTTTTTTTTTTGGCAGGGGCCACGGCCCCCCCAAGGGGCAACGTGGCTCCGCCCCTGGTTGGTAGAATGTAGATGTAATTTTTATAAGTTTATAAATGAAAATCATTTTGTATATTATAATTTGGTTATTAATTATTAGAATAGATTTATGGTAAGTAACAACTTTTGGTCATGGCTTTTCTAATATTTGATAAAAGAATAAGTTAATAAAGTAGTTCATGAATAAATTTGAGCCTGTTTGACAAGAAAATTAACAAATTTTGAACATATAATCAAGTTTGGTAATAAGTTCGAGCTCATCTTGTGTTTAAAATAAGATTAAATTACATCAATCTCATTTTGTGTTAAGTTTGAGTAAATAGAGAGATGCAAGTGTTCTTGCTAACAAGGCAACGGAAAAGAGGAAGTTTGGCTTGTTTGTCCCTCTTTTTCTAAGAATAATACTTCAAACACAAATTATTTTACAACATTTTTTAATAAATTGTTGCTATGGCCAATTTCTTACTAGTTTTCATCTAGGCCCTCCATTAATATCATTTTTTTCATTTATCAATAATCACTCACCACATTAACAGTTTGTAAATTTTTTTGTAAAAAAGTTTGTATCTCTATCATTACTCTTTCTCTATATTACATTAAAAATAATAATAATAATAACAACAACAACAACAACAATAGAGCTATGAAGAAGTGGGATTTTTTTTTTTTTTTCCTTTTTTTGTTAGGATTTGTTTGAGATTCGTTTATTTTGCTAAAAGTACTGTAGATAAAGGTTAAAGTTAGCTAAAATAGTACAGTGAGACCCATGAATAATACTAAAAAGTGCAATGTAGCCCATGAATAGCAGAAAAATAAGCTAAATTGGCTTTTTAATTTAGAGTCAAACGCACACTTAGGCTGGGTTTGGATAGCAACGCGTTTGCGTTGCTATCTGCATCTGCGTTTCCTTGGGTGGGTCCTATACACATTTAAAAATTATTTTGCTACAATGTTTTCAATTTTCAATTTTCAACAATAAGCAGTATTCAAATAGACCCTTAATGTCTGTTTGACTAGTTTATTTTTTGTCAACTTATTTTACTATTCAGCTTATTTTTCCAACTATTCATGAGTCTTACTGCACTTTTTAGTACTATTCATAGGTTCCACTGTAATATTTCAACTAACATTTACCTTTATCTACAGTAATTTCAACAAAAAGTTTTCAGTTTCAGCAAAATAAGCGGATCTCAAATAGACCCTTAGAGATAAATACAATGTATTGAGTTTAAGAATGTAAAATAAGTAAATGTGGGGGGCAAAAATGAAAATATGTAAAATTACAAGGACAAAAACGAAATAAAGCAATTCAAAAAAAAAATTCAAATTTTATATAAGCATAGCCTTGTTCCCTTGAGATTATTGAAAGAGAAAGAGAAACAAAATTCAAAATTCAAAAATTTGAAGAGAGAGAGAGAGAGAGATGGCAACGACATCAGGAAACATCAAGGAATTCTACAGACAGAGGAAGAAGAGCGGCGTTTCAAAGCCCTCCAACTCCAAGATTTCCACCAAGAAATCGCTCAAAAACGCTGCCACTTTCGGCTCCGATATCACCCAACCTTCGGCTCTCATTTCTCACGGCTCCCCTGATCTCAAAGGTCTCTCCCTCTCATAAATTTATAGGGTTTTGTTTCAGATTCTTATGCAGATTCTTTCGTTAGGGTTTCAAATTTTCTTTTTTTGCCCCCAAAAACATGAAGAATCTTCTATGTGATAAATACTGAGTACGACGTCGTTTTGAAAAAAGAATAATTAATTTGTTTCTTTTCTATTGGTTTATTTTCAAACGATCAAAGATTTGGTACTAGTAATTTTTTTTTTTTTTTCCTAAATTCGTTTTCCTTATGTAGGGATTATTAATTAAGCAATGTGTTTTGCTCTCAAATGCACTAATGTGTTGATGTTTTTGGTTTTTTGGGGGGGGTGATAGATGACTATGATGAGAATGAGGACATGTTGCGCAAATTCGACATGAACATGGCATATGGACCGTGCCTTGGGATGACTCGACTGGCCCGTTGGGAGCGTGCTCGGAGTCTAGGTTTGAACCCTCCTGAAGAGATCGAGGGCCTTTTGAAAGCCGGGAAAGCCCGGTCGGATTGCTTGTGGGATGGCCGCATATAGATATTACTAGTATGTTGATATAATGTGTTCTTTGTGCTATGGTATCACAATGTAGTATGTAGTGTATTGACTGAAAGTAGTGGTGCTGCTTGTTTCAGCTCAAAGTGTTGATGGTTCAGCCTCTGGCTGTGCTGTTCTGTTTTGTTCTGTTCTAGATGATGTTTGTATGCTTTGATTTGCTAGACAGTTTGGCAGTGTTAACTGAGGTTTGTTTTAGTTCATGTTTGTGATTATGGTTTTCATTGCTTTTGCTAGTTGTGTGCTGCATTGAGTGATTGACAGTTTGAAGCAATGGATAGAATGTTGCAAGTTTTGCAATTGTAGCCTGGAATATATGCTTATGCTTTGCTTGTGTGTGTCAAAACATTTGAGAATATGTCTATGGATTAAGATGCTTTGGGTAGTTTTGGCTAATTTGCTTTTTCGTTGTATGTTATGGTGTTTGATTAAGGTAACCAAAAAAGGCATACCTAAGTTAATGCTCTTTGCTTCACAAGTTTAAAACATAACAATTCCAATTGGGCAATAATGGTTAGCATTATGTCACTGATTCATAAAGCTAAAATATGTTTGCCTTTACTTTTTGATGATGAGATGCTATATCAATTTCTGCTGTTTGTAGAGCAAAATACTAGACATTGAATGTTTAGGCTAATTGTTTTATAGGTCATATTAACAGACGTCCTTGGGGCATTTGTTAATCGTTAATAGACAATTTTAGGAAACTTTTAATACCGCTTTGAAAAATATATAAAACTACAAATTGTTAATTGACTATTTTAGAAAACTTTTAATACCACTTATATAAAACTATCAAAAAAGCTAGTTTTTCTTTCTTTTTTTTTTCTTTTTTTTTATATATAAAATTTCTAAAAATTTATCATAAACTAATAAATCAATGCATGTAGGACATTCATTAACTTTTCCCTTGCTATATAAATCCCTTTGAAAAAAAACAAGGACGTATGTAGCTAGACCCTTTTTCCCCTTTTAACTGTGTAAGGATTAAGGATATCCTGGACAGATTGAATACAGTTTTCATCTACTGCTGCAAAAAGCATGACATTATCTGTGAGAGTGTGCCAGCTTAATCTAATCACATCTGATGAAATTTAAATACTCAATATTTTTTTATGGAATATTTCCACAATTACAATAAAGATGTAGAGTGATAATTTAAGGGTTCACCCTTCCTAAGGCCCCCTACCACCTCAAATTATTTACTAAATAATCATAAATCACTACTTAAAAACTTTGGAGAAATGATGCAAGATACAATCTAACCAATCAATCTTTAAAGGAATACCAACAACAGCCAAAGTATTATAGCAGAATTTTCCAATTTATTCAGTCGTATGCTTTCACTAGGTCCACTTTAATGGTGGACCTTAGTACTAAACAGCGCTTTATCATCTATCATCTATTTTGTTCTTCCATTTCAATTATACAAGCGTAGCTAATTTCCATGTAATTTTCATTTGATCCCTACAGACATACCACTAGTATGAATAATGACTATATATATTGAAACAATTGACAAAGAAATAGTTTTACAAAAATCATACTAATAACAGATAAACCCCCCTAAAAAAGAAATCATTTTTAAAAAGCTGCTTGGATAAACCTCCATCTCTTTTCAAATCAAGTGTTTACTCCTTTTTCCTCGTCGATTTGGATTTCACATCATCAGGTATACATGATGACCAATAGATTGGCAAAACCGTGCACACTGCCTGTATTAGGAGGCCAACCGGAAACCTTGAAAAATTATTTCCTGTAACCCCAATATATGATGCAAGTGCTACACCGAAGTATCCACTCACTATGAATGCAAGGGCTATGGCAGACATCACAAATGCCATTAGAGATCCTTCACATCCTGGAGGGCAGTACTGCGCTATCAGAACACTGAATGGCAGAATCTTAAAAAAGAAGAGAACCTCCAAAAAGCCTGAGAAAATCACAACATATAGAGAGTCTGGCACACCCATATTTCGATAAAACCCCTTTACAAACAAGACATCAGATATCATAAGTACCGCCATCGACACCTGAATGGCTGAAATCAGTTTCCTCGGTGGGACCGACTTCAAGTGACTATTATAAATGATGCTCCATAGAAGCATTGCTGCCTGACCAAACACCTTAGAGAGACCCAATACCGATGAGTCAATCTTCAAATGTTCTATCTGGTAAAAGAACATGGTGCCTGTTAATGCTGGAATTATGGCATAAGATGCCGCAAACCATGCTATTGGGTAAGCAATCTCGGGTTTTTTTAATACAACTGCAAGCTCTGAAAGTTGTTTTATAATCCCAGCATTAGCTGTGCTCTTGGGAAGGTTAAGAGAGCTTTCACGAACTGTAAGTGTTATAAAGAACTGGAGGGCAAGGAGAAAGCCAAAAAACAGGAACATAGTTTGGGGGGAGGTTCTATCTATGACAATACCACCTAATAGGTTTCCAAGGACTCCACCAGCAGAGGAAGCCATCCAAACATATGCTTGGAGCTCTCCTGAGGAAGATGATTGAGAACTTTTGGAAGAGGAAGTCAGTTGTTTACCTACCTCTGCAACTATAGCATCATTTGCAACCTCAGCTATTGATGCACCAAGGTTACTAAGAAGAAGAAATAGGGAAATCGTGTAGATTGACATGCTTGATGGGGAGAGGGTTGCTACAGCTAGCCATGACACTACTTGTAACAAAGCTGCAACAGCAAAATTGTGGGATTAGTAAGAGACTAAATAAGAATCATATTGCACTGGGGAAACAAAAAATGGACACATTAAAAGAGAAATAAAAAAGTCAAGTACATCCATCTAGAACTCTTTAGTTCTGAATTATAAGGGATCATAATATTAATCAGACCTTACGTCTACAAGCACAAGCAAATTAGCTGGGTGTAAGTTCAGATAATCATTTTTAAAGGTATTAAACTTTATCTCTTGCAAACACCCCTTTCTCTCAGTGTCAAATTCTAGCTTTATAGAAAATTTATAAGGTTGCTTTTGGATACTTGAATTTGGATTTGAATTTTCAAGTAATAGATTTGAAATGTCTTAATTCTAAATCCAAATATTCAAGTATGTTATACGGATTTCTAAAATTCTATAGGTTAAAAAGTTATTTCAAATTCAAGGACCTTAACGGATTTGTCAAATACAAATCCTTGACCCTTTGCAATCTATCCAAACAAGGTATTTGGATTTTAATCACCCAAATCCAAATCCATGTGCCCAAATCCTACCATCCAAACACACCATAAAGAGAGCAACGCAGCTCCAAAACTCACCAAATTCTGACCCATATTGCTCAATTTCTCATTTCCTCATAAAAGGAAAGGCGACCAACAAGTCACCCAAAATAGCTTTTGAATGTGTCAAAAGTTGACTGACTAAGAGTTCTCTCTCTCTCTAATGACCGAATTCTCATTTTCCTTTAAAAACAAAAGCAGATCAAATAGCTTCAGTTGTAGGGTCAGATGTGGATATTCTGGCTCTTCTGGGCAGCTGGTTTATGGCTTAATTTCTTGTGCTGCATGTTTGTTCTATTCTCGTTTTTCATGTGTGTCCTTAATATACTCCCCGTGTACTTCAGCTCAGCCTTCTTTTTTCTTTTTTCTTTAATAAAGTTCTTTACTTACTGATACAAAAATAAAATAAAAATTCTGAGTGAGACTTTAAGTTGACAAATTTGAGCTCTATGGATGTGTAAAAGTATAACTCATGCAGACTTTCATCAAATCTTTTTTGAAAGAAGGAAAGACTACATAAATTTGTACCTACTTCACATCAGCCAGTATAGCATTGAAACCAAGATGAGTTAGCAATATTAAACATGTGAAATAGGCACAAGACAGTACATTAACTAATTGTTTCGTGTTTTTATGCAACAAAAAAATTAGCCTAGGAAGCAAACATGAAAAAGGACAGGGATACATGAGATTAATTGTTTCAAGCAAGAAATTTATTGGATTGCTTAAAAAAACTATGGATAGTGAAAAAGAAGTACAAATTGAACTAGATATTGGAGAAAACACATGATAACTTAAGAGGAGATAAAATTTCTTCGATAAGTTCTAATGAAATTTGTTTTTGTGAAGTATTAGACAATGCTATGACCCAATCAATTCTGCATAAGAAATCAAGAAAGTCATTTTTATGATGATAAATTAGGCCTGCTTATTTTTACTAATGAATGAAATTACAACACAATCAGTTGAATGAAGTCAGTCTCTCCACCAAAAAGTTTCCTATATTGTTAAAAAATGGCTACCCGAGAAGCACTCCATTAAAGAAGCTTTTACGCAGCATGTTGAACAAATGCAGGCATCTTATCAATAAAGTATTGTTCTGCTGCAATAAATGTGGTAATGTGTTTTTTTTTTTTTCTTTCCCATTGTTATGAATTCCAGGATTTTCTTCATCCAAGGGCCAAAAAGAGTCTACATGTTGTCAATGAGCTCTAGCTCAAACAACACTCTCTCTTTAATAAGAATGGATAGAAGGTAAGGTGTGGGTTTAAACCTCAGTGGTGTGTGTGTAACTTACTTAATTTAATCAACCTTGCTTCTCTAAACATTAAAGAAAAATTATAATAATGTCCTATAGAACATAATGGTATCCAATTCTTTGGCTTAGGAAAATTATTCATAAAATAGGTGCTTACAAAAATGTGAGCTAATGGCTCTTAGATTTTTGCAACATCATGCACTCACATGAACTTGCATGCGTGTGTCCACACAATGGGTTGATTGAATTATAAGATACTGCTAATAACCACCCTAATAACTTGATATGTCAAAGGAACCACAGAACCAACAGCCAACTCTACTCTCCTCCCCCTCCATCCAAATTGGCCATAAAAGTGCATTGCTTTCGCACCCAAGTATGGTAAGCAAGTAACGAGTGTGAAATGAAAATTTGAGACAAATGTTGACTAAGATTAAATAAATCAGACATAGACATTACAAACAACAATTAAAGAGTTAATAACTAGTATACTAGATAAACGATTAAGGTTTAAGAGTTAAGAAAAGAATAAGAACAATGTGCTTTCCACAAATAAAGCAAACAGCTTTCAGGCATTATTGAATCTCTACTACTTTCGCTTTTGCTCAGAGCAGAAATAGTACAAACTTTAAAAAACATTAAATAGTATTACATATGAAAAACCCTCCACCTTTTTTATTAAAAAAAAAAAAACCAAGAACATTAAGAATTCATAGAGTACTAGAATTCATTTTTATCAGATCCAAATCACCATCACTGTTTCCATTATCTTAAAAAATGCCACCACTTTATTAGTGTCAGCACACAATATTCAAAGTCATATTGGGAAATTCAGAATAACAAAATAAAGTAGAACTTAGTCAATTTACATTCACTAATCTCAGCAATTCGGAGAGGTATTACCATAATAACAAGGCCTCAACAATGGCAATATATATATTTATATTTAATATTATATATAATTTGATGTACCTACCTCCAATGGCGATGTAGGGAATGCGATGCTGACCAGAGATATACACCGCATCAGAAACGACGCCGTAGAAGGGCTTAGCGACCATGGGAAGAGTGGCCGAGTTTTGAAGAAGCTGAAGAGTAGAGGGGTCCACATTGAGCCCATCCTTGAGAAAAAAGTTCACAGCCATCCATGGAAAGCACCTGAAACCCTGTACAAAGAACCCGAACCCCAGAATTTTCCGGGTCGGGTTCTCGTTGATACGATCCGACGAGACCATGAATCTGCTGGTGAGACCTGTATAACGTTAAAAAAATCGAAAGGGGGTTCTGGAATCTGGGACTGAAGGTGTTTGTAGTTTAGTTTAGTTTAGTAGTAGCTTTATAGTGTTTTTTTTGGTGGAGTTGTTGAGTGCCACGTGTTGTCAGTGCTGGTGACGTGACTTTCTTTTTTGGCTTGTCCCAGAATTTTTGTTTTGCTGATTCTTGCTTCAGTCTGAATCTTTTGCTTTTATTAGTTACGTGTAGAATATGTCAAAAAAAAAAAAAAGGAAAAAAATTTGGGTGTATGTAGAATATTCTCTAGGTTCTTTTACTGATATATATATATATTTTTTTTTTTTGTTTTTTGTTTTTATAAAGATTTTTATATGATAATGATATGTTGCAAGGAAATGACGATTGCAGATGAGAATGAATTTGCTGATTTTTACATGACAAAAGAAATTGACTCAAAGGTGGTCTAATCATATTCCCCCCCAAGCTTCATGATGACACGATCTGTATATTGGATTTAAAACTCTCTAGAAAGAGCTTTGGACACTCACCTATAAAAAATTGGTAAAAGCATTATATCTATAAAATGTATTTAATTATATAAATAGATAACATTTATGTATTCTTTTTTTTAAAGGAAATTTTTTAATTTTGAACATATTTATAAAAAATATTATATTTAATTATTTTATAAGTGATTTTTCGTAAAAGAAAAATGGTAATAGACGATTTATGAAATAGAATTAATATCATAAAAGATGTTATTATTGCTGAGTTAGTCTTTGAACTTATAACTGTATTTTATTTTTTTAATATAACGATAATTAGTATGGGAGGAATTTAGATTTTGGATGTCTCATTTAGAAACTGGGGAAATATTCGTTGAATTACAAGACTCAACTATAACGAGAGATTAATTATTCAACATTATGAAAAGAAATATCATGATTTTCTAAAAAATTAAAATTAAAAATTAGATAAAAAGGGATAGATCTGGATTTAAGAATATTCTGTCACATGTATAGAAAACATAGGAATATCCCCTTTATAATGGTGGTTCAGCACTACAGCTAACAATCCTCGGTGATTTCCACATTAAATTAGGAGTCTAATAACGAATGCAATAGTCACAAAGATGGATGATAAAAGGTGAGGTGAAGAGTATAATATACAAGTCCAAAGCCCCCACAGAACTTTACCCAAAGCGATATTCCTATCTTATTTTTCTTTATCAGTACAAAACAAAGAACTTTACTCAATGTTCAAGAAAAGGTAACAGATTGGTGATTCCATTGTAGCCATGTGAAATGAGCAGACCCCAGCCCAGGTTATGACACGTCCAAGGTCCAATTTATTAAGTTCCAATATTCATACACAGATTGAATTTACATATGAACCATACCTAGTAGGCTAGTCCATACCGATTACCAAATAACAATTGTCCAAAACTGATATCTATGTACATCCACAAACACATGCTCTATGCATGGATTGAGACTCATGTTTGATTCGTGATCTAATCGGATTAAAAATAATATTTCGGAATTAACTTTTTCTGCTAAAACAGCAACACCGACAACCAAGCAAAACTTTCCGAAATTTGTTCATACTCACTTTACTCTCCTAAAAATAATAATTATTGCAACCTCATTTCAAAATATGAAACAAGTTTGCTCAAGGCCATTAATAATACATATTTCTATCCATTAATAATAATAATAATAATAATAAAAAGTAATACTAGAGATACAAATTTTTTTACAAAATTTTTTACAAATGCTAATGTGATGAGTGATTATTGGTAAATAAAAAAATGATGTTAATGGTAGCCTAAGTGAAAACCAATAAAAAGTTAGCCACATTAACAGTTTGTAAAAATGTTATAATATAGTTTATGGTTGTAGCATTACTAAAAAAAAACATATTTCTAGCTCAATGGCATTGTCTCCGTATTTAAATTATTCCTCCCGTTGTTGTAACTTGTAACTATTAAATTATCAACAAAAAAAAAAAAAAAAAAAAAAAAAAAAAAACATATGCATATGTTTTACAACTTACGAGTGATTGATAGGTGAGCCAATTAACATATGATCATCCATAATTAATGTTAAGTGTTTGTGTTTACAAGAACTAAAGTTAACAATATCCATATTATTTTACAAGGCATTTTACCAAGAAACCAGCTAAACCTCCTGTTGCCTAAATCATTTATAATTATTTATCCCCAAGGTCTGAAAATTTCTTGTTCTGAGGAAATTAACTAGCCTAAAGTAATAAAGTGAAGAATGCAATGTGGGTGTAGCTGCAAAACATTGTATCTGGAGAGGTCTTCCCGTTGGGAGATTCAACATGCCTTTCAGAACTTGATAGTCAAATAGGCTTCTTTAAAATTTCCTATTGAAAGCCTACAATTTCAATTTAACAAGGCCTGTGCTTAATGATATTTAAAAGGTCTCTTAAAAACACACTTCACAACCATTCTTACATATAACAAGAGTGATACCATTAAAAATCCAAGTCTTTTGAAGGAAGGGTAAGTGGGGGAAAAAAGATTTGAAAGATTGCCCCAAACATCACCATTCCCAGCCTATCTAATGAGGCTATGAATACTTTTCTTGTTCTCCATTACCACCCTAAATTATACACTTAATTACACTTTGTATCTTAAACTTTGCACCCTAAAGTCCTAAACTATGACCTTGTTACACTTTGCACTCTAATATTAAGTTTACTGTTAACTTAGATGGAAAAATATAGCACCACGTGAAAAGACCTAATTGCACCCTAAACTTTGAATTTTCATCAAAGTTAATAGCGAACTTAACGTCGAAGTGCAAAGTGTAACAATGGTCATAATTTAGGGTGCAAAACGTGCATTTGAAAAGTTTAAGGTGCAAAGTGTAATATGAGGTATTGTTTAGGGTGGTAAAGTGTAATTTATCCCTTGTGACATTACATGCACTAACCAAATCATACTCTTTTCAATTATGCTGGATGAAGTTAAAATTGAGTCTATTATCATTTTATTTGCAACAATAAGTCTACAACATTGCACCCCTCTATCTTGCTGGTAAAAATGTCAACACAAAAATAGAGAGTAACAGTAGTGGCGAAAAATAACTACCACATACAAGGGTTAAAAAAAACAATTGAACAACTAAAAATTTTTTCCATTTCATCATCTAATATGTAAAGGAATACAACCTTCTTTTAGATTCGAGGAAACATAAGTACAAAACTGTAAGAATTGGAGTCGACCCAAAAATGCAACCATATCACAGCAAGTACTTCTCAACAACAGTCCGGCCAAACTTTTCTTGAACATCCTTTGGAGTTTCAACCTGGAAATTCACAGATAAGAACAAATCAACAAGAAATTTTTGAAGAATATACAGGTTTAAAGCATCCATAATATTGAAAGATGGGCAGCTTACTGCATTCAGAGCTTTGAAGAGAGCCTTAACAGTGTTGTGAGGATTCCTTGAGCCAACAACCTGCCAAGAGTTTTTGTTGTCAGAGCAAATACCAAGATATCATGATATAATCCTTGGATTCAGTTTGGTAGTTAATTACCTTAGACTTGATATTTTTAAAACCAGCTAAATTCAAAATGGTTTGGACAGTTTTTCCAGCTTTCATACCCGTCCTAGTTGGTGCAGGCCAGAGATATACCTAAAAGATTATGCAGGTTAAACCTAAGGTGAAATTGCACAAAGAAACCAAGGAAAGAGAGAAACAGAGACTATAAATGGAAAAAGACATGGAAGCTGAAATAACCAAAAACACATATACCTTGGTCTTCTTATATGCTGTTTGTACTGCATGTGCAATCGTATGCTCCTCATGCCGTTCCACATAGTGGAGATTTTGAAAGCATTTCTCATATGCCTGGTTGATTTTAAATCAAAAAATTAATGCATTCAAAAATATCATGCGAGTAACATAAGAGAGGGCACCTGCAAACCACCACAACATTGTCTCTTGGGATTGAAATCAAAATTCTTCATTCATTTAGGTTCTAACACAAAATACAAATTTTGCAAGCAAGAAGCATGGTTAAAATTTTCAAAAATTGAAAAGGGGTGGCAATGGTTACCACCCTCACAGGGTTTAATAATTTTGCCTTCTTAAGTATGAGTGTATGATCCTATGCAACCAACCACACTTTGTTCTACAGAAAGGGGACAGTCAAGAAACAACGCCAATAAAGTGGGCTTCACCGAAATAAGAATAGAGCAATGTAAATGGCAACATAATATATATATATATATACACATATGCATTTCCCAAGAAGCTCAGTCCTTGCATGTAGCACCAACGGACATGAGAGGAAATCAGCTGAAATGATAAAAATGTTGGAGCTTTCCCTATAAAAGACTAGATTAGATAATATTAAATAAATAAATAAAACAGATACAATCTCATGGGTATCAAGAGCTAACTGCATCAAAATACCTTTTGATATTTCTTATACTGTATTGTTATTGTACAACATGAACACAAGAGTATCTATGTATTGTACAACATATATTGCATATTATTCATAGTTTGACTTACATCCAAATCCTGAATGTAATATGGTAATCAGATCAAGTAATTTTGAAACAGTAAGAAGTTAGAAAGCAGCAGATAAACAAAAAGGACCCCAAATTCATAAAAGAACTGATAGAACCAATAAAAATACCTTTTGAAGAGCAATAGGAATTGCAGGGCCTTTGGCTTTAGCAAAACCAACAAGACCATGATAGTTTCCACATGCTAAAATAGCAGTGTATTTGACCACTTGCCCACCCTACAGTACATATGATTAAGATATAAATAAAAATTATATAGACATTATTTTCAATAACAAGAAATAAAAAAAAAAGGGAGTCAATACCTTAGTAACTTTACAAGTTCGATTGACATCAATCAATTTCACATCAAAACCCTGCAATTAAATGATAACAGCTCATTGAATGAAGGAACATAGGTAACCAAGAACAAACGCTGCATGGAGAAAAATATAAAACTAATTGAAAAAAGCCAGAAAACACTGCAACATATCTATAATGAAGATAACTGCAGAATATAAAATATAAAAGTAATTACACGAAGAACAAACTTTGTTAAGTATAGTCAAAATAATAAAAGGTTTGAGTAAAAAAGAACAATTTATCCCAGGCAAATCAGCATAGAGATTTCAGGACAAGGCAATCATCATGCGCTGTGTGTGTGTGTGTGTGTGTGTGTGTTGTGTGTTTCATGACAATACTAGAACTCTTGACCTCTAACCGGCTTCCACATCAACCAAGTTCCTTCAAGAAATGAGACACTGAACACAGAGGAAACGGGAGTCAAGTATCAGAAATACATTTCGTCTTTTAAGTAATGGTCTATTAAACAAAGATCAATCTAAGAAATGTAGGCATTAACCTACAAGCTCAAGTTCATATTGAAGTTCCAAAGTCTTTATTTATTTATTTTTTTTTGGTGATAAGAAAGTTCCAAAGAATTTTTTGAAGCAAACATGGTGCCAACTAGGCATTTTTACATGGGAAATGCTAACGAATGCCCTTAAGGCATTAGTTAATAATCCATTTAAAAAAAGTTTTTATGGGAAAAGAAAAAAAAAGTAATTAATGTTTTGACAGCTTTTTTCATTTCCTATAAAAGTTGTGTCAAAACTTTCCTAAAATGGATTGTTAACCAATGCTCAAAGGGCACTCGTTAGCATGACCCTTTATACATATCTAAGAAAAACACAAAACAATGAATAGAATCCCACTCCAGTAGGACATGATTTTCCTTGATATGACTAGTGAGGAATGAGCTTAAATTTAGACAATTTATAATCATGCCAATGAGCTAAAGCTCAATGGCATTTCCTCTTCCCATAATAATGGGATAGAAGGTGAAATCCTAGGTTCCTGACCCATTGGGTGCATGTGTAATTTACCAAAAAAAATGACAATTTTAATCATTTCAAGATGCTACCAATTATGGTCATATTTAATTCTATGAATTGAAAAACCAAGAAAAGCAAGAGAAACTTCTCCACAAAAAGATTCAAAACCAAATGAAATTGTACAATACTTGCATGACAAAGAAAAGAGCAAAAGGAAAAAAACAGAACAAAAGCTACAACTTACAGAATTTGTCCCATTCTCACATCACAATGTTAACCAGATGAATTTTGAATATTTAGTACAATAAAAAAAATCAGAAATCCTCAAGTATGCTGAATTTTATCAATTAACAATGAAAAACGTAGCAGGATGATGCATGCACTTACTTTCCTGTACAGAGGTCTTCTTTTCTTCTCTGTCAAATCATTTCTCTCCTCAGCCAGATCTCTGATCTCTTCCTCTAAAAGCTTCCCCCTCTTTCCAAATGTATGGTCCAACTCTGCTAGCTTCTCTTCAAGTTTTTTGTCAATGGAATTAATCTTTGCTATCAGTATGTCATCCCTCTCTTTCATGTCATCAAACTCTTCCTCATCATCGTCATCCCCTTGTATCAATTGCTTTGCCTTCTCAAATCCAGGTTGGTCCAAGAGATCAGCAGAAGCCCCAACTTGTTCATGGTGAATGACTCCATAATTGGCAGGATTGTTAGGATCATAAGCTTCCGTCCATTCCACCAACCTCATAGCCCTATTTAGTTTCTGTTGAAGAATGAATTTATCCTTTCCCTCTGCTACTTTCAAACGATTCATCAACTCACCAATGACCCGATACTCAAGGCGGAGTCGGAAATGCTTTTGCTCAAACTTGTCTATTTTATACATCCACTTGAATGCGTCATCAAGTGTATCTGTTAGATATACCAAAAAGAATCTCACATCAATTTATATAAAACAACACTTTCTTTTTAATAGTAAGTAACTCACCACTCTACAAGAGTTCAACCTATGACCTTGTCCTCCATCCCATTCTTATGGGGAGTCAAAAGAAGAAAACACAAATACAGAACATGAACCCTCCATTGTGTTGATCAGAAACTTAGAAGTGGATTAAAAAAATAATAATAAAAATGTTTGAAACAAAAATGTCAACATTCGAAGTCATTTTTTTCAAAAATTTTACAGTTTCTCTTCCTTAACATAGCAACCCTAATAGAAAATCGGACATGAGCATTAGTTTGCGAAAGAACAGGAAATTTTTATTAACTAAATTAAAATTTTCTGCTGAGTTACAAAGAGCACTTCATATAAAGCCCATACTGAAGGGAAAGACTGCAGAGAAGACATTAATTGAATTATCTTTGTAATTCAGCAACATTTAGTGCTCCCTCAATTTACAGAATGGCCAAAAAGCCAGAGAATAAAAAGAAGAAAGCAACTCAGAATGACATACAAACGTGTATTAATTTATGTTACTGCCTGTATGCATGGTGAGCGTGAGTGTGTGTGCTGGGTGCACATGAGCTGTCAAGCAAAACAAAACCCAACAACTGTGAAGACTGCAGGGTCAGAAAAACAAATTAATGTCCCCTTCCCCCACCCCCCGCAGCTCCCCTTCTCTTCTATCCACACAGAACTTAGATGGAGTTGGGAACATCTCTTCCACTATCTTTTTTATTTTATTTTTTTGATAGGTAAGAAAGAAATATTATTGATAATAAACAGAAAAAAGAATACAAAGTGCTCACGAGATGAACACCTTAGATATGCAGTAGTATGAACAGCTTAGATACAATAACCAATTAAAGTTAAATGTAGTCTTTAGAATGTGAATACATACATATATTGTTTCAGGCTTTCTATAGATCGTGATGACATTACCATATCAAAATGGCAGTGAGAGGGACGTTACTGGCAATTCTTCCAAAGTTGAAAAGATGCTCCTTGACCCAATTGTAAAGAATCCAAACTCAGAAGTCTATCGAACATAACATCCAATAGGATGCACTAAGAACACTTGAGGTTAGAACTTTTCTTCTCTTTTTAATAGTAAAGATGGGATTATCCTTAATTACTCATATTTATCTAACATGGATCATCTTCTACAAAGCACTTCAACTGTCATCATATCAATTGAGAGCTGCTGAATGTACCTTTTCCCACAACCCACTAGTTGCAAAAAACCTATGCTACTCAAAAATAAATTAAATCATTAAGAAGAACAAAAATGTTCATTGAATCCCCACCCCCAAAACCTAAAAAAATGATAATTACATTTCTAGTGCAAAACTGTAATTTAAAAAGCTGCACTTTACTCACTTGAACTAAAATTTCTTAGTAAAAATTAGCAAACTTGCCGATAAAAAGAATTCCATTTTCTATTCTTCTCCCACTCTCATACTTCCTAAGCTACCAAACACATCATCCCAAACTCTTCTACAGTTCTACTCAACATTACAAACAAAACCGTGAGATAACTATAAACCCAGTATTAAAAAGTCATTCTTTAGTCTTTTCCTAAACTTTTCAAGCATCCAAACATAACACTCCAATTCCACTCAACATCACAAATCATCCAAAGAAGCAAACAAACAAACAAGGGGAAGGCGTTCAATACCAGCTTCAGTGAAGTTCTTAAGCAACTCCTCGTGCCGCTTGAACTTCCTATCAAACTCATCCTTCCTCTTCTTCACTGCTTCATTGCTAAACCTCTCGTCATCATCATCGCTATCAGAGTCCGAACGCTCCTCGTAGCGGTTCAATTCCCCAGTGTCCTTAAGCTTCTCTTTCTCAAGCCTCTGTATCAATGGCATAACACCCATGTAATCTTCCTCATCCTCTGCATCAATGTCTTTGGTGTCCAAGCCAGCCCTTTTCCTCTGCTCTCTTTCTCTATGCCTCTCTTTCTCCACCTCGGCAAGGAGGTCATGGACCACCCTCTCGGAGGCTGTGGAGTAATGGGTCTTTGTTAGAAATGAGAATTTCGGTGTTTGGGAGGTGGGAAAGTGTGTGAAAGTAGAGATTTTCCGGGAAAAGTGGAGTGGGGGTTTTGTGGGTTTTTTCAGGAATTGATAGTTGAGGAGGAGACGTGACCATGAGAATGGTTGTGATTTGGTGGCCATTGTTGTTGTTGTTATTGTTTCATTGCAATGGAAATGTGGATCAGAAGAAATGCCTGAGATTTTCCCAGAGGAAAGGAAAGTAAGAGAAAATGACAGAAAATTTTGAAGTAGGGGTTAGGGTTTTGGTGTTTTTTTATTTTTTTTATTTTTAATTCATGGCCCAATACATCACGTAGTGGATCTAGAATCTAGATGGACTTCCTATCACATGATTTAGGCCTGAGAAATTGGGCCTACTATTAAGGCACAGACTCCAGAGGAAAGTGTGGAAGCTAGAGATAGAGGGCAGATTTTGGGGTAGAAAAGAGAAGCATTAGTTTTAAGGCCAAAATGGCCCATTAGCATTAATTTTTGAAATATTTAGCAACAGAGCACTGTTTCGGAAATAATTAGGAAAATAGCACTTTTTCCGGTACTCGAGCATGGTGAGCTCGAGTACCATCTTTTCATTGGTCAAACATGTTCTCCAAAAAAAAACGCCGCTATAGGGCCCGAAAACGTCACTATAGGGCTTAAAAAACGCCACTATAGGGCCCCTTGAACCTGTTATGGGGAGTTATAAAAAAATTTTGCAGAAAAACGCCGCTATAGGGCCCAAAAACGTCACTATAGGGCTTAAAAACGCCACTATAGGGCCCCTTGAACCTGTTATGGGACTTATAAAAAAAATTTTGCAGGAAAACGCCGCTATAGGGCCCAAAAACGTCACTATAGGGATTAAAAACGCCACTATAGGGCCCCTTGAACCTGTTATGGGACTTATAAAAAAATTTTGCAGGAAAACGCCGCTATAGGGCCCAAAAACGTCACTATAGGGCCCCTTAACCTGGTATGGGGGCTTTAAAACGCCGCTATAGGGCCCGAAAACGTCACTATAGGTCTTAAAAACGCCACTATAGGGCTCCTTGAATATGGGGCGATGGTGGATTAAAAAAAATGGTACTCGAGCTCACCAAGCTCGAGTACCCGAAAAAGTGCTATTTCCCTAATTATTTCCGAAACAGTGCTCTGTTGCTAAATATTTCAAAAATTAATGCTAATGGGCCATTTTGGCCTTAGTTTTAATGCAGGCAAACAGTTAATGGTAAGTTATTAGGAGTGATTATTTGGTGTTCTCAAAATATACGGTTGATTCGTAGGTGTTATTACTGTACCTGACCCACTTAAATTCTAACTTATGCATAGTATGGAACCACCCATGCAATAATGAGGTTTGTTACTACTCGAACTCATAACTTCTGAACTTACAGGTAAGATGGGTCACAAAGGTTTTTTATTACTAAATTTCAACTTACAAACCTATAACTCCTAGGCTTGTAGGTGAAATGGGTTATAAAGGCCTTGTTTGGTTCATCACTCACTCATATGATCCCAACACTCTTAACTCAAATCTCTTCACTCAAACTCATATCCCAATACCTCACAATCCTAACTCAATAAAACCCATAACTCACTCTCACGCTCGTTTGGCTGAAGATTTTCACAGCTATCTCAAATTCCAAAACCCACCTTTCTGTCACTCACTAGGTCCCATATAGCATTGATTGCACTGCAAAAGCACTACAATGGCTTGTGTTGTGGGTTTGGGAGAAGGGAAAAGGGAAAGTGATGAAGAAGAGTATGGTCTGGTGGTTGGAAAAGTAATAAGGAAAAATATCCGTTGCTCACAAAAACCTGTAGTGATGGGACGAGACACTGTTGTGGGACCTGTGTTTGTTAGAAATTTACAAAACTGCCATTGATAACTCAAAACTCTTAACTTGAAAACAACCTCACTGTGTTTCCAAAATTGCTCACCTATCACTCAAAATTATGAAATATCATCACTAAGTTAATGGTTTGGAAATTCATCCAAACAAGCATGCTACCCATGGCCCCAACCAATTTTGGGTTATAAGTTAACAAAACTAGGATTTATTAACTCAGTTTAGGGAAATCCAAACAAGGCCAAAGGCATTCTATCAGTGAGCCATAGGGGATAGAACCATGTCTAACATAAGGGAGGCCATGGCCCCTACAAAATTTTTAAATATTAATTAGTAGTAGGTAAATATAAGACTCACCAAATTATATATATATATATATATATATAGACCCTCCCTTCCCAAGAAAATAATTGGGCCCCTAACTATGACATTTCTGTGGAGTGAATTAGAAAATTTTTGTATACTCAATAGAGAGTTTAGAGAGATGTAAAGCTTTCATATAAGATAAATGTTTAGAAATATAACTTTTGTATGCAATATATATGAGTTATGTGTATATGATGCTTTTCTTGAATTGTGAATCAATGTGATAGTTTTAGTCTCCTATGCCTCAAAGTAAAAATTCTGGTTCTGCCGGTTACGCCACCTCTATAGTGGTAATAAGAATTTAACTCATGACATTCGGTATTTATTTTTATATATATATTTTTTATCATTAGGTCATTTTAGATTCTTTTTTTTTGAAAATTAGGTCATTTTAGATTCAAACTTCATATATCTCTTGTTCCTCTATAATAATAAGAGCTTAGGATATCTCTTGTTCCTCTATAATAATAAGAGCTTTAGGATTACAGTTGAAAAAAAGACCCCCCAAAATCTACGGAACTAGCCAGTTAGAGAAGAAAAAAAGAAGAAGAAGAAGGCAGTGGAACAGAAAAGAAAAGCATAAATAGTTAAGGGAGCAGACTGCAGATAGAAGCAGTCAATAGAAGCTTTACCTGAAAGGTGATGCAGCACTTGAAGAAGCAAACAAAGAAGACCCTCTTTCACTTCACATCTCTCTCCCAGTCCTTCACTTTCTCATCCTCAACTAAGCATCCAAATCCAATCCATCTCTTAAACCTTAAACCCCATCAAAACCCTCTTCCCTCTTTCACAAACACCTCTTCCCATCCAAAATATGAAACCAATGCCATCACTTTCCCACCTCCAAAGTCTCATCTCTATGCCTCATTCTTCTGCACCCTCATCCACCTCTACTTGTCCTGTGGAAGATTTTTCAAAGCCTCAGACTCCTTCTTCCATATGAGAAGTCACGGTATTATTCCCATTTTGCCACTCTGGAATCGTCTTCTATACGAATTCAATGCTGCTGGCTTAGTTTCTCAGGTATGGGTTCTTTACAATGAAATGCTCTCTTGTTGGGTTCTGCCCAATGTTTTTACTACCAACATATTGGTTCATTCTTTATGTAAAGTGGGTCAGTTGGGTTTGGCTTTGGATTTGCTTAGGAATGCTGAATTTGATACTGTTACCTATAATACTGTCATCTGGGGTTTTTGTCAACAAGGATTGGCTCATCAGGCTTTTGGGTTTTTGTCTGAAATGGTAAAGAAGGGTGTTTGTATAGATTCTTTTACTTGCAATACTTTGGTTAATGGGTTTTGCCAAATTGGATTGGTAATTAATGCAGAGTGGGTTATGGATGATTTGGTTAGTGGGGGGTTTTGTGGAGATGTTATAGGTTTGAACACATTGATTAATGGGTATTGCAAAGCTGGGGAAGTGACTCGTGCACTCGAATTGATGGAGAGTATGAGAAATGATGGTTTTTTGCCTGATATTGTTACTTATAATACTTTGATAAATGGGTTTTGCAAGACAGGTGATTTTGTTAAGGCCAAGAGTCTTATGGATGAGGTTTTTGGGTCTTGGAGTGACAAAGATCATGCGCTTCTGAATATTGATGATAGTGTGGATTTGAAACCAAACCTTATTACACACACTACCCTCATTAGTGCATACTGTAAGCAGCAAGGGCTGGAGGAAGCATTTTCTTTGTATGAGGAAATGGTTATGAATGGGTTCTTTCCTGATGTAGTTACGTACAATTCCATTATATATGGCCTTTGCAAGCATGGGAGATTACCTGAAGCAAATGTACTTATGAGGGAGATGGAGAAGATGGGTGTGGATCCTAATCATGTTTCATATACTATCCTCGTTGATTCCTTATTTAAGGCAAGGAGAGCTGTTGAGGCTTTTATCCTTCAAAGCCAAATGGTAGTTCATGGCATTGTTTTTGATGTGGTCACACTTACTGCCTTTATGGATGGACTTTTTAAGGTTGGGAAAGCTAATGAGGCTGAGGTCATGTTCAGAACATTTTCAAAACTTAATCTAGTTCCAAACTATATCACCTATTCTGCATTAATTGATGGGCTCTGCAAGTTAGGAGACATGAATACTGCAGAGTCTGTATTTGAAGAAATGGAAGAAAAGCAGGTTTCTCCAACAATAATTACATATTCCTCTATAATTAATGGCTATGTGAAGAAAGGCATGCTTGCTGAAGCTGTCAATTTACTGAGGAAGATGGTGCAAAGAAATATCCTGCCGAATGCTTTTATATATGTAACACTGATTAATGGCTATTTCAAGGCAGGCAAGCAAGCAACTGCTCTTGATCTATATAATGAAATGAAAATCAGAGGATTAGAGGAAAACAATTTTATCCTTGATGCTTTTGTGAACAACATGAAAAGAGGAGGAAGCATGGAGGAGGCTGAGGGACTGGTCAAAGATATGATGTCTAGGGGCTTGTTGCCTGACCGTGTTAATTATACGTCCTTAATGGATGGCTTCTTCAAATTTGGAAAGGAGTCAGCTGCTCTTAAGATGGCCCAAGAAATGACAGAGAGAAATATAGGGTTTGATGTTGTTGCATATAACGCTCTGATAAACGGTCTATTGAGGTTAGGAAAATATGAACCAGAATCTGTTTATACTGGAATGAGAGAGCTGGGTTTGTCTCCAGACCATGCTACATACAACACCATGATGAATGCATACTGCAAACAAGGGAACTTGGAAAAAGCTTTTGAACTCTGGAATGAGATGAAGAACCAAGGCTTTCGGCCAAATTTAATCACCTGTAACATTCTGATTACAGGGCTTTGTGAAGTTGGTGATACTAAAACTGCGGTGGACATTTTGAGTGAAATGTTGGTTCTGGGGCTTCACCCTACTTTAACCACTTATAGAGTTCTGCTTGATGCATCTTCAAAGAGTAACAGGGCAGATGCAATTTTGCAAATGCATGAGAAACTCCTAGATATGGGGCTTAAACTTGATCAGTCAGTTTATAACATTCTAATCACTACCTTATGCAGGCTAGGGATGACCAGGATAGCCACTTCAGTATTGAAAGATATGAAACAAAGCAGAATTTTAGCAGATACTATTACCTACAATGCCCTTATACGGGGATATAGCATAAACCGCAATGTAAATAAGGCCTTTGATGTGTATTCTCGGATGATGCTTGAAGGAGTTTCTCCAAATATTGCTACATACAATCTCCTTCTAGGGTGTCTTTCAGCTGCTGGTTTGATGACAGAGGCAGATGAATTATTTGGTGAAATGAAGGAAAGAGGATTTGTCCCTAATGCTTCTACTTATGATACTTTGGTTTCTGGACATGGTAAGATTGGAAATAAGAAGGAATCAGTAAAGCTTTATTGTGAAATGGTAACTAAAGGCTTTGTTCCCAAAACTAGCACCTACAATGTGCTTATTAGTGATTTTGCTAAGGTGGGAAAAATGGGCCAGGCTAGAGAGCTTCTAAATGAAATGCAGGTGAGAGGGGTGTCCCCTAATTCTTCAACTTACGACATACTAGTCTGTGGCTGGTGCAATCTATCTCTGCAACCAGAGTTGGACAGAACATTGAAAGCTTCATATCGAGCTGAGGCCAAAAGTTTATTCGCAGAGATGAATGAGAAAGGGTTCATCCCATGTGAAGGTACTATTTTATGTATCAGTTCCACCTTTTCTACACCAGGAAAGAAGGCTGATGCTCGGAGGCTGTTGAAGGAACTGTATGAGAGAAAAGAACAGATGAGAGATGGGATGATAAGCAGAAGACAGGAAATCTCTATCATGGATAGCCAGCCGCTCAAGCGCCAATAAAAGTATATGTTGCTGCAACATTCCAATTCTTCAGTTGGATACCAGCCATGAAGTACTTCAAATATGGTATGCTTTCTTGACGCCTTGGTCTTGGCCTGTGGTGTTCATATTTTCATACTATACTTTTCACCAAACTGATTAAAGTCTGTTTCTATATGAAAAGAGCATTAGAATTCAGCCATTAGCCATTCTCACTTAGCATTTTTTCCAGATTAACACTGAGAATAAGGTTGAAAGCCTCCTGTTTTGGACTCGCATGTGTAAATCCTTGCTTTGAACTTGGGGTTCTAAACTGCATTCGTAAGTTTTTAATCATTATTTATGATATGATAGAGAACATTTATTTATGACCTGAAACCTACAACTTGTAGATCCTGTGGTAGCATAAGAGGCTCATTTACATTTCTAATCTTCTTTTTTCTCAATAATAATATTCTTGCTCTAGGGAGGCGTCATCACTATGCCTCTTTAAGTCTTGGTGCATGATTCCTTCACCATTCTTTCAGCATCCACAGAAAGCATTCTCTCTCTCTCTCTCTCTCTCTCTCTCTCTCTCTGTAATTTATTTTGATACTTACTCACTTTCAGAGAAGAAAGCACCAATTTTTTTATCCCTGTCATGAGGCTTGGAGTACAATCCATATAGTGTCTGTTTGGTTTGGTTACTTGTTAATTCCTTGATATTTCCAGCTATTGATATGATCTGTGATTTATTTATTTATTTTATTAAGTAGACATTATGTAGTACAGGGAAAGAGCCATTTCTTCTTTAATTCCTTTAAGTTTGGTTCTCAGAGACATGGTGGATCATTTCAATTTTAATCCTGAGTTGCAATGCCCAGTTACATTTAAGTACTAATATTTTTAATGTTTACTTCGCAGAATTTCTTCCACCCCTTGTGGCAATCTATAGACATAATGTCATTTCCATTTTCCTGAGTGTTGGGAAATACAGGAAAGGAAGAAATGTTGAACCACTATTCAAAGCTTCAAAGCAGAAAGAGAGGTTGGTTTTACTCTTGTAGGAAATAATGAAGGGAAAATATTTATAAGTAGAACATAAATTTCAAATCAAAGGTAATAATTTCTCATACTGTATTTTGTGACCATGCACAAAAATAAAAGTAAACAGAAACAGATAATCAAGGAGCTCCCCTCATGCTCTATCCTGGCCTTAAGAGTCTCATTTATTGCTCTCTTGGATCCAGTGAATGGCAATGCCCTTTTGTAAACTGCAAAATATAATCTCTCTTAATTTCTTAGTAGTAAATGTTCCCTGGTGAAATCTTTACTATATTTCCTCTTTTTAGCACTTCAGAAGTTTTGTTCTTTTATTTCTTCACTCTGCTTTAAGTCATTTATTCCCTTCCAGCATAAGCTTTACAAACATGCCCTGCTGATTGAACTATTGGAGTGGAAAGATGGGCCCTGAAAAGGAGCCACAGACAGCCTGATTTTGTGTGTCTATCAACTGGGACATTCCCGCTGTTCAGATAAATGATATCACTATTCTGCATGTCATACCAAAGCATCAAGCAATGCATATTTGTGGAAAGCAGTTTACCTTTATTATTTTCTCCCTTCTCCTGTGTTTCAGGGTGAATATGTTGGAGGCTATCATGTTCTGGACAGTTTGATACTAGATCCTATTATAAAGCCTTCAGAGGAAACTGGGATATTGGGTTTCCATGGAAGAATATATGGATTAAAGGGTTCCACACAAGATAGGATTTTTTGGCAGCTGCATCAAGGATGATTTTGACAGGGGAAAATCTTTTTGAGAAGGGTATAGTTATAGTTAATTGGTGTTGTACGAGCAAGAAAAGTGCAGATACAGTATTTTGCCTCTTACTTCAGTGTTTGGTGGTAGGAGAACTTTGGGTCGTTAGTCTTTTTTTTTGGGGGGGGGGGGGGGGGGAGGGGAGAAAAATGTGGGATGCCAAAGACAATTGTTGATGCTCCTCTTATTAGTACAAAGATTATTTACTTACCAAAAAAAATCTACCAGGCTGCCACATTTGAACATTGATTCTATTCATTCTTTCCTTTTAACTGTTACTTAATAAAACACAACAAACATTTAATTTTCATATGCTAATCCATTTTTCTAATTTCCCAATGTGAAGATATTGATCTGTGCTCCTTGAATAGTAGAACTCTGCAGTTGCATTTAGTTGGCTATAAATCAGGTATACTATAGATTACTGAAAGTACATTTGCAAAGATGCTACTGTGGAAATGCTCTTTGAAAGGTGAACTCTACTTTTTATCTTATGCTTACACAGTCTCAACTATTTGATATCCTTACTAGGGTGGTCTAATATTTTGCTGGAGGAACATGGATGCTAGGAAGCTGAAAGAGCTTTCCAGAATCATGAATTAGGTAACTTTTAAATATGTTATCATTTTTTTTTAAATAATAAACTTCACTGAAATTGAATATGTTATCACTTTTTTTGTATAAATAATCATTCATTTTAAAAGAGGGGAATGCTCGAGTTTTATACTCCTTTATCACTTGCATACCTTTATTAAAAAATGGTTATTAAAAACTGGAAATCCTGTTTTTTTCTCTTGCATACCTTCTGATGTATCTATTCCAATATGACAAACCACCTACTCTATCTTCTGATTCTCTACCAATAAAGAAACTCTATCTTCCCTTCCCTCACCAATTTATTTTCTCTTCCTAATAAAATTACTAATTCTCTACTTTCATTTTATTACTTGAAATCCATTGAATTTTCTAAACTTGATTTAGGTTTATAGTTGATGACAACTGAATTTTGTGGAATAATCTCATCCAAATTTCTAGTTCAACAGGAAATATTTATTAAATCTTCTCCACAATTCATGAATTCTCTTTAATTCACAGTCCTTAAGTGCACCAGGACACCCAAAGCTAATCCTCAATATAATAACAAGACTTTACTAAATCCATTGACTCATGTTAAATTCAAATCATTATTGTAAATTTATAATTAAGATTAAACCTTAGTTCAGTTGAGTTTATATGAACTTATAATTTCAATCTTCAAATTTATTGTTTCATATTTTCTCTTTCTGTATCACTTTAGGCATCCATGGATGTTGCTTGGCATCATATATTTTAGCTTGACATGCGTTGTTTTGCAGAATCAATTTACTTTGCACTTTGGGCCAAGATCAAAAGGTCTTGAAAAGTTTGATGCACGGAAAAGCCATGACTTGTTTGTTCAAGAGATACGGGACCTAAATGTTCCTAAATGCGTTCCAAGTTTGTTAAAACGTCAATAGCCCTTGTCCATATCTTTTGAAGAAATTTGGTTTCCATTTAAGTGCACCTGGACCAAAGAGAGAGAATCCTGAGACTTTTTCTGGTCCTATATAAGTGACATGTTGAAGGCTTGGAGCTCCCTTTTTCCAAAATGTTGGAAGACTTGTTTCAAGAGATGAGAGGAAGACAGGAGCTCCCTTTTTCCAAAATGTTGGAAGACTTGTTTCAAGAGATGAGAGGAAGACACTACAAAATCTTATACATGGCCGCAGCCAAATATAATTGACTTGGGCACTTTTCTTTCATTTTTAATCATATTATATTGATAGGAGACTAACTTTTTTTTGTATAACTTTTGTTGTTCCAAGTAAAGGATATGTTTTCCTCTTAACTTTTTAGGTACTATTTCCATTCCATTCCAATCCAAATCGGCATAATCAGAAACTGCGCATTCAATTCTAAAATTTCTTGATTCTGATAGGATGATTAATGGTATCTTGAGCTTTCTTGCTGTTCATTTTAAACTCCCATACTTACAAGCATTTCCGGATAGTTTATGTAACCAGTTTTTTCATACATTTTTGTTTTTCTGTATACTTCTTGAATGTGAAACTTCAAACTAGTTGGTTTGCTTAAAATGGTCATGTAATAGTTCAAACCTTTTAAGAAATGAGCTGAATTACTAGATTGAAACATCCAAAAATTAAGGAGAACCTCCTCTCCTAAGAATGGGATGGAGGATGAATTGATTCAAAATTCAGTGCCCAATTGGAGGATGAAGTAATGGATTCAAATCTCTGATGCACAACTTACCAATCAGAAAAAATGTTCCAACGGAGATGATTATATTAACATCCCTTGTAGCCTTATTTATTTTTGAACAAATAACAAATAAGTTGAACAAATGAGGGCATTTGACCCTAGAGAGAAAGAACACTATTAAACAAGCAGTGAATGAAAATTGGACAAATTATTATAGGAGATTATGCTACATGCAGGACTATTTTGGAGCTGATTTTATGCTATCATTTTAAAAGTTACAATGTGCTATTTCGAGTTCCCTCCATAGATAAAAAGCAGTGGTAATGTGGTGAAAATGCTGTATGATTGAAGCTTGTAGGGTGGCACACTATTGTCGCAGATGTTGCACCAGCATCCCAGCAGAAAAAAAATTGTTGCATTTTATGCTTAGGATCTGAGACCACGTCACTTCTACATCAGTTGAGCTCCATTTGCAGCATCAACTTGGCTTCAAGTCAAGAACCAAAAACCAACTCTTTTAAGGATCTCAAAGGTGAGTTGTATCCATACGCTATGGGGTCTCTCCACAGAGCCATTCCTGTTGTAAGGAAAATTATATTAGAGGGTTTTTTTCTCCCATGTTCAAGACTAGAATCAAGTTTAGAGCAAGAAAAACTTGACGGTCGGCTCAAGCACATAAAATAAATTAAAAAAAGAAACCCAAAGATTTGGGGGAGGGGGGGGGGGGGTGTTGTTGAAGGTTATCAGTCTATAAAAACTCATAAAAATCAACTTATAGCACGAGTGGGGGATAGAGGGACAACCTATCCACAAAAACAAACCAATCGTTGCTGCCAAGAAGAATTCCCTACTAGTGGCGTTGAAACTGAAATCACAATACAACACAGATTCAGTTGAGATCAAATTGTCACTCAGTAAACATAAAATATATATATATATATATATATGTAGAGATGGACTATTCATTAGGGATTTCTTACCAGTACAAGCATAGAATATTCCCATATCCATAAAACAAAGTAGCCCAAGTTGAACCAAGAAACCTGTAGTCACAATTGAACCAACTTTTTACTAATATATATAGTTAATAATTCATCAAAGCATCAATGAATAAAACAAAAACATCAAAGAATCAGGTCAACAAAAAGCATGTTAAAACCAGGTCAGTAAGGAGTTCACTAAAATTTATTAGTTGGTATCTAACTCCCTGGAAGTTAAATGATATATGTTCAAGAATTCTATGATACTTCCCATTCGTACCTAAAAATGTTTAGATATATTTGGTATAGGTCATAAATATGTTATATAGAAGATTTCTAGTGAGTGGAGATAGCCACTTGGACAGACAACTCCACCTCCCACACCCCTTCTGATAATGGAAACTGATAACAATCAGAGTTACTTCATAGGAATACCTTATTTTCACCCAAGAACTAAGTTAGATGGTAAACTTTACAGTATATAGCATGGTGGGCATTGTTAGAAACAATACCATGATAGATGATACACATAATTATTTTGGCAATGTGGCGTTCAAATGCAAGTTAGAACAAACTTATTCTTCTAGAGTTGAAATGCAGAGGGTTAATCTGTGGAACATTAGCAAGTTAAACAGACCTATGAATATCTTATTCAACATTGAAATCAAAAAGAGCATAGAAGGACAAGGGCATTACCACATAAAATCACGAGTAAAGAGGGCACGTGGAATCATAAGTCCATTTCCCATCATAGCGAGTAACATCGAGAAAGCTGATAAGCCTCTGATGTTATCAGGATTCAGGAAATTTGTCCACTGAACAGGAAGCACAAATTGTTGTCAGTGTATGTACCGGTGAACTACCAGCTGAATTGAAGCTTAATCTTGTATCATTTAACCATTATTCTAAATCTCCTCTTCACATGAGTTTGATTGTTCAACTATTGATCTAACACATACAAAATAAATTTTCCTATTTAAAATGTCACGATTCTAAGACAGCACCACAAGATTAGATTACCATTTGTGAAACTGGCATCCACATGAAGAGAAGTGTAGCCGTCCACCCAGATATTCCTCCAACAAATTTGACACCTTCCTTAGAAAGTTTACCCATTCGTGCCTGCAAATATTAGCAGCTTCATGTTAGGGGGGAAAAAAGCTGAATCAGACTGCCCATTTCTTGGTCTTAATCTAGAAACATTAAAAAGAATGACAAAACTTTTTTTTTAAAGGCATCTATTGCAGATAATGAACCCTGAATTAGTCACTTTTATGTTAATGACAACAAATTAATCTCACAACAATTTTACAAATGAATTATGTCTGGGTCGGAAGGCAAAAGGATAGGATCTTTTCACTTCAGTTTGGCAATTTTAGAATGAAAATAAGTGACACAAAGGAAATTGATAAGAAGTGCATTGAAGTTTGAAGTAATTTATTTTGTTTAGCATCGGAAGGAAGAAAAGAGAAGATTTTTATTTTCCTAAATAGTTTCTACTGATTTTGTGTCATAATTAATTTGTAAATATGCTTTAAATGTTGTACATACATGAACACTTACAGTTTTCACCAAATCCATTCAATTTTGGACTGAAGTACAATGAGAGTCTAGTTCCTTTCATTTCTGTCTTCACTTTCTTCTCATTAAAGATCCAAACATAAGTAGTAATTAAAACTTTGAAATACTTTACTTCTCTTCCTTCCACTTCTCTCAATCCAAACACACTGAATTATGTAAAACCAGTAAGGTTTGAGACTTACCACTTAATGTGCCTGGTCAAGGCTATAGCAGGATTAGAATTAAAAAAAGGGTAAATTTTTAAAAATCATCAGCATGTTATTCAATTATTTGAACTGCGATAATATCATGAATAAATTGTCCTGTACATCAGCACTTTAAATGCTCAATAGTGGGAGCTTGATCCCACATTACTCAGGTAATGGAGACCTTTAGGTGGATCAGGCAAACATATAGAGAGAAAAATCATCAGAGATCAATTTTGGTGCTCTTGGATACAAAAGTAAAGATCAACACATACACCTGAATGATATGTTTTAGAACTGTACATGACAAGGCCAGGTCACTTAAGCATGGACTTGATGTGGCTCAGTAAGTGAAGTTCAAAAAAAGAAAAACCACATAAAATGAATTGTAACATTCTATTATTATTGAAGTTATTGTTTGTATTAAATTGACCATGTTTTGACACAGAGCAACCTTTCTTTATCATTTTCTACAATGCACACATACTTGAGTTGTCTAATATTAATTTTGATAGGTCTGCTCAGGCCCAAGGATTCCAAAATTAAGGCAATCACTGATGCTGCTGTGCCTGGAGAAATTATAGAATGCATTTTCCTTAAGTTCTCTTTGACATGAAACTAATACATAAGAATAGCAAGAGGACCCCATTTATTAGTGATTCTATTTGTGCATGCAGTGAACAATAATCTAAAATTTCTCTCAGAGAAGGAATTTTTATGCTATGGAATGTCATTGCAAAGAGCACCTTATTCAATGAGGTTCAATAATGTGAAAATCAAGGTAGACATCACACCCTAAACTATTTTAAATAACTCAAAAGGCATCTGACTACAGAGAGTAATTAAGCATACTGACTCCTAGAATGAAGAGATTCACCCATGATCCAGCACACAGACTTGAATCATGTTGAAAGACTCCGTGCACATTGTTCCCATCAGCTATATTTGCCCTTGTTACAGTTCTATTCTCCCTTAATCTACCAACATAAGAGAGAGAAAGGAAACTTTATGCACCTAGAACTAAACTGAATGATTCATGTTCTAATGCTTTCACCACATTTAGGACTCATATCTTATCAGAGTAACATGAATAAAAGTAGATAAACAGCCCACAGGGAGGTAAAGCTTACCATAATAACAGCCATGACAGCTATAACAAAAGCTATTGCCCCTGGCAAGATACTATTCGGTATATATGGGACAAATGTAGACCACATAATCTGCATCCAAACATGTTTAAAAGGATCAGAATTATAAGTGCCAGATATAAATAAATATTGTCATTGCCTAAATACCAAAATAAATTTTAGAATAGATGTTTGTGTGTGTGTTTGGGCATGCAAATAGAGAGAGAGAGAGAGAGAGAGAGAGAGAGAGAGGCTGGAGGAGATTACTTGGGGAAGGACAGATAGCCCGCCAACAGTGATAAAATCTTCCCAAATGCGCCAGATTCCGGCATCGAGCAAATTAAAATAATTCGTGAAATTCAATATAAGCCCGGCTGCGACAACAACTGAAGTAATCACAAAGTAAGGTAGAGGCATGGCTTCTGCCATTGCAAGCTGCAGGAATACCACATATTGTGACACTACGCCCAATGTTTGCACAACAATCACCTCCTTCTCCCTCTTCTTTGTAAAGTATGAGAGCAGTGAAAGGTTTCCAAGTAAACCAGTGAACATTCCCTGCATTAACAACATTCAGTCCCTTCGGTTCCAAAGGCAATGCGTTGTCTGGTTGATAGTAAAAAGTAGGGGGGGAGAGGGGGGGACAGTTTGAAGTTTTGAATCTTTTCTCCATAACATAAAAACAGAAGAGGATTGAAACATCACTCAACAAAGCCTAAGAAAAGAATGTCAATTCTAAAACTTGATATTGTTGATTTCAACTTTTTCCTGAATGTTTTCTAAGAGCCTAAACTGAGGACATTAAACAATAATAAATTGAAAGATTAAAAAGAATTTAAAAATTTGCTTTAAATGATTAAGAAGCTACAGCAATGCTGTACCAGCCATGGGACCGCCAGAAGGGCTGTTTTGTTCCCTGCCAAAAGATTGCGAGCATTCAGGATGATCTGAGGCAGTTGCATCAACAGAAATGGGATATTTGATGCTCCAGCGAACTTTGCTGTCAATGAATCCCATTGCTCAAAGCTCTTACTGCTCCTTAATTTCACTGATCCCTTTCAAAACCCCCAAAAGAATCCATCAGTACATTTAACTCAAACCAAGGGCTTACAATTCAGCTTATGCAAGCTAATAGAAAAATAATAATAATAAAATCTGAGACATTATAGGAGAACAATGTTCTTGGTCCTCGGAATTGTGGGGATTAACTGAGCTTCTGAAGTATTTAATCAGCTGAATGAAGTCAAGCTTTTAAGAACCAGAGAGCACAAGATATAAGAAATCAAAATAATTTACCACAAAAGACAGGATTAATGATTAGCAATTCATTGAAATCTTAGACAATAGATGATCCAAAGAGAAAGCAAAGAACCAAGCCAAATAGTTATACATACAACAACAACAAGCCGTAGTCCCAAATTTTTTGGGGTTGGTTATGAATCCTTAATAGATTAGTCGGATTTACCCACATGAATTATTTTCCGTCATTCTATTCTATCCTAAGTTATACTCTTTTTTATTTTTATTTTTATATTTACTAAATTCATACTCTCGGTTATCTTCGTCATTAACTTGGCACTTTTTACTACTTCTAAAAACATTACTCTTTGGTCTTTCCTCAACATTTTTTTCATTCTCTCAACTTGAATCTACTCACTCTTTCTCACTGGTCCATTAATCGCTCTCCTCTGGCCAAAAACTTAAATATCAAAGCCCAAAATAATGGAAAATTTATTTAGCCAAAGCTTTAATTGTCATACTATTCACATGTGTGGTTTTTCCTTAAGCCCCATTTGTTGACAGCAAAAACAAAAACAAAAAGGAGAAAGGGAAATGAAATCTTTTGAAATATAAGATCCAAGTCAAATAAGTGTTCCTAAACTAAACAAGTGCCCCAACCTTTCTGCAACCACAACCACCAAAAAGAAAATCAGAAGTTTGCTGAGGTATGCATTTCTTGAGATTAAGAATCATATAACGAGAAATGAATTTTCATTGCTAAAATAAATAAAAGGCCAAGAAATTGAATCTTTTGGATAAGAATTCTACACCCCAATTAAATAAAATAAAAACAAAATGATCATTTGGAAAAAGTGAAATCCAAGTCAACAAAGTGTGCAACAATTCCACAACCGACAAAGAGCAAAACTTTAGTCTGTTGTTCATTTTTTGGCAGACCCAGAACTTGTTAGTGGGGTTTTCTTACTTTCATTGGTAAAGACATACTATTTTCTCACCTGACAAACATAGCATTAGTTAAACACTTAACATAATGAAACTAGCACCAATTTGTTAATAACAATCATAATACATAAAACAGAGAGCTGGGATTGCGGAAATACCTGGTGAAGTGGATGTGGGACATCCGAGTCAAGAGCAGCAGTAATCGGAGAACTGACTCGTCGGTTTATCAAAGTAGTGAACGAGTTGTATTTCAAAGATAGAGGCTTTTGGTTTTGGTTTTGAAGGGTCAAAGATAAGGTGGACTTTAGTGGTGGAAGAGAGTGGCAATTGTTTGGATACAAAGTACGATGTTGAAGACTATGTGGTACCTTGTTACAACCATAGGAAACTACTAGAGACTTAGCCATTGAATTGGGATTGGATTTTTCAACCTTTTGTAGTAACAACAAGCCTTTCAGAAGAAAAGACTCAGAAAGAGAGTGAGAAAGAGATTGTGCTTCGTTTGAAGCAAAGAGATTTATAGGACTCAGAAGAGTGGCAGTGACAGTGTCCTTACTTTTTAGCGGTGAAAGAGAGAGAAAAAAAGTGTTACAGTGCAGATTGGGATGGTGTGAGATGTGGGGAGTGTGGAGAGGACACGTGGAAAGTTCAGTGATATTTGCTGCATTTGTACGGTGCGTATTTCATGTGTTTGTGCATTGAGATGTGATGCAACGTGTGAGATATTTAATGCATCAACTAGAATAGAAGAAGTACGAGAAGCCACAGACTTCGCTGGATCCGAAATCCAATCCAAGTGAGTATTCATTGTCCACCGCCCAAGCTCGTGAGCTGTCCGCCTAGAATTCACATCCTCTAAATTTTCAAGTTACTCAATCAAATAAATTTTTTTAAATTTTAATTATTTTTTAATAATTTTATAGTCTAGATTCTGCTATGTAAATATTTCACTAATAATATTCTTAATTATTTTATTTGTAATATTATTTTATTATTTTAATAATATTGTTAATGAAATACTGACGTGGTAAAATCTAAACCATTAAATCATTTAAAAATTGTTAAGATTTAAAGAAATTTATTGATAAAATACCTTAAAAAATCTAGAGGATCTAAATCCCTCTACCTATCACTCTCTGACTTAATTTCAGAAAAATTATTAGTTAATCCTTGGTAATAAGGACTTCATATTCATTTATAATCGCTAATCTTATTTATGAATTTAATTAATATGTTTATTATTATTATGTGAGAAGAGATATTATCATATCATTGTACTTTTGAAATAGTAAATATTTACTTTCTGGTAAAAAAAAAAAAAAAAAAAAAAAACTTTCTGACTTATATGGTTGGTTTCAGATGTTTTCATTTTCGTCGTCCATTTGTATAATTTTTTTTCTTTTGATTTTTCTTGTAAGTTGTAATTATGTTTGAGACAATTTTTAAATAGTCATTTTGTCTACATGTGTGATAATTTATCCATTTAAAAAAAAAATGATATAATGATCTACACGTGTGATAATTGACCCATTAAAAAAAAAACAATATAATGATTTAAAATTATATGGCAACAAATTTTAAAAGAAAAATGTTCCCCTCCAAACTGGATTGGAGAAATCTCCTTCTACTAATTAGTAATTACATGGGAATTTATAAAATAATACATAGTTGTATGGGCTAAAAATCTGAAAGCCCAAGATGTAATGGGGCTTGGATTAAGGCCCACCATAATTAATTTATAGATATGGGTGTTCGGACCAACAGTTAAACTTTTGGATAACAATTTTTATTCAAAGATAAAGATATGACAATATATTAGCATAAGGATTGTTGTTAAGGGTAAATGTGTTTAACTTATCTTCCTCGAAATGGCCGAGGAACCTTTTACACTAAAGGATATACTAGTATGAGTATCAATTTTTCTAATATTTGAGATCCGATCCATGTTCACTTCGGATCTCTTCCCTTTTATAGTGTTTTTGCTTCGATCTTAACCCTCCACATGGAGGGTTGTTGATCCTCCCTTAAGATACTTGTCTCATCCCTTCTTTTGAGGCCATGCGATCCTCCCTCAAGATACTTGTCTCATCCCTCCTTTTGAGGCCATGTCGAATAAGTAACAGGCTGTGTTGGCACTATTCATATATTATTTAGTCATTAATGAAGTAGGTTTGGTTGTTGTAGTACATTTAATGCAGAGGTGATGATAGCTTTTCAGAGACGTTTCCCCCCCTTTTTTTTTGTCTACACTAGTCATTGTTTCCTCATTCGTATCATAACCCTCGCCCTCATGTAGTTTTCCTCTCACCTTCTTTGGATTGTTTTTGTCCGAACACCTTCCTCGGGCTACTTGTTCCTTTGGTCAAAACTCCTCTTCAATTTGTTTGGCCCTACTTGGATTAAATGGGTTGATGGTTGGGCCTTCGTGCTCCTTGAACCAAACCCAATAGGGCTAATTATTTTGGCCTCCCACAATAGTGTATTTTAATGACATGATTTGCTAAAATATTTTAAAAAGTCATGTAACTTTAAAATATGTCAAATGATTAAAAGTATACATAGATTGTTTTTCAAATTGTCACGTAATGAATTGGAGGAACATTTTATCCATATTAAAAATTCTATCTTAAAAAAAAAACAACAAAAGAAAATGAACATACATAATATCTTAACACCCACTCATTGATGTCAAAACACTCACCTAATCTAAGTTCATCTCTTTGGGTTATGAGTGGCCATTTTTGTTGGTGAGTTATGTTTGTGTCATATTGAGGTTTGGCTATTCTAGTACTCGAGTTAATGGAATATGACCTATTTAACAAATATGATTTTTTTTTGGATACAGGGTTGGCTAGGTATAGTTTGAAACCTAAGGTGATAAGTTGAAGAGTGGACTTTTATTTAAACATTTTAATAATAACGAATCTAAGGTTAATTTGATGAATTAATACTAACTAAATCAATTTATATTTATATAGATAATTAAATATTATAGTTCAAGTACAATTTAACAAACGTATTTTTTTTATAATTTTTTTAAAGAAGAAGTTTACTTCATATTGGATATAAGATGATGCATGGTTAAGTAAAATTGCAATCTAATTTTTAAATGTATATTTTGGTGTTAATAGAGAGCTAGAAATTGTTTGGTGTGTGGTTATGTGAGAGATTAGATGGCTAATGTTAATAGTCTATCATATAGGATATTAGTTTACAAAAATTAAAGTTTCAAGCTATTGAGTTATGTTTCTATTAGTCTAATATTTTGGAAGCCTTGTAAGAACCGAGAAAAGGAAAACTAAAAAATTACTACAAAATATTTACAAATTAATGTAATAATGAATGCGATTAACGAACTTAAAAAATCTAATTAATGAAAGTTTCATATCAATTTATAAGCCTTATATAATAAAATTTTTAGTATCTCAAACATCACTCATGAAAAAAATGGTTCACAACCTTTAAAAAAAAAAAAAAAATCCATAAATATTTTGGGCTTTTTCATAATCGGGGTTGGTTTTTGGAGGCCTTTTTTTCTAAAAGGGTGAGAACGTTTTTGTTTTTGGAGGACTTGGGCCGGCCCTATTTGGTTAATACTATTATATTGGGCTTCTCTTTGTAACCCACAGGAGTTATGTCGGCTCAACGGGTCTGTTTTTTTAAGACTTAATTAAGCTAAACAAAAATTTTTAGTAATCAAATTCAAAAGCTCGAATCTCTGGTCTTTCTTTTCTGTGCACTTTCGGACTCGCACCCGATTGCGAGCTTTGGGTCCGGACTGTTGTTTTTTGAAACTACACCAAGTACTACTGCCACACGGTTAGCTCTCTTAAGTCTCATTACTACAAATTCGAAAACCTTAGTGTGTTTTTTCGGTTTTGGTTTCTTGGAAATTCGAAACTCGAAACCCTAGTTTTTTTTTGGGTGTTGTTGTTGTTGAAGATGGATGATTATCAAGAAATGGAGAAGTTCGGTATGGAGAACGATTACGAGGACGGACAATGGATCAATGGCGAGTTCTACTACCGGAAGCGCAAGGAGAAGCGTTCTCAAACCAAGGATGATGTTCTCTATGGCGTTTTTGCGGACTCGGCCTCCGATTCCGATGACTACTCCTCCAAAAAGCGTCGCAAAAATCGCGATCTTCACAAGAAACCCGACCTCACCAAGCCTGTCAGTTTCATCTCCACCGGTACCGTCATGCCCACCCAAGAGATTGAAGAAAATTCGAAGGAAGATATCGCCGACGATAGGCCCGGTCTTGGCCTCGGGTTCAACTCCGGGTCGGGTCTAGGGTTTGGTTCGGGGACTAATGGAGTTAGCCGGAACGAAGTGGAGGAGGCGGAGGTGGAGGTGGAGGAGGAGTTTTTGCCGACGGCGTTTGGGAAGAGGATTAAGGAAGGGGCGATGAGGAGAGAGAAGGAGAGGGCTGAGAAGGTGAAATTGGATAAGGGGAAGAGAGCGAAAGACGAAGGTTTTGTGAGTGGTGCTGGTAATTCTGTTGGTGGGTTTGAGAAGCACACGAAAGGGATTGGTATGAAATTGTTGGAGAAAATGGGGTACAAAGGTGGTGGGCTTGGGAAGAATGCGCAAGGGATTTTGGCTCCCATTGAGGCGAAATTGCGGCCGAAGAAAATGGGCATGGGGTTTAATGATTACAGGGAGGCGGAGAAGTTTGCGGCTCCGGTGGGAATAAAGGAGTTGGAGGTGGATAAGAAGAAGGGTTTTTTGGGGAGTGAGAGTGGGGGGAAAGGGAAAGGGAAGCGGTGGTCGAAGCAGGCGAGGAAGAGGAAGGAGGAGGATGAGGAGTTTCTTACCGCGGATGAGTTGTTGGCGAGAAAGGCGGAGCAAGGGGAGAAGGTTGAGGTTGTTCAGAAGGTGTATGATATGAGAGGACCGCAGGTCCGGGTGTTGACGAATTTGGAGAATTTGAATGCTGAGGAGAAGGCGAGGGAGGATGATGTTCCAATGCCGGAGCTTCAGTACAATGTGAAGCTTATTGTGGACTTGGCAGAGCTTGAAATAGAGAAGATTGATAGGGATTTGAGGAATGAGGAGGCCACGGCAGAGCGATTGAAGGCGGATAAGGAGAGGTTGGTAGTTGAGGCTGAGAGACAGAAGAAGCAGTTGTATAGTATGGGAGAGATAATGAGTGTGTTGGATCAATTGGGGGAAGAGGATTCGGCGGGGAAGTTGACATTGGATTCACTTGCGGAGTGTTTCAGTGCGTTGAGGAGTAAATTTGCTGAGGATTACAAGTTGTTTAACTTGTCCTGCATTGCCTGCTCGTATGCTCTGCCTTTGTTTAATAGAATGTTTCAGGGATGGGATCCTCTTCAGAATCCCTTCCACGGGTTAGAGGTTGTATCTTTGTGGAAGAGTGTACTTGAGGGTGAAGAATGTCATGATATCTGGGATACTGCTTCACCTTATTCCCAATTGATATCCGAGGTTGTGTTACCGGCAGTTAGAATTTCTGGTGTCAACACTTGGCAGGCTAGGGACCCGGAACCAATGCTTCGGTTTATGGATTCTTGGGAAAAGTTGTTACCTCCATCAGTTCTTCATTTTATTTTGGATAACATTGTGATGCCTAAACTGACTGCTGCAGTGGGCTCTTGGGAACCATTACGGGAAACTGTTCCAATCCATGTTTGGGTGCATCCATGGTTACCATATTTGGGACACAAATTGGAGGGTATTTATCAAACGATACGTGTTAAGTTGAGTCAAATTCTTGGTGCTTGGCATCCAAGTGATGTGTCTGCATATACTATATTGTCACCTTGGAAGACTGTGTTTGATTCAGCGAGTTGGGAACAGCTTATGCGTAGATTTATAGTTCCTAAGTTGCAGCTTGTTCTGCAAGAGTTTCAAGTAAACCCCGCAAATCAGAAGCTTGATGAGTTTTATTGGGTTATGAAGTGGGCTTCTGATGTACCAATTCATCTTATGGTTGATATGATGGAGAGGTTCTTTTTTTCCAAGTGGCTACAGGTCTTGTATCATTGGTTACAAGCAAGCCCAAACTTTGAGGAGATAACAAAATGGTATTTGGGTTGGAAAGAACTTCTTCCGAAGGAACTTCTTGCAAATGAAAGTATCCGGTATCAGCTTAATCGTGGTCTTGAGATGATGAACCAGACTGTTGAAGGTTTGGAGGTGGTCCAACCTGGTTTGAAAGAGAACATTAGCTATTTTAGGGTACTTGAGCAAAGACAGTTTGAGGCTCAGCAGAAAGCAGCAGCACAACAAGCTGCTGCGAGTTTCAGTGGTGCAACCTATGTGGATGATACGAGTGGTGCTGAGATGAGCTTGAAAGAAGTTATTGAAGCCCATGCCCAACAACATGGCTTACTATTCAAGCCAAAGGTAGGAAGAATGCATAACGGGCACCAGATATATGGATTTGGGAACGTCAGCATTATTGTTGATCACTTAAATCAAAAGTTGTATGCTCAAACTGAGGAAGGGTGGTCCCTTGTATCCTTTCAAGACTTACTGGACAAGCAGCATGGTTCTCTTTCAAAGAGACGATGAACTCTGTGTTGAGATGGAGCAGTGTTTCTGGTTTTAAGAGTGTATTCATTAGGCATAGATTCAGATTCCGAAGTCACAGGTTAGCTTGTCCTAATTGTTCCAGCCTGTCATGACTGGAATTTTTGTTGTAAGAATTGATATCGAAATTTAATTTTCCTTGACATTAACATAGTTTTCCATTTTTATTTTCTCCTATTTTCTTGTTTTGTAAATACGTCTTGCCCTTATATGTTGTTAAAAATATTAGGTCTTTTCACTTAGGTAGTTGGCACTGAAAGGTAGCTTGTTCTGTAATACCAATTACATTTATTGAAGTGCATACATAGTTGTGATTCATCTTTGCAGTTATCTTTTGGGAACTTGTATAATTGAATTCTTGGCATGGAAATTCTAAATCCTCTGCAGTTTACATTCAAATTGGGACCCAACTCAGATTGGTTTCCATTGGATTTGTGCCAACCATATTGACCTTGAAGAATTTCCTGTGATAACATAATCTGGTTTTGATTGGAGTGCAAAGCAATCTTAATTTTGAAAAGCCAATGAGCTATATCTCAACTGGCCCTTCTCCCATAATGGAGTTACGAAGTAATCAGTGCTTAGAGTGATTCTCACTGAAACCAAGCCTCTAGCCACTATAGCTACTAAGAGCTATATAAATTGCTTGTGATCTCATGTTAACGATTTACATTACTAAACTGTTGTATTATCTTTTCATCTAGGATATATATAAGAAGGGAGACTAATTGCACAAGAAAAACTAGAAAATAAACACACTTGATGTCATGAGAGGGGCAGACGAAATATTTGGTGAAATGTAGGAAAGAGAATTTGTCCCTAATGCTTCTACTTATGATACTTTGGTTTCTGGACATGGTAAGATTGGAAATAAAAGGAATCAGTAAAACTTTATAGTGAAATGGTAACTTAAGGCATTGTTCCCAAAACTAACACCTACAATGTGCTTATTAGTGATTTTGTAAGGTGGGAAAAATGGGCCAGGCTAGTGAGCTTCTAAATGAGATGCGAGTGAGAGGGGTGTCCCCTAATTCATTAACTTACAACAACCTAATCTGTGGCTCTCTGTGACCAGAGTTGGACAGAAAATTGAAAGTGTCAAATTGAGCCGAAGCAAAAAAATTATACACAATGAGAAAGGGTTCATCCCTTGTGAAAGTGCCCTTTTATATATCAACAATTCTGCTTTTTTTAAACCAGGAAAGGAGGTCAATGCTTGGAGGCTGTTGAAGGAACTGAATAAGAGAAAAGAACATGAGAGATGGGATGAAAAACAGAACGCAGGGAATTTCTTTTATGGATAACCAGCTGCTCAAGGACCAATAAAAGTATGTTTTACAGCAACATTCCAATTCTCCAGTTGGATGCCTGCCCTGAAGTACTTCAAATATGGTATGCATTTTTGATACCTTGGTCCTGGCCTGTGTCATTCATATCTCATACCTTACTATTCACTAAACTGATTAAAGTTTGTTTCGATATGAAAATAGCATTAGATTTCAGCCATTAGCCATTATTACTGAGCATCTTTGCCAGATTAACACTGAGAATAAGGTTGAAACTTGAAAGCCTCCTGTTCTGGACTTGCATGTGTAAATCCTCACTCTGAACTCAGGGGATTCTAAACTGCATTCATAAGTTTAATCAATATATATGATCTGATAGAGAACCTTTATTTATGCACTGCAACCTATAACTTGTAGATCTTCTGGTAGCATGGGGGGCTCATTTACGTTTCTGGTCTTCTTTTTTGTCAATTATATCATTCTAGCTCTAGGGAGGTGCCATTACTATGACTATTCTCTTTAAGTCTTGGTGCATGATTTCTTCACCATTCTTTCAACATCTGCAGAAAGTATTTTCTCTCTCTCTCTCTCTCTCTCTCTCACATTGTAATTTTATTTTGATACTTCAAGAAAAACCATCAATTCTTGATCTCTGTCGTGAGGTGTTTGGTTTGGTTACTAGTTGATTCCTTGATTTTTCCAGCCATTGATATGATCTGTGATTTAATTTTATTTAATTTATAAAGTAGATGTTATGTATTACAGTGGAAAGAGCCATGGTTTCTGGAGTTTGGTTCCTTTGATTTTGGGTCTTGGAGACTTGGTGAATCCTTTCAATTTGTACTACTGAGTTGCAATGCCCAGTTACATTTAAGTAGCAATATTTTTGTAATGTTTACTTCGCAGAAGTTCTTTTCCCTTTTTGGCAATCTATAAACATAATGGCATTCCCATTTTCCGGAGTGTTGGGAAATACAGGAAAGGAAGAAATGTTAAACTACTAGTCAAAGCTTCAAACCAGAAATAGAGGTTGGTTTTACTCTTATAGGAAAGAATGAAGGCAAAATATTCATTAAGTAGAACATAAATGTCAAATCAAAGGTAATAATTTCTCACACTGTATTTTGTGACCATGCACAAAAATTAAAAGTAAAGAGAAACAGAAAATCAAGGAGCTCCTCTCATGCTCTATTCTGGCCTCGGTCTTATTTTTTGCTCTCTTGGATCCAGTGAATGGCACTTCCTTTTGTAAACTACAAAATATAATATGGAGCTCTTAGTTCCTTGTGAATTTTCTGTGGGCAAATCTTTACTATATTTCTTCTTTTTAGCACTAAGTTTTGTATTTGATTTCTTTTGGTCTGCTTTTAAGTTATTTGTTGCCTTCCAGCATAAGCTTTACAAACACGCCCTGCTGGTTGAACTATTGGAGTGGAAAGACGGCCCCGAAACGGAGCCACAGAAAGCCTGATTTGCTGGCGTATCTGAAGTTCTGAACAGTACTTCTATAATTGTAATCTCCTTGTCTTGAACTTTACAGCATTAGTTCAAAGAACACAAAAAGGGGCCAAGTTGATATAGATGTAGGATGGTGATATTCATTTGATTTTTTTCTTTATTTTGTGTCTATCAACTGGGACATTACCGCTGTTCAGGTAAACAATATTAGTGTTCTTCATGACATATCAAAGCATCAAGCAATGCATACTTGTGGAAAGAAGTTTAGCCTTATTACTTCTCTTGCATTTAGTTTATTGCTTTGTTAATGGTAATATCAGGTTTAATATGTTGGAGGCTATCATATTCTAGACAGTTTGATACTAGATCCTATTATAAAGTCTTCAGAGGAAACTGGGATATTGGGTTTCCATGGAAGAATGTTTGTAAGAAAAGGGTTCCACACAGGATAGGATTTTTTGGTTGGATAGCTGCATCAGGGATCATTTTGACAGGGGACAATCTTCTTGAGAAGGGTATGATTATAGTTAACTGGTGTTGTATGTGCTAGAAGAATGCAGAAACACGTATATTGTTGCTTCTTTGTTGTTTGATGGTAAGAGAACTTTGGTCATTAGTCTTCTTCTTCTTCTTTTTGTTTTTTGTGTTTGTTTTTGTTTTTGTTTTTCGAGTTAATGGGGGATGCCTTTTTTTTTTTTTTGATAGGTAAGAGACATGTATATTCAAAAAACTGCTAAATGCAAAGAAGCACTAGCATATCAAACGTACAAGAAAAGAAAGAAAAGTGCAAACATAAAAGAAAAAGAACACTAAGAACAAAGAAGAAGAGAGCTAAGGAAGAAATGAAGAGAATCACTAGATGTGAGTCTCCAAGTCCTAGCCCAATCAAAAAGGGAACTAGAAAGGAGAGCGAGCATTTGGTCATCGGATCTATCCAAATCTTCAAATGTCCGCCAATTGTGTTCCCTCCAAATACACCACATCAAGCACAATGGAACTAAATTCCAAATGTGAGATGAACACTTCTCCAACCAATTCCACCAGCTAAAAAGAAGATTTGACACCGTACTAAAGGGGATCCATGAAATCCCAAAGGTACTATAAACAAAGCACCACAACCGATAAGCCTTTCTACAATGTAACAACAAGTGATCCATTGTCTCCTCACAACAACGACACATAATACACCAATCAACGAAGTCAAAGCCCTTAATGCCAAGGACAGTTTTTGATGCTCTTCTTATTAATAAAATGATTATTTACTTGTCAATTTTTTTTTTTTTTTTATAAATCAGGGCTGCCACATTTGAATGTTGATTCTATACATTCTTTCCTTTTAAAGTGTTAGATAAAACACAAAAAAGATTTAATTTCCATTTACTAAACAATTTGTCTAATTTCTCATTGTGAAGATATGATTTGTGCTCCTTGAATAGTAGAACTCTGCTGTTGCATTTAGTTGGCTATAATTACCATAAAATGATTTGCATGAACAATGATGATAATAGTTTGGTGTACTATTAAGTTTTCTATTCATAAAAATAAAAAATAAAAAATAAATAAAAAAAAAGTTTGGTATACTATTTGATTATTGTATATACTGACGGTACATTTCTAAAGATGCTACTGTGGAAATGCATTTTGGACGGCAAGCTATACTTTTTATGTTATGCTTACACTACACAGCTTCAACTGTTTGATATCCTTACTAGGGTGGTCTAATATTTTGCTGGAGGAACATGGATCCTAGAAAGCTGGGATAGCTTTCCAGAATCATGATTCTGCCATTCTGGTAAATTCTAATTTTATTATCATTTATTTATTTTATATAAGTAAATAATCATTCATTTTAAAAGGGGAGAATGCTTGAGTTTTATACTTCTTTATCACTTGCATACCTTCATAAAAATATTGTTTTTAGAAACATAATCCTCTCCTTCATTTTATTATTTTATTTTTGGTTAACATGAAATATGCTTGATAGATACGTCAGAATCAGCAATTGCCTACACATCAAAACCTTCAGAAACAGGTCTAAAGTTTAAAATGACGCTTCTGCTGTATCTATTCCAATATCCCAACCCACTCTTATTCTATTTGCATCTTATTACTTAAAATCCATTGAAATTTCTAAACTTGATTGAGGCTTGCAGTTGATGACAACTTATTTCTGCTGTATAATCTCACCCAAATTTCTAGTTCAACAGGTAACATTCATGAATCCTCTTTAATTCATGGTTCTTGTGTGCACTGGAAGTCTGGAACACCTGAAGCCAGGGGATAGAGGGGGAAGACAATACAAAATCCCATACATGGCCTGGGCCAGATGTATTTGACTTGGGCAGTTTCTTTCATTTTTAATCATGTTATAGTGATAGAAGGCAATAACTTGTTTTGTAAAACTTTTGTTGTTCCAAATAAAAGATATGTTTTCCTCTAAACTCTTTAGGTACTATTTCTGTTCATTCAAAATCGGCATAATCAAGAACCACGTTCAATTCTAAAATTTCTTGCTTCTGATGGGACGATAAAGGGTATTTTGAGCTTTCTTGCTATTCATTTAAAACTCCCATGCTGAAAAGCATTCCTGATAGTTTATGTTAAAAAAATTTTGATCCGTTTTTGTTTTTCTGTATATTTGTTGAATGTAAACTTCAAAACAGTGTTGGCTAATTGCACATCAAGGTCCTGAAGGAAACTTCTTGGTTCAGTACTGTGACTAAAGAAAATGAGATCTGATTCACATAAGAGATTCTGTCCCTCCCAATAAATGATACATGAAAAAAATTCCGCTCCAACTTACAGGCTCTTAATCAGTGTTTTCTTTAATTCTTGTTACAGAAAGTTAGGGTCATAAACCCTGACATAATCTTCTATAACTATTTTTGATTAGCAAAACAAATTGAAGATACAGTTTTCTTTTCTGTATATATACAATCATGGGGTCTTTGATGAAATGCAGCAAATTAGTATTTCACCAGCATAGCCTCCATCTTCCTCATCCTTGCGGCGTGTTTTAGTTTTTCTAGTGCAACAAGCCCAACTTGCCTGACTCTTTCTCTGGACAAACCTATGCTGAAGAGTAAGCACAATATAATTGTTAAAAAAAAAAAAGATATAAAACTATTTATTTATTACAGTTCTGCATGCAAGAAGGATCCTAGAAGCATAAAGTCAATAAACACAACCAAACATAGCAGTTAGTTAACTTAGGACAACCTTGAAACTTAGCAGAACACATTTTCACTTGAAATACTATCATGACCAAAAATCAAGCTGAAAGTTTTCTATCAAAGAGTTTAATTTATTTGAAATTAATTGATTTGTATTGAGTTTTGTGTTTGAAACTATTGTTATTCTCTAATGTGTAATCTTTTATTTATTTAACCAGAAAAAAAAATCTCGATTTCAAATGTATTTAAAGAATATTAATTTAAAGGATAATTACACAACTTAGTGAAAGAAAATATTCGTCTTGAATTATATAAAAAAACTTGATGAAATTTTCATGTATTTGAGAAAATAACATATACAATAAATCATGTTAAAGACACACACACACACACATAAATGCTATTTTGTAGAATAAAAAATTATTCATATATTTAGTTTGATATCCATTAAAATTTTTTTCACTGAAGGCACATGAGATGTAACATAGGAGCTTACGATTAGTGTAGGTAAACATGTTTACTTTATTTTGAAAAACATTCTCATGCGTCTAAAGAGTTTATAGGAAAGCATCACATCTGGTTTTACTAAGAAATTAGTGCTATGTAGTTTGCAGTTACCGTTTACTAATATCCTCCCAGGTAAGACATTCATTATCCAGACCATGATAAAGACGTATAATCTCCCTTTCCCGTTCCCCAAGGGTCATATTGATGAGCTTGTTTACTTCCTCCTGCAAATGTATTACAGGCAACATTTATTATTTCTTCACCAGCCCAGAAACATGAATACAGAGTAAAGAGTGGTCAGAAATTCATTGTTCAGGAAACAAGTTGAGAACACAAAAATACACAAAAGGTCATGAACTCAGCAATAGGTCATCTGTGAATTTCCTGATGCTAGATGTAGCTCATGATTAGTTGAGAAATGGGTTCCATTATCATTAGCCTATGCTATTTCAAGAGGTCTTTATTGCTAAAAGTCAATCTTGCCATAAACATGAGATATCACAACACAGGTATCATGAGTCCTGTAAAATTCATCAAAAAAACAAATAGCACTAAAAAATTAAAGTAAAAAGAATAAACTCAGATTATTTAAGAAAAAATACATAGTACAAAGTGTTTCTTGAAATTCCATAAGAAGCTCCTTGGTAAAAGCATGAGGAATGTGACACATGGTGTCAAGACCTTGATCCCTTGGGCGACTCAATCTTCAAAATCAAGTCATAAGGTTTGAGGTGAGCCCCAAAGAACTATTTTGGAGCTAAAAATAATTAATACAAACTAATTCATTTGATTAGGAACACTTTCAAGGGAATCGTTAAATGGTTTTTTGAAATACTGCCTGCTAACACACATTTGAGTCTTATTTTTTCAATTAATTATTTCTTTTACCTTCAGCGCCCACTCATCTACTCCATGCCATGGGTTGTTCTCAAGGCAATTATCTGCAATGTACTGAAATAGTAATAAAGAAAAAAAAAGTTAACAAATCATATATGCAAGAAGTGTAAAGTGTAGAGGAAAAAACTTTTCACAAACAGAAATAACTTGCAACAACCAAACTTACACTATGATGAGTTTCTCCTGGAAGTCCATTCAAAGATGGAAACACTTCCCTATCAAGAGAGAAGACCTTACTGATTGCCTACATAAAATGTCACTATACAATAAGCATGTTTATGCAACTAAACCAAGAAGCATAATGTACTAGACAATTTACAATTTTGAACATGTAGTACCTCTGTAGCATTCTTGACTTTCTTTTTTGACATGTTCAGGCATTCTGCAATTCTCTGAAACAAAGGTGGAAACAAAAGATGACTCACAGGCAAGGTGACAAAACTTTAAAACATTCTAGTTTGTGATTATAGGTTATTATAGGTTGGATTAGTCATGTTCACTGATATTTTAGTGTGCCAAAGATTAAATGTAGTGAAAGTTGTTGCTTATCTGATAATGATAATCAACTTACCTCAATTGAAGGAGTTATTCCTTTCTCTTGAAGTTTAATTTTTGCATTCTTGATTAAACCCAACCTTTCATGCAAATGAGTAGGCAATCTCAAGGTTCTGGAATTCTCAACTAATGCTCGTGAAACACCCTGGTAAGAATATCAGGTTTTTCCAATAATTATTGAAGGCATTGATTTCAGAGTCATAAGCAGAAAGATATTTTACAGTAGAATGGAATTTATTGCTTTAGAAATCTCAGGTAAGAGATATCCCAGTTCATTACTCAGTCTAAAATGGCATGGGACACTTAAAAAATGAATAAAAATCCAAGCGAAAAATAAAAAATAAGCAATTCATTTCTTTCTTAGTTCAAGAAGGTGACATGATTAGCATTTTGCTCTCTACTAGCTCTTATACATCAGTGCCAAACACAATGGCCAGAAGTAAACAACTGGGTAGTGACTCTGAAGTAAGAACACCTCTCAATGTGAACATAGAAAAGTGGATGCAAGGATGACATTGGATATTTCCTTGTATTTACAGTGATAAAATGACCCAGGTCCAAAGAAATCTTGAGAAAGATGAAAAATGAGTTACGAAAATTAACCAGAGTTGATTATTCTCACATGGTCTACTTTACTAATATTTATGCTCCTTGTTTCTTTTGTGTGGGTAATTAAGGGATCACCATCTTTAGTAGCTTAACGTTTCACACAATCACACATGGTAAAATTGAACCAAAAACCAAACTCGGTTAAACTATAGTAAGAATTTTAAATACAGGGATGATTAGAAGCTGATAGCAATATGTTTGACTTTTTGCTATAGGCTACATTATTTACAAATCTTAATTGGAAAAATTAGCCTTACCTGACGTATCCACCAATAGACATAAGTTGAAATTTTGCACCCTTTTGAAGAATCAAATTTCTCAATTCCACGCAGTAGTCCAATCAAACCACCCTAAATAAGAAAAAAATAAGGCTTTATTCTAACAGGAATCCACATTGTCAACAGTAGTTTAGTTTATGGATTCACTGATATCTTATATTTGAAATCAAGCAAGAAACAGATGATCACCTGAACCAGGTCAGCCATTTCAGCACCCATGTTTTCATATCTTTGAGCAATAGACATGACCAGACGAATGTTACCCATTGCCAGCTTCTCTCTTGCTAAAGTACACTCAATCAGTTTTGACTGTAACTCAGCACGAGGAATCCTCAATGCAGTTGCAAGTTGGTCATCAGAAGGCTCACATCCTAGCCTCTCCTTCAGTCTGGTTGTCCCATTTCAAAAATTAGAAAGAAAGACAGTAAGAGATTTCTCCTGCCAGAAGAGTCATAAAGTATACTCTAATCTTAAATGACAGCCAGTTATGAAACCAGAAAATTTCAGGAAGGGATATTCTCTCTGTATCTCTCCCCCCTACCCACCTATTTCAAACTAAAAATTACATAATAATTTTAAGGGGCTTACATGAAACACACTTACTATTACAATTGCATACTTTTGAATAATAGGAACAATGTATTGGTATGAAAAATACAGAAGTACAAAGGGAATAATTTGAGTACACTTTGTATTGCAATGCAAATGATATGAGCACGAAAGAAATTAGCCAAATACATACTGTCAGCAATTGTTTAACTTCTATAAGGGTGAAAGCAAAACATATCCCAAGGGTCAAATCATCATTACTTATAAAGAGGGCAAAACAGATCATCTTGACATTTGTTGATCACTTTTTCTTTTGGTGCTAGAAGAAGTCAAGTTCATCCCCATATGGGAACCATGGGTCAAATCTGATCTTACCCATTTGGGGAGCCAGAGGCACCGCTAGGCCTTTGGTTTCAGTTGTTTAACTTTAGATAAGCAAATCAACACTTTCATTATGTATCAACTGTTGCTCTAAATGTCTTCTTCCAGCAGAATATATATTCATGTATGGAAGAACTACTAGGAATAGAAGGTTAACAGGAGACAAATAAAAACAGTTCAGCATGTTAAAATCCATCAGATTAAGAGAAAATGTTGTCACCTCAATTTGTGCTCCTCTAAGGAGATACCAGTTTTAATTTTCTTTGACAGGCATACAACATCTGAATGAGTGAGTGAATATTCACTTAATACACCCTTGACATAACCCTTTGAACGATTCTGAAGCAGCTCTGGACTGATCATGGATCTCATCTGCTTGCTTGTACAAGGTTGCATCATATAACCATTTTTGTTCAGATTTTTCTTCCTTGTTGTCATTCTCCTTTGCCGAGCAGATACCCCAGAACAAGTGACGGGTATTTTCTTGAGAATTCTTCCTCTTGGTGAGTCAGTTAGTACTGTCCGCTCAAAAGAAAGATTCCATTGCTTTTCCAGCATTGACTTTTGCAACAAAAGAAGTGCCTCCACTGAATAATTGAGATCAGAACTTTCCTCTTCAAGGCTAGTGTGTCTCTGAACCCATGGCTCTTCAGCTGAAGGAGAAGAGGTAATATCCACATGTTCTTTGACAGCCTTGATAGACTGTGTTTGCCGATTAGATGATGTAAAACTGGGGCTATAATCAGATGACTTTTTGGAACTTATCACTTTCTTAGTTGAAGTGATTTGATTGTGAGCTAGTGCATGATCGTTAACATATGAGAGCTTGTCTGTGAGATCAGAGTAATAGTAGGAGGAACTCAAAAGCCTCTTCCCCGCACTAAGCCCAATGACTGCAGCTGTGGCCATCATATGGCTTCTTTTCGTGTATGTAGAATTACCATCACACGTCTAACAATTTTGGAGAATCAAATATATGTAAACTTTAGTTCTTCAGTGAACTCAAATTAGAAGCCCCAATGAATTGATTATGCTTCTCCCCAAGATGTACCCCAAATAACTTTGATATTCTTCTGGTAAACCAAAATAAAAAAGAAAACAAAAAAATATGAGTATTTTATTTTCTTCTCAAAAGAAATTGTTCACAAGATTGGTTTGGCACATTATGTAAGGAGTGTATGTGTATCCAATTCAAGCAGACCCAATAACCAGCAGATACCTCATGCACTAAAAAAAATGTACAAGAATATTACAGCATAGATAACACTTAGTGAATTCTGATGATAAAGGATTTCATCTTGTTTTTCAAAAGAAAAAGACAACAATAACAATCAAACCTTAGTCCCAAAATTTTGGAATTTACTAAGGATTTCCCTTAACAGACTAAGTTGGTCACGTGTATTCTTGTCCATCATTCTATTCTATCTGAAGTGATACTCATGCTATATCCATCTCTCTCATTTGTTGCAGAATTACAAGTTTCCAAAGCTCAAACATATGCAAATGACAGATTCAATTCTTAACAGAAACTAATTTTTATTTCATAGATTCAGTGAATAACTTGCGTTAGTATCAATGAAGGGTTGTTTCTATATTCAATAAACATATATGGAAATTCCATAATATAATTATATAATAGTTTCTCCATCTGATATTCTTTACCTCTCAACTTGTTAATGAATGAAAGGTAGGAAATCCAATGACTCATAAGACAATGAAAACAAGAAGATGAATAAAGGTTGTAAGTTGTAACAGTTTCAGTTAGGATACTCAAACTGAATGAAGTTTAACTCATTAAAAATGAGTTTTAAAGAAAAAATATATATAAAAGAAAGCTCTATGTGGGTGTTCAAGAATGGCATACCTGAATCCACTACAGAATGAGAAAGAGTGAAACTTCCAGGTAGTTGAGAAGAAGAAGAAGAAGAAGAATGAAGGGAATAAGAGACGGTGAACACAAAGTGAGTAGTAATAGTAGGACAGCTAGTTATAAGCTTCAACTGACTTCTGTTTCTATTTTTTCTATGTATGATATGAAAGAGTCTTTGTTTTTGTGTTTTTTTAGGGTGATTTTATTTTCCAACCATATATATATTTTTAATAATTTTGATTTATTATGAAAATAGAGAGAAAAATAGAAAAATGGGAGGGGTTGTGAAAGAGAGTTAGAGATATGGGAAGAAGATATGCTATTGGCTGGAAGAGATATTAGGTCCTGCTTTGGGTGGTGCAAATTCAACCATTTTATATTTTTTTGCTCTTTCTCTCAATCCTTTTCCTCTTTTTGGATGATATTTTCTATTTTTTAGGTTGAGATGGGGTCACTTTCTTTTACATATAAATTTGTTTGGTGTTGGGTGAGCCACACAACACCAAACAACATAAAAACTCAATTTATTAAACTCCACAGGAAAAATCGATGAAGTGTGGGCCCCACAACCCCCCAATCTTTCATAAATTTTTAACACATCACAGCTTAACCACCCCCAACAAATTTTCATGCACGCACACTCTTCTTGAGTCAATAGTTTTGGATCATCAGCTGCATCAATCCTATGGATTTTCAATAGAAAAACAAAGACACATGATACACTTTAACAGCTTTTGTTTTTAAAAATATATAGATAATTTGATTCGAGGAAGAAATGAAATAAAAAAGAAAAGGGACGATGGATGATTATTATTTAATTAAACATTAATTGTTGAGGCATTTTTATGCACAAATATAGCTAGGATAAAACAAATTGTTAACCACGCTGAAAGGACGGTCCCTATATTTGGCTCTTTCTTGGCCAAACAAACAAATGAACTTCTCTATCCTACAACTTGACTTAGACCAAATCACAGGCATATTTAATGAGATATTTAACCAATGGGCTGTGTCAAAAGCGATGTATGTGAGAACCTATATAAAAATAATATTACTCTAATTACAACATTTTATATTAAAGTTTTTTTTTTTTTTTTGAGAAGCACATTTTATATTAAAGTTTAAAAATCTATTTTGAGAATTGGTACAACTCTAAACTTACAGAAAATAGTCCCTAGTATGTATCATTTTCCAATTCTGACAACTGTGCTGGACTTGGAGTGGTCGTGAGGGACTGTAATGGCGAAGTTATAGCAGCTTTGAGCCAAAGGATCGCACTACCCCATTCAGTAGAGCAAGCTGAAGCGCAAGCGGCAAGTCGAGCCGTTACACTGGCTAAGGAATTGTGTCTGTCACGGATGGTTTTTGAAGGAGATTGTCAAAAGGTTATTGTAGCCATAAACTCGCCTGGAGCATGCCACACTCTGTTCGGTCACATTATAGAAGAGATTCGCTGCCTAAGCTCTACTCTGGTTACTAGTTGTTTTGTGCACACTCGTAGGGAGGGTAATAAAATAGCCCATGCCTTAGCTAGAAGAGCAGTTCTAACTGCAGATATTGATGTTTGGGTAGAAGAGCTACCCGGTGATTTGGATGATATACTCCATTCTGAAATTATTCAATAAAACTCGCTTACTTCTTTCTCAAAAAAAAAAAAAAAGTTCAAATATATATATATATAATAATTGACCTTTTTTTTTTTTTTTTTTTTGAAAACATATATAATTGACCTCTTCGAACTGGGAATACACAAATTTACTACTTAGGTAGACCATTCGTAATTTAGATTTACATTATTCTTACAATAAGATTATGATTAGTGGATAAATCAGAAGAATTCATTCTTTATAAACTGTGTATTCTTGTGTACAGATAGTTTTAAAGCATTGTTGTGTGCAAGTAGTTTTATTTATTTTGAAGTATAGTAAACACTTTTGCCCGAAGACATGTCTTTAACAATTATTTTTGGCTGAGACGACATTTTCTTTTATTAGAACATTATTTTCACATGAACTCATCAAGAACACTATTTTTATTACAAAACATAGGATACTATTTTTCACAATTGTTGACGTCACTTAGTGTTCTATAATAAAAATGATATCAGTATGTGAACTTGTGCCCCTCCGACAATTGTTGAGGCTAGTCAATTGAAAATTTGTGCTTCAAAGGACTAAATATACCTTTTGCCAAAATGGGTTACTTGATACCACAGGTAACAGAAATCATGTACAGAGCATATTTGATGAAAATAAATATCTCAAGGAAACGCAAACAAAACCAGTAGTAATCAGCCATTTCTCCGTTGATGTTGATGTAATTGTTTTCCACCGTTTTGGTCATCAATTCACAGATGAAGCAGTCTTCTGTTTCCAAACTTGTCATCATCATGTAGCAAGCCAAAAAAAAAAAAAACTCACTTTTTCCCCCAGTTCTCAGTCCTGTTCCCAACTGTAATTCACTCGAACTAAATAAATATCACCAGCATCATCTTATTTTCAAGGGATTGAAAAGCTTGTTTAATTTACAACAAGAATGGCCTAGTGGATTGGAAACTTTGTAAATAACCTATTTGGCTTTTCAACCAAACATAACAAATATAACAAATAATAGGGAGAGAAAAAAAGTCTATTACAATTCATACATCTCTTAACAAGAGAAACTACAAGACCTATTGCCTATTCCTAGATCAACTCACACCTTGTCGAAATTCTTTTCAGTAGCTGCAATGTAAATACTTCAATAATCAGGTTAGATTCCCTCAAATAAATAAAAGGCAATCAAACAATTAGTGCAACACTTAAACAACAAAACCAGGTGGTCAGGAAATATATGCAAAAATCACGGCCCTTGATGGGTCATAACTAAATGAATATTGATTGCATGCATTAAGTAACAAGAAGACAATAGAAATCATAATCATAATTATATTGCCGCAACCACAATGAATAAGCATGGTCTGATGGGGATTTTTCTAGCATAAGCCCATTAAGAAGCTGAACTATTGAGTACAACTTTCTTGCCAACTCTCAGACATGACCCCTCACAGTAAAAAGAATAAGTTGACTCAACATTAGGCAATCCTTCCGAGGTCTTTTCTTCCACGGGAAGTTGGCGGAATGCTTGTGACAGGATGATTGGCCCTACGCCCTACAACAGAATGCCAGGATCAGTTTAAATGATCAGTTCATTGCATCCCCTCTATTCATCTCAGATATAATTTTGACCTTTGTATTTGTGTTAGTGTGTGTGTATAAATGGATAGGTAAGTATTCCATCGTATATTTTGGATTCAAATATTTCTGATTAAAACTTATTGAGAAGAAACGAAAATACAGAATGTTGGTGTGGCTTGACAGTATCAAGTCAGGAAGTACCCCATGACATGCCATTGTTGAATGAGCTACTCCCAGGAGAACGTGGCCCCCCAGAGTTGAAGCTGGCAGGAGGAGGCTGAACCTTCATATGATTCCATTCACCAATTCGAACATTGGTAGATCTCCCATAATTGAAACGCTGACCAGGTTGCTGCTGTCCCAAACGGCTTGGAGAATTTTGTGAGATATGAGGTATGAAATGAGAGGTCTTTGACATGGAGCGGCCATATCCAGAATGTGGATCATGAGCTGAAGGAGGGCTACCCACCTCTAGATGTGGAAATGCTTGAACAGGTCCATTTTGTCTGAAGCACATCATTGAAAACCATAAATAATATAAACAATAGAAAGGAATTTGAAAGAAAACCACTCATTTGCCCCTTAATCACCATCACTCCCTATGGGGAGGAGGTATCTAATGTAACAGTGTATGCAAAATCTCTCTCACACACACATTGGTCCATGGATTTGGTTACTTGAGAAAATTAAATCCAAATTAAAGTGTTTTATATTTATGTACAAAATCCTCAAACTATCAAAAGATTCTATAGTTGTTATGAAGAGTTCAATTCATTTGGTACATTAGTTCATATCCAACGCCACACAACTAGACATATTACAGGCTTCAACAATAAATGGAATAAACCTGTAAAGAAATAAGCTGCATTTGGGAAATTTAAAATCTGACCATGCAACCGAATGAATACTTAAACAAAACACAACTTACCTTTGTACGGACAGAATTGAGCTTGTGCTTGAGGCAGGGTTAAATCTTCCAACCCCGACCAATGGTTCTGAAGATCCAATATGCATACTTTTGCTGAAATCAGCTGTCATTGAGCTCACATCCAAACCATCCTCTTGCAGAAGAAGTTCATCACTGAAACAGAAACATAAAAACTGTCAAACCAACAGTTAAACACGCTTAAGGTTTTCAAATCACCAGAAAATCCAAAGTAATTAACACTTTAAATCTAGTTGAGCAGCAGGGGAGAAAACCCAATAATTCAATATGATATTGACATTGATACTCAGCTCACTCTTTGCATGCATAAAACAAAATAGTTTTATACGGATTAATACATGGAATGGATGACGATGATGATAATGACAAAACAATTTGCATTTGTCTAAAATCTATTTTTGATTTTTTGATTTTGATAAGTGATATGTTGAGAAGAAATGTGATCTTGAAATTCTATCCTATCTATCCGAAAAAATAGAGTCTAGTGTAGAAGAAACCTGTAAGAAGAAATTACAATTACAGCAACAAACAAGATTAAAACCAAGAAATGATGATCGGATTGAAGTTGAAACAATCAATTTCTAGGCTCAAAGAGCTCAGGAAATATTCAAAAATGAAAATTTATAACGTAGATAAGAAAAGGCTGCCTACTCAAAAGAGGCTATTTATTATAGCTTTTGAAAACTCTAGCATCCTAGCCCTTCATCTTACATATAACAATTAAGTCCTAAGCATCTAACTTCATTAAAAGTCACATGCTGATCACATGACCTTTTAAAATACTATTGACATGATAATAATAAAATAGCACAAATAAATAAAAGACAAAGACTAATGAGCTTTTTTTCCTCCTTCCCTTTGGGCTTAAATTCTCCTGCATCAGTTCTCCTTGGGTTGAAAAAAACTTGTCCTCAAGTTTAGCTTCAGTTTTCATGATTTTTTAATCTCAAATGTTTTCCATCCTTTCTTTATTTATCGTCTTAAGTACATTGCTAAATAGCTCCTTCACCTTTATATGCCAATCTAGTGCATAACTAGCTTGAGATCCTTTCTTTGGTTTATACTATAAACAAGTCACATAAAATAAATTACCATCATCTGTCACCATACAACTTTGTTCCAAAATTATCTCAACTTCTTCACCCTTGCATCTCTTGAATCTTGTCGAATTAAGTCTTGCTCCATAAGTTCTTCCAAACATAATCAAATCTTGTATCTCTATCCTTACTTTTTTTTGATAAATAATGTAAAAATTTGTATCTCTATCTTCAGAAATATAAAGATTCCTCAAGATTCAGCATTATGCCGATAGAAGAATTATTAAGCATCACATCTTTCCAAGTAAAAGTATCCATCTTTACTAAAACTCTAAAAGTTCTCTTTGGAATTCATCGAACGCTAGGGTTCTCCAAATCAACCTGTGTATGCAAATCTTACATGTCCCAAAAACACACTCTTAGGATTTGCACTGAACATTTGGTGTGCATCAATCTCTTGAATATCTATATATATATATATATATATATAGAAGTACTCACCTCTAAGTCACCATCATCAAAGTAGACACAATAGATTGGTGGAGAATCCCAGTCTATGATACAAACTCTTTCGAAAATTTCATCCTTCAATTCAACTACACATACCAACTGATCCTCCAATCTGCCTTGTGCCACATGTCCTACAAGTCCATCATCATGAAAGAAGTTTTCATCTTCTACATCATCATTCTCATCCTCAAGACCACGTTCCCTTTGCAGCCACAGATTCATTCTATTATCCACTTGCTCTTAAATTGATACCCGTTTAACAATTTATCAAAAATAAATGCTTAACAATATCTTAAAAATATATTTAATGATTAATTAATATATGTATCCCCGCCATGTCATATCCTGATTTTTCAGAAATTGCCATATCGCCGTGTCGAACTCGTACCCGTGTCAGTGTTTGTGCTTCCTAGCTGATACCTCTTAATGTGATGAGAACTAAGAGCTAGTGTAGAAGAAGAGTTTGATATGAAATTACAGCAAAAAACAAGATTACAACAAAGAAAAGTATAATAGGATCGAAGTTGGAACAATCATATATCAATTTCTAGGCTCAAAGAGTTCAAGAAATATTCAAACATGAATTTCATGTAGTACATAAGGAAAGGAAGCGTACAATAACTCAAAAGATGCCAGTTATAATAGCCTTTAGTGACCCTGGAATTCTAGCCCTTCATCTCATATAACAATTAAATCATAACCGTCGAACTTCATTAAAAGTCACATGCTAATCACATGACCTTTTAAAATACTAAAAACATAATAATAAATAATAAATAACATTAAAGAAATAATAGACAACTAGACTAATGTGATTTCTTTTAGAGGGGAGGGGGGCTTAAATTCTCCAACATCAATAAGTACATTATTTTTTGATAATAACATAAAAAAGTATCATGTCATTCATACCTTCTACAAGGATTAAACGCATCATAGTAGAAGTATATAATAGATACACAATCAGTGACAAACACCAGTAGCCTAGGCAATGGTGTTTACCCATTGGGCAGTTAGTTGTTCAAGTCTGACTTATCATGATGCTTTGTTCTCTATAAGTTTTTAAAAATTATGGATAACTGGTTGTTGTGAATGTGCCCCATGTCCCAATTTTGATTGCAATATATCCCTACATAAATAAAGCATGTTTATGTGCAAGAAACGGATATCTCTCTAAAATTTGTAATTTGTGTATGCAAGTTTAGATTGCAATCTGAAATTTCTTTTCTCCTTACCTATAGTTGGGATCCCAATCTCCAGGATCAGGCAGAGAGAGGACAGCCTCAGGCTTGTCATTAGTTGCTCCTGCAGTTTGTGGGAACTGCACATGCGTAGAAGAACATGGCATGCTCTGAATGGAAGAGTAACCAGCAGCAATTCCACCGCCACCTCGATGCTGCTTCCAGTTAGCAGCATTAGAATTTGACTGCAGATGCGATGGTGAACCACCAAATACTTGAGAGTTTCCTTCGGCTTGTGTAGAGATGGAGCTATCAGTAAATTGCCCTTGCCAATGAGAAGATGACGAGCACTCTTGAGATTGGGGATTTCCAGAATATCCCCAACTCTTTCTTCTATTCATCTGGCTAACTGCAGCCATCTTTCCTAAAGGTGATCCATGACTGCCTCTTGCTGGAGATGTTGGACCATAGTGTCCAGGAGAGCCAGCAGAAACTTGACTATAGGAGCTTGGTGGAGTAAATTGTGAGGGGCTAGTGCCAAGGGGCAATGGTGCAAAATTTCCTGCTGAGGGACTCACACCAAGTCCATTTCCATGTGGGTATGGCATTACCCTTCTTCTTGCATCAGGACTACTTCCCAGCATTGAGACATTACCCTGTGGATGCATGTTCATCCCAGAAGGACCAACAGGTGAAAAATATTGAAACATATTACTACCATCTCCATAGCTTCCATAGCTACTACCAAGGCCAGTAGTATCACTATAGCTACCATAACTTCCAACACTGCCATAACTGTTGGCATGTGGATATGGCATCATCTGAAAGTGTGGGCTGTTATGAAGAGCAACTCTGTTCCTGCCTGGAATCTACGTGAAAGTACATATACTTCAGAGAGAATATAATGCAGTAATGCTGTATAAGACATAACAATTAGATATGAACAACCTCCAGTAATCAAATAATGGAATAATTGAAGGAACATGAGGCTTACATTAGGAGAGAGACCAGCAGCAAACCAATGCCCTCCGCCTGGGTGATGGTCCACATTGATGTTTTGAGCAACAGGCTAAACACACACACAGATAAATATATAAACACTGGGACAAGAATACTTTTTGGATGCGTATTAAGCTTGCTATATGAATCAGAATATGTACAAATTGCATGAGATATCCAACAGGATATGCATATTAATATTACCACATATAAATGAAGGAACTTCATAAGTCAAATAGTAAACTGCAATAAAACCTTAATAATGTTGCCAAGAGCCTTGTGACTCAATGGCATTACCTGGTCTTCTATATGAGGAGAACCGGTTTCCCCCTCCCCACTTGTTGAAACAATTGAATTATATATATATATATATATATTATAAAAAATAAAAAAAAAACCCTTCATAATGTTATAGGAATTAGGTTTTAAATATTTTTTTTAATAAGTAGTTAGTTAGGTGTTAAATAAGGATCTTACTTATTATTTACGAAAATGGACCAGGACTGTTAGCTCATTAAAAATATATTTAATAACTCAAAAATAACTAAAGCATATTTAATTAATTGATGCTGAAAGTCAAGGGAGGATTCTAGAGTTTAGGAAATTAGGGTTAGGGTTTGTAAAGATTTGGAAACTTTGCTGAAATTGGTTGGGGAATTAAGAACTCACAAATGTGATTACACTTGCTGGAAGTAACTAGTAGATCATACTAATAGGTTCCTAGGAATCACTCATGGTGAAAGAAAGCATCACAACTTCTAGGGTTTGAGAAACTCAAAGACAGCAATCAAATTTTGATTATACATCAATAACAAGATTCATTATAAAGGTCATAGTTAAATTTTATTTATTTTTATAGGTATCATAGTTAAGTTTTCTATTTCCAGAAAGTACAATCACATCTGCGAGTTCTTAATTCCCAATCAATTTCAACAAAATTCCCAAGTATTTACCAACCTAACCCTAATTTACTAAATGCTAGAATCCCTTCACATTCTACATCAGTAGTAGACACCTAAAAGAAGAGTATAATAAATATATGGCTACAGGGCTGGTGCTTGTGTCGTTGCAGTGGGGAAACGGTAGATCACTTGTTGCTTCGTTGCAAGACTGCTTATGCTTTGTGGAGTGAAGTTTTTAGGGTGTTTGGTGTTCAGTGGTGGTGCCCTCAACAGTAGTTAACCTATTGTTTGAGTGGAGGAATTGGTTTGAGAAGCATCCTTTGGATGTTTGGAATATTACTCTGCTAGTGTGGAGACAAAGTAATAGTCGCACTTTTGAGGATAGGGAGAGATCGCTAGATCAGCTGAAATCCATGTTAATTCACACTTTGTTTGATTGGTCTCGCACATGGGATTTCACACATTGTGACTCTTATTTAGAGTTCCAACTCTTATTTTGTTTTTTGGCTTGATTTGTTGTAATATTTTATGATGTGTTCATCATAATGAACATGAACTAATCTTCACTTTCAATAAAATTTTAGTACTTAAAAAAAAATAAATAAAAATTGATATACCATAGCATGAAGGACCTTTCCAACCAATAAAGATCTTAAGATTGAATAATATGGTCTTTTTTCTCTCTTAATTTTTTTCTCTAAATATCAAATTTGAAAATTAAGGTAGTTAATAATAAGAATTTGTTATGATAGTATTTGTATATGGAACTAGATTAAGCATTTATTGATTTTGTATATGTATATGGAACTATAGTCTACCATTTAAAGAAAATATGATGCGCTAAGATTCTAATGGATGGTTTAAATATATAATAGAATTTAGTTTCAATTTAAAAATATAGATTAAAATAATGAAGAGTAAAATTGTGAGGCCTCAAAAGTTTATGAGGCACAATATTATGAGGTTAACTAAAAGTCAAACGACTTTGGTTTATATATATATTATAGGTTACTACTATTAAGTGACCCTATTAAATGACCCAAAAAAAGAAAAGCACACTCCAATTTCAATCATATTACTATTTCTTGCTAATGCAATCATCAGTGTGTGTTTGGTGCCACCTCACCTACAAATGGATATCTTTTAATTAAAAAGTCAAAATATATGCAATTAATATAAAAATGTATTATTTACTTAAATTAAAGGTAGAACATATAAAAAGTTTGAAAAAGGATTCGGGGATCTACTTAAAAATCAGACTTAAGAGAGTAAGAAAGCATATCAAAAGTATATTAACAAGTAAACTACAATAGAAATAATGATTGGTAGATAAGTGCACTAATAAGTGGTCCTCTGTTTCAACATTGCATTGGTAGATCCAACACCACTTAACCAGTATTAAGTCTCTCCTAAAAAGTGTCACATGTAAGAATTTTTTCTCATGCTGCAGTCCACACAAAGAAAACCACTTTTTTTGGAGCCTTAGTACACCCATACACTTTTTCATGGAAAAACCACCCCATTGGAACACCTCTGAATGCCTTTTTATTTTATTTTTATAAATGAAAATTTTATTAGAAAATAATGGAATGCACCCAATACATAGGACATATACTAGATGTACAATGATCAATAAAATCAATTAAGTTTGAAAAAGAAAAGAATCCAGAAGCTGTCATCTATTCAAACAAGGTTCTGACAAACTGCAATTTCAGGTATAAAATAGTCTGTTCACACCACTCAAAGTTTCTAGCAATTCTTTCCCACCAAAGGCACCAAACCTCTTGATGCTTCATGGTAAGATTGAAAATCAAACCTATTAATAAGCATTTATTATGATAGTATTTGTATATGGAACTAGATTAAGCATTTATTGATTTTGTATATGTATATGGAACTATATAGTCTACCATTTAAAGAAAATATGATGCGCTAAGATTCTAATGGATGGTTTAAATATATAATAGAATTTAGTTTCAATTTAAAAATATAGATTAAAATAATGAAGAGTAAAATTGTGAGGCCTCAAAAGTTTATGATGCATAATATTATGAGGTTAACTAAAAGTCAAACGACTTTGGTTAATATATATATATATATATATATATTATAGGTTACTTCTATTAAATGACCCTATTAAATGACCCAAAAAAAGAAAAGCGCACACTCCAATTTTAATCATATTACTAATTCTTGCTAATGCAATCATCAGTTTCTGTTTGGTGCCACCTCACCTACAAACGGATATCTTTTAATTAAAAATTCAAAATATATGCAATTAATATAAAAATGTATTATTTACTTAAATTAAAGGTAGAACATATAAAAAGTTTGAAAAAGGATTCGGAGATCTACTTAAAAATCAGACTTAAGAGAGTAAGAAAGCATATCAAAAGTATATTAACAAGTAAACTACAATGGAAATAATGATTGGTAGATTAGTGCACTAATAGTGGTCCACTGTTTCACCATTGCATTGGTAGATCCAACACCACTTAACCAGTATTAAGTCTCTCCTAAAAAGTTTGTCACATGTAAGAATTTTTTCTCACGCTGCAGTCCACACAAAGAAAACCACTTTTTTTGGAGCCTTAGTACACCCATACACTTTTTCATGGAAAAACCACCCCATTGAAACACCTCTGAATGCCTTTTTATATTATTTTTATAAATGAAAATTTTATTAGAAAATAATGGAATGCACCAAGTACATAGGACATATACTAGATGTACAATGATCAATAAAATCAATTAAGTTTGAAAAAGAAAAGAATCCAGAAGCTGTCATCTATTCAAACAAGGTTCTGACAAACTGCAATTTCAAGTCTAAAATAGTCTGTTCACACCACTCAAAGTTTCTAGCAATTCTTTCCCACCAAAGGCACCAAACCTCTTGATGATTCATGGTAAGATCGAACATCAAATTCTCCATTGCTTCTATTATTAAAAAATAAAGAGCAAATAAACCAAAATTCAACAAATGTAATATTGTTTTTTTTTTAATAGGTAATCAAAGCTTTATTGAAAAAAGTACATCGGGTTCACGATAGTGAACAAAATGTACTTGAAACAGTTATAAACAGATACGAATGTAATATTGTTTAAAGGGTAGAAGGATTATTCATTCAAAAAAGAAAGCGTAGAAGGATATCGAGAGAAATCACATAGAAAATCTAAGACTAGAGTCTAGAAAAGTATTACCTCTGTCCCAAACTGTTAAATCTCTATTCCATTTTGGGATGTCCCAACATATAGACCTCTTTAAAAAGTTAATAAATATATTCCCTAACTTGCCCTCTACTTTATTTAACAAGTCAACACCATTCTTTCACTAGAGTTTAAATTAATGAGAATTGTTTTGGAAACTAGTACTTTTTTATTTAAAATAAACTTATGATGTTCCCTTAAAAAAGCTGAATTTTCTAGGACCAACAATTTGAGACGGAGGGAGTGCATGAGTGGGAGGCATTGAAAATAACTTCTTTTGATAATTCAATTTTTACAACAAGTGGAAGGGGAGATCCCTTGTTCTCCTCACAAAGGAGACCAGGCAATGCCATTGAGTAACAAGGCTCTTGGCACACTGAAAATAGTTGTTACATTGATTTACAATCGTATCAACTCAGGTTAAAGTTTCATGAACCAATTAACAAATTTTTTAAAGAGACCAACTTACCACGCGGGGGGTCTCAAGGGGAGGCTCATAACGGCATGTGAACGGTTCCCCAGTGACAAAAGGGTGTTTTGAAGCCTGCATGCATATAGATTACAAATTATTCTAATTTGCAGCTTGAACTTCATATAAGAGATGACAAAATCGAGACAGTTGAAGCAAAATTCAACAACCTGAAAAGGTGACCACCGTTTTGCTGGATCAAACTCAACAAGCCCCCTCAAGAAATCAATTAAAGCTAATCGTATTTGACTTTCTGTTACAAGTTCATGATAAGACAGCCATTAGTGACATATTCTAGAGAAGGTAGCAACATTTAGTGAATATATTTAGTGACTGAGAAATATATATATATACTTGTCAAAAAACCATGTAGTAAAAATATTGGTGTCTCCTACTTCAGACAGAAAAACAGAAGAGAGTACCTTTCATAACATCTTCCTCAGGCAAGTTCTTTCTGTAAGGGTAGTTTGTGACAATTGTTTCAAGATTCTTATGATTGAAATACTCCTTTCCAATCACAGGCTTTTTCATCTCTCTCTGAAAAGAAATGAGCAACACAACAATGAAACAGAAAAACATCAGAACATAAACAGAATATCTCTCCATGGCAGGGGGATATAAGAGAAGGATTACTCTTTGTAATTATATACAAGATAAACTGATAAAGAAAGATGAATTATACAGAGATTTGATGAGGTTTTTTCTTTGATATTCATTATTTATTTATTTATTTATTATTATTATTATTAATTTTCAATTAATTTGATATTATTTTCACTTCTATAAAGATTTTTCTCTTGCCTAGATAACTATAATATAAACACTTACAGTTTCATATTCTTCTTCTGTTAATGCTTGGTAAGCACTTCTGCTGTTTGTTGAAACTTCACCATTCTCTAAATTCTGGACACTCCCAATGCACTTAAAAAACTTACTTGTGTTTTTTGCCTCCCTTAATACATAATCCGGAGGTTGCCCTCTACAAAATGTTGACAATATATTAATGGCTGTTTGCTGTTTGAAACAATTGGAAAGAGATACAACAAACTAATGAAAAGTGACTAATGAAACAAATTTTTGGTACATACACAATCTGATTTTTTTTTTCTTGAAACAGAAAAGAAGAAAATACCCTTTTTATTTTTTATTTGTATTTTTTGGATAAGTAATAAATTTCATTATGATAGCACAATTAAGGGTGCAACCCTAGTACACAGGATAAACACCTGTGCTTTGGGGGAGGGAGGAGGGGAGGAGGGGGGATTACTTTTGAGAAGGGCCAGTTTATGTAATGACAATACAAAAATATATAAGGCAATAGAAGTGCCAATATACAATTCCAAGAAAATAGTGGCCAGAGGAGAAACAGCATATCAATACCTTTCATATCTATGTTATTAAACAATTAACTACCTCAAGGCAGCAGAACCAGAAAAAAAAATAATAATAATAATAATGATAGAAAAAAACTCATTGTGTAAATTTAACCCCTATTCTAAACATTATATACCACAGATGGAACTGCTAGTTTGAAGCAAATGATGCATAAATACCAAACTCCGGTTTAATTATTTGATAAAGCAAATGCTGATTAAACATTTCTTCATATATGGCTCAAATATCGCAATCTTTTGGTGTGGACAGAGAGCAGCACCAAATCAAAGTTTAGCAACCCCCATCCCTTAAGGCTGAACTAGGTATTAATGCTAGTGATGTTACAGATCGTCGTCGCTTCACTACTGGCTATTGTGTTCTATTCTTTCACTTAATTTTTTTTACCACACAAACAAATATTATTTATAAGTAATTTACAGAATTGAAAGCACACAATCCATGACATTGGAGGAGGAAAATTTCCTAGATCAAGTAAAGTAGACTAATGCCTCAACAACAAGAAGCATGCCTTAGTCCCAAAATTTATTTTGGGATCGGCTATGGATCCTCAATAGAATAATAAGGGTTCTTCACTAATATTCTTTTCGCCATTTTATCTATATTTAGTCATACTCTATGTTATCTCATTAATTGACATGTCCATTTTCAGTAATTCTACTAATGTCTTCCTCAGTCTTTTTAAAATTCCCTCAACTTGAAAAGGTAGAATAATGCCTAGATAAATTAAATACAGATAATTACTTTTGAATCACAAAGAAAAAGAAAGGGCATACCCAAGTATTTCAATCATTCGCCTAAGGAGATCGAATTCTGAAGCACCTGGGAATAATGGCAATCCTAGAAACAATTCAGCAACTATGCACCCAAAGGACCACATGTCAATAGCTGTAGTATATCTGGAAAAAGGGTTAAGAACCAAACAGAACACTCACAATAATAGGATGAAAGACAATGGAATACATAAATCACACTTAAGATTTCAAACGCACCAAATACAAAATCTACATCTCTTATAACATTATTATCAACAAAATAATTATTCAATAATTAATGATAAATTATCATTTATTCCCAAAAGGTTAAGCTGTCGGGGAAAAGGTGAATTCATTTAACCTCTAAAAAAAAAAGATAATCATTTAACCAGTATTCTAACAATTACTATCCAAAAACAAATCTTCTAATGGACTGTCAACAGAGCTTCTCAATAGAAGATCCTGTAATATTCCAGTTGACTTGAGAGTACAACCAATTGTAGGTGCGGCTCGAAGCAGTCAACTCAAGCTCCAGTTGGATCAACTTGGATCTACTTTTTTGCAAATCATTAATCCTGTAAATCTAGTTGTAAGAAGTTCTACAAAATAATAGATTGCTGGAGGCTTTCCCTGATGCCACAATTTTAGTGGGTTTCCTTTAACTCAATTCCGGTCTCAACTGTGGACAGTTTAGCTTAAACCTAGCTGATCAGTTTGACTCCAACAGAGTTGCAGCCCAGGAAGAAAGTAAACAGGGGTAAAACTTGAAAGGGGAAAAACTTGGCAGAAAGTGAAATCAAACCAAAGAGACAAAACTAAAATAAAAAGTACAGCGGTAACTTCACTGAAAAGGATACTGATACCCAAGAAGAACTTCAGGAGATCTGTAGTAACGACTCTGTAGAATAAATTAAAGGCATGAAATTATAAGATCATCCTCCGCATGTTAATATTGAGGCAAAAGGCTGGGAGTAAGCATTCTGTGAACCTGAATGTAGGAGTAAACAGTGCGATCCTCCATGCATGCTGATCCAAAGTCAATAATTTTAATCTCTGCTGGCTTCACACTGTTGGTGTTTAATATGCACACCAAAAAAAAAAAAAAAACATAAATATAATAGTTTTTTTTTTTTTTTTTTTTAATAAAAGAAGTATCAACTACCTAATTTGAAGAATTTAAACTATAATCAAAGGTAACATACCTAGTGCACAATAGAATGTTTTCTGGCTTCAGATCACAATGAATTATCCCAGCATCTTTTAACAGAGCCAGTCCCCGCAAAATCTATTAGAGAAAAAAAGGGGGAAGGAGGTGATGTAAGATTGATGCAGAAACTTACAAAATAATCCAAAGAAGATCCATTACAGGACTAGATCCAATCCCAAGCAAGAACTGCTTTACCTGTTTAGAGAACATTTGGACAATGCTCAATGATAATCCCCTAAAATGATTTATTTTGATAAGCTCATACCTGAAAAAACATAGAATATGAAAACTGTGACCCATCAAGACTAAAACAATAATTTTTTGAATGGTGATAAAAGCTGTAGTCACTGTAACTTACAGATTTGTGTCAAGCAGTTCAAAGCAGATGCACAAATGACGCTGATGTACAAAGTAATCATAAATACGAACAATGTGATGCTTATCCTCAGGATCATACTTCTTATTCAGCTGCAAAAAACAAACATTGAGGCAGAAATTTCACTGCTACTTTTCTTTTGAAATTAATACAGAATTTTCACTACTAATGTCACTACACATGGGAAACATAAAACTAATGGAGAAAATATTTACCGTTGTCAATATAGTTACTTCAACCAGTGCCTGTTGATAGTAAGCAGGCTGATTTTTTATGATCTTCACAGCAACAAAACTGTTAGTTTCTGCAAACCAGCATTTAGCAACCTGCCCAAATGTTCCATGGCCAAGAACATCCTTTACAATGTATCTACAAAAGAGAAAAGGAATCCAATTAAATGGTTAATTCTGGGATGAAAAACCAAATAGATAACAGGCCAAAATTGGATTTGACAAATGCATGACAACATATATTCTATGTACGCCATATTATCTTCTTCCATTAATCTATAATCAATCATATCTGTTTGTTTCCAGCAACTCAAGTGTGGTCCCCCATTGCCTCATTAGGCAGAGACGTTAGTAGAGGAGTGGCACACATACAAAAAAACTTGAGGAATTTACAAGTCTACTACAAGTATTAAGATGCCAGAACAAATTTATATTTCACTACATCATTAACAACTTCACAATGGTATCTTTAGAAACTATGCCAGCTCAAGCACTGATGATGATGCAAACAATAGCATTTCTAACTTCTGGGTTTAACATTAACCATAGGAACTTGAAAGGGCACATCAGATAATCTCAGCAGGTACAATTTCAATCCAGATTCATGTCTTTTTCAAATGATATAACAGAACTATAGATAAAGTGCTTCCAGAGTCAATGTTTTACTCCCATAGTTCGTTTCCTCAGAGAGGGTGGAACTTCCAATGATTTTTTTTTTTTGGGTTGGGGGGGGGGGGGGTGGTTGTGTTGGATAACTTTGCTTGGACGTAAGCCAGAATGCTTTGATTGCATCTATCTCATGCCATTGGTTAAAGGCCAAAAAAAACCTACATAGCAAGTTTACACTTTTCTTTTTTTTATGGTAATAATAGCTTTATTGAAAAAAGTACATTGTGTTCATGATAGTGAACATATTGTACTTGAACAATTACAAACAAATCAGGAAGAATAAATAATAGATTGTAGGAAATCAAAAATGGAAAGACATTGTGTAAAACCCCAAATCTGAGACCACTCAAATAAAGTCCTAGCTAGCAAAGACTTCAAAAGATCAACAGGTCTCTCAGTGTCTTCAAATGTGCTGATATTTTGCTCCCTCCAAATGAGCCACATCAAACAAGCTGGTATCATATTCCAAACATCGGAATAATGTTTTCCCAAAAAATTCCTCCATGCAAAAAGACGAGAAGCAACGGTCCTCAGCATCACCCACTGAATCCCAAACATTAGAAAAACTTCACTCCATAAAGCATGAGCAAAAGTACAATGGAGCAAAAGTTTACACATTGAATATTTACAAACCAGAAACTGAGAAGACGATATTTATAGCAACAGTATGTACTCCCTGGGTGATTTGTCCTGCTTATAATTAAAGTTTAGATATATCTTGCCTAGATTGAAACTAACATAAGCTGGCATTAGCATAGTTGAACAACTATACTGAGATGCAATAAAACAATCACCAATGCCTTCAAGCAAACAAAAATTTCAAATGCCCTTTGAAGAAATATGTCAAAAGGAGAAAAATATTTCAAAAAGAATAGTTGAAATAAAGTGGTATTAAATTTTTTTATTTAAAAAATAAAGGTAAGAATAACAAACCTTCGCTGTTCTGAATTGATTAAGACATAGTTTGCAGTCAAAATAAGATCTGAGTTCACATTATCGTGGCCATCATTTAGGACTCCAATGGATGGGCTAGTTAAGTATCTCTTTGGATTTAGTTCATCTGAATACTTGAACTGTGGATTGCATAATTGGTATGTTTCAACAATGTCCTTTGTTAGTCTTGCCACCAACTGCACAAGTGAAAGCTACATGTTATCATAATATCTGCTTTGTATATTCAGATCTAGGTAATCTTCTAACTATATAAACGTCATTGTGATGCTATATCAATTGAAATATGGCAGCTATAGAAATAGCAACTGCTTAATTCATCCACCCTTCCCCAACCCAGGCATTCTGAGTTTGAAAATTCCCTTTGTTATGTATCATAAAGCAAAATATGAATAGAAAATTTGAATTGATTGAAAACTTTAGTGTGAAATAATTTTTTAAAAGCTACAAATTGTGAGCCTTAAGCTATGAAGCATGGGTGTGTTTCCGGATTCGGGTGCAAGTGCGGGTGCGGGACTCGGCAATTTTTGAAAAAGTAGAGTGCGGGTGAGGCGATTAAAAAATTATTAAAAATAATTTTATTTATATTTTCTATATATTTTTACTATTAAAATATTCTTAAAAAACACATTACTATGGCCTTGATTCACAAAACAAAGAAAGAAGAAGGCAAGAAACACAAAACAAAAAAGAAAACACAAAAGAAGCAACAAATATTCAGAATAAAATTGAGGAATGACAGATTTAGGATGTTTGGGCCTCATTCAAAGCCGATTTCAGCTGTTCTGACATGATTCAAGGCCGATTTCGGCTTGTTTTGGTCGCTAGCCGATACGGCCCGATTTTGGCCAAATTGGCCCGGTTCGGCATGAATTGAAGCCGAGTTAGCACAAATTGAGCTGAGTCCACGCTAATCCGAGAAAAAAAAAAAGAAAAAAAAAAAAGCTCAGACACGGCACCGACACGCTGGCAGCCGCGTCGGACTCTGATGCAGCACCCTCCCAGCCGCATCGGTGCTTTAGAGGCCTTAAGTATCTCATAGACCTCTACCCTAATATCTAGTAAAGATGAGGTTCAATACACGAATCATTGGAAGTACAGATTACTTTCAGGGTAATTGATTACTCCAATTCCATTTGACCTTGTACAAAGAACCGCTAAAAGAAGCAAGCAACTGGTCTCCCGAACTATCCATATCCTCAAAATTTTGCCTATTGCCCTCCCTCCATATACACCACATCAAGTTCAGCAGAACTAAATTCGAAATGTCTGATAAGTGTTTCCCCAACCAATTCCACCGACTAAAAAGATTACCTGGTACCATTCTTGGTAAGACCCATGAAACCCCAAAAGATCTAAAAATAAAACACCACAACTAACGAGCCTTCTCGCAATGAAGCATTAAATGATCCACGGTCTCCCCACAACAACACATGACACACCAGTCAACAAAAGCAAAACCCCTACTTCTTTTTTTTTCTTTTTTCTTTTTTTGATATGTAACGAAAAATTTTATTAAGAAAAACAAGAAGAATGCGACAGAGCCACACTCCATATAAGAATAGTATGTAAGAAAAAAGACTTAATCTCTAGCAAGGACCGCTCACATCCCCCAAAGCATCTAGCATTTCTTTTACTCCAAATACACCACATCAAGCAATGCAGCACAAGTCTCCAAAAATCTATATTACGATGCCTCCCGAATTTACCTTGCCAAGACTCAAACAACTCAATTACCTTATGAGGCATAACCCAATGAAGTCCAAACAAACAAAACTCCAAAGACCATAGCTCAAATGCTATGGAGCCCATAGCAATGAAGCAAAAGATGATCCACCGACTCCCCACACCTCTTACACATGTAACACCAATCAAATTGTCACCTGTGAGAATCTTACCCAAGCTGTGGTCCAATCAAAAAAAGAAACTCACCAAGGGGCCTTAACTCTCCAAATACCTTTCCAAGGAACGACGGCGGAGAGGGGACCTCGCAGCTCATTATAATGCGAACGGATATCAAATTCCTCATTCTTCTTCAATTTCCATCTCATGTAATCCCCATTTTCAGTTGAAGGGGTATTAGATTCCAAAATATGAAGGAAATCCTCCACTAAATCCAATTCCCAAACATTCAAATCCCGAATGAAATGTACTCTCTAGTAGTCGATATCATCGACTTTCTTGCTGCTTGGTAAAGCAATACTACCCCCCCCCCCCCCCCCAAAAAAAAAAAACAAAAAAAATGGTGAGGTCAGTGTGAAGGTAGAGTACAAGGCTATGGCCTATACAGCTGGTGGGAAGTTATGGGTAAAATCTCTTTTTGAAAATAGGATTTTTCAGTAGCAAGCATACTAAGAATCTAAGATGTTTGAATGATAATGATAATCAGACAGCCATATATTTTAAGATAGGACTAAATATATTGAGGTTGATAGTCACTTCAAGCAAGAGATAGTTATGAGTAAGTAGATTGTGGCCGGTGGCCCTTAATGGCAAACAATTGGGACAAGTTTTTATCGAAGCCCTTTAGATCTATATAGTAAAATGGACTGTCATATTATGTGCACCAAGGAATAGTGTTAATGGAATGAGGCCACAAGGACCTTAGAATTAGACACCAAAACCTTTTTTTTCCTGTAAGAAAAGAAGGCTGAGGCCCAAGTACACAGGGAGTATACCACGAACACTCAACAGGAGAGAAAAGAAAGAAAAAAATTAACCAACAGACAAACTGTCCATAAACTCCATAACAACTGAAATTGGCCAGAAAGTTGAATAGTAAATATCTCCCACTACATGTTATCTTTTTTAATGCAATTTAATTTGAAAACCGTATCTTAGGACCACGAAAGGACTTCAAATTTGAAAATTTCCAGATGGTAATATGGTTTCCAAAGAGTATATAAAGCCTAATAGTTCCTTTTCATGCAACTTCTCTAGACCCTTAACTAGTTACCCAAAAAAAAGGCCTTCCATGAGGATTCCTGCCAACCAATCCCAATGTTTGCAAAAAAGGAGATGGGGGAAGAGGAAAGAAGAAGGGAAGAAGTGAAATAAACTAGGGTGGACAGATACACAATACATTCCTGCCACCTCTTCCCCTTTCCTCTTCTTCTTCAATCTCTCCCTATCCAAGCATACCATAAGCACTGGTAGCCAGAGAATTTTTATTTTTATTTATTTTTTTATTATTACGAATAAGTTACACATGCATCCAATGGGTTTTAAATCCACAACCTCACCTTCCATTTGAATCATAGCTCATTGGCAAATATATAAACTTAGTAACAACAACAAGGAGATGCAACCAAATTAACTGGATATATAAAAAGAAGCACCGGTACCAATTACCAACAGCAGATTTCAAAGATCAAAGGGCAATAAAATCTAAAAAGAAGAAACAACAGAAAAATCAAGTATTATCACTTCCACCATCCTGGGTAAAGACTGTACCAATTGCCTTTTAATTCCAATATTTCATGCCTACCTTCACCAGTCTCATATCTACAGGTTTGGTTCAAAGGGACTTCTTGCAGGAAGAGGGAAAAGGAATGGTATTTCATATATTCCTAGTGAACACATTTCTATTGAAGTTAGGGAGGTTCCTTGAAATTGCCATACAACTTACCAAGGAAGATATTCTGCTACCACATGGGACTTCAGGTAACAAACAATTTCATTATAGAATGGAGGGTACAAATAGGTGTGTTTAATGAAATTTTTGAAGGAAGAAATATACTTTTAATTAGTTTAGCAATCTTGAAAGGTATTCTTTTGTAAGGAACCGTACAAGGTACAATTTTTATGAGAAATAATTGGTGTGGATATACTTTTCTTTAGTTTAGCTTTTCTGTGGACATCATTGATGGAACAGGGGCAGAAGATAAGTAAAATTCAAAGTTGGATTGGAAATGATTGGCAATTGATGATTTTACTGATAAGCTTTGATAGTAAAATCTTCAATTGATTGATGTTACAAAGGATATAAGCTAGCAACAGGTCACTTTAGGATTATTTGCATCCTTTCCAAGACATTGCATGAACTTGCGCCAACTATAAGAATTTACTCTTCCCCCTTTAGTCAATACAGTTGCTCTAAACCCAAGCTGACTACCATCTCAAACCTTACGTATACTTCTTTCGTCTTTCAAGAATACTTCAATTTAATGAGAAACGCTTGAGATAGGAAGGGCTGGATTGAAAGATCTTTTCTTAAACATCCGTACACGTTGAGGGAATCATGCCAAGTGAAGTGGCCTTTGTTACTAAGCCCTTTTCAGAGTTTTTGAAATATTTGTCTTTTTTCTGGGAGAAATTATTTAAATCATTTAAATTAAAGGTTTTATTGAACTGCATTCTCAAAAGGAAATGTCTTTAGCTGCATTACATCCTTCTTTCCCCTTTGCCATTTTTGAACAAGTATTTTGTTCCTTAACAACTATTTTGAAGTGGCAGGCAAATATCATTACTCCAACTAACATTTTGTGAATTGGGACATCTTAAGCCCTCCCCATAAGACTCACTCCTCCAAAATCCAATACCAATGCAGGTACCAAATTATAACCACATAAAAACTCCAATTTTCCCCCCATATTTCAACACCAGCATACTCAATTCCCATAACTTAAATTTCAACATGCAAATTGCAAACTTAAAAATTGAAGCTAAAATAACTTGCAACAACAGCAGCACAACACAAAAAACAAAAAAAAACAAAAAAAGCCATAATACTTACAGGTCTCCGCACAACAACACGCAAAGCTTGGACCTTGTTCACAGTATCATAAGGACTAAACGCCAGCTGCCTCGGCCGCCAACTCAACCCGGCTGCAGCCGCCATCGCCACCGCCGATAAGTCATCGGCACCACCACTTCCGCCACCCAAATCCTTACCCTCATTGCTAGTGCTCACCTCATCCATGACCCAAATTCAGAAGCCCTAAAATCAAACTCCCACCTTCAAATTTACCTCACCCAATACCTTCCACATCGATTCTAGCACACCCCCTTTTTTTCACACAACACAACAATGAAAGCACAACAAAATAAAAATCCCAATTCAATTACCCGATCACCGATCGGACCGACCCGAAAACCCGATTGCTCAGTTGGGGCTCGAGCTTTTTTTCCAATTCAACGTTCAAAACCCCAACCGATTCCAATCCCATCCTTCTTCATTCACAGAATCGATCACAGCTTTCCAACTCTCAAATCATCAATGACCCAGATCATAATCTATCAGATTGATTGTAAATTTACTATCTTTTTTCTCTTTTCGATGCTCTCAAACCCACAATCAAAAATTGCAACAACAACAAGATAATGAATTGGAGATCAATAACACATATATAAAACAAACAAAAAAATACAGAAAAACTAAATAATAGAGATTTGATGGGGTTATGGAAATTTGGATAGAGTGAGAGAGTGTGAGAGAAATTGTCGTTGGAGGAGACAGACAACTTCTTTGTTATTGTTCGTCCAAATAGGAGTTTCTCATTTGTTATTTTATGGGAAGTTGGAAACATACATAGTACATACATATGCCTCTCTCTCTCTCTCTCTCTCTCTCTCTCTCTGTTTATGTTGTTGTTGGCACAAAAAGCACTTCTTATTAATCTATTCATTCATTCATTCATTTTTTTTTTCCTTAAAAATTGAACTACATGTCTTACCTCACGCAATTCTGACCGTCTGATTTTACAATCACAAGGCCATGTCAGCTTTAAAGTAAATATACTAATAATAATTGATGGATAAACTCTTTTACCAAATTTTTTGGGTTTCATTTTTTTTAATTAATTTTTGCTGTATTTAATTGGGTAACAATGTAAAGTCGTATCTGAAGGGTTGCGTTTAGCGTGCTATATACGACTACTATATAATTAAATTCAGGACAAGTTCACGACAAAAAAATAAAAATACAAGTTCAAATTGTACACTATAATTTCAGTTTATTATTTCTTGTGGTAATTGTAAACATAACGTCTTCTTGTCTTAAGCAATGATGATTTAAGTGTTCAAGTTACTGATTGTGAGCTTGACCAGATCCTGAAAGTTTTGCTTTTTTCTCTTTCTTTTTTTAGAGATACCATAAATTTGAATTTTTAATGTCCTGCATTGATTACTCTTTATTAATAAGTTAATATTATTGATTATTGACTTACATGATAATAGAAAATTGATAATTATTATATATCTTAAGAGCATTGGTTAAAGAAGTGTTTTTCAAAACCTTTTATGAAAAAAGAAAAAGTAACACATTGTTTTATACACATTTTTATATTTCTCATAAATGGTATTAAAATTTTCTTAAAATAATTTATTAATAAATACCTTAACACATCCGTTAATAAGACTCATACCTACAGTGATATTAATCAACCATTTGCATTGTTTATCATAATGTTCTTTCAAGCATGATCGGACTTATGATATGCCAAAAGTCAAAAGAATTGAGTTAAAACTGGCATTGAGAAGACATAAACAACATATAAAATAGTTTTGTTTTTCAGCTTGATGCATGCTAGACGACATGTCGTGCATCTCTACATATGCGCCAGAAAGTGCAAGTCGTCATTACAAGGTTGATTCATAGGTGCAGTTTGGATTCCACGTTTCCTGTGTTTCCTGCATCGCGTTTTGCTTTTTTTTTTTGAGCCGAAATTTTTGACTTTTCCCGTGAACAGTGCATAGCGTGCATTGTTCATAGAACTCACAAATTTCACTTTTCAACCAATTTTTCATTAAAAATGGGTCCCACATTATTATTTACACATTTAAAAATTATTTTGCTACAGTGTTTTTAGTTTTCAGTTTTTAGTTTCAGCAAAATAAGTTCTATCCAAACAGACTGTATCAAGAAAAAAAAGCTACATGTTTATGATAGTTGTTTTGAGTAATCACGCGAGTTGACCATGTTTCATTAATGTAAATTTGTCTTAATGTTATTGGTTTGCAATAAAGTTAATTACTAATTGAAAGTTGTTAACACTATATATATATAGAGGTAGATTTTGAGTTTGTTAGAATAGTTTTCATTTTCCTACCTTTGTTTTCAATATATATAATCAGAGATCCTCTTGTACAATTATTTGATCAAATTCTACCATTTTTTCCTCTATTCCTTTATTCAACTTTAGTTATGGTTTTTAGAGCTCTTTTGAGCCTCATTTTCGTTTCCATTCATGGCCATCACTTCTGCTCAATGTCTGGACTATGTGCAACACAATTGTCCTCTCGAGGATCTTGAATTCACTCCCCAAGGAGATAGCTGCTAGTGTAATTTACATAAACACAACTAGAGATCTGTGGCTTGATCTTAAAGAAAGGTTTGCTTAAAGCCATAGGCCAAGGATCTTTCAAATCCAAAAGGCCATTTCAACACTCTCTTAAGAGCAATCTACAATCAGTGCATATTTCACAACGTAAAGGCCTACGGGAATGGGATGGTCATTCATCGGTAGGTGATCAAGTCTTTTTATAGCAATAACTCTAGACTCTAGCCTCAAGCTCCAAATCTATTGAAACTTTCCCCAAATTCCTCCTAAACACCAAAAAGTAGTGTTGGGATCATTAACCAAACCCTAGTTGATCATCAAGCCTGGTGCATGCATGTGGTATTTTTTTGTCCTCATGCTTGTTTGATAAATTCCAATGATAGGAATTTGCTTGTTCCTATCCTAATGAAGAGGAAAGCAATTCTAGTAGTTCTTCGAGGGAACTAGGCCTCCTTAGAGAATGAATGGAACAGTGAAGGAAATAGAGAGAGAGATAGAGAATAGAGAGAGTAAGGATAGTGAATTGTACATCAATCTTCATTAATTCCTACTCCTTAACAGATTACTCCTTTATAACAGAAGGACCATGCTATAGTTACAATGATACAAGACTATAACTACCTCTAACTAACTAACTACCCATCCAATCACTTGACACAACTATAACTAACTGCACAATCCACAATTATAACCACTAACTTCCCAACTTATGCCCTACTACTATCTAGCTTACAACACAGCAGCACAACAGCATAACAGCATTTGATCACAGCCATAGCAACTCCTGATCACAGCAACAGCAACTCCTGATCACAGCAGCTTCTAGTCCACTCCTCTCCAATCATAGCAATACTTAAATCATTCCTATCATTCCATCCCCCTTTAAAAACCTTGTCCACAAGGTAGAATGAAAAGAAAAAGTTGTAGCAGCTAACAGGGTAGAGTGAAGTAAGAGGAGAGAAGTGAAGTTGCAATAGCACCCTCCCCTCAAAGCACCTTGCCCACAAGGTGAGGAAACTAAAGTTGAAGCTTGTCCAGAGATTCCTTAGTAGCACACTCAGGGGACTGACCATGCCATTAGACCAACACCTCAGTGATTGTTCTACTTCTGAGCTGCTTAGACCTGTGTTGCAGAATGACAAAAGGCTCAGGATTGAGAAAGCCCTCAGAATCCATAGTTGGAAGAGTGAGAATGGGAGTAATGTGAGCACCCAATTTAGGCTTAAGGCAAGAGACATGAAGCATTGGGTGAATCAAACAACTAGGGGGTAAGGCCAGCTTGTAAGCCACTTGACCAATTCTCTGCAAAATCTGGAAGGGGCCAAAATACCTTGGAGACAATTTGTAAAACCCTTTAGAATTAAGGGACAGCTGCCTATATGGTTGAAGCCTAAGAAAGACCCATTCACCAACTTGGAAAGACTTGTCAAACCTATGTTAATCAACTTGAGTTTTCATCCTAGCTTGAGCTGCAACCAAATTCTGTTTAAGAAGGTCCAAAAGAACAGTCCTATCATGAAGCACAACATCCACTACAACAACTTTAGTAAGACTAGACACATAATCCAGGACTTGAGGAAGGGGAAAACCATAAAGAGCCTCAAAAGGAGACATTTTAGTAAAGATATGATAGTTGGCGTTGAACCAAAATTCAGCCAAATACAACCATAAAAGCCCAAGTATGAGACCTGTCACCTACAAAAGCCCTCAAATATTGCTCCAAACTTCAATTCACTACCTCAGTTTGCCTATCAGACTAAAGGTGATAGGCTGAGGACATAGCCAACTCAATACCTTGGAGCTTGAACAACTCCTTCCAGAACGTAGAAGTGAAGGCAGCATCCCCATCACTCATAATGGACCTAGGTAATCCATGCAACTTAAATACACCAGTCACGAAAGCTTGAGCTACCTTAGCAGCAATATAAGGATGTGACAAGAGCATGAAGTGTACAAATTTAGTAAGCCTATCAACCACAACCAAGATGACATCAGAACGTTGAGATTTTGGGAGACCAGTAATGAAATCCATACTAATATCCAACCATGGTTTGGCAAGAATAGGGAGTGGCTGCAATAAACCAGCAGGTTTAATGGTATCCACTTTGATTCTTTAACAAGTCTCACAAGTTTTGATATGCTCCTTAATGTCTTTCTTCATACCATACCAAAAAAAAAAAATCTTGTTGTACACAATGCACAATCTTCAAGTACCCTGAGTGACCTCCCAATGGACTATTATGAGCATGTTGAAGGACCAGAGGTTTCAAAGGTGAGTTAGAACTCAGAAACACTTTATCTTTATAAAGCAATAGGTCATTCTAAAGAGAAAAGTGAGTATTAGATAGGGTAGTAGCTATCAAGTTAGAGAGCAGTTGTTGGTACTCTGAATCAGTCCTATAACCATCCTTCAAAACATCCAACCAAGTAGGACAAGGAAAAGAAATAAGGTACAGCTGAGCATTCTAATTTTCTACCATAGACAAGTCATCAGACAAATCATTAAGGCCCTCCAATCTTCTAGAGAGTGCATCTGCAGCCTTGTTTTCCTTACCTTTCTTATATTCAACCAAAAAAGAGTACCCCAAAAGCTTGGTAATCCATTTTTGTTGAGCATGAGTGCCTACTCTCTGCTCCAAAAGAAACTTCAAGCTTTGCTGGTCTGTTTTGATGATAAAAGGTTTGCCAACCAAATATGGTCTCCATCTCTTCACTACAGTGATTAATACTAGGAATTCCTTTTCATAAGTGGACAAATGCAAACTCCTTCTTTGAGGGCTTGGCCGTGGAAACCCAAAGGCCTTTGATCCTACATCAAAACAGCTCCACTACGCAAGTCTTGAAGCATCACGCTCCATTATAAAGGTCTTAGAAAAATCAGGAAGAGCAAGGACTAGTGGATTGGAAATAGCTTGTTTGAGAGCTCAGCTTGTGGTGACCAATGAAAAACATCATTTTTCAACAAAGTAGTCAATAGAGTTGCAATAACACCATAATTCTGAATAAACTTCCTATAGTACCCTGTCAGTCCCAAGAAACCCCTTAAAGCCTAAATTGTCCTAGGAATAAGCCAGTGCTGCATTGCCTCAGTTTTCTTTGGCTCAGTCCTGACCCCTTGAGCAGAGATAAGATGGCCTAAATACTCCACCTCTCCACAACCAAAGACACACTTAGATTTCTTGTCATACAACTGGTCGGAAAGTAGATTTCTTGTCATACAACTGGTTGGAAAGTAGAACAGATAAGACCACCTTTAAGTGAACAATATGATCCTCCAAAGACTTACTGAACACCAAGTTGTCATTAAAGAAGACTAGGACAAACTTCCTTAAATAAGGTTTAAAGATAAGATTCATCAATGTTTGGAATGTTGAAGGGGCATTGGTCAAACCAAAAGGCATAACAAGAAACTCATAATGCCCTTCATGAGTCCTAAATGCAATTTTATCAATGTCACTCTCCTTCATCCTAATTTGATGATATCCTGATCTAAGATCCAACTTAGAGAAAATGGCAGCACCACACAATTCATCTAACAGTTCATCAACCACAGGAATAGGATACTTATCCTTTATAGTGGTCTTGCTTAAAGATTTAATCAATGCACATACCCCAATTCTCATCTGCCTTTCTAACCAACAAAATAGGAGAAGAGAAAGGACTTTGGCTAACTCTAATAGAACTAGTTTCATGCAATTCATGCACAATTTTCTCAACTTTAGATTTTTGATAAGAAGAATACCTGTAAGGCCTTTCACAAATGAGTGAGGTACCTTCCTTCAAAATAATCTGATGTTCATGCCTTCTTAGGGGTGGTAAGCCAACTGGTACCTCAAAAACCTTAGCAAACTCTAGGAGCAGATCATCAATGGTTGAACACTGTTGTATAGCTGGAAGTGGAGAAGAACAAGACATAATCTGCAATACCAAACCCTGCTTGATAGTGGGCTTGAAGAACTGATCTCCATCTTGAAGGGTAGAAGCTGAAGGTTTGAGACCTTGGAGCAGAACTAATTTGCCATGGTAAGCAAGTTGCATGGTGAATTTCTTGAAATCCCACTGAATCAAGCCTAAAGGGTACAACCATTGAGTTCCCAATACTACATCACAACCTCCCAAGGGTAATACATTCAAATCAACACTGAAAAGGGTCCCCTGAATCCTGAGTTGAACATCAAGACATGCTCCCTCAGTTTGAAGAACAGCTCCATTAGCTACCTTAGCCTCAAATCAATCTTGAATTGAAAGAGGCAGCTATAGCAACCTCCAAAGTGCAATATCCAAAAAATTATGGGTGCTTCCACTGTCAATCAAGATAACCATCTCTTGATTTTTCCCCACACCCTCATAGTACCTAGTGATGGACTGTCCAACAAGGCATAAAGAGTTATCTCAGCCACTCCTTCAGGAATTCTGCCACCTCATGCTGCAATTCCAACTAAGAAGCTTGTTCATTAGTTACTTCCTCCAATTGAAGATCTTGCACACCTTGACAGTCCACTTCTTGTAAACCATCCATATAGAAAATTCCAAGAGTCTTACACTTATGCCCTATAAACCACTTGTCATCGTATTAATAACATAATCCCTTCTTCCTCCTTTCTTCCATTTGAGAAGGGGAAATCTTCTAGATTGCCATCTTTGCACTCTTAGGGTCATTCTTGATTAGTGGTGGAGGACCAAGGATTGAAGCTTTAGGCCCATCACCCCAAGATTTGATGTTTCTCCTACTAGCCATCAGATATTCTTCTTGAATTTTTGCTAATCCAAATGCTGCATTCAGGTTTTGGGGGTTAAGCATTCTGACTGATAACTTAATCTCATCCTTCAAATGACTCAAAAACAGCTTATTTTGTGCTTCTCTAATAATTCCTTGATTCTATTTGATAAAGCTTCAAACTGTCCCTTATACACAGCCACACTACCTACTTTTCTAAGCCTGGTCAGGGTCTCCATTGGATCATCATATGCTGATGTACCAAACCTCACATGTAAGGATCTCATAAAGGCCTCCCAATTGGTAAACTGACTAGCCTCTTCTGCTTCTTGAAACCAAATCAGGGCCTTCTCCTCCACATGATAAGAAGCTAGAAGAATCTTTTGACTAGGGGGAATGCCATATAATTGAAAAAATTGATGAGCCTTATAGACCCAATCCGAGGGCTTTCACCCCTGAACCTTGGAAATTCCAACTTCACTACTCTAGGAATGGTTGCCAAGGTTGTTTCAGGACGGCTTGGAGACAAAGGTCTTTTTGGTTGTTCTGGTGAGGCCGTTTTCTGTCGCCATTGATTGCCAGCCTTAGTTAATCATTGCATAGTTTGAGATAGGGTCTGCAACATGCTAGTGACAGCATCTAATATTTGGTGAATTGCATGTAATTCTTGATCATGTAGATCTGAAGTTTGATAAAGAGTATTGATCTTATCATTAAGAACAGAAAAGGATTGAGTCTCTACCATGGTGATAGAAGTAAGCTCTGATACCAATTGATAGGAATTTGCTTGTTCCTATCCTAATCAAGAGGAAAGCAATTCTGGCAGTTCTTCGAGGGAACTAGGTCTCCTTAGAGAATGAATGGAACAGTAAAGGAAATAGGGAGAGAGAGATAAAGAATAGAGAGAGTAAGGGTAGTGAATTGTACATCAATCTTCATTAATTCCTACTTCTTAATAGATTACTCATTTAAAACAAAATGACCATGCTATGGTTACAATGATACAAGACTATAACTACCTCTAACTAACTAACTGCCCATCCAATCACTTGACACAGCTGTAACTAAATGCACAATTATAACTACTAACTTCCCAACTTATGCCTTGCTGCTATCTAGCTTACAACACAGCAGCAACACAACAACACAGCAGCACCTGATCATAGCCACAACAACTCCTAATCACAACAACAAAAACTCCTGATCATAGCAGCTCCTAGTCCACTCCTCTCCATCCATAGCAATACTTAAATCATTCCTATCATCCAAATAGTCGAAAACATGTATGTCTATAAATGATAGAGGTTGATTTAGGATCAAAGCATGTTAGATTTGTTTTTTCAATTCGAATGTTTAAACCTAAAAAAAAAAAAACCCAGATGCTAGATCTATTTTTCTATGAATGAAATTTTGTTTTTATGTTTCTTTTGACATGTTGGTTGAATATGACATGACATGATGGTAGCCACCAATACTCTAGAAGATCAGATTATTAGGCGAGATGGATACCTAACACATTTCCACCTCGTAACTTAGCCTCTAATCTTAGATCAATGGTTCATACACTAGGTCATGTCTAATGTAATATTCAAACGTTACTAGGACTTTAATCCATGTAATTGGCTTAAATTGTATTTAGGATCAAAGCCATGTAATGTTCTTATTATATTTAAATCAATGTAAATTACACATTTGTTATCATTAAAATGATGAATTTATTTTATTATATGGCTTTTTTTTTCCTAAGAATTAAAATAAGTGGCGCCTCTAAATGTACAACTCTCGATCTAAGGGATACAATGTTCATAGTCAGGCTAGCATTTTGAAAGAAAATTAAACATAGTCTAACCCATTCAGATGTGTTTGGTCTAAACACTCTAAACCAATAATGGACAGAGGGATTCTCACATTAGTACGTGTGATTTGGCCTCACGTGATAGAATTAAGCATAATCAAGACAATCAAATTTTCATTTTGAATTTGAATTTATATTTATATTTTTTTTATGAAAGAGTTTGAATTTATACTTTTTTTTTATGAGAGAATTTGAATTTATATTTAAATTTGAACTTAAATTTATTATTATTTTTTTTATACAAGATAAAAATTCTACTCTATCCCGATTTAAGTATATATGCATGCGAAACTCCCTCTTGGAGACTTGAATCCCGACTCTTGTCCTTCACACCTTACAAAAACTTATGGAGTGATCATCGCACTAAGGGTGCGCGGTGGTTGAACTTATTTTTCTATCACATGGAAAATCTATATATATAATAATAGGTAAAGTTAAGAGAAACTCAAATTAGAATTCCAATTTTGAGCCATGTCTCATAAATTATTTATTCTTAAAGAGTTTTATTTCTTAATTTTAGAATCAAATGTGGGACTACATCATAAATATTCATCCAAGTGAGTTATTAAGTATAAAAACCAAAGAGTCTAGAATAAATGAATCGTAAAAAAAAAAGTGCTTCACAATAATTTTTTTTAAAAATGGACAATTTACATTTTATACCTAATAATGTCCTTACAAATTTTTTTAAAGAGTTAACAAAATATAAAAATGACTATCAATAGTACTTAAATTATATATATAGAAATTATATTATGCATCTTATTGTATATTTTTAAGTGTATCCATGTATATGCATGGGGTTACAAGCTAGTTGAATATAATTAAAGGCTAAAGATTTATTTATTTATATTTATTTCCTCTTTTAATTATATCACATGCTTTTAACTTTACTACATGCATGATTTTGGTTACTACAAAATGGTTTGATGAGATATCTTTTCATTAATGCTCTGTTTGTTTTGATGGAAAATATTGTGTAAAGATAGTTTTCTGTATTTTCCAGTATTAGGTGGCATTAGAAAAAATGAGTTAAAGGAAAACTATCTTTAGTTAACATAAGAAGTATGGTTTATTTTTAGATATTGTTTTCCACTAATTTTTTTTTTTTTGGATAACAACTCTATCTCACAGCAAGCTAAATAAGGAAAGTTGAGAGGTTGTTTTTCAATTTATTTAAGGTTGCTACCAAACATATGAAAATAAGATAGTTTTATAGAAAATGCTTTAAAATAACTCATTTTCTAGAAAACATCATTGCTGAAACAAATAAAGCGTAAATATTAATTTGATTTTCTTTTAGGAAAAAAAAAAGGGGCTTGCATGTGTAATCTTTGTGTGCATGCTTAATGTAATACATAAATTATGTGATTGGGTTAGGATTTCCTTAGTAAAATTTTGTCAAATATGGGTCAACATGAGTGAAGGCCAACCATGCGGTTGGATGAGTTTGAGTGTTTAATATACCCATAACTCTGGACTTAGTCCGGACAAGTAGTCCTTTGGGTTCAAATTTGATTTTTGGACCTATAACTATAACCAAGTGACAACTTCTTTCCACCTGACCCACGAAATTTGTGACATACTCCTAAGTCTTAAGCCCATCTATAGGATGAGTCCGCATTGAACACCACTCCACCCAAGGGAACTATTGTTTCTTCTTCTACTTCTTCTTCTGTTTTTTTTTTTGGTGGCAGAAACCCAAGATAACTATTCAGTTGGCAGTCATGGTGGCCATGCCTCAAGGTGCTCACAGTTATTCCTTGAATTTTATTTGTTCAAAAAGTCATCAAACTCCTGCCATATTTGAATTTCCAAACCATTTAACTTACTTGTACCACATATTCTCAAAAAAATTGTCAAATTTTTTGTTTAATATCTTCAGCCTATGATATAAAGCTATGTATTACCCACTGCTTTATCATTCACATACTCGTCATGTGGCATTATTTTATGTGTAAACACTCAATGTATCAATTTGATTCCCCACCAGGGCCACCACCAACCAAAATGAAGAGAAAGGAAAGTAAATACGGCTAGGGCCTGGTGGATATAATTTTAGGCTTAAGGCATTATATATAACTTTAGGCAAGCCATTTTCTTATTCATTTGAGATTTTCACTTTTAAGTGTTTGTTATATTTTGTTTATCGCTACCAAAAAAAAAAAAATTAACAATAGAAATGTAGAATATCTAGTAACCTATTAACCTTAAAATTTACCAGTAAAGAAAAAATCACTTAAAATCAAATTCATGTGTTGGTTATTTTATGTTTGATTAGAACCTTAATTTTAGAAGCAAAAATTTCGTTTGAACATTTTGTATAACTTGTAACTACCTCGTCATCCTTTCGGCCAACTATAACGTAAATACAAACTCTACTACTGTAGTAATTTCTTGACTAAAAACTCCATAGTAGAATTTCTACTAATTCTCACTTTTCGCTTTACTTTATATACTATACTCTAAACTATCTAAAGGCCTAGGAAAGTTAGTCTTAGGCCTAAGGCCCCACTAAAAAACAAAATTCCCCTTAGGAAAAAAGGCTCACTTTCAATGGTTAAAGGCCCAAATTTTTATAAAATTACATATATATATATATATATATATATATATTTTAAAAGTTGTGCATTTTTTTTATCAGTGATGTTAAGGATATTACAAATTTTACTACTAGCTTACAAATTACCATGTTATTAATCACAAAAAAGTATTTAAACATTCATTAGTTAAATTGATAAAGTTCATCAATAAGAGTCAATGTCATATTATATTTTGAACATTTTATAGTACTTTTAGCGCATTTTTCCCTTTTCATTTCTATTAAGACTCTTAAAGTATGAGACCAATAGAAACCCTAACCCAATCGAAACCCTAAAATGTTTCAAAAAAAAATGTTGCAAATGTGTTAAATCATCAATTATAGATTAATCTTCCCTAATAATTTGAGACTTTAATTTTTGTAAATTGATATCCTACAAAGCCACACACCAAATAATATCTATCTCTCTCTTAATAATGAGATATAAAATAAAAAATTAGATTACAACTTTACTTAACTATGTATCATCATATATCCAAAATAAAGTATCTTTTTTAATCTTGATATATTTTTATTAATATTTATGGTTCAACTATGATATTTAATTCTCTATATAAAATTAACATTAGTTTAGTTGGTATTATTCATCAAATTATGTATTTAATGTATCAAATTAACTTTGATTTAATTGGTATTAAATAATTTTATTTAATTAATATTTACATTAAAGGCCTCATATAATTTTTTCGCCTTAGGCCCCAAATTATGTTGGGTCGCCAAGAAGAGTTTTGTGGAAAAAAATATGTATTTATTACGATAAATATTAATAAATGAAAACAAAATTAATACTTGTTTAGAGTAATAATTTATTTTTAATTACTTAGCACCCAAAATGATATATATATATATATATATATATATATATATATATATATATATACACACACATATGGGGAAGACTATAGAAATATGAAAGAGAACTTCTATTAGTTGTTGTTTTCAAAACAAAAGAATACCACTATATATAGCAAATTAAAAGTAGTATGGAAGAGGACAAATTAAAACAAGATAGAAAAGAATCAAAAGGGAAATTTACTATTTGTGTTTCACTTTATAATTTATACTTATCAATTACAATTCTTCTTAGAGCATCGACATCAATTGTGCTAAAAAAATGCTATTTTCACACACCAAAGAGTTACTTTATTTATTTTGGATTTGGCTTACTTCCAATACTTTTTAAACTAGACGTCTTCTATCGTTTTAAATATACATTAGTAAGTGATTGTGAGTTTTGATCTCCATGTTTTATTTAGTTAGTCGGTGATGTGACAGTTTTTTATTAAAACAAAAGGAGATGTCCAGTTAAAAAAATATTGGAGGTAAGCCAAACTCATTTATTTTAACACATTAGTATCATTCACTAGATCTTCTATTTTAAGATCACAACTCGTAAAAATATTCTTAATAAAACTTCTTCAAAAAAAAAAAAAAAAAAAATTTATAAAGCCAACACCGTCACAATAGCTACAACCAATCACCATCCACCAACAACAACTCACCTACCACCACCACCACAAACCCACCACCACCCAATACTACTTAAAAAAACCCTAAAATAAAACCAAAACCACAATAAAGAAGAAGAAGATCTCAACCAAAGAACAATTTGATCTCAACCAAAAGAATAATCTAATCTCAACCAACCAAAATCAACCCAATACCACCAACAAGAACGCCAATAATCGAATCTCAACCAACCAAAACCAACCCAATATCACCAGTAAGAACACTGACCCACAAAACCTATGGGCACAACCGTGGGCAACCTACAAATTGAAACCTACCACCCCTCACTTGCAACCCACAACCACAATCACAAGCACCAGCATTGCAACCCCCCTCCGAAACAACCGAAACCCACTGGATTGAACCTCCACCGAAGACCCACATATTATAGCCAACAAACCACAAGATCGGCCATGCACTGCCACCAAAAAGCCATCGCCAAGAGAGAGAGAGAGAGAGAGAGAGAGAGAGAGAGAGAGAGAGAGAGAGAGAGAGAGAGAGAGAGAGAGAGTTAAGAGAGAAGACAGAGATGATACTTAAGAGTTAGTGAGGAGGAGAGAGAGTGAATAAAAATAAATAAAAATTTTAGCATTTTACTCTGTACCATCTCATTTTTAGAACAACATTGTAGCCCATATCAAAATTTTCAAGATTTGAAATATCTGATGTGGCTGAGTTTTTGGTGTTTGGTGTGCTAAATGCTAAAAATTTAGAATTTAGCATACCTGATGCTAATGCTCTTATGAAATAACCACTTTATACTCCATTTTTTCTTTTCACTTTTCTTATAAAACAACCAAAGTTAAAAAAAAAAAAAAAGGGGATCAAAGAATTTTTATTTAGTTCCTAATAAAATAATCTTTTTGAACAAGTATATATGATTAAGTGTATACAACTTTACGAAAAGAAAAATAAAAATAAAAAGGAAAAAGTAAAGAAAAGAGGAGTCTGTACAACTTATAACTGATGCTATGTTTGGAAGTTTGGAGGGAGAGGAGAGTAGTGGGGAAGAGAGTAGAGGGGAATGATTATCTTCCACATTATTTTGATGTTTTTAAAATTAAGTAAGAGGGAAGGAAATAATTAGCCTTTTCATAGTTTGTAATTTTGTTAATATGGTAAGGATAAATTTGGTAATTCATTTGGTCAAGCATTTCTATGCTCTACTCTCCCTCCAAATCTCTTCAATTTGAGGGAATTGAAAATGAGGGGTTACAAGTAGTTAGAATCCCTCCAAACCCCTCCAAATCCCTCCAAATCCCTCCCCCTCTTCCCTTAAAAAAAATCCAAACAAAATAATTTAACTTACTCTCCTTTCCTCTACTCTACTCCTCCTTTATCCAAAAAGCTATAAATGTATGAATATATAGTATACTAGCCTCATCACACGTGCTCCACGCATGTAATGAGGCTTTTTTTTTTTTTTTTTTTGGATTAGTGTTATAATTTTTCACTTATTATTTGGGATTTACACTAATTTTCCCAAAAAAATTGCATGTTTAGAACCTTTCGTATGGCCAAAAGTATCATAAGGCTAACTCTAAAAAATGAACACCAAAATAGCATTGGAATATGTTTAGTTTTTTTTTTTATTTATTTATTTTTTTATTTTTTTATGTGATATGGGCCTTTTTTCTTTTTTTTTTTTCCTTTTTTTTTAAGAACTTGGGATATTTTTTTTAATAGAAAACCGTATGGTGGTTTGTTTTTTTTTTTTTTTTTTTTTTTTAAAAGAAGGTGGGATGGTTTTTTTAGGAGAAGGTGGGGATTGTGGAAAGTTTTTATTTTTTCACTTTTTTGTTATTAATTTTTGTCGATTTACAGTTTTAGCCCTAATTCTTAGTTTTTAGGAATAATAATAAGTTAATTAAATTAGGGGTATTTTTGTAAGTCAAAAAGACAATAACTAATTTCCTGAATCCTCTTAATATATAGAGATACAACTTCACTTAGTACAACAGAGTAACCAACCTAACAAGAGTGAATAGAGTAAATTCTATTTGTAAGAAAGAAACACAAGTGAAAATGTAAAGACAAATTTTGTTTATCTAATAATAAATGGTAGTGTTTATAACACACTGCCTATTACACATATCATTCTCACATTTTGATATTTGAATTGAAATTGAAACTTTGAAGTCATGATTTAAGTCTAAAAATTAAATTACGTATACGGCGTGTGTAATAAGGTGCACACATTAACAATTACCCAAAAATAAAACATCAATGCATGACTATCATTTTGTACGTGATATCTTTGGGTCCGTTTGGATTGAACTTATTTTTGCTGAAACTGAAAACTGAAAACACTGTAGCAAAATAATTTTTAAATGTGTGAATAGTACCATGGGACCCATTTTTAATATTTTTAAATACGTGAACAGTGCTACTACAGTGCATAAACAGTGCTGCTACAGTATATGAACAGTGATTTTTGTCTCCTACACAGTACATTCATGTGATTTTACTGTTCATGCGCTAAAAAAAAAAAAAAAAAAAACCCCAAAACGCTAAAACTGAAACGCACAAAACGCGCAATCCAAACAGCCTCTTTATATTTTTGGGCCGGGATACAATATACACCAAAATAACCTTTTCTCATATCTTTTTTGAAGAGTACCAACATAATCTTAACCATGCATGAGCAGTTAAAATGGAAACCATCAAAATGAATTTCCAGAATCATTGGGAGTATCATATACCCCAAAAATATCATAGAAATAAGATTATGCATTTTATTCTCGCATCACATGTAAGTCCCCATTAGTACTGAAAAGATATGATTACTTAGAACAATGTCTATTACACATAAAGTTGTGTGTAAGATTTTTTTAAATTGAAAATTGTGACTTCGTTTTAAATTATTACACACAACTTTGAGTGCAATAACTTGTGTGCACTAGTCATTTCGCGATTACTTAAGAAGTTGTACTGTTATCTCAGTGGTCTCCCAAGATGCTATCTAGCTCCTTAACAAATCTTTCCATGGCTAAAGTTGGCAAGCACATTGGCACCATAATTCCCTCCTCTCCTTGACTATTCTTCATTGGCATGTAGAAGTTTGCAGGGTCAAGGCCTGGCTCTGGAAAAATCTTACCTGGTCCACCAAAAGCTGCTTTTCGCAATCCAAAATCCAAAGCTTCAAATCTTATACGTGTTATGTCTGACACAAAGTAGGAATGCACCATAGTAAGAAAAGGTCGACCTTTTATCACCAAAAGATCTATAAGTGATCGAACATACTGTTCAGTAACATTATTCTTTGCACTTTTGATTAGTTCCAATGCGTATTCCAAAGGAATTTGACATAGCTTTCCAGCAGTTGTTAAAGCCAATGAGACTGCAATCCCATTACCATAGTACCCTATTGGTAAGTCAAATTTGTTTCTCACATTAATGGCAAATATCAAGCGGACTTCATCCTCCGAGTCTAGTTGAATGGCTATGGTGCGGCATCGCCATAAGCATGCAGTCAATACCTCGAACGTGGAAGATTTATGTAGGTGATGAGGGAGTTTTTTTCGAATTGCAGATATCTGAGTTGGACCAAAGAAGAAACATTTGCAGGCCATGTCATGGGGGGAACTGGCAAAGACCTTAGACTCGACCACTTTATCAAATTCATGATGTGTGAATGTCACTTGTGGTGGGTTTCTAGCATTGAGAAGCTCCCTTTGCCACACAGGTGGGATTGAAGGAGCACTTGCACCTTGTGCCATCTCACCCACAGCAATCATGAATTGAAGTATGCTCATACCATCACTCATTATGTGATTGTAGCGCAAGGCAAGGGCAAAACCTCCACACCTTAGTCGTGTCACACTGTCACCTATTTATCATACCAATCAACATTAGTACATGAGCAGATTATTGTGTTTATATATATTACATACTTATATGTAACATAATCAATTTTTTTCCCCTAGCTACTTGAAAACATAACTTTTATCAGAACAGCCAGATGCTACAACACGGGAGCGTAGAGCTTCCCTCGAAAGTACATCCACAAAACATCAACAGAGCCAAAAAATACAGGGCATTAAGCACTGGAAAATTATTGCTTCACACTTTTGATGTGTACACTCTATATTCACTATGTCTACACTTTCATTTCAGGTGTCCACTTTTTTTAGGAATGTCCATATATATTTATTACATGATGATATTGTGTATGGACAGTGAACAAGAGAGTGTAAGGTAATCAAAGCCATTAGGAACCATACAAATAAAGAATTTGTACTCGTGTGTTCTGTTATTGTTAGTATGTGTTTGGATAGGACTGAAAGCTGCGTCTATGTTTTCTATTTCACGTTTCCTTCCCTTTTTTTTTTTTTTTTTTTCAGCGCATGAACAGTAAAATCACATGAATTTACTGTGCAGGAGACAATTATCACTGTTCACACACTGTAGCAATACTGTTCACTCACTGTAGCAGTAGTACTGTTCATGCATTTAAAAATATTAAAAATGGGTTTCACGGTACTATTCACATATTTAAAAATTATTTTGCTACAGTGTTTTCAGTTTTTAGTTTTCAGTTTCAGCAAAAATAAGTTGTATCCAAACAGATCCTTAGTAGCTAAAGTGTGACTTTTTCTTGGACAAATTGTTACTAGTGGTGGAGGGGAGATTTGAACATTGATTATCCTTGTAAAATGACCGGTCAATGTTATTAGGTTGTAAGGCTCTTGACAACTAAAATGTGAGTTATTATATATATAGGACTAATTGATCACTTGTATATATATGCATGGACAAATTAAATAATTTTGGTATATTTTAGTACAAAAATATGAGTTTGGTCAGTACCTTCATTTAAAAAAAAAATTCCAAATCAAATAAGATAAGATAATTCAATTATTGATATGTAGGTGCGGTTTGGATAGGACTAAAATGGCATTTGCGTTTTAAGTCCGCGTTCTCTCCCTTTTTTTTTTTTTTTCCTTCAGCTGCAGTTGTTGACCAAGTCAGCAGTGAACAGTGCATCCGTGCACTATTCACGGATCCCACAAACATCACTTTTCAGCAACTTTTTCATTAAAAATAGGTCCCATGGTACTATTCACACATTTAAAAATTATTTTGTTACAGTGTTTTCAGTTTTCAGTTTTAGAAAAATAAGTTCTATCCAAATGGACCCATAGTATGTGTTTGGATTCCATGTCCACGGCTGCGTTTTGCGTTTCACGCGTTTTCTCTTTTTTTTTGTTCAGCCCGCAATTGTTGACAAGTCAACTGTGAATAGTGCACCCGTGTACTGTTCACGGGTCCCACAAATTACATTTTTTAGAAACTTTTTCATTAAAAATGGGTCCCACAGCACTATTTACACATTTAAAAATTATTTTGCTACAGTGTTTTCAGTTTCAGTTTTCAGTTTCAGTAAAAATAAGTTGTATCCAAACGGATCCGTAAGACTCATAAGTAAGGTTAACCCTTATATAAGAAGGGAGAATTAGAATCAAAATAGAATAAAAAAAATATATATAAGAAGGGAGAATAGTAGTACACCGGGCTTTCACACACATGCGCGCTCACACACGAAAGTTAGAAGAAAAAGAGAGATAGTGTGATTATAATCAATGAGGTAAGTTGCTTAAAAAATTTGATAGAAGAGAGTTTGAAGTGTATTTCTCAAGCACACATTACCTGAAAAAGCAACAAGGGGCAATTAACCATCCCTCCGGAGCCGTGAACTTCAAAAATGAGCTCGTCTATACACGGGAATGGAGAATGAGGTGCATCACCAAACTCCTCTAGTGTAACATCAGCATCAGCTTCAATGAACATCACACCCTCACCAGTACATTCTACCATGAACTTGGCGTCGGGACCTTCCCTAAGCCTACCTGCATATGGGTAGTAAAACACAAGCGTCCGTGCAATTGCCTCTCTAATGACCTTCACAGGATCTTTTCCTTCCAATGACTGATCATAGCGATAAAACATTATGACCGGAACATGATGTCTTTCTCGTTCATCCACATCTGAAAGTTGTTTGAATTCATGGGGAGTTAATTTAGCTGGAACAACCAGCTCTGGTTCACATCTCCGAACATTGAAAACTAGAGAAGTGGGTGACGGTGCCATAATTGCCATTGCTACAAAAATGAGCTACAATTGAGAATGATTTGTACAGTGCCAAGTGAGTTTAAATTAAAAGACATTGTTATGCTCTTATTTTAATTAATTAAAAACGCAAGGAAGAACAAAATAGAGACGGCTGCCGAATTTCTCTCTATCTCAGACAAAAATGAGAGACGGCATTTACAAATTAAGTGCGCTTATTAAGGTGAAGTGAAACCTTAAAGATAAAAAGAAAGGGACATTAAGACTGATAATAACTATTTTAGGTGATTAAACTGTAAATTAACAATGCCTACAATGCAATAAATCAACCATTTACTTTCGTCTACCACAATGAACTTTCACCTAACATTGTCTGACTTATATTCTATGCCAAAAGATTCGAGTCAAGCCACGAATAGTCTGTTTTTAACATAATGATCTTACTTGGCAATGCCTTAAACTCATCCCTCACGGCCACCAGCCAAAAACAAACGGAGGAAAACAACTCTAACAAAAGTCCTATAGTGTCTGGATGATAGTTGTCTGTCCATATCCAGTTTTCTACCAATAATGCTAGTATCACACCAAACATAGACTTTGCCACAATTATATTACGTGGTGGATTGTAATTGTTTGTCCATCACTATCACATGGACTCATTATTTTTTCTTTACCACTCACAGTTTACCACTTATAATAGTCGTGAAAAGTGTGTATTTGTGTGTGATACATGGATACTAGCATTATTGGTTTTCTACTCCCAACATGAGTCCCCAATATTAGTGACTCGTGTGCACTATGAATGTGTGATGGCGTATGGGGCACAAGAAGAGGTGTGCATGAACAATCCAACCCACCAGCCCAATGAAACCAACCCAACCCATACCAAACATGCCCTTAATGTATTATACATAAGGAATTGTAACTATGTTTTACCCTAACCTTTTGTACCAGCTTGTTTTAGAAGCTTCGCATTTTTATTTACATATCTCATATGCAAAATTATTCACAATTGATGCATAATTTAAGATAAAAAGAGCTCAAAGATCAAGGATTACTATCTAAAAAGGCTCAAAGATGAAAATTGAAGAAATAGCATATTGCTTCCTTAGAACGTTATTCTTGATTAAGATGATCGAATATCCAATTAATCAAGAATTATGTCATATAAATTTATATTTATAGAAAAAATATAAATTTATAAATAAAAAAAACCTGTAAGGACCTGGTCTGAACTTTTAGCCCAACGAATGTATGGACTTAAGCCCAAAAAGCCCAAAGTAATAAATTTGTAGAGAATGGGTTGGAAAACTGGGCTTTAGTGAATTAAGTAATCGGCCAATAGATTTTGATGACATAAAAAGAAAGATAATAGACGTTCACTAAAGAAAGAAAAAAGTCCCCGGCCAAGTCCGAGGAGACTGATTCTTAAATATTATTCTCAAAGTTTTGCTACAAGTCTTGTTCTAGATTGCTACAGTGTTTCTTCCATTTTTCTTCTTTTTTGTCTTCCCCCCTTTTAGAAGGAGGGTCTCTCACATTATATAGCCCCCTTTGGGCTATCTTGATCCCACACTTATTGATCATCTGAGCCATTACTTGAGTACCTGTCCCATCAGACACCTACTTTGGCTTTCTGTGAGTTGCGGTTGCCAAGGCAGCACTGTTCAAGGGTCTTCTCCACATAAGTGTGGCCAGAAAAGTAGCTGCAGTGCATTCAATGCGGTGGTAGTAGCTTTCCCTTAGATATTTTTTGGGGTTTCCTTCTCTCTTGCACGTTTCTGGGGTACGTCTTTGTCACTAAGGCTTTCTGGAAGGTCGCCTTGATCATTAGGATCTGTGTTTGACCTATTCTTAGCCGGTTCGAGGAGACACTCCTCCTCGGACCACCTTCCCATCCATGTTCTGTTCGTAAAGTCTAACTCAAATCATTTTGTACTGCTTGCTTGTCTTCGGATTACTTACCTCCTCGGACATGACCCAAGGCCCAGTATGTGATTTGGGCCCCTAACCCCACAATAGCCCCTTAAAACTCCAGTTTTTTCCCTCTCATCCGAGGAGAAAAGTGGGGTTTTGATTTTTAAGAAGTTACATCAATTGATTCCTTGATTCGCACGTGTGAGAGCGTTGTTTTACGTGCCCCATTAATTGCTCCTGACGTTTCGAAGCCCACAAAGCATCATTAATTGCTCCAGGCGGCGCTTTGTTCCCCAAATCTAACAGTGAAGCGCAGATCCAATGGCTGAGCTTTTTCATGGAATTTTGAGCGGGATAACTCTCACTTACTTTCGCTCCCTATATAAAGCGTACAGAGAAATCTTTTCTCAATTTTTACAAGTCTTCAGGTTTCCAGAGATATCAAACACTTAAGCTCTCAATAACTCTCTAAGATACACAGCCTCTCACACCCTTTCCTTAAGAGATTCTCGAAAACTTTTTCAAAGGTATCAAAGATTAGCATACATTTTGTTTCTTGCAAATTTACATATACACATTTTTTTTTTGAATACTCCTTCTTCTCCTCGGTCAGTCTCCTCGGACTGCTACTTCTCACTTCCTTACTTACGAATCCTAGTCATTTCATCTTAGGTTGTTCAAATGGGTAGATTCGAGAGCCTAGTAGATTCCCCCGCAAAAATAGAAGTTTTTAAACAGAGATACCATATACCCCAGGAAGTTGGCCTACGATATTGTTCCCCAGAACAAATTTTTACACATAGAGAGGTGGGGGAAGTGGTCATTCCTATAATAGCCTTCATAGAAGGAGGGATGACCCTTCCTATGGGTAGGATAACCCGGGACTACCTTATTAACCATAGTCTGTGTCCCCATCAGTACACACCTAATATGTTTAGGATCCTAGGCTGTGTCGATGCTCTTAACGAGCATCTCGAATTGGGACTCACATGGCACGACGTGGTCCATATGTATGAGTGTCACTCACAAGCCGATGGAGGGTTTTACCTCAAGTCCAGGTCGGCCATCGTCAGGCTTATCTCGTGCCTCCCCAAATCCAACAAAGGGATGAAAGATGATTACCTCATCGCTTCAGGGGCATGGCACGATGGTCTCCATTGCCCAACCCAAGAGAGAGAGATAGGTGGGATACCTTAGAGTTAGGTTCCTTAGCAAAAGACTTAGATTTTTTAACTCTACCCATGTCCTTCATTTTACTTTCCTTTGATAATGGACTTCAATTATCTAATTGTGTTTGGTTTCTCGACTATTTCTGCAGATAGGAGGCAAGTTGCCCCTCGGCTTAGTCTTACTAACGTTGCGGCTCTCAACTACCTGCTCCGATCAGAAATTTTTGTGAGCAAGGACCGACAGTTGCGAGCTGTCCATTTGATCCTAGGTTTCGACCCTATTTCAAAGATTTTTCAAGAGGTTGGCCATGCCATCAGAGCTAGTGACCCTCGGATAAGTCGTATTGACGTGTCAAAGCCGGATTTCCTGGCCCAAGACGACCTTCCCCCAGTCATATTACCAGTTCATCAAATCCCTCCTCCGCTCATATTACCATTACAACAAATCCCTCTCAAAACAGCAGTTGCAGCAGAAGAGGAAATTGCCTCCTTGCGCTTATCATTGGAAGAAGAGATAGACCAGTTTCATTTTGAAGGGGAGGAAGGAGCACCGGAAAGGCCTGTGCAGCTCTCGGATTCTGAAATCGAGTCCGACAGACTCTCTCTGCAGCTCTCCAGCCCAAGCTAGTTGTTGCTCGTGTTGACACAAGTTCAGAGGAAAAAGGAGGGATGGATTTGAACAGAAGACCAAGCTTGAAAGGTTTAATAGCTAACAGGAACAAGGGGGAACTTCGAAAGACGTCCTCAGGACCCAAATTCCTACCAATCTTCCCCCTCCTCCTCCTCTTTCTGTTGATCTCTGACTACACGCTGCGCAGGATCCGAAGAAGAACAGGACAGTGCAAGAACTGGAAGAAGGTGAAGTGGCCCCTCCGAAGGGCACTAAATAGCAGAAGACCAAAGACTTTAGGTACAAGAGGGCCACCTCCTTTGATAGCAGGGAGGATGTCGAAGTGCGCCGACAACAGCGCACCTGGGCTCCACGAATAGAGTTGGATAGGGCCCAAATTCCTTGGGATGCTACTATCTGGGAATCACAAAGAGGTCATGCAGCCCATCTGGCTCAAGCTCTAGAGCAGCCTCTTCTACTCCCACGGGATATGGAGGCTCTCAGACGCATTAGGCAACCGGAGCTCTTCATGTCATTGAAGAGGGACCTTGCCATGGTAAGTTAATTTCCGCTTTTCTGAACTAAATGCTAAAAAGCTCCTTCACTTATCAGTGTCATTGTCATCATTTTTGTATATATGATTCCTTTATTATTGTTATGCAGGTCACACAGCAAGTTTATGTGGCCAAGGAGTGGGTTTGGAATGCCAATAACAGATTTGAAGCTGAGTCCCATTCTCGGCGCGAGGTTGAGAAAGCTTTCGGGACCCTGAAAGAGGAGAAGACGCAGCTGGCCGAGAAGCTGAAGGTATTAGAGCATGAGCGTCAGAGTGCCGTAGCGGGGCTAAAAAATGCTGAGGCCTAGGCCGAGGACCAACGCAAACTGCTCTACACAACAGAGGTGAACCTGGCCACCGAGAAAGCGACGGTTTTAAGTCTGAGGGTTGAGCTGTAGAAAGCTAAAGAGGCAGCCAAGGTGGCCAAGGAAGCTATTAAGGCCGCAGAGGAAGCGGCCTATGAGCGTGGGATGGAGGACGCGGAAAAAAGGCTGGCCAAGGAGGTAGCTAAAGTGTGCAGGGATTACTGCACTGAGTCCTGGGTAGAGGCGCTCAACCATGCGGGGGTCCCTGTTGACTCCGAGCTGAGGAAAGCTGAGAGTGTATTCTTCCCAGAACCTATCAGAGAAGCCCCAATTGACCTGCCTCTGACCATTGCCCTATCCCTGCCTCCTCTTGAGCAGGTCTCTGATACTCAAGTCCTTGCTGTGGGTGCTGAGATTCCCACAGGGGTAGTAGGGAAGGGTAAGGAGGTCCTATCCTCGGCCAAAGATATCCCTGTCGAGGATTCCCTTACCATCAAGGATATGGTTTCCCAAGCCAAAGCAGTTGAGTCAAAGTCTGACGTTGGGGATGCCAAGCACAAGGCCATTGATCTCGAGAAGGGCACTCAACCCGCAAAAAAAGTAGTTGTAGGATTTTTTTTTTTTTTTTTTTGTGGCTTTTGCCAACATTTATAATGTACCTACTTTTGATTAATGAACAGACTTTCCTCCATACCTCTTGTATCTTTGCTTTATATGCTCCCTAGCTTATTAGTGTTATAAGAAGTATTGCACTGTTGCTGTTTGTCTTTATTAGAAGCTAACAATAACTTACTGCCAGCAAGTTAAGTAATTTGATAAAATACCAGCAACAGACAGGTTTACCACATATTTGTATCAAGAATTGATCCTTTTGTACCGAAGGCTGATATCAATGAAGATGAATATATACTTAGTAAAAACAGAGTAGAAAGGAGAGTGTCTTCGTCCCGTTTATTACTTAGATAAGTAGATAAGGACTTGTACTTATACAAAATTATTGATCCGTAGGGTTAGGTACTACCCTAGTAAAGATGCCAATGAGTGTTAATTTCACCCAAGTATGTGGTCCAAGAGACCTGACATAACTTTGGATCTGTTTAAACTCTTGTAAAGATGCCATTGGGTATTAATTTCACCCAAGTATGTGGTCCGAGGGGCCTGACATAACTTAGGATCTGTTTAAACACTTATAAACGATGACATAGTGTTAATTTCCCCAAAACATCTGGTCCGAAGACATCAGGCATGACTAAGGTTCCGTTTAAACACTTTATAAAAGGTATCACAGTGTATTAATTTCCCTAAAGCATCTGGTTCAAGGACATCAGGCATGACTAAGGTTTTGTTTAAACACTTTATAAAAGATATCACAGTGTATTAATTTCCCCAAAGCATCTGGTCCGAGGACATCAGGCATGACTAAGGTTCTATTTAAACACTTTATAAAAGATGTCATATTGTATTAATTTTCCCAAAGCATCTGGTCCGAGGACATCAGGCATGACTAAGGTTCTGTTTAAACACTTTATAAAAGAAGAATAAAAGGAAGAACAATGCACTTATACAATGAATGGACGTATTGATAAAAAAAACTTTTATTAATAATAGTACCTCTTTAGGTTGTTTACATTCCAAGGGCGTGGTATTACATGTTCATCTAAGTCTTCTAAAAAATACGCTCCTATACCAGCCACCGAGGTGATGCGGTACGGTTCTTCCCAATTAGGCCCTAGCTTTCCCCATGCTAGGTTCTTTGCAATACTTAGAACTTTTCTCAATACCAAGTCACCCGACGTTAATGGCCTTAGCTTTACGTTGGCATCATAACCTTGCTTGAGCTTGTGTTGGTAGTATGCCAATTGAACCATTGCGTTCTCCCTTCTTTCTTCAATAAAGTCTAAACTCTTTTCTAGCAATTCACTATTATTGCTCAAATTGAAAGAGCTAGTCCTCAGTGTAGGGAAGCCGGTTTCCAGAGGAATAACAGCCTCTGCGCTGTATGTCATCGAAAAGGGGGTTTCTCGGGTGGATTTGCGAGGCGTGGTTCGGTATGTTCAGAGGACATGTGGCAGCTCTTCCACCCATTTTCCCTTTGCATCGTCCAACCTCTTCTTGAGTCCATTCACTATGACCTTGTTAACAGCCTTGGCTTGTCCATTCCCTTGGGGATAAGCTGGGGTAGAGTATCTGTTCTTGATTCCCAAGTCACAGCAGTATCTTCTAAAAGATTTACTATCGAACTGAAGGCCGTTGTCTGAGATGAGGGTGTGAGGGACTCCGAATTGGGTGACTATGTTTTTCCAAACAAACTTCTTGGCGTCCACGTCCCTGATGTTTGCCAAGGGCTCGACTTCAACCCATTTGGTGAAGTAGTCCGTGCCGACTAGCAGGTATCTATTGTTTCCTGCTGCTTTGGGGAAAGGGCCTATAATGTCTAAGCCCCATTGCGCGAACGGCCAAGGGCTGGACAGAGGGTTAATGACTCCTCCCGGTTGGTGCATGTTTGGCGTGAACCTTTGACATTGGTCGCATTTCCTCACGTATTCCTGTGCTTCCTTTTGCATTTTTGGCCACCAGTAGCCTTGAGTGATGGCCTTATGTGCCAATGATCTACCTTCGGTGTGGCTCCCACAGATCCCCTTGTGTAACTCCTCCAATAGTAATTCTGTTGCCTCGGGGTGTATTCACAGCAAGTATGGCCCGGAAAATGAGCGTTTATATAACTTTTGGTCCTCGGATAGCCAGAATCTAGGAGCCTTCCTGCGTACCTTGACTGCTTCTAATTTTTCCTCAGGTAGGATGTCGTCCTTCAAGAATGATATTACGGGGTCCATCCAGCTAGGCCCTACCCTGACATGGTGAACATGGACCATTTCTCTCTCCACCCTGCAGGTTTGTACAAATCTTCTACAAGGATGACCCAAGGTAGGCCCAGTGCCGAAGAGGTCGCAAGTGTGGCCAGGGAATTAACATGGGTGTTTCCACTTCTAGGGATGTGCAACAGGTTGAAAGATTCGAATCCTGATCGCAGGTGTCCCACCTGACTCAAGTACCTCTGCATTCTTTCGTCCCTCGCTTCAAATTCTCCTTTTACTTGGCCAATGACTAATCTTGAGTCCGAGAACATCTCTATTGCGTTCTCGCTCATTTTTTGAACCATGGTCATTCCCATTAGCAGGGCCTTATATTCAGCCTCGTTATTTGTGGCCGAGAAGTTCAGCCTTAGCGACTTCTCAATAGTGATTTTCTCGGGGGATATTAGCACTATCCCCACTCTAGACCCCTTTTGGTTTGCTGCGCCATCGATGTACACTTTCCAGGATAGGGGGTCCCGTTGGGAGATCATGCCAACCAATTTCCCATCCATGTGCTGTGCTTTTGTCACTTCTTCTAATGGGGGTTTGGCGAATTCGGCCACCAGGTCCGCGAGGACCTGGCCCTTGACAGAGGTACGGGGCATGTACTTGATATCAAAAGCCCTTAGGATCGTGCCCCATTTAGCAATCCTCCCCGTGTAATCAGCACTTCGAAATATAGCTCTGAATGGAAGCTGAGTCAAAACGACAACTGTATGTGCTTGGAAGTAATGGGAAAGCTTTCGCGTACCAAGCACCATCGCCAAGACGGCCTTCTCTAGTGGTAGATAACGAACCTCGGCCTCATGTAGCGATTTGCTTACATAGTAAACTGGCCGTTGTACGCCATTGTCAACTCGTATCAACACCAAGCTTACAGCGTGAGGGGCCACGACGATGTAAGCAAACAGGATCTTATCCACCTCAGGACTGGACATGATAAGTGGCTATGATAGATATTCTTTAAGTTGTTGGAAAGCCAACGCACACTCCTCGGTCCATTCAAATCCCTTCCACTTTTTCATCAAGAGGAAGAAAGGTCTACACCTATCCGCTGACTAAGAAATAAACCGGTTCAGGGCGGCAGCCATTCCGGTAAGCTTCTGGACCTCTTTGGGATTCCGGGGTGGTTGTAAACTATTAATGGCTTTGATTTGATCGGGGTTGACCTTGATACCCCTGTGAGTCACCATGTATCCCAAGAACTTGCCTGATCTGACACCAAATGAGCACTTGGAAGCGTTTAGGTGCAACCTATGTTTCCTCAGGATTTCAAAGATGTTTCTGAGGTCTCTAACGTGCTCGGACACCACCTTGCTCTTCACCACCATGTCGTCTATGTAGACCTCAATAATTTTGCCCAACTGGGGTTCAAACATTCTCGTCATCATCCTTTGATAGGTTGACCCTGCGTTTTTTAAGCTAAATGGCATCACCTTATAGTGGTAGTTTCTAGTGGGAGTGACAAATGCTGTCTTTTCTTGATCGTCCAAGGCAAGTGGTATTTGATGATACCTTTGAAAGGCGTCCAAGAAACTCATCCGAGGGTGGCCCACTGTTGCATTCACCAATTAGTCTATTCGAGGCATAGGGAAGGGGTCTTTTGGGCAGGCCTTATTCAAATCCGTGAAATCCACGCATACTCGCCACTTCCCGCTCTTCTTTTTCACTACTACGGTGTTGGCCAACCATTCGGGGTAGAAGACCTCCTTGATAGCCCCTGCCTTTTTGAGCTTCATCACCTCTTCCCTGACAGCGCCTGCATGTTCTTTAGATGGGCGCCGAGGCGGTTGCTTCTTGGGAGTAATGGATGGGTTAACGTTTAAATGATGGCAGATGAAATTTGGGTCCACCCCCGAGGCCTCATAAGGGTCCTATGCAAACACATCAATGTTTCTTTTGAGGAATACCAACAACTTTTCCTTCTCTTGAGGAGGCAGCTGAGCCCCGACCTGAAAGAACTTCTCCGGATCACCACCTGTGACAAATTTTTCCAAATCCTTGCATTTCGGCTCTTCGACTGGTCCATGGGCTGGCAACTCTGGAGTTTTTGATTGCTATAAGTCCCTTTCGGCAGTGGCCGAGGAACTAGCTTCGTGTCGATGTGAGATGGCAGCCACAAGGCATTGCCTAGCTACAGGTTGATTCCCTACAATCTCTTCGACGTGGCCCCTCGAGGGTTTGGAATAATAGTATTCCCTTCGAAACTTACCAGAGGGGAATTATAGGTTGTCAGGTCCTCAGGTTTTAACCTCAACCCCTTGTATAGGTCGGGGTACATGATCTCGATAGCGCTACCCTGGTTTACTAACACTCTCTTCACATCATACCCCCCTATCCTGAGTGTGACCACCAGAGCATCATCGTGAGGTTGGATGGTTCCGATCTTATCCTCGTCCAAGAAGCCCAGAACGGGTCAGATTTCTATTCTGGCTCTTTTAGGCTCCAAATTATTGCTCTTGGCGGGAAACCGAGCTACAGATATCACTCTAGAGGGATAAGAACCGGTCTTACCGGGAGCAACGAAGATGACATTAATCGTTCCCAAGGGCGGTCTTGAAGAATCATCCCTCTTGGGTTTCGAATTTGTTTGGCCCACCCGGTTATTGGAATGGTGCAACAGCTGTTTCAGCTACCCTTCTTGGACCAGCTGGTCCAAATGGTCCTAGAAATTCCTACAATCCTCCGTAGTGTGCCCCTGGTCTTGATGGTACTAGCAATAAAGGTTCTGGTTACGCCTCAGGGGGTTTCCAGCCATCTTGTTTGGCCATTTGAAGAACGGTTCATTCTTAATCTTCTCCAGAACCTGGTGCACCGGTTCTCGGAACACTGCATTGACCGCCTGAGTATTGGTAGATCCTGACTGACCAGCAAAATCTCTCCGTGGCCGGTTGTTGTTGTATCGGTTCGACTTGAAATCCCTCCTTTCTTGAGAGATAACCTTATCCTTTCCTTTACCCAGTTGCTGGTCTTTTTCAACCTTCTTGGACTTGTCAATCCGGTCCATGAGTTGGCGTAGGCTGGTGACAGGTTTTCCCGTTAGGGACTTCCTTAAACCATACTCGGTTGGGAGGCCACTTTTGAAGGTACTGATGGCGACGTCTTCAAAGTTACCATCTATCTCACAGTACATCTCCCAATATCTGTCCGAGTATGTTTTCAAGGTCTCTCCCTCTCTCATACTTAAGGATAGTAGGGAAGATAGGAGCCGTGGGACACTGCTGCAGGTGACGAAGCGAGAACCAAACGCCCGGGTGAGCTCCTTAAAGGAGCTTATGGAATCGGCCTTCAGGCTGTCAAACCATCTCATTGCTACAGGTCCTAGGCTGGATGGGAAGACCTTGCACATCAGGGCTTCGTCTCTGGAATGGACGGCCATTCTCTGATTGAAGTGGCTCACATGCACTACGGGGTATGTCTTGCCATTATACATGGTAAACGCGGGCTGAGTGAACCGCCGGGGGAGTTTTACTTGCTCAATTCTGCATGTGAAAGGTGACCTGGAGATTTGATCCAACGCCTTGCCCATAGCGTCATTTCCCACACCTTTTCGAGGGGGACTCTTAAGCCTATGTTTGTGGCGGTGCTCCTCTTCGTAGGAGAAAGACTCGCTGGGTGGGGTCTTTGACCTTCGTCTGTAGCTAGCATCCTTTTCACCGTCAGGGGAGGTGTCCGGGCTGGAGGAGGCTCGCCTTTGCTGTGCATGGCGCAGTTTTCTCTTCAGTTGGTCGACTTCCAGTTGCAGTGCTCTGGTATTCTCCTCTTGAGAGAGGTGACCCTTTCCCCGTGATTGGCTTCTTCCGGTCCAGGCACTATGCACACTCCCCTCTCGATCTCTTCTCTGCTCAAGATTGACAAAAGGAATTTGACGTTGGGATCCTATGGACTCTTCTTGTCGTGGATCTGAACCTACCATGGTTGAACGTTGCGCTCACTAACACCTAAGTATTCTTTCCCACAGACGGCGCCAATTGTAAGGACCTGGTCTGAACTTTTAGCCCAACGAATGTATGGACTTAAGCCCAAAAAGCGTAAAGCAATAAATTTGTAGAGAATGGGTTGGAAAACTGGGCTTTAGTGAATTAAGTAACCGGCCAATAGATTTTGATGACATAAAAAGAAAGATAATAGACGTTCACTAAAGAAAGAAAAAAGTCCCCAGCCAAGTCCGAGGAGACTGATTCTTAAATATTATTCTCAAAGCTTTGCTACAAGTCTTGTTCAAGATTGCTACTGTGTTTCTTCCCTTTTTCTTCTTTTTTGTCTTCCCCCCTTTTAGAAGGAGGGTCTCTCACATTATATAGCCCCCTTTGGGCCATCTTGATCCCACACTTGTTGATCATCTGAGCCCTTACTTGAGTATCTGTCCTATTAGACACCCACTTTGGCTTTCTGTGAGTTGCGATTGCCAAGGCAGCACTGTTCAGGGGTCTTCTCCACATAAATGCGGCCAGAAAAGTAGCTGCAGTGCATTCAATGTGGTGGTAGTAGCTTTCTCTTAGATATTTTTTGGGGTTTCCTTCTCTCTTGCACGTTTCTAGGATACGTCCTTGTCACTGGGGCTTCCTGGAAGGTCGCCTTGATCATTAGGATCTGTGTTTGACCTATTCTTAGCCGGTCCGAGGAGACACTCCTCCTCAGACCACCTTCCCATCCATGTTCTGTTCGTAAAGTCTAACTCAAACCATTTTGTACTGCTTGCTTGTCTTCGGATTACTTACCTCCTCGGACAGGACCCAAGGCCCAGTATGTGATTTGGGCCCCTAACCCCACAAAACCCTTAATAATTTTGTTATATTAAAAAAATAATGTTTTTTTTTTTTTTGTTTTTTTTTGTTTCTATATTAGTTGATAGTTTGTTAAATACTAAATGAATGCTTATAGAGAGTCTTTTGACTAAATATTGCTTAAATTCGAGTTTATTTGTGATATAGGTACTACAATATGAGGAGAGAGGTGAATATTAGCAATTATGTTGCTAAAATTGTGAGAAAAAGTAGAAGAGAAGAGAGAAACAGTGTGACCAGATGGAGGAAAGAGAAAAACAATTTTGACAATACCATTGCTCCCTAATTTTTGTGCATGTATCCGACTGCCCAACTAACCAAAAAAAGGAGAGAAAATTTTGGGGCTTCTTTGGTTGTGTTATTTTAACAACAAATTTTGATGTTTAAACAACACAACATGTATTTTTACAACACTTTTTCACCTACACGTATTTCCACAACACTTAAAAATGTTACTAGAACAACATTACCAAATGGGCCCCAATTGTGGCAATCCAATTGCCAAAATAGGAGGGAGAAAAATTTGAATCGTAGCAATCCAATTGCCAAAAATAGGAGAGACAAAATATTTGTGGTGGCCCATATAAAATTGTTGTTGCTTAACCTAGGCCTGTCCACAGGTCGGGCTGGGTCGGTTTTGGACCCAACCCAGACTCGACCCGTCGGCGTCAGGTGGAGGTTGGAGGAACCCAAAACCGACTGTTGGAAAAATCGGTCGAGTCGGTTTAGGGTGAGGGTGAGCGTCAGTCGTCGAAATAAAAAAAAAGTAATCGAAATCTAAAAAAAGAAAAGTCACCGGAATTTGGAAAAAGCCGTTGGAATCTGCATTTTATAGCTGAAATTTGCATTTTTTTTTTCGCCAGAATATGCATGTAGGGGTGTTCGCGGTGCGGTGCGGTACAGTTTTAGGCCATTTTTAGCACTGCACTTTGCGGTGCGGTTTTGCCAAAATCATAACTGCACTGCACCTCATTTTTGCGGTCACATGTGCGGTGCAGTGCGGTGTGGTGCGGTGTATAGTTTAGCCAAAACCATAACCGCACCGCACCTCATTTTTGCGGTCAAATGTACGGTGCGGTGCGGTGTGGTGTATAAAAATTCACCTGCTATATAAAAATTCAGCATATATATCACCATACAATTCAAAATGTATTAGTAATATCACAATCTCAAATTCTTAGGTATACAAAGAAAAACTTTAACAATAGATTGACTTTAACAACTTGTCCTGAGTGAATAGTATAATAGGCCAATAGATTAACTTTAACAAAGAGAAACTTGAATTGAACACATGAATACCTCAATAGTAAGCAACTGGTACGGCAGTGAGTAGTCTAGGACTCTAGGTTGAAGTGTGGCGGCTATGTTTACAAAACAATTAGATACTGCTAGGGTATTAAATTATTAATCTATTGATCTTTTGTCCTTATTTTATATATATATATATATATATATATATATATATTTAATATTAAATAAATAAATATATTAATATATATAGAGGGTGCGGTGCGGTGCGGTTTTTATATTATAAAACCGCAAACCGCACTGCATTATGCGGTGCGATGCGATGCGGTGCGGTGCGGTGCGGTTATAGCATTTTGCGGGCGGTTTTGGTGCGGTTTTTGCGGTTTGTGCGGTTTGGTGAACACCCCTATATGCATGTTTTCGCTAAAAATTGCTGGAATTTGGCTAAATCCCTCTAGATCTAGCCGGATCTGGCTTGTTTTTGCAGGATTTGGTTGGATTTTTTTTATATAACTTAGATCGGGTCCGGGTTGCTTGGGTTTTGGAGAAGCAAACCCGCCACTTGACCTGTCGGTGTCGGTTCTTGAGAACGGAAACCCGCTGCCGATCGACTGGACCTTTGGTTATGGCTGGAATCGGGTCGGCGTCGGGTGGTTTGGTCGGGTTGTCATGCTCCGATCGAGTCTGGATAGTCCTAGCTCACCCATCACCAAAATCTGGAAAAAGATGTCGGAATCTGCATTTTATCACCGAAATCTACATTTTTTTCCCTGGAACATGCATGTTTTCACTAAAAATTGCTGGAATTTGGCTGGATCAGGCTAAATCCCTCTAGATCTAGCCGGATCTGGTCAAGATCTCGCTGGATCTGGTCAAGATCTCGCTAGATCTAGTTGAGATCTCGCTAGATTTGGCTTGTTTTTGCAAGATTTTGCTGGATTTTTTATATAACTCCGATTGGGTTCGGGTTGCTCGGGTTTTGGAGAAGCAAACCCGCCACTCATCCTGCCTGTGTCGGTTCTTGAGAATGGAAACCCATCGCCAACCGACTGGACCTTTGGTTTGGGTCGGAATTGGGTCGGCGTCGAGTGGTTTGATCGGGTTGTCGAGCTTTGGTTGGGTTTGGACAGCCCTAGCTCAACCATCTGTCTTTTTTTGTCGTAAAAAGTGCTACCCTGAACTTTTTATTTCTTAGGAGGTTATGTAATCAATGACGCAATGTGCACCACATGAATCATGGGTGATGTCATTTTTTTTGGGTCACATTAAGCTAGCTCATTCTAGATTATAAACTACATTGAATATAGATACACACTACTATCCACAGTGTTTTATTTTATTTTATTTTGTTGTTATTGAGAAACCTATCAACAAATCCAATGAAAAGATGTTTTTTTACAAAAATATCTTGGAGCTCTATATATATTTTTTTCTAGCCGAATCAACAGTTGCACCAGCACTAGCCCGGCCATCATGCAAGTGTACCTTTGGAGCATTATATTTGATTGTACAAAAAAGAGAGAAGAGTGCGAATTATCTATTTGGTTCAAGAGTGCGAATTTGGTTTGTAAAAATAAAATTTTCTAAAATTTTCTTTTTATTCTAATATTTTCCTCCATTTTCTTTCCACTTTTTTGACATAACCAAATAATAAAAAATCATTAACTTTATCTATATCTATACTATATATAAGAGGATTCTCTTCTTTCAACTGGACTTTTATATGATTCAAAAATACCTCAATTAATGACGGTAATTGCATTTAGAAATATAGTCATAAATGTTAAATAACAAATTTCATTTTGAATTAAAAAAGAAAACACCTAAAATTTAGGATATTTTTCCCTTTATGTTCAAAAAAGAAATTACAGTTATGACTTATCTCTACAGTTTATCATTTTTATTTATATGAAAAATAAAAATATATATTTCTAAATTATAATAGATGCAAATTTTTAACTTTTATATAAAATAATAGAAGAGGTTCTAAGCATGCACAACCTGCATGCTTTGGAGCTGGTGTTTATATATATGTCATTTTTTTAATTTTTAATTTTGTCTTTTATTTTTTGTCCTCATCCTTTAGGACAAGTTATGCATGTTGACAACAAAGAAAAGGCTATAAAAAAAAAACGTGTTGAAGAAACGTCCATTCTTATCTCTTCTTCACTTTCTTCTACCTCTAGCTCTCTCTCTACAAAGAAAAAAAAAATGGAAATTTCTCTGAACAAAGTTGCCACCTCCGTTCTTTTTGTTATAATGACAACGTTGTCATGCATGATTCTGAATTGGGTGTGGTTAAGACCAAAATATTTAGAGAGGTGCTTGAGAAAGCAAGGTCTTGTAGGCAATTCTTATAGACTTTTCTTCGGGGACACGAAGGATAGCTCTATGATGATAAAGCAAGCTTGTGCTAAACACATAGAGCTCTCTGACGATATTGTGCCACGTGTTCTCCCCTTTGAACATCACACAGTGAAGCGTTATGGTATGTATGTCTACAATAAACTTAATTACCTAAAGATTTTTTTGCAGCAAACACAAATTATATCTCACTCATTTCATAGCAATAAAGTATGTATGGCTGTTTAAGTCGTGTAACTTTTGTTTAAAAGCTTCCAACTATGAATTAGCTTATGCCCAAAATCTTAAATCTGAACCAGACGAACTAGACCGATTGATTAAACTATAAACTAGAATCTAAATTGGTAGCGGTGGAGTCAAATTTTTTTTGAGATAAAGTTAGTTTTATTGGTTCTAATTTAAATAAACCGTTGAAATGATTTTTTTATCCATTAGTAATAGTTAGTAACAAACTCTTACTTAATATTTATTGTGAAAATGTTGTAGATATAATATTTTACTAAAAATATCGGATTTTCTTCCAACCTTCGTAAACATATGCAGGCAAGAATTCTTTTACATGGCTTGGCCCAACACCCCGTATAAACATTATAAGCCCCGAACAAATTAAAGATGTTTTCACCAGGATAGGTGACTTTCAGAGGCCCAAACCAAATCCACTTGTCAGATTGCTTGCAATGGGAGTAATAAACTATGAGGGTGAGAAATGGGCTAAACACAGAAAGATCATCAACCCTGCTTTCCATATAGAGAAGTTGAAGGTTATGTATTACATTTCTTATCTTTTTAAATCCATGTGGAATCAATAGTCGTGTCCAAATTAGATTATTGTCATCACTTTTGTAAAAATGTTGTAGCTTAGTCTAGAACTGCATGATTTATCTTTAAAGTGATATTGTACAAATCACCAAGTTTAACGCAAAAACACTTATGTATTGAACTCCATAGCAAAGTTTAAAATGTCTGTAGCACATGTTAGTGATAAAAAAACTTGTAGGTACAGTCAGGGCGGCTCAACAGCTTTGGGGGCTTAGGCGAAAATTTTAAGCGGGGCATTTTTTATATTTAAATATTAATTAAATAATATTAATTGATTTTTTTTTTTTATACTTAAAATCTATTTAAAATGATATTAATCACTATAATACAAATGAGTTGATATGATATACATCAAATTATTAATTGGTGTGATAACTTATAATAATTGATAAAGTAAAAATTTTGCATAAAAAAGTAAAAGATATAGTGGGTGTGACATTGAGTGTGGGTATGAGTGGGTCAGTGTGTGGCCATGTGGTGTGTGGGGGCCAGCTGTGAATTGTGAACTATGGGCTTATGGCCTTGTGCAATGTGCAGTGATGTTGCCTGTGGGTAGACTGTGCAATGTTGTGGGCTAAGCAAGACCAGCGTGTTGTCCTATCAATCAAGTAGATTTAAAAAATATAATTTAAAATATTTAATTGAATAAAAGCAAACTCTTCAATCTTAAATATCAGAAAGACAGAGAGGGAGAGGACCAGAAGGGTTACCTATGCTATGCCAACACCACCCCTCTTCAATCTTGAATCTACTATGAAGGGCAGTGAACAAAGAATGATTTCAAGCTATTACAATTTACAGAGAATGACTGAGCTTATAGAAAAATATTAAGAATCAAGATGAAGAGAATGGATAGGCAGAGAGATAGAGACATGAGAGATTTTTTCTTTTGTTTTAGAATTATATATATATATATATATATATATATATATATATATGTATATATTTATATAATTGTTTTTTACAAGTAGGGTTTGTTTTTTATTAGGGGGCCTTAGGCGATTGCATGGCATCAATTGTATCTATTGTTCAGCCGGCCTTGAGTATAGTACAATAATCATGATAGGGAATTGCTTGTGTTTTGGTTATGATTAATGCTATGGACAAAAACTATTTTAGAAACTTTTTTACAAATTATTGATGTGGTGAGTGATTATTAGTAATGAGAAGATAATGTTAGTAATGGACCCAGATGAGAACCAGTAAGAATTTGTCACATCAATAATTTGTAAAAATGTTATAAAATAGTTTGTGGCTGTAGCAGTACTCATAACTTAAAAGTGACAATATTTTTTGAGATGGGTAGTTAATGGGAGAAGTAGGGTTCAAACTACATACAATAGGCACCACAAAGAATATAATTATTGCTAGACACTACCTTTGATCTATTGCTTAAAATATGGTTGACCAAAAATATTGTGTGCAAATAAGATTCTAAGTACATTCAAACATCAGTAATGCTAGTATAGCAAATAATATTATATGTCTATTTTCTTCTTTAAAAAAAAAAAAAAAAACAAAAAACAAAGACTATATGTCCATTCAAACTTTCAAATATGAATAATATCAATTAAATTTAAACTTAGATTCTTGTTTGCTCAAATGGGAAAAGTTTAACTCCTACCTACACCCAAAATTTTTTTAATAGTATCTTGGTTTAATGGTAAAGAATAATTATCATAGGGTGGATGCTACAAATTCTAAATTAACTTAAAAACATCTATACCAATCAAATTAAAAAAAGAAAAAAGAAATAGTTATAAAGCATTTAACTACTTTGAATTTAATTTTTTGTTGGCAATTTGGCATATATTACAAACCGCATGTGTATTAAAAGGGTAGTTGGGATTCTATCAAAAACAATATAGAGTAATAATATAGACATAACATTTTTTTACTGTTATTGAAGTGGTAAATTGTTAGTGATCTTTCTCTTAAAAAAATGGTTATTGCTTTTCATATGGGCTATATATCATTAATAACTTGTCATTTGCAACGGCTATGAAAAAATTTGTGAGGAAAGTTATGTATGGAGATTTGTTGAACAATATAATGACAATAATCTTGTTTCTATTTATTATAATTTAAACTATTTACATTGCGATTGCTACAGATTATGTTGCCTGCATTTTATCAAAGTTGCATTGATATGATTAGCCAATGGGAGAGGTTGATCTCTGAAGATGGATCTTGTGAGTTAGACGTATGGCCTTATCTTGAAAACATGTCAAGCGATGTGATTTCAAGAACAGCATTTGGAAGTAGCTATAAAGAAGGAAGAAGAATATTTGAACTCCAAAAAGAGCAAGCACAACTTGTTGTAAAAGTAGAAGAATCTGTATACTTTCCAGGACTAAGGTAGCGATTAAACATTCAACTTTGAAATTTAGTCAAGTTTGGTTTCTTACTCAACAAAAAAAGGAAGTCAAATTTGATTTTTATTGAGATAGGATTAACCAATTACAATTTATTTTATATGTTATATAGATTGAAATTCTATCGTATCAATTAAATATATATATATATATATATATATATATATGCTATTTTCTTTTATAGGAATGCACTATTTTTTAATATAACAAGCTTTCAACGAATTTCAACATTTGCTTGACCCACCTTCCAAATAAAAATTCTCATGCATTTGAAGTTTGATCATGGTTTTAAAAATCGGTATGGTCAAAAAATTGATTTTGGCCCTAGTTCCCAGTTTAACTCAGTTTTTGACCAATTTTGGGTGATTTAACCAGATCGGATTGGTTCCGGTTCCTAGTTGAACCGGTTGGTCCTGTTTAGTTTATAAAACCGTGCATCCAATGAAAACAAAATTCCAAATTTTATTGTTTATTTAGAGATGAAATTGGCTATAACCTACTTTCTTGAACATCTCATCAAACACAAAAATTTACAGAGATCATCACATTATAAATAATACAATTTCCATTTTTGTGTCTTCAATCTTCACAATTTACTAATAGCTAATATTTATGCATGCAGGTTTTTACCAACTAAGACACACAGGAGGATGAAGGAAATTGAAAGAGAAGTACGAGACTTACTAATGGGAATCATTAACAAAAGGGAGAAGACAAGCAAAGGCAGAAAGGATGACTTATTAGGCATACTTATGGAATCTAATTCTAGAGAAATTAAGGAATTTGGTAACAAGAAGAGTGCCGGAATGAGTATTAAGGATGTAATTGAGGAATGTAAGCTTTTCTACTTTGCTGGGGAAGAGACAACCTCGGTTTTACTTGTTTGGACAATGGTTTTGTTGAGTAAGTATCCAAACTGGCAAGCTCGTGCAAGAGAAGAGGTTTTGCAAGTCTTTGGTAAGAATAGACCTGACTTTGATGGGTTAAATCACCTTAAAATTGTAAGTATTCCCTAAAGATTCTAATTTTTCTTTATTTTCCTATAAAATTAATATGTACTGTCTTTTGAAGTTGAAATATTCACATCCACGAAAATTCATGCAATATTAGTTAATTGATCGAGTAAAAGCCATTTTCTATTGAGCTCACGATAGTCAACATACTCTTTTTTTGCTAGAGTTGGTACTTGGTAGTATAGACTATAGACCACTAATTTGAGTGCAAAACTCAAATTTGATTAGGTTTGTAGATCAAGTAATAAATCTTGTTTCAAATTTTATCAATCATAAATGAGCTTCAAAATCTCTCATATACTCTTCAAGAGGAACATTTAATGAACTTATTTTATTTTATTTTACTAAATTCATTAAGAAATGCACTGTGGTAATAGTTGGTTATCCATGGCATAGGTAACCATGATATTGAATGAGGCTCTGAGGTTGTACCCACCAGGAGCTTCGCTACTTCGAATAGTTCACAAGGAAACCAAGCTGGGAAATTTGATAATACCAGCTGGAGTGGAGATTGCTCTACCAACAATCCTAGTCCACCATGATTATGAACTGTGGGGTGAGAATGCAAAACAGTTTAACCCAGAGAGATTTTCAGAAGGCATTTCAAAGGCAACAAAGGGCCAAGTATCATTCTTCCCATTTGGTGGGGGTCCTAGGATATGTGTTGGTCAAAACTTTGCTCTAATAGAGACCAAGATGGCTTTGTCACTCATTTTGCAGAATTTCTCATTTGAGACCTCCTCATCCTATGCTCATGCTCCTTGCTCAATCATAACTCTTCAACCTCAATTTGGCGCTCACATTATATTACATAAGATATAGTACCAAAAAGTTGTTCTAGTTAAACAAGATTTATCACCATTGTGCCTCGTGGCTTATTTGGGGTTCTATTTACTATTTAGTGATTAAAACTCATTTTCTAAAGAATAAGAAACAACATATTATGATTTCCACTCTATTATATTATGTTTGTGTTTGTACATCCATTATTGCGTTAATTGAAGGAAACAATGTTGAATAATGTAAAAAAAAAAAAAAATTAAATTAGAAAAATACATCATTATTTTTGGTAAATTTTCATTTTTAAAGTATAATGTTAATATTTTTAGTCCTACCCAAATTAAAAACCCTTTTACCAATATAAGATCCTGATTTTAACAACTTTATTGCAAAGGCTAGAGTATATAATGCTAGTAGAAAATTAATGAATTTCCCTTAAGCGTTTTGAAATTGAAAGATTACACATAGGGAGATCAAAATGCCATTGATCTCTTTGGACTCAGCCAAAAAACTAAGGAAAAAAGGGGGAGAAAATAAATTCTCCAGATTGAAGCAATTTATTCAAGAAATGCCAACCAAATTTTCTAAGCACCCTTTCGCAAATCAACCACCTTCTTCCATGAGTCTTGGCTCGATATCTCGTCCCACCATCTCCCCACATTTTCTCTTGAAGTGAACAAATTACCCTTATTAGTGCCACTGACCAAGTACTGAGTGTTGGGCAAGTGTGAAAGATCAGCCAAAGAAAATTCATCACCAGCCAAGAACCGAGCCTCCCTGAGCCTCTTTTCATAGATGTCAAGCACTTTCGATAGCTTCTCTTCATTCTGCCTGATCACTACTTTGTCTTGCTTGATATTCATTTGAGGCGTGAATGCGATTTGAAACACCAAAGTTGAGCTTAATGGATTGAAGCTCTGCCCTTCTGCTTCTATCCATTGATCTATGGATGCTTTTGCTAGGGGGTTTGTTCTGTATGGTCATTTGTTTCCTTTGTCCGCGTACTTGCCACAAACGTAGCGGCATATTGCTCGAGACTCTGTATTACTCACACACAAATTCTCTCAATTAGACTTTTATGTGGTTCAAAAATACCCTCATTAATGAAGGGTAACTTCATTTAGAAATGGTGTCATAAATGTCAAATAACAAATTTCATTTTGAATTAAAAAAGAGAACTCCAAAAATTTAGGATTTTTCCCCCTTCACGTTAAAAAAAAAAAAATACAGTTACTGCTTATCTCTACAGTTTATCCTTTTTATTTGTTTGAAAAATAGAAATATATATTTCTAAATTATAATAGATGCAAATTATTATAATTTACCTAAAAAATAGAAGAGCTTCTGAGCACGCACAACATGTGTGCTTAGAGGCTTGTGTGTATATATATGTCATTTTCTTGATGTTTTATTTTGTCTTTTATTTTTTGTCCTCATCCTTGAGGACAAGTTGTGAATGCTTGTTGACAACAAATAAAAGGCTATAAAAAACGTGTTGTAACGTCCATTCTTATCTCTTCTTCACTTTCTTCTGCCTCTAGCTCTCTCTATACAAAGAAAAAAAAAATAATGGAAATTTCTCTGGACAAAGTTGCCACCTCTGTTCTTTTTGTTATAATGACAACGTTGTCATGCATGATTTTGAATTGGGTGTGGTTAAGACCAAAATATTTGGAGAGGTGCTTGAGAAAGCAAGGTCTTGTAGGCAATTCCTATAGATTTTTTTTGGGGACTCGAAGGATAGCTCTATGACGATAAGAGCATCTCCAACAGGTTCTGTATCTTTATTTTTTGGAGATAAAATGCTACTGTTCACACTCCAACCGGTTCTTTAAACACAAAACTTTTCTAAATTTATTTTGAAGTTGCTACAGTACTTCTCTAAATCTAGAGAACACTGTAGCAACTCCAAATCAATTTTTCTGCTTAAAAAACTATACCAGCTACTATTATATAAATTCTTTCTCTCTCCTCCGGATTTTTTTTTTCTCTCATTCTCTCCGTTTCTCACATAATCCAAACACAAAACACAAAACAAAATCCAATTCTTAAAATAAAGTTGAATCAGAACAAGCAAATATGAAAAAAAAAAAAGAAAAAAAAAGAAAAAAAAAAAAGAGAACAAGCTGATCTGACCCAGCCTAGTGGTGGGGAGGAGGACGAGCGGCGGTGGGGCGGCGGACGTGGTAGTGCTGCATGGTGAACGCCGATCTCCACCGGCTTTGTCCTTTCGGCGACCTCGATCTCCACCGGCAGTGGGGTGGCAGACGAACAACAGTCTCTCTCCTCCCTCTCTCTCTCTCTCTCTCTCTCTCTCTCTCTGATGTGAAGTAAATGGTGAGGTTGATGGAATGTTCTTGAGGTGAAAAAGAAAATAAAAGAAGGGGGGATAGAGATTGGACACTTGTGTGGAGGAGAAAAACAAGAAAAAGAAAAAAGAAAAAAAATAAATGAAATGTGTATGGATGAAAATGAAATGAAATGAAAGAAAGAAAAATAATATAAAAAATAAAAATTCCTAATTGAAAAATACTACCACAATATTTTTGTAATATTTTCACAATAAATTTTAAGTAACAGATTGTTATTAGTTAATATTGGTGAGTAAAAAAATAATTTCAGTCGTGGGTTCAAATTAGAACTAGTAACAACTTTCCACATAAATTTTGTTATGAAAGTATAGCGTAAAATGTTGTGAACATAACACTTCTCATTGAAAAATATAGTTGTTAAAAAAAGAATAAATGATGATTAAAAAAAGAATAAACAATGAATGAAAAAATAATATTTAAATGAGATAGAGAATAGGATAGAGAATCTGTTGGAAAGTGTATTTGAAAAAGTGGGTAAGTAAAAGCTAAATGTCACTGTTCATTCTTCAAACAGTATAAAAATTTGGAGAATCTGCTAGAGATGCTCTAAAGCAAGCTTGTTCTAAACCCATAGAACTCTCTGATGATATTGTGCCACGTGTTCTCCCCTTTGAACATCACACAGTGAAGCATTATGGTATGTATGTCTACAATAAACTTAATTACCTAAAGATTTTGTTGCAGCAAACACAAATTATATCTCACTCATTTCATAGCAATAAAGTATGTATGGTTGTTTAAGTCGTGTAACTTCTGTTTAAAAGCTTCCAACTATGAATTAGCTTATGCCCAAAATCTTAAATCTAAACCAGACGAACTAGACCGATTGATTAAACTATAAACTAGAATCTAAATTGGTAGCGGTGAAGTCAAAATTTTTTTGAGGTGAAGTTAGTGTTACTAGTTCTAAGTTAAATACATTGCTCAAATTATTTTTTATCCATTAGTAATAGTCAGTAACAAACTCTCACTTAAGATTTATTGTGAAAATGTTGTAGACATAATATTTTCTAAAAATATCAAATTTTCTTCCAACCTTCGTAAACTTGTGCAAGCAAGAATTCTTTTACATGGCTTGGCCTAATACCCTGTGTGAACATTATGAGCCCTGAACAAATCAAAGATGTTTTCACCTAGATAGGTGACTTTCAAAAGCCCAAACCAAATCCACTTGTTAGATTGCTTGCAATGGGAGTGGTAAACTACGAGGGTGAGAAATGGGCTAAATATAGAAAGATTATCAACCCTGCTTTTCATATAGAGAAGTTGAAGGTTATGTATTACATTTCTTATCTTTTTAAGTCCATGTGGAATCAATAGTTGTGTCCAAATTAGATTATTGTTATCACTTTAGTAAAAGATGTTGTAGCTTAGTCTGGAACTGCACGATTTATCTGTAAAGTGATATTGTACAAATCACCAAGTTTAACACAAAAACACTTCTGTAGCGAACTCCATAGCAAAGTTTCAAATGTCTCTAGCACATGTTAGTGATCATAAAACTTATAGGTACAGTCAGGGCGGCTCAACAACTTTGGGGACTTAGGCAAAAAATTTAAGTGGGGCATTTTTATATTTAAATATTAATTAAATACTATATATTGAATTTTTTTATTTAAAATCTATTTAAAATGATATTAATCACTATAATACAAATGAGTTGATATGATATACGTCAAATAATTAATTGGTGAGATAACGTATAATAATTGATAAAGTAAAAATTTTGCATAAAAAAAGTAAAAGATATAGTGTGTGTGACATTGAGTGTGGGTGTGAGTGGGTTAGTGTGTGGTCGTGTGGCGTGTGGGGGGCCAATTGTGAATTTTGAACTATGGGCTTATGGCCTTGTGCAATGTGTAGTGATGTGGCCTGTGGGTAGACTGTGCAGTGCTGTGGGCTATGTAAGACTAGCGTGTTGTCCTATTAATCAAGCAGATTAAAAAAAATATAATTTAAAATATTTAATTGAATAAAAAACAAACTCTTCAATCTTAAATATCGAAAAGACAGAGAGGGAGAGGGCTAGAAGGGTTACCTCTGCTATCCCACACCACCCCTCTTTAATCTTGAATCTACTGTGAAAGGCAATGAACAAAGAATGATTTCAAGCTATTACAAGAATGACTGAGCTTATAGAAAAATATCAAGAATCAAGATGAGGAAAAGAAAGGTAAGAATATAGATGGATAGGCAGAGAGATAGAGAGATGAGAGATTTTTTCTTTTGTTTTAGAAATTTGTAATCTCTATTTCAGCATATTTTAATACGTTGTATTATTAAAGCTAGTCCGTCTTCGACATTCACATGATAGACTCAGAGAGATTGCCAGAGACTTGGACTTTGATGCAGCCGGGTTACTTCGCAATTTGCACTCATGCTCATGATGACCCGATTCTCCGTACTGGTTTTGGGAGATTGTGCCAGGCCATATCTGATCGCTTGGGCCATGTTTGACTTGCTGGTGTTCTTTTCTGCTTATTTTGTTTCTGCACATGAGCTATGTAGTTAGTATCCCAGCATGTATGGAAAGGTCCTTCATAAATTGTTAGGCAATTGAGTAAGGCCTTCCTCCTTTTTTGTTTGAGTTCCTAAAGCATAGTCTAGTCTATTAGGCATGCTTAGAAACTGAAAGATGGTGGAGAGAGATGTTTATGATGATATTCATGAGATATATTTATGAGATGAGATTTCATGTTTTGGTATCAGAATTTATGAAAGAAACAGAATGGCACAATATAGGCATGTTAATGGATATGCAGGCAAATGCATTGAAAATGCAAGATTTTTACAGAAACCAACTACCCAATTCCCTAAAGGCACAAAAGCCTCTCATCACTTTAATAAAATGTTCTCACATTTATACTCAATTCCTCTCTTACTTAATAAAGAGTTTCTTATTGAACGTAAGAAAAAATGACATTGAAACCTTGAGAGATGCAAAAGAGTGGAAGATGCTAATTTTGAAAAGAATGTTAGTTTATATTGAAAAAGAAATTGCTCAAAATTTCATAATGAAGATCATAATGGGTAAATTTTTATTATATGAAAGACTATCATGCTATCATAACTTTAATGGAAGATGCTAAATCTTTTTTTTGAATATTTGTTATATATTTATGTAGCAAATTAAAAAAATCTTGCACTCAGTATTATATGAGAGTTTAGAAAGATGTAAAACTCCCATATAAGATAATTTTGTTGATGTGTAACTTTTGTGCTTGTGTGTCTGTATATATATAAGATAAGTTAAAAATTTGACAGAATTTTATTCTATTTATGATTGGGTTAGCCTTAAAAATGGTTTTTGAACCTGATTTATAATACCTGAATATTCTTTCTGATTCAAACTTTTATAAACACTTGGTAAATATTTTTTGGAAATTAATTGCAATTTTCTCCCAATTTTTTTTTTTTTGAGTTATTGGAAAACTTGTAAGGTTACTTTGTCGATATGCATATTTTTCCAAAAATTGGGAGTTTAGACATGTTTTTGTAGTCGCTATATATATATATATATATATATATATATATATATTGTTGTGGCCCTTGTATCTCTTGAGAAAGTTTTTTTTTTTTTTTTGAGAAACCTCTTGAGAAAGTTTTTGATAATGGAGCTTGAGACTTGAGAGTATTACTTATGTGGATTTTAAAGGTTATCGTACAGTTCCTTCTAAAAATGATCATCTTTGTGATGGATCTACCTTTGTCTTCATAATTAGCATTAATTTTGCAAAATAATGGCTTCCTTCACTTTAATTTTGAAAATTCTCTTCTAATATGAAATGTCTTGAATTAAGTTGGAGAGTAGTTGGAATGTGGATTTGTATACTTTACACGGGTTTTTAAAGCCATTTTTTAAAGTCTTCCTTACGAACGAATGGACATAATTTTGTCTTCGCGATAAATGTTAAATTTCAAAATCCATGGCTTCTTTGGTTTTAATTATTGGTCTTTTCTTACCATTTTGAAAAGTTATTTATTTTTTCTTTTTTTGACAAACTGGTGGGAAATTTAGACCCCGGTTGATAGAATTAACAAGTTTTAAACCTAAGTTGTTAATTAGATTTATTATGAATAAACCTTGTTAAAACAAACAAACATCAATATTATGTACAGCGGAAAATTAAATAAGATAAGATATGATGACCTAGGAAAACTAATGAAACAAACTAGTTTCACAATAAAAAAAACCTGGGGGGAAACCTTCCCGAAAAGCAATCTCTATAGTAAAGAAAAGTTTCAGATCTAGTACAAAACCTTTGTCCCTAGACTCTACAATCCTCATATTCTACCGCTTCAGAATCTCTGAACTCTTCAATATATGAACGCCATCCTTTTTGCACGGATCCCAGTACGTGACTAACCAATGATGCACGGCTCCCAGTACGTGACTAACACTCCAACTTGAGGAAGATTGTTGGCTGCAAAGTTCTTCACTTCATCAACAACGAAGATCAAGAAGCACTTGGTTACAAAACCCTAAGGCGCAAAGACGCAGTAGCTTCTTTCAGAGAGAATAAGGCACTCGGTCACTTTTTGCATGTGTTCTCCTTGTATTCTCATGTGTGACGGCCTTTAAAATAAATCTTATATATGTCTAGGGTTGTGAGAAAAGAAACCCTATACATGCAGGTCAGCATGGGCCGAAAATCAGATCTGAAAATCTGAATTTCGTAATTCTCGATAGATACAGCTGTCGAGCTATCCGTCGAGACCTCGATAGATATATCTATCGAGATTCATTAAACCTTGATAGATATATCTGTCAAGCAGCTGTCGGGAATCTGTTCAGCTTTAATGAACAGCCCTTCTTCACTTGTTTCTTGAACAGATTTGCATGGCTTAAATACTAGACTTGAACTCTTGTTCTTTGAAGTATTAAACACATCATAGATCAACCCAATTACAAGTAAAGTGCGTTTTGTCAAAGGATTAGCCAATTCTAAATGACATATGTTCTTAATATGATCCACATATGTCCTAACACAAACGAGGATATCTAGATCTCTTCGAGTATTTGACTATTCTCTTAGCTGTATGCAGTCCACTGTCCCACATACATCGAGTTATTACAGGGAGGAATCCCATGGAGTGACCCTAAGATGTTGACAAGAGGTTTCGAACCCAGAATCTCATGAATATTATGAGGCCATAGGAATCACTTAGTGGAGCGTATGCAATTTGTGTTTATAAAAGGCAATTTTAACCAAGGAAGTCGATTTCGTACCATATTGGCCGATATTTACCGTTCTGGCTCATACACCGGTACAAGAACACTAGTGTTTTGTGCCGGTTCAAATACCAGTCGTATCAAACTCGTTTCAGCCGTATCGGGTTATATACCAAATTTTGGCGAGAAAATGAAAATTGGCCGGTAACTAAAATTCAAACAAATAAAAAAAAAATATAAACAGAAAAGAAAATAAAAATAACCCACATATTGTCATCGCTACTGATTTTCTAGCACTGGTCCCATTTTGCCATCGTCCTTGTCTGCTCTTCTTCTTCTTGTGCTTCTCTTTGACTCTTGCACTTCTTTTAAATGCCATCTGAGACTTTCTTTTGTTTTTATAAAAAGTAAAGTACCTTTGTTTCGTGTGATGGTGTCATGGTGTGCCCTGACACCCACCCACGTGAACTAAGTACTAACATTTTAAAGTTACAACTTCCAAAGAGGTTTTTTTTTTTTTTTTTTGGCTGAATTACATCATCATCATCCAAGTAGATTGCATATTATTTTAATTAACTAACATTTTAATTAGGGATTAACGTATTAAATGAGAATAGATTTAAAATTTAATATATTTTTAAGAAAGTATGTATATATATTTTTTTACTATTTAATATATAAATATTTACATTTATTAATTTTTATATATAAATATATCAAACTAGCGGTAATTTCGAAATGGTACACCAGTATCAACAGGCACCGAAATATTTCATTTCCCTGACTAAACCGAAATGGCTTCCGGTATGGTATTGAATCCCTTGATTTTAACCCTAGCTTCAAAATTTGGACCTTATTAAAAAGGAATATCTCATGTGATTAGTTTGGTTTTAAACTTAATCTAAATTTTTTGGCCTTATGGCTCTTATTCTACACTTGTGTTTGAAACTAGTTGGAATCAAAGTGGCCTTTTCAAGGATTATCAATTAAGTTGACCCATTTATATTCTTGATTTTAAGAACGATTATAATTTGAAATGACCTTTTGAATTTTTTGAAGTAAAGAGGTAGTTATAAAATTTCCACTTGATTCTAAGTAGGGCATGTTTTTACTTATATGACTACTTTTAAGCTCTAATTTGAATACTCAGTTGCTATGCATGAAAACTTGTAACTAGTATTTAATATCGTAAGGTTAATACTTCTCTTTTAAATCGAAAGGCTACTTTGAAGTTCTATGATGTTCACCTATTTTCAAAAGATTATCTATTTTATGAGTTTGTCATCTAGGTTGGGTCCTTCAACCCTATTTTAATTAGAAGTATATTTCTTTGTTCCTTTGATTTGAAAACTTTGGCAAATTTTTGATCCTATGACCAAAATCTATTTGTTGATCAATCTACATTATACACAAATTATGGAATCTTGGTTTTATATATGAATTATAATTTAAAATGACTCCTAACTTGTTTTAACTTGAATTTGGATTTTATGGCCTTATACTACTCTATTGGGTTAAACACTTAAACCTAATTTTATTAGGCTTTGGTCGAATGACTATTTTAGCTAGTCTCTGATTTCGCTTGCATATTGATATATACATGCCTATACTCAACCTACTTTGATATGAAAGCTAAATAACTTTCTACATTGTATCCACGCTTGAAACATAATGAATAATCTCTCCGTGTTACAATTGGTTGAGTGCTCCATGATCCCTTGAGTTTAAAAATTTTTTATGCTGAAAATGTTGATGTCAATGGTTTCTTAGTCTTGTTTTAAGACAACTCATTGTGGGTATAATTTTGAGGAAGAAATTCTTTTAAGGGGGAAGAATGTAACAACTCAAATAAAATAAAATAAAAATAAAAATAAATAAAAGATCTCCTACAGTTTATTTTTTATTTATTTATTTTTTTTTAATGATTCTTTTTCTCATACTTTGGATCCATTTGGGTTCAGAGTGTGATGATAATTGTTGTCGGGGGGCTAGAATTATTTTTGAAATAATGTTACACTCACAACATTTTTACAATAAATCTTATTTGAAAACCTGTTTTTTTGATACAAAATAAAATTTCTACTTAGCCTAATCTTAGTGTATATGTGTGTGAAGCTCCCTCCTAGAGACTTGAACCCCAACCCTTGTCCTTCACATCCCACAAGTATTTATACTTGTAAAGTAACCATCGCACCAAGGTATTTGAAAACCTGTTATTGGTGGGTAAAAAAAATAATGTCAGTATTATATTCAAATTAGAATTAGTAACAGTTTACTACATAAAATTTGTTGTAAAATTATTATGAAAATGTTGTGTATATAACGTTATTCTTATTTTTGTTGAACCTAAATTTTTGTGATTAATTCTCAAGTCAGGGTATTTAACATTTTTATTAAGTGATCATTATAGGTTAGTTTAGTATTTAATCCTTTTTTAAGTGTATATATACACACACGTTATTTTGCACAATCTCACTTATGATTGATGATTTTCACTTAAAAAAAATATATATATATTTATGCCTCCTGTTCTTTGTCAGATAGTTGAGGGTTAGGTTTGAGACATTGAAAAGGAAAGATCATTACCCATTGTTTCTTGAAACTCTTTAAAAATCTTCAATTTCCTATTGAAAAATTTATGCATGCATGTTTGAGTTGTCAAGGTTTTAATCATGTGGCTAAAGAGAGAATTTTGTGTAGAGATAAGAGACACGACAAACAACAGAGTATGGTTTTTGTAGTTTTTGTATTAATTCAGTCTCGTTGCATTTCTCTTCCTTACACTACGTTGCATTGCATGGCTTATATAGAAACCTTTTGTTTTTCTATGAATGACACCTAGCATGAGAAGTGTCTGTGTAACACCCCGGTTGTTAAGTGTAATTTGGAGGAAGCTTGAGGGCAAATTGGTAATTTACTCACAAGATATTTTTGAGGCAAATTGGTAATTAAGCCTTTCAATTTAAGTCAGTCCCCTTTTCTTCCTCATCTTCACGTTGATATCTCTCTCCCTCTTGACCGGTTGCTCCTTCTCTCTCAGCCACCGAAGCCCACACACATAAACACTCTAGCTCCCTCTATTTCTCCCACTCCCTCACCGATAAACCAGCCATCCATCACCACTTTTGGCAGATTTCACCGGAGAACCCCATACGCTCCATTCTCTCAAAGCTTTAAAGGTAAAACTCTTAATTGTTTGGTAGCTTTTCAAGTTTTTCTAAGATTTCTTTCTAATCTAAGCTACATGAGTGGTATACATGTGATTGAGTACATGGGTTTTTGATTTGGTGGATTTATTTGTTAATTGGTTAAGGGCTTTTACAAATGATGATCATTTGGGGGTTTTTTCGTGGTTAAAAACTTGGGTTTCCTTGAGCAAATCGTGTGGGTTGATTTTGTGGGAGTTTGGGTTGATTTTTGGAAGTGTGTTCTTTGCATTTTAGATGACTTTGGCAAATGTGGGTGTGAGTGGAGTGATAACTACGAATTTATGCAAGTGTGAGCATGTGCTTTTGCATACCAAGTGTTTGATAAGTTGTTTATATGAGATTTTTGGGTTTGATTCCTTGTTTTTAATATGCTTTAAATCTGGTGGTTTTAATGTGAGTAAATTCTCAAATAATTTGGGCTAGTCTTACAACTATAGCAATTTTCTAAAGCTGTCATGACAGATTTGAGTCAGCCGCAATGCATGATTTTTAATAAATTACAGAAAAATCGTTTTGGGCTGAATTTTCTGTGGTACATTGTATACATATAGGGGAATGTTCCCTTAAAGTTTTGAATTAATCGGATAACTCTTCATTGACAAAACAATTTTTACAAATGGCTGCCCTGTTATGTACTGAATCTGAAAGCAAGACTAAAACGTTGAGAAATTGTGGAATTAATCCCAAACCTCGGTTGATCTTATCTTGGCTTAAATATATTATTTAGTACTCAAAGAGATTCATGAGTATGTTATATTATCTTATGATGCACTTTTTTTTTGCGGTAGTGAATTTAAAATGTTTTGGTTGTGTCAGCACTATGAGTTCCTTGGATGCTTGTTTGGTTCCTACTTGGGAAGGGTACTTGTCTTAGGACGGGCAAGCTAGACTTTAGGGCCTTTGGTTTGATTTTAGGGTATTGTTACAATTTATGGAGATAAGTGTGATGGTACTTTGTGAAAGACCTTGTTATTGATAGGTTTGATCATTGTGTTTCTAGGTTCTGATATTCTGGGTGATGGACCTAGTGACTGGATTAGTTGATTTTGTGGTGCTCGGTTGAGGTAAAATTGGTTGGCCTTCCAAGGTAAGTAGCTTTTTAATGGGATTTTGGAAAATAATCATGTTATATAAATGTTTTTGGGTTAGACACGTTTTTGGAAATTACCTACGGAAATTATATTTTCTTAAAAACTATTGTGTCGTAACCTTAATATATATATATATATATATATATATATATATATATATATATGGAAATGCATCATATTTGGTATTGCATTTGGGGAAATGCATGAATTGTTGATATGGAAAAATGAGCATCTTTTATGTAATCTTTGATAAGAAAATCATGGATTTTATGGTATATTAGAAAATTCAAAGATGCTTATCTTGTCTTGTATTACGTGGGAAATTAATAGAAAATCTCTTGACAAGAATGAAGTTGAAAACCTTACAAACTTTGTAGAAGTTAGATTATTTAAGGTTTCTGAAACTACCTGGATATGAACTATGTGTTTCAAAGTAATGTAACCTGTGAGTTGTTTTAACACCATACCATGTGTGATTTTCCGGTGATCACCTGATTTGGTTTCCGTAGTCTTTGTGACAATGGAAATCAAATCTAGGTCAGTGTCCTTTCACTTTGAATGACGCGTTCTTCCCTGCTGTCCATGGGGGGAAGAGGTTCCTTGATTGTGTGTGGGTGAGGCTGCTGCCCATGGGGCCAAGAGACCACATGCAAGAGAGGTCCTATTTGACGCGCTCTCTCTGCTGCCCATTGGGGGAGAGAAAAACCTTGAGGGTATGGGTGAGGCTGCTGTCCATGGGGCCAAGAGTCTGCATACCAGAGAGGACAATATCATGCCAGTTGTGAATGGGTGGATCCCCTGACCGGTCTATGTGGTAGTATTGTAGATTTGTGATGAAATTACCGTATGTTAGATTTTATGGCTTTGGAAATTATATTGTTAGTGCTCACAAATTATAATATATAGTTTCATGGTATTATTTTGAGAAATTTTGTATTTCATCATTTAATCATTCTTGTTACATTATTACAAAAAAGGATCTTGCAGTATTCAGTTAGCAATTTCCCAAACTAAAACATGTTTTGCAAATTGTTTACAATCATGAAACTTGCATTTCTCCCACCTCTATTAATTATGCTACTTATTGGGCTTTAGCTCATTCTACTCTCCAACAGTTTTACAGATAAATTAGCTATACGTCGGGCACGGAGCTTAGTTATTGGTGGTGATTGGAGTACTGTGCTAAGTGGGAGATTTGTGCCATAAATTGTTGGTGCTCAGTTTACTAAATTATTCGAGTCCATAGTTATTTCTATTGGAGGTTTTTCTATTGGAGGTTGGATACTTGAGGTTTGTTAGCTTTAGGCATTGTAGGCCTAACTAGTAACTCCGATATTGATGTTGTGTATTCTAGAAGGGATTGTGGTTTTGTGTTATCCATTTGGAGTTTTGAAATATATTCATGTATTATTTGGAGGTACATTATTTGAGTTATTGTTTGTAAATGTGTTATATAGCTCTGACTTGTAATATGGAGATTTTAGTATGGTTATTTATCCTTAGCATGTGTTGAGGAAAAAAAAAAAAAAAAAAAAAAAAAATCTCCTACGTACTCGCTCTTAATGGTTCTTCTCTCACGCTTTGGACCCTTCTGGGTTTGGGGCGTGACAGTCTGTATGCATGTTTCTTCAATTTCATTTTGCTGCCACTTTGTTCTACACTTTAGCATGAGAACTTCAGCGTGGATACAAGCTCTTCCTTCTTCTATTCTGATCTTACTCTATTTCTTTTTTTTTGGTAAACAAAGGATGCAGCATAAAATTAACCAAAAGCCAAAGAGGTCCGTGAGGGCCTGTTTACATTAGTAGAGTCATAATCTAAAGCCTCCAACACAGCAAAAGGAGGATTAACAAAAGAAATAAACTGCACATCTTGACTGCGCCCTATGTTAGCAAGCAAGTCTGCCGCTCTATTGGTTTCCCTGTAACAGTGTTGCACGCGGTACTCCTGGAAAACTTGGAGAATGTTCCTGCAGTCAGTCACAATTGGCTTGGTTAGCCGGTTAGTGCTAGAAGGCTTTGAGAGAAGACTAATAATTTCAGATGCATCCACATGAATAATAAGTTTCTCAATGTTAAGGTTAGAGGCCATAGTTAATCCGTCCCTTAACGCCCATAGCTCCGCAAGGAGGACATTGGAGGAACCGATAAACCTAGAGAAGCCTTGAACCCAAGCACCATTAGAGTCCCTAAGAAGACCGCCCCCACCAGCACGGCCAGAGGAGGGAAGAACAGAGGCATCTGTGTTCAGTTTGAACCAGCCCACACTCGGCTTAGACCAGAGAGCAGATCGCTGGATTTTCTGGGCATGCGGCCTTGTACCTTGAACTAGGAAGTGAAACTCAGCAGCTTTCGCAATGCAAAGCTTCACATTATCAGGACTAACATGCTTACCCCGGAAAGCCATAGAGTTTCTATTTAGCCAAAGAGTCCATATCCCAAAAATAAAGACAATTTTCCAAGGTAAACCAAAAGACTTCGAAGTAAAGCTACAAGTGCAATTAAAATGAAGCCAATCCATAAAAGGCAGGCCAAAAGATTGAATTACTTTAGAGTGCAGCCCAAGCTGGTTCTAGAAGCTGACAGAACTTTGGCATTCTCTAAAGATGTGAATAATTGATTCAGAGTGTTTGTTGCATAGGGGGCAAGAATGATCAATGGTTAAACCTCTTGAACCCAACACTTCTCTAACCGGAATGCTGTTGTAGGAACACAGCCAAAGGAAAATAAGAATTTTTTGGGGAGCATTCAGCTTCCAGATCCAGCTAGCCGAAAAAGTGGGAGGGTTCAAAACATTTAACCCTTTAGCCAACAAATATGCAGAGTTGAGAGAGAAACAACCATCCTTAGATGGCTTCCAAGCAATAAGGTCCTCACTAGGAGAGGAGCTGCTAATAGGGGTAGCATTAATAGCATCCAAAATAGATTGGGAAAGGACAAAGGAGAGATTATCCCATGACCAATTTCCATTATCATCAATAAAATTCGCAACCAGCATTTGATCTTCCTGCAGATTAAGGGGACCAGAAATGGCGGATCTAAGAGCACCAAGAGTGGTCCAGGAGTCATACCAAAAAGAGGTGGAGATGCCCGAAGAGATAACTTTCCTCAAACCGGAATCAAGAGTGGGCTTGGCAGCCTTACAGGCAGCCCAGGTACGAGAGCAGGCGCCTTTAGAGAGCCAAGGGGAGCAAGTGGTGCGGCTGGAAATGTACTTAGCACGCAAAACCATAGCCCACAGCAAGTTCTCACCGGTGGAGAGTTTCCAATCCAGTTTAGCAAGGAGAGCTAAATTCCTTGGCCGGGCGGCATGAATGCCAAGCCCACCATGGTCAATAGGCAAGGTGATAGAATTCCAGTTCACCAAATGGAGTTTCCTTTTATCAGGGGTGGATCCCCATAGGAAATTGCGATTCGCACGATCAATCTCTTGGCAGACCCTACTAGGGAGCAAAGCGCCTTGCATGACATAATCAGCAATAGCACTAGAAGAAGATTGAATTAAGATACGTCTTCCAGCCAAGGAAAGGAGATTGGCTTGCCAACCAGCAAGCTTGCCTTGAATATTTTGGATAATGAAGTCGAAGTCCTTGCTTCCCCTGTTGGAGAATTTGAGAGGAAACCCCAGGTATTTATCAAACTTCTTAGTCTCCAAGAAACCAAGGGAGGAGCATATGCTATTCTTGATCAAGTCAGGGGTGTTTTTAGAGAAAAGAATTCGGGATTTTTCATTGCTAACTTTCTGCCCTGACAAGCGGCAAAAATGGCTGAGTACCTCGTCAATGGCATGGGCCGTTGAAAGAGTAGCTTGACCAAACAAAATAAGGTCATCAACAAAAAACAAATGGGAGAAGGCAGGGCCGGTTCTAGATGCTTTAACTGCTTTCCAAGCCTTGTTAGTAATCTTATCATGAATGAGCAGCCCAAGGTACTCAAGGCACAGAATAAAGATGTAAGGAGAGATAGGATCTCCTTGCCTAATCCCGCGGGAAGGGGTGAACGGGTCAAGCTTGCCTCCATTGAAGAGGATAGAGACAGTAGATGATGAGATGCAGTCCATAATGAGAGCAATCAAGGTTGGAGGAAAGTTGAAATGTACAAGCACTTCCCGCACAAAACTCCATTCCAGCCTATCAAAAGCTTTCTCCAAGTCAATTTTTAAAGCCATTACTCCGACACGGCCTTTTTTCCTTTCCATTGAATGGAGAATCTCTTGGGTTATGATCATATTATCAAGACCCTTCCTACCGGGAATAAACGCGGCTTGGAGGGGGGAGACAAGTTGCTGCATGAAGGGCCTAATTCTGCTCACAATAACCTTAGAAACCACTTTGTAAATCGTGGTGCACAGACTGATAGGCCTAAAGTGCCCAAGTAATTCGGGTCCAATTCTTTTTGGAATAAGAACTACAAGAGTCTGGTTAAGGTAAGGGGGCATTTTCTGGGTAGCAAAAATTCTTAGGACTTCTTCAGTGACCGAATTCCCAAGACTGGGCCAGAAATGCTGGAAGAAGCCCGCGTGTAGGCCATCCGGCCCAGGAGCCTTGTAAGGCTTAAGAGAAAGAAGGGCATTGTGGATTTCAATTGGGGTGACATTAGCAGATAAAAGCCTTGACTCCTCCTCAGACAAACTAGTGGCCCAGTCCACCTCAAAATCAGAGTTATCAACTGAAGAAGCATGCTGGGTTTTATAAAGTTCCTGGTATCCACCCAATATATGATCTATAATTTGTTGTTCCGAGTCCAGCCAGTCCCCGACACTGTTTTGAAGGCGATTAATTCTATTGGCTTTCCTTCTGTTAAGGGTTTTAATGTGAAAGAAAGTGGTGTTTCTGTCTCCTTGAAGCTGCCAGTTCAAATGAGCTTTAAGAGTCCAAAATTCTTCTTCTTGATTAAGGATGGTGTTGTACTCAAGGGATAGATCTTTCTCAAGGGCAATGAGGAAAGCCGAGGGGCTAGAAGCCATGGCTTTTTGAGCACCGTTAAGGCGTGCCAAAATTTGTTTCTTACGAACGAAAATATTACCAAAAACCTCTTTGTTCTAGGTGGTGGCAGACTTAACAAAAGAGGAGATTGCCTGGTCAAGCATGGGGTTCCCATCCCAAGCCTTTTCAACAATGAGAGGAAAATCAGGATGGCTAAGCCACATTTTTTCGAACCTAAAGGGCCTCTCCGCTTTACAACTGGAAAATCTAGAGAGGCTAAGGAGCAAGGGGCAGTGGTCAGAGCTAATACGGGGAAGATGGGTAACATTAGCTTCAGGATAAGTAAGAGACCAATTCGGGTTGGCCCAACACCTATCAATTCTAGTTTGAATAAGCCCATCCACATCTCTACGGTTGGTCCAAGTGAAGATAGGCCCAGAAAAACCAAGGTCAACCATGTTACAAAAACTCATGCAATTACTATAAGCAGTAGCTCTTGTCATATTAACCCTATTACCACCCTTCTTCTCAGAATCATTTAGGACATCATTAAAATCCCCAACAATTGCCCAGGGAAGATTATGAAGACGGGAGACGGTACAAAGATTATCCCAGAGAATTAATCGTTCAGCAAACCGAGGACTACCATAGATAGAAGAGAGTAGCCAGGACGAGGAAGAGGAGTTTACCTTGACAATGGCATGAATTTCCTGCTCCGTAGCAGTCAAGACATCCAAATCGACCATGTCCCTGCGCCATAAGAGCCAGATACCTCCAGCAAACCCAATAGGGTCAGTAGTGTGAATGCCGTCATAAGGTAGGGCACGGAGAATGTCGCCGGCTCTGGAACCGCTAATACGGGTCTCAGTAATGACAATGATTCCAGGAGAATGGAAATTAGTTAGATCACGGATAGAGCTTCTAAAGGAGGGTTTCATGGCCCCCCTGCAATTCCAAATCAGAATATTCATTTTGGGGGAGATATGAGGGTTGAAGGACTCACATTCTAGGGCAGACACCCTCTTGGTAGTCATCCAAGTCCATCCCACCCGCCGTAGGTCCTCCTTGAGAACATGAGTTCCCGTCAACAGTGTCACAGAGTGTTCCAGCAGATTCAACCGCGTTTGCTTGGTTAGAGTCCCGAGCGTGAAGCTCGCTGTCGCCATGATTGTCTGGATGAGCTTCAGTTGAGGAAGGGTGCCTTGGATTAGCACACCTGTGGCTTCCCCTGTGAGGTATTTCCTTTGACATATCTCCAAGGGGACAAGATCCCTCTCCATCAGGTCGAGAGATGCTTCGGAGAGGTCTGATTCCAATAGAATGCTTGAGGTGTTGGAGGTCGTTTGACCCGGAGGCAGCAGAGGCGGACGGTCCAGAGTGAACCGCCACCATGGGCTGGGGGTGTAATGCCAAGCTGGATCCGTCAGCGGCAAGCAACCGTCCACCCTGCTCTTGTCCGTTAGAGGAAAAATGAAGCTCCAAGCTTCCATCAATTCCTTGTCCGTCCAGCCGAGAACTGTCAGCGGATCCCAACGGATGGTCTTGATCGTTCTGTCCCCGAGCTCTACGATCTTGTTCTTGTGCCAGATTGCCCAAGGCATGTTGAGGAGAAGGATTGGAAGAAGCAGCGGCTATGGGTTGTGCGTTGAAGGAGAAAGGTGAATGACCAAAGGTTAAGGAAGGTTCAGAAGGGTTAAGGTTACTGGTAGTGGTTTGGCTAGGCCGAGTGATAGGTTTAACCTTAGGAGAATGGGCTTGGGCTTGGGGGTTTAGTGAATGGGCCTTAGTAAGTTTGGCTGGGCTTGGGGATTTAGAAAGTTTGGCTGGGCTTGGGGCCTTAGTCTTAGTTTTAAAACTTGATTTCAACGTAGGAGTAGTTGGAGTTGAAGTTGAAGAGTCTTGCTTCCTTTTACCTTTATTGTAACCCGGTTCAGTTCCCTTAACCACGCTGGAGATGGGGACATGATGAGGGATGGGACTGTTCCGTGTAGGCAGAAAAGGAGCCTGGAAAACTGGCTGAGGTGACTTGCTAGGAGTGCCAGCCTTAACCTTGGGATTCGGTTTTTTCCTGGAAACCAGCAGCCAAGGCCCAAACGCATCCGGCACAGCTTCCCTAGGTGAGCTAACTCGGTCCGAGGAAGACGGTTCAGACGAGCTGGGAGATGGAGAAGAGGAAGGCTCTTGGGACAATTGATTTTCTTGCTCATGGTTGAAACGTTTGATGGGCTCTCTAATGGTTTGAGGGCATGAATCCTTTCTGTGCCCAAGCCGACCACAGGAGAAGCAAAGGGAATGGATGCCTTCATAGGTGATTGGCTGACGGAGCTTACCTATGATGACATTCTTAGCAAGTGGTTTATCAAGGCTTACTTGGACACAAAGTCTAGCGAAGCGGCCCCGGGCATTGGACGCAGTATGTCCATCAATTCTTAGGACAGGTCCAATCTTTGATCCAATCTTCTTGAGAATCACCGGGTCATAATATTCAATGGGGAGCCAGCGAGACGAATCCAAATAGCTACTTGTGAGAGGTTGGCAGAGGAGGCTTTGAAATCAGGCTCCCAGGATTTAATGGCTAGGAAATGCTGGCCAATAAACCAGGGGTCGTCCTTGAGAACGTGGTCCAGGTCTACATCCAATTCGAACCGTGCAAGAAAGTAGTCATGGCCAAGGTCAACCAAGTCTAGTCTTCCTGCAAGGCCCCACAGCTCTCTAACTCTTTGTGAAAGGAAAAGGTAGCCAACAGTTCTGCCAAAAGTCTTAATAATGAGAGCTTTGGACCATTGGGATCTGATGCGTATTTTTTCATCCTTCGTGAAAGCAAGAACCACGTCTCCATCATCCACATTCTCTTCCTCAGAATCCGATTCGACGTCTTCTTGCATCTGCTCAACGAGGTTAAAAGCGACTTCATAAGCTCCTGGTAACTGTCCAACCAGCTTAGATTTGTAGCTGGGGGCTTGGAATGGGGAGTTGGGTAATGGAGAAGTGTGTCCATCCTTGATCTTTTTAGTGCTACGGTGAAGAGCGTCCTCCTCTTCTTCACTTGGGGGAGGGGAAGGTTGAGAGCTTTCTTTCCACTTAGACATGTTTTCACCGACATCTTACTCTATTTCACTCAAAGCTTCCAGAGTCCAGATATTTTTTGTTGTAGATATTTTGTTATATTGTACAGCTGTATTTTCTGTTAGGAAGCTATTAGAGTTTGTTAGATAGAACCTTCTAGAGTAGTTACCATCTGTAATATATAAATAGTGGATACAGGTTACGTACTGTTATTGAGCAAAGCTTAATAGAAAATTTCTTGGTTCTTCGTTTCCATTCTCGCTGTTTCATTGTTGATCCACCATTGATAAACCTTCAAGCTTGCTTTCTTTCAGAATGCTCCACTAAAGGATGGCTTTTCCCACCCAAAGTCTAAATCTACAGATCCCAAGTCTCTTATATCTAACACAAAGTAGGAGTGCACCATTGTAAGAGAAGCTAGGTTGATCTTTTGTCACCAAGAAATCTATAAGTGATCGAAAATACTACTCAGTGACATTAGCCTTCTCAATTTTTATTAGTTCCAATGCGTATTCCAAAGGATGTTCACAAAGTTTCCCAGCAGTTGTTAAAGCCAACACTAGTGCAACCGCATTACCATAATACCATGGAGGGCAAAACTTCTTTCGCATATTCATTGAAAATAGCAAGCGCATTTTATCGTCCGGGTTTAGTTCGTCCGGGTTTAGTTGAAGTGCTATGGTACGGCATCTCCATAAGATATAGCCCTCCCAAAAAATTAGAACCGGCCCCCCAATTATTTCTAAGATTTTTAGTTAATCGGATTTTTAGTTGGCCTCTTCAATTGTTCAAAACTTTATTACCTGTTCATCCCAATTATTCCTAAGATTTATAACTAATCCAAAAGATAATGACTAATAGTTGATCTTCTCTATTGTCCAAAAAATTTATAATTAATCCAAAAAATAATAACTCACTCTCTAGCATCATTGACAACCCATTTCCCAACATAATTTCTATTTTTTATCTTCTTTAGGGACCTACGGAGCTTTGTTGTAGCTGCTAGTGCCAGTCCATTGCCCCATTTTCTTTCTTCTCAACACAAAAACTCCTATCTCAACCAAAATTATTAATCCATTTTTTTTCCTAGTGCAACATCATCTTCTTGACTCTTTAAAGAAGTAATATGCAAGTGCATTTTCTTTTCTCTCTTTTATCAATCATCATTGTTATTTGACCATTAGTATTATTTTTGTTTCTTTCTTCTGCCACTATGTGTGTGTTGATATGCATAAGGGTATTTAAGATTTTTTTGTTCGCATTTTTGTATTGCTATCTTTATTCCATTAAAGATTGTTGGGCATAGTTTTGATGTGAACTGTTCTTTTATTGGATTTTTTTTTTTTTTTTTTTTTTTTGTGTATTTGTATTTGTCTATAATAAACTATATAATTTTTGTATGTTCATTAATATTTTAGAATGCAACAATATATCAAAGTTAATAATTTTGTATTCAATATGAACTATGATTAACATATCAATACTACAATTCGGCCCCCCAAGTAAAATTTTCTAGCTACGCCCGTGAGCACGCAGTTAATACCTCAAATGTGGTAGATTTGGGCAAGTGTTCAGGGATGCTTTTTCGAATAGCAGTTACTTGGTTTGAGCCAAAGAGGAAAGAGTAGAGAGCCATGTGATTGGTGGGGGTGATGAATTCTTGGGTCTCATCCAATTCATCAAATTCATGATGTGTGAATGTCACCTTTGGTGGGTTTCTCGCATTCAAAAGCTCCCTTTGCCACACAGATGGGATGGAAGGTGCACATGCTCCTCGTGCCATCTCAGCCATGGCATTCAAGAATTGAACTAAGCCGGTACCATCGATCATGACATGGTTGAAACGCATTGCAAAGATAAAGCCTCCGCACCTTAACCGCGTCACCTGTATCATACCAATTAACGTAGGAGTAAAGACTTTCTGCTAAATTACCATGGAGTAGATATATATAGTCAAATAAATGTTATTTGTTATATAGAAGTAATTAATATTGCATAACTATACCGATATATGATCTCCGTTTCACAAGACAACCATTAAACCATCAATGGTGACAGCATTGTAAGAAATATGAGTTTAATTAGGGGTTTCAAAAATCATATTCCAATATATGTAAGGTTAAGAGTGACGTTGAATTTGAGAGTAAGAAAAAAAAAGAACAAACAAAATATGCACAAATAACATGGTTCAACGTGTTGGTCTATGTCCATAAAAGAAAGCAATATAGGTTGTTATTTGTACTATATTGTATTGTTTTTTTGTTACTTGAATAAGCAGCAATGGGCAATTTAGCAACCCTCCAGAGTCAGGCACTTCATAAAGGAGTTCTTCCTCACAAGGGAATGGAGAATGAAGTGCATCACCAAACTTCTCCAGTGTAACATCATTTTCAACCTCAATGGACATTACACCCTGATCACTAGTACGAGGATGAGGAGCATCACCAAATGCAAACTCCTCCATTGTAACATTAGCATCTGCCTCAATGAACATAACACCCTCGCCAGTACATTCTACCATGAACTTAGCATCAGTACCTTCCCTAAGCCTACCTGCTAATGGGTATTAAAACACAAGTGTTTGTGCAAGTGCCTTTCTAATGACCTTCACAGGGTCTCTTCCTTCCCTTGACACATCATAGCGACATAACATTATGAATGGATCTTGCTCTCGTAATAGATCATCCACATCAGAAAGTTGTTTGAATTCATGGGGAGTGGGCTTAGCGGGAGCAACTAGCTCTGGTTCACACCTCTGCACTTCGAAAACTAGAATAGTGGCTGACAGTGCCATACTTGCCATTGCTACAAAATTGGGTAAGTGTGATCAAATGGGAAATTGGAGACTTATATAGTGTCAAAATGTAATTTGTAATTAGCAAGTGGCTAAAGAATGAAAGCTTTAAATTCACCTTTAAAAAATGAAAGAAAATTTGAACCTCATCATAGATCATCTTCAACTAAAACTATGACAGATAGTTGGTATATAAATAATAATTCAAAAGAAGAAATATAAAAGAACTTACAGACATTAAAAGCAACTGACAGAAGAGTTGACGAAGGAACTGGCCCAATTAAGGAAAGAGTAACACGTATAAAAGATAAAAGAAAGGATCTCATAAAAGAAAGAAGTACTATAGAAAGTGTCAGAGATATAATAAATGAAGACAAAGAAAGAGGTAAGATAAGGAAAGGTATAGTAAAAGAAACACTAGAAAAATTTGAAAGACAAAGTAATGAAAAGAAGAAAGTCATACGTAAGAAGCTAGATATAAAAGATGAGATAGAAAAAGTCAACAATATTAATGATAGTCTAAAAGAAATGGTGGAAAAGCAAACCAATAAAGAAGTATCTAGTTCAGTACAAATTATATGTAAGAAGCTAGAAACAGAAAGACAAAAGAGCCTAATAGAGACAAGTAAGGAAGAAAGAGTAAAAGAAGTGTTAAAGAAAGAAAATAGTACTCTTAAAGAATCTCTACGTAGGAAGCTACATGCAAAAGAAAGACTTGAATTAAAAGAAATAGTCAACAAAGGGAGGAAAAACAATAATAATAATAGTTTAAAAGAAAAGGCAAATAGTGATAGTGTAGTAAAAGTAAAAGTGGAAGTACAGGTGAGGGTGCCATATTTATCGAGGCGGATGCTGATGTTACACTAGACCACTCTGGCGATGCACCCTATCCTCCCTTCTCGTTTATGGATGAGCTACTCTTCGATGTTCCTGGCTCTGGAGAAATGCTTAATTGCCCATTATTGCTTATTCAGGTAATGTATGCTTGAGGTTCCATACATTTTAACAATAAAAGTTAAACTGAAGTGATTTGATCTGTTATTCATCGTTTTGTGTAGATGCCAAACTTAGTTTTATTCGAGTAAACATACAATACCATAGACTGTAACGTATAAATGAGTTTATGTGGTTCAATTAAAAGGTTTAAAATTGTTTGATTTAGACTTAAGTTTAAATACTCAGTAGCAATCTCTCATTTCACATAATAATAGGCCCGTTAATTGAAGTAATCAGTCCGTAATGTAAGACGAAGGGGTAATTTTCCTTATAGGCTAGCTTAAACGTGTCCACATGATTGATCATACTTGGTGTCATCGACCAGCACAAAAATTTCAAAAGATGTGCTCATTCGATATTGTGCACATTTCATATGGAAATGGAAAATTAACTTACAAAGATCAAGTAGCTTGTGTATTAAATCCTCAATTCTTGACTGCCAATGTGCTCACAATAGTCGTATTATCATAAAATGCAATAATTAAGATTTTAATGAAAATAACGATCTGCTTACATATTTGTGTGCTCATGCTAATTGGTATAGGTGACAAGACTAAAGTGCCGAAGTTTTATTTTTGCCTTACGCTTCAACCATGTTATGACTGATGGAATAGGCATAGTTCAATTCATGAATGCCATGGATGAGATGGCACAAGGCGCAACTGCCCCTTCCATTCTACCTGTGTGGCAAAGGGAGCTCCTCAATGCCAGAGACCCCCCAAGAGTAACATGCACACATCATGAATTTGATGAAGTAGCCGACACAAATGGCGGCTTGTCCAACGCTTCCAATGGCATGACTTGCTGCTCTTTCTTTTTTGGCTCAACACAAATATCCACTATTCGAAAATTTATCCCTCACCATCTGCAAAAATGTTCAAGATCTGAAATATTAACAGCGTGCATGTGGCGGTGTCAAACAATTGCACTTCAATTAAACCCGGATGATGATGTGCGCTTAATATATATTGTTAATGTACGAGATAGACTTTGTCCTCCATTACCAGCAGGGGACTATGGCAATGCAATTGTAGCCTCAGCAATTCTAACTACTGCTGGGAAGCTTTGTCAGAATCCTATAGAATACGCTTTAGAGTTAGTGAAAACAGCAAAGGCGAATGTCTCTGAGGAATATGCACGATCCCTTATAGATTTGATGGTGATTAAATCCCGACCAAGGCTTCCCATGGTGAGGTCTTACATTGTTTCAGACTTGACACGTGTGAGATCCAGAGATGTGAACTTTGGTTGGCGAAAAGCTGTTTATGGGGGATTAGCCAAGGTTTTCCCAGAGCCTAATAAAGAGCCTATAAATTTTTACATTCCATTGAAGAATAGTAACGGGGACAATGGGATCCTGGTGCCAGTTTACTTGCAAAGCCTAGCCATGGAAAGATTCTTGAAGGAGATGCATTGCATGTTAAAAGATCAATCAGATAGCAATCCAATGTCCAAATTGATCATATCTTCGTTCATTGAATGGTAGGATATTGCAGCAAGTACTGCACCAAAAGTATGGTGGGTAAGTGAGTAAGTTCTTTGAGGCATTCACAAGCTGATAGGGAAAGATTTTGGAACAAGCTGGCATGGGCTGCTACTGTGTACCATGTGTGGATCAAAACAAATGATCGGGGGATCAATGCATTGGATTCTCAGAGAGGAAAACATATATAGTTTGATTGATAAAAAAATGATCTTATGAATAGAACAGTGTTTTGCAAGAATGTTCAAAACTTCCTTCTAAATAGGGTCTATCATACGTGGCAGATGGAATATTTTCCCTTATTCCTAATGGAATTAGTCAAAGCAAAAGATTTGGAATTTGTTGATTGTTTTAGTTGCTTGGTCGGTCTTGTTTGTAATGCTTGTCCGATTTTTACTTGTGTTTTAATTGTTTGTATTGCTTGTTGTTTTGAGTTTGTTAAACTTATTGAACAAACTAATAAAGACAAAAATAAATCAGTAAGTACACACAAAAATATATATATATATACTTAAAAAATTACGTGGTTTGATAAGATGCATGTACATCCATAGGCAGTGTGTTAAAAAATTGACGAAGGAAAGAACAGTGGCATGAGCAAAGTAAAGAAGAAAATAACAGAAAATGATCAAAGGGAGTCCACGTGTCAGAGAAAGAAGAAAAGGAAACAGCTGTCAAGTGATAAAGAAGCTAAGTGTCAAAATGTGATTTGTTGTATTGATAAATCTGTTAGTGAGTTATTTTAGGCAGGAAATGTTAATTCCTATTTTGTGTATATATACAGAATAGTTGCTAATTATTTTGGTAACCACTTTTACTCATCTGAATAACAATTTTTCAGTTTCCTCAATTCGTTTTCTCTTTCACTTTGTTTTACACAGTGACAATGATAAAATTTAACTGTGAAAAAAAAAGTGAGATTACATTATATTAGTGGCACAAAAATTCTCTCAAAAAGCTCTGTTTCAAATTAATAAAGGAATTTTCTCTTTGCGCGCTAAAGTCACACGACATGACACTCAGCTACAAGCCGAAAGATCCGGACAAAGTTTCCACCCGTATTTCCAATGTATTAGTGGAGACAAAATGTAATCATGTGATCAATTTTTATTACGTGTTTGAATTGTGTGCAGTGTGCACTGTACCAAAACCAAATCCAAATCCAAAGAATAAAATGACAAGGAGTCCCCTTAAAAGGAAAATACAAATGAGAGTGTTTGTTATACACACTTTTTATTAAAAAAAAAATCTGAAATCATAAGTTGAAAACACAATTTCAAATTAAAATCATGTTTTTAATTTATAATTTCAGTTAAAAAAAGTGTGTAATAGTTTCTATTTAATTAAATAAATAAAAAATTCTAGAACTACAAAAAAAAAAAAAAAAAAAAAAAAAAAAAAAAAAAAACAACTTTTGTCACAATTATTCATAAGGTAGAGTGTAAGAAATGGATTCATGTAAAATCATATCTTTAGGTACAGTTCTAGGGGTTCAACTTCAAATGAACCCCCCAAACTAGGGAAAAAAATTATATGTAATTTTTTTTTATTGAACCCTCCTAAAATAAAATTTTGAACACTTTGGATCTAAATTTTTTCTTTTAAGTCCAGTTGTAATAAATTTGAATATGATCATTTTAAAAATTTCTTGGTCTTTTTAAACACAAAAAAAGACCCAACTACAAACTAATTTGATCTAAAATTTGAGGAAAAAATAGAAAACCCAACAACAAAGTAGAAATTTTTTCATCTAAAATCTCAGAAAAAGTCCATTTAGATCTTAACAAATTTGAAATAAAGAATAGATAAAAATTTATTGTATTTAGATCTCACTTGCCAATTCACTTAACAACAATCAGTTCACTCAACAACAATAATTAATAAAGAAATGTTACATTCACAATATTTTCATAATACTTTTACAACAAATTGTAAGTGACAAGTTGTTATTTATTTTAATTTGAAACTACCACAAAAATGATTTTTTTGTTTACTAATAACAACCCGTAACAACCGGATACTTAATATTTGTTGTGAAAATATTGTGGACATAGTATTTCTCTAATCAATAAGTTTATTGTATTTAGATACAACAAATGCTTTACAAGATTTAATCTTAGTAATAACAGTTAGGAATTTCATTGTATTAAGAAATAATATGCCAAATGAACTTATGGTTTGTCTTTTATGAGAAATGTTATGTCCATATTATTTTCACAACAAATCATGAGTGATAAATTGTTATTGGCTGTTTTTTATGGGGCAAAAAAATAATTTCAATAGTGGGTTTAAATTAGAGTCAATAATAACTTATCACCTAAAATTTGTTATAAAAATATTGTGAATATAATACTTCTCATATCTTGCTAGTATGCATTCGTAATAATGAAACTACATAAACTTCAAATTTTATATTTTTATCCGAGATTCATTTTATACCAACCCTCTAAACAAAAATCCTTAAGCTGTTACTATGTTAAAGTGATAGGTAAATATTCACAACCTGCCGTATAAGACAATTGTGACAAAAATGAGACTTTTTATTCAAGCTTGCCTAACTGCTCTAGTCTTGACTCTTGAGGAACATCCAGACGTCAAGTTTAGAGTCCAATTCAATTGGTAAAGATGGTAGCAATTTTCAAAATTGTACAACATGCACCAGCATAGCCCAGCTGACTATTTGATCTTATCACATATATCGTCGGCTCACATTGGGAGGTTGGAAGTGTTCAAACGTGACTCTTGCTGAGTGTGACATAGTGAGAGTTGAGTGACAAGTTACTAAATTACTAAAATTTCCCCATGCTCCAATCACAAGAATCAAAACTTTCCTAAACTCGTCTCTTCTCATAGTTGCTGTAAGCTCTGACTCCCGTTTGATCATCCATGGCAGTCATGGCTCCATCATCCCCTTCTCTAGTTTTCACAGTGAGAAGGTGTGAACCAGAACTTGTAGCTCCAGCCAAGCCCACCCCTCATGAATTTAAACAGCTTTCAGACTTGGATGACAGAGACAGTCTTAGATTTCAGGTCCCAAATATACAATTCTATAGATACAATCCCTCGATGCAAGGGAGAGATCCAGTGAAGATCATCAGAGATGCACTGGCACAAACACTTGTATTCTACTACCCTTTTGCAGGTAGGCTTATGGAAGGGCCTGGTGGAAAGCTTATGGTAGAATGTACAGGTGAAGGTGTCATGTTCACTGAGGCTGATGCTGATGTTTCATTAGAGCAGTTTGGACATGCAATTCATCCTCCATTTCCGTGTATAGATGAGCTCCTTTATGATGTTCCTGGCTCAGGAGGAATGCTTGATTGCCCATTGTTGCTTATTCAGGTAACATGTAGGGGTTTACTGGTTTTCCTCTTAAATTAATTGAGTAGATTTGATGTATTAGTATGCTTAATCTCACTCATTTCAATGTTTTTAATAAATTTATAAAATACCCTTGAAGGTGTTTGATAAATAGTTCTAATTAAAACAGTTTATAAAACTATACTGATAGGAGAAATTAAATTAATCCCACATGAGATTTGACTCGTTTTCAGATTATTTATATGTGGTCCACTTTTGTTTTACTCCATTTGGTTTCTATTATCTATGAGTAAATAAATATTTTCACTTATGCTTTGTGTCTCTCTTATGAAAACATAAAAATAAAAAAAATATACAAAAAAACAATATCAAAAAGGAGATTTTGAAAAAAAAAACTAAATAGAGCCGGTATCAATTTTCATATGCTTCGTCTTCTCTGAGACTCTGAAATTCCCATCCCATCGTCTCTCTCTCAAACTTAGATCTATGATTTCTCTTTCTCATCTCTTCTCTCTTCATGGCGTTGAGGAAACCAATTGAGCATCACAGCGAAAACCCAGCTAACCCAGCGTAATGGAGGCCGATCAGATGAAAACCCAGCAACACCCAGAGTTGAGGAGGCCGATCGGACTGCACCACTTCATGGGTTTCATTTTTTTTGTTTGTTTGTTTTGCTTTCGGGTTGTGGGTTTGATCTGATTTTGGTTTGCTAATGGTGGTCGATCTGATTTTGGTGGTGGTGTTGTGGCTTGTGGCTTGCGGTGGTTGTGGATTGTGGGGCGATCGGTGGTGGTGGTGGGTTCTGATGGTGCTGTAAATGAACAATGAGAGAGAGAGAGGGACAACAGAGAGAGGATGAGATTTGTGGTGTGGCGTAACAATCTGATAAAGAATTTGGGGGTTTTGAATGTGATAAGCAATTGTAAGAGGAGAATTAGCTCGTCAAGTAAAATTGGCAATTCAATATATCAAATAACCAAAAACCCAACAAAATAACCTTGTTAAGACTTAAGAATACCTGAGCTTCAGCTTCTTATCGCATTCTGTCATAAGGCTGAGCAAGATGTCGAGCATCTTCCAAAGGAGCTCCCATTACCATTGCTCTTAATGGCTCTACAACCTGATAATCAAAGCATTATTTGTGTTTATAATGTCTGGGAAAGAACATTGGGCAGAAAATGTTAAAAGTTTCAAATCTGCAGTGTTTATAATGTCTTTGTTTCTTTCATTTTTTAAGCATTCTTTGCCACTTTTTTTCCTGTACAACATCTCCAAGTGTGCCATTTTCTACCATGGCATGGAGATCTTCCAAACAGTAAATTCAACTAGGAGACATTTGTTACCGATATATGTGTAGCAAGCAATAAACTAGGAAACATAGAAATATTGTGTGATATGATTCATGAGGGAAGGGGAGAATCATTTTATATATCGGTAACAGATGTCTCCTAGTTATTAGCATGAATCACACAATGTTATGACTTCTAATCAAAATAGTTAGAAGAAAAAGCAAAGAAAAAAAAAATAGTAATCAAAATAGTTAGAAGAAGAAGATAGGGGTGACCAATGACATTGACGTGGCCTATGGAATTGGCAATTTTTATTTATTTATTTGATAAACTCAAAATTTATTTTATATCATTAGGATATATCATACTTTGGATTTTTTTTTTTTTTTTTTTTTTTGAGTTTTTTATTAGTCAATTGACTTGATTTCAAATAACATTGTGTGATTCATGCTAATAACTAGGAGACATTTGTTACCGATATATAAAATAATTATCTCCCTTCCCTCATAAAATAAGTCCTACTTAATTTTTATTTATATATAGAAATATTTTGTTTGTGGTGTCTAAAAACTTCTCTTTCATTTAACTAGAGTCTCCATATCAAAAAAAACAAAAAAAACAAAAAACAAAAAAAAAAAAACAAAAACAAAAAACAAAAACAAAAACGAGAATATTGGTGCTGTTTCTTACTATTATACCATTTTTTTTTTCTTATAATAGTGGCTTGTCATAATATATTGCTATGATTCACACATTAGTTCTCCCAAACTAAAAGTGGAAAAAAAAAATACAAAATGCAAAATGCAAAAAACAAAAAAGAAATCACCTAAACTTTGTCAGTATTTCTTTTGTCTCTATGTCAAGGCTTCTCGTCAAACAATGCTTACATCCAAACACATCTCTCAATTATCAAGCTTCTTCTCTCTCATTTTGTTTTTCCCATTTATATTTTATCAAATTTTGGGTTTTTTTTTTTTTTGGTATGTAATTTGATCTTAAATTTGGACTCATTAATTTGCTTATTTAATTCGTATACTTTTATCAAAGTTTTGTTTTAATTTGTAGTTAGTTTGAAGTAATTCTTTTGCGACAATATATATATATATATATATATATATAGATGAGTTCAAGTTAAACCGCGTAAATTTTGTAACTCTAAATTTGTTAGAGATCTTATGGTTAGAATAAAGGTCAACTGCCCATGTTATTATAAAAAGTTTATTGCTTGCTACATCAATTAACTTAATTATGGAGCTTTTTTTTTCCCTCTCTCTACCTTATTTATTACAACCTCCTATAGCAATCAAGAGAGAGGTTTAACACGGTAGAATTTACAAACAGATTGAAATGTGAACTGTTGTTATTTGAAAAGACTATTTTTATAACAATATTAGAATTTGATAGTTTCTATTCAATAGGGATTAGATTTTGATATTTTCGGCTACCCAAAAAAAAGGCTTTTCATAGTTTCTATCTTATCAATAATCTTTACAATTTGATCATTTCTATCTTATATCTAAGGATCAAACCTGGTGTGAACTTTTGCTTTGATTTCGGATTCTATGTGAGGAGGGTAATGATTAAACTTAACAAACTATTGGCTGGAAAAGAAAAGAAAAATCCTGCCATGTAACTGAGTCATCAAGACTACAGGAGGAAATTTGACTTAAAAAAAAAAATCTGATACATCTATTATATGATGAATGTAGCATAAGTGCATAACTCACTTAGGTGTATTGCTAAATACTACTAATTTAATCACACCACAATACATTTTCTCTCTTCCTTATAATTTCCCTAACCTCTTATACTATTCAGTGTTACAAATTAAGCATAGATGTACACATAGATGTATAAGTATTACCTAACCACAAGTTTTTCAACACAACTTAACACCTCTACTTTACAAATCATATCACATCACAACATGGGCAGCTAACTAATGACAGGGATGGGAAGAATTATAGAATTCAGCTTAATACTCCCATTCCAATATACACAGACAGACCCTTAGAAGTAAATGGGAAACAGAGAGTCGGTGTTGTTGCAGTAATGAGAAAAATGAAATAGAGCTGTTGGTGGCACTATGCAGCAGATTAGCAGAGCTAAAACTGTTGTTAACAGCACTTGTGATACTGTGTAGTTTAGACACCTTCTCATTTCATCATCTCCATTTCCATTGGATGGTAAATTTAAAAGGAAATTATCGATTTAAGCATGAGGTTCACAATATCTGATGTTATTTATTTTGTTCAATTTCCTCCTGCTATGGGAGAAGATGGATCATGGATGTACTACTATATATTGTGGATGCAACTCTTAATATTAAGTTTCTTGGGGTTGAAACTAGAGGGGAAGTGTTCTTGACTTCTTGCTTTTCTTTTTGGGTGTTCGGATGGTTCAGTTCAATGGAGGATAATTTGCTTGAATTGATTTTCTTCTCTAGCCGGGTGTTTTTAATCTCCCTCTAAACATAAACGTTCAGATTTTGCATAAGAATTTTTTTCTCCCTCCCTCTAAACATCTTAGAGAGAGACCAAAAAAAACAAATGTCCATAATTAAGTTAGCTAAAGTAGTAAGCAATAAAATTTTAATGATAATATGGGTAGTTGACATTTTTCTTAACCATTAGATTTCCTAAAATCTACCATTTAAAAAATGTATAATTTTATGCATAAATGTTACAGAAAGTGTAACTTGAACCCTTCTATCATCAGAATTTTAGTTCTAGTGGTAATTGATGGTTATGCAATTGAAGATATGAAGTTTCAAGTGATGCTTGCCATTGGTTATGAATTTACGGCTTTTGTTAATGTGTGCCATTGTTAATGTGTGCCATGATGGCATAAGTTAAGGTGCATTTGATAATCCATTAATTGATTTTATTAATATTTTTTTTTTTTTTTAAAAGTCAAACGGTACCAAGAAAAATACACATAACAACAATAAATATTTGTGCATGCTATTAACCACTTTGACAATGTGTATTTTTCTTTTTTTAAAATGTCCATTGCAGTTTGTAATTGCATACTTATTATTCTTTAATATGTTCTTAGTGGTATAAACACAAAGGCAATTAGTTTTGGATGAAAATTTCTTGAAAAGTTTTATCGAACCATATGACATAATGAGCTGGAATGAATTTTCTTCAAATTATAGGTTCAAATCTTATTGTATCTAAAGATAACAATACTGATAAGAAATTGTATGATGTGTTCTTTATCCTCGCTGGTCGCACCAACATGGGAGATGCATAACTCTCCTAACATATGTGAAATTAGAATAACCAGACAACCAATGTATTCTTTACTGCCGAAAATGTTTCTAATTAATGTACAAATACCAATGTTTTTAATTGTGATATTTGGCAGGTGACCCGACTAAGGTGTGGTGGATTTACCTTTGCCCTACGCCTCAACCATCTTATGAGTGATGCTCCAGGCTTAGCTCTATTCATGAATGCCTTAGGTGAGATTGCACAAGGAGCATGCGCACCTTCAATCCCACCTGTGTGGCAAAGGGAACTTCTCAATGCTAGGAACCCACCACAGGTGACATGCACACATCACGAATTTGATGAATTGGTTGAGCCACATAGCTTGATCATCAACCCTCTTCATGAACTAGCCTGTTGCTCTTTCTTCTTTGGATCAACCCAAGTATCTGCTATTCGTAAAAAGATACCTCACCACTTGGGTAAATATTCCACATTTGAGGTACTAACTGCGTTCTTGTGGCGATGTCGTACCATAGCACTTTCACCAAACCCAGAAGACCAAGTGCGCTTGATATTTATGAACAGTGTGCGAGCCATATTGAACCCTCCATTACCAAGAGGGTATTATGGCAATGCATATGCAATCTCACTGGCAGTAACAACAGTTGGGAAGCTTTGTGAGAACCCTTTAGAGTATGCATTGGAATTAGTTCGAAAGGCGAAAGCTAATGTCACTGATGAGTACGTTCGATCATTTATAGATTTGGTGGTGACTAAAGGCCGACCTCGTACCACTATTGTGAAATCCTTTGTTGTGTCAAACACGGCACGGGTGGGGTTAAGAGATGTAGACTATGGGTGGGGAAAAGCAGTCTACGGTGGACTAGCTAAGATTTTTGAAATCCAAAGTACTAGTGCAACTACATTTTACATTGAAGCAATGAATAGTAAAGGAGAGCATGGGATTATGGTGCCTGTGTGCTTACCAACCCCAGCCATGGAAAGATTTGTGAAGGAGCTGAATAGTATCTTACAAGACCAATCAGATGGCGGTCCGATGTCAAATTTATAATTTCATCCTTGTGATTTATATATGACTTATATAAACATATATCTTTGGAAGACATGATGGGGGAGAGTAAAATGTAATGTGCATATGCTGATATGCATTAGGCAATTACTTGAATTCATGTTTTACTAGTACTATATATCATGCATATGCAATACACATGATTCTAGTTTTCATCTTTTGCCGGCTCCTTGCTACTTTTGCAAAATCACTGGAACATGATGATAAAAGAGGTGGTATATGTAATATATATCATGTACATGTTATGGTTAGTAATAGAATCGTTCTGTTTGCCATATATAGGGATAACTTTAGATTTATTCTTAATTCAGCAGAAATAATATCTACATTTTCTATATAATTCTAACATTAAAAATGATATATGAATAGGATAAAAAAGGACCTTATATCCCCTGACATATATGATATATCACATGCTTTCCTTCCAATGTATAAAATACTTAAATAAAAAACAAAAAATTAGAGCCTTCGCTACTATTTGAAAGAGATTGAAATCAATATGTACTCTCAACCTAAATTTATCTTTTTCCACCAAAATGGACCGAATTTGGACCAAATAGACCATATGGACTGAAATGATCGAATGTATAGAAAGGACCAAAATGAACCAAATAGACCGAAATTGACCTAATGTATAAAATATGTAATGTTGTATTGTAATGTTGTTATCAATACCACCGAGCGCATTGGTCAACTGGTAAGGGGTTGTCCTAGCTTAACCAAGGTCTCGTGTTCGAGCCTTGGGCATGCAGCTGCGTTAAAACTCGGTTGGGAGAGCTTTGCCGCCCTTGTGGTCCTACCCGGCTCGAATCCGGATTTAGTCAGAGCCCCTGTGGTTCCGGATACCGGGTGGTTTAACCAAAAAAAAAAAAAAATGTTGTTATCAATTATGAAATTGAAAATTATACAAGAAAAAGTGCAAACACGGAAAAGGACTGAGCAGCTTTTTTTTTTTTTTTTTTTTTTTTTTGGAAAAAAAAAGCACCAATGGAACTCAATAACTTGATTTTAATAAAATCATTTTTCTCTTTTTGAAAAAATAACATACAACTTAACTTTGATAAAGTCAAGTTCTGGCAATGTTTTTTAAGATAGCCACATCAACCACTGCCACCTCAATAGAACTCTTTTTTTTTTTTTTTTTTTTTAATCAAGATGCAACAAGAACTCAATTTTAGCAAAGTCGATTTGCAAAAAAGAGCCACTTTTCCAAATATTTCAAAAATAGGGCTTTTGGCTAAAAAAATCACCAATGAAAGTTAGATGGCTGATTTGCCCTGTTTTACTAGGACTCATATTGCTAACAAAAAACAATTGATTTTCTAAAGTTTAAATTAAATGAAATTGCTAGGGTTCATCCAAACTTCAAAAACCTTGTAACGAATTTAATTATTTATTCCAAATCTTAAAAAGTCAAAATGAAGCAAATAAAAAGTTTGTAGAATTAAAGTGTATTAGGGACAAACTAAAACCGGTAAGTTGTAATTAACGTTTGAGTTCTGCTTTATGTATATGTTTCTGAAATAGAGTTCTGCTGCATTAAAGCACCCTCGTTGTTCTTGTCACAAGCCCTCTTAATTTCTGCACTTTTTGACCATATAGATCATTAAATGAAGGCAATCATTTTTTTTTTTTTTGCCCTCACTAAATTCTGCCAATAATTAAGCACAGTTTTAAAGGCAAGAGTAAAATTTTCTAGCTTTGATATTGCACAGTACTCCCAAATTTTATGGTATTCCTTGTGATCTGGAGGTGCAGAATTAATATCCTTATCACATGACAATCATTCCAGTAACTACTCACGAAGCAGTCTACACTTGATGAAAAGTTCAAAACTTTTTTTTTTTTTCTTTCTAATTTCTGTTCTCTCGTGATCCTAACTCCCAAGCGTGTTAACTTCGTTCGTTCTACGTACATTCATCAACATGAAAGTGTGAAACATTTTCAACATTAACTTCCCAGTTGAAAAACCTGGTTAAAATAAAGTCTTCACATATGCATACAACAATTTATATATATATAACCGAAGTCTCTAAAGTTTCCACAGTTTTTCGCGTCACCACTATTTTTTTTTAAGATTCTTTTTATTTTATTTATTTAAGTTTAATTTCTCTGAAGCTCCCACAATTTTTCACGTCATCACTATTTTCTTTTTAAGGTTTTTATTTTATTTAAGTTTAATTTTTTTTTTTTAAGAGAATAACCCAACTATTCTATATCTCTCCCGACTCCCCTCCTAATGCAGAAGAACTCCCTCTCTCTTTAAATCTTTAACCTTCCCCCAAATCCTTAACCTCACGCACGCAATCTCTTCCATTTAAAAAAAAAAAAAAAAAAAAAAATCCTAACGCTAATGCAGAAAGAGACCTAATGCAGAAGCACTCCCTCTCTCACTCTAAATCTCTAACCTCTATGGGCTATGGCATTCCTGCTACAACGTTTTCAAATATATTGATTGGACTGGCTCAATATATTCCAAGAATGGTCAGGATCGATAGCTCTCATGGACTGGCTCGACCTTGAACAAACATGAGACGTAACGCCGAAATTCGATCCAACATAAGCCAAAGAGGAGCGGAAGGGGCGATGATTGTTGTGAACCTTTGCCATAGTATGTTGGTGCGAAGAAGGGGCTGGGGCTGGGGCTGGGGCTGTCTCTCTCAAATCCGAGGAGGAGCCAAAGCGAAAGTGAAAGCGATGATTGTTCTGAACCATTGTCACAGTCTCAAGGTAAGTTTAATTTATTAACAAATTTGTAATTAAGCATATTCAGATCAGGGTTGGGTTTTTTGTTTCTTTTATCTCTGTTTTGTTTTTTCTTTATATATTAATTAGAAAGAATACAGAAATTAAGCATATTTAGATCAAGGTTGGGTTTTTTGCTTTGTTGTGTAGGAAATAATATACATCTAAATCCATGTAAAAGGCAGAAGATAGCTAAAGTTAAAGAATTGCAAGAGGATATCCTCTTTCAAGCCCTAAAACACACAAAGGCTGACGTATTAGAGGGCTTTAATCTCTTTTATTTTTATTTTTATTTTTATTTTTTATTTATTTATTTTTTTGCAGATCAAGTATAGATTGTTTCATTAGCTTTCAATCCAGCAATTCAACATGCAAGGTATTTGATGAGGATAATTTTTCCTTTTCTTGGACTAAAAACTATGGCAACAATTTTTCTCTCATCTTAAATGGAAAGATTTATATACACAAATGTTCTTTGTTAACTTAAATTTGTTAAGAGTTTCATCCTCTTTTTACTATTCTGGGTAAAAATGATAAAGAAAAAAAAAATATAATATGCTTTGAGCCATATTGTAAATAGAAGGTGAAACATATCCTTTTAATTTGGAGTATGTACATAAAATCTTTTAACTTCATAGCCAAACTTACATGTTTATGTGGTATCAAAAATACATAGGTACCTACAAAAACCTCATTCCATGTTTTCAATTTTTAGGCACAAACAAGCTTGCGAAGGCCTTGAGAGAGAAAAAACAACCCATGGTTATATTGAAGCTGGTGTTGCTGCAACATGCTACTCTCTTTTCTTTTTAAAATTCTCTCTTTTATAGAGTCCGTTTGGATACAGCTTATTTTGTTGAAAATTGAAAACACTGTAGCAAAATAATTTTTAAATGTGTGAATAGTATGTGGGACTCGTGAACAGTGAACGAGACCCACTGGTGTGCACTATCCACCGCTTATTTTGCTGGTGTGAACAGTGCACTGACAGAAAAGTCAAAAATCACGGCTCAAAAAAAGAAAAAAAAGAAAAAGAAACACAGTCGCAAAACGTGCTGCTTTTCATCCGTATCCAAACCCAGCTATAGACTCTTTTGGAAGTTTTACAATGATTCATGACTATTGTCCTACTATTTTAAAGTAGAGTAAAAGATCATTCTCATTGATGTCCACTTTCATTAAGTGTTGTTTCTCTTACACGTACACAAGCTGTTTGATAAAATTCCTAAGTGATTTGTTGTTGTTGTTCTAGAAGTCATAATACATGGAGAGTGGTAAGGAGGAAGATAAGTAGGGAATGTGATGCTGTGTTGTTGATTTAATCAGGGTGAGATGTTTTGTTGGCCTTATTTTCTCAATCTCATATGTTTGATATTGGGATTGGTATTGATGGTGAGATTTTGATATGATTCCCTTTGAGAAGTAGGTTTGATTTTTTTAATGATCAAAGGAATCAAAACTTTTAGAAAGTTTTATTGGCATTGATGGTGAGATAGGTTTATATAGTAGAAAACAACATTTAGATAGTTTTGGTAATAGTTGATAGTATTGTACAAATGTTTTTTGTTTTTGGCTACACTATTATAACAATGATTTACCATATTGATTATAAGTCTGTGGACTGGTGTCACTTTGGAGCTTTAGGGGCTTCTATTGGGCTGCTATTGCTGTGGACCAGAAGAGTAGTAAAGAAAGTTGATGGGGCTGTGGGAAATTATTCAATTTATGTAAGTTCAGATATGTAGATGATCAATACAAGTCGGTGTTTCAGGTGCCTATGGTCCCAATTCTGAGCATGATTAGATCATACGAGTTAGACCCTAATGGAAAGGTTTCCATTGTAGCCTTAGTGAATCGTTTGCAGGTTCTGACTATTGAATCTTAGTTTGATATGTATGTCATCAAAACTCAATATTGTACCAACTAAAATGTTTAAATTAATTTCCAGACTCATGTCCTTGTAGGAATCAACACTTAACCACCTTAACAGTGTGGGACTGCTTGCTGATGGTTTTGGTTCAACCCCAAAGATGCATAGAAGGGACTTGATATGGGTGGCCTATCAGTTACAAATTGAGGTGGACCTTCGAAGTTCATGGTAACCTTTACAAGCTTTTTCGGATTATATCCATTATTATAATTATTGTTTAGCAAATAGCACACTCATGATTCAAATTAAAGAAGAAAATAAATTATGCAAAACAAAATTAAAAAATAAAAAAGAGTTTGCATGGTTCGACAATTGCTTAAATAAACGGACGGCGACATGAAGAAAGTTTAACTTTAGAAATTAGAAAGATTATAATAGTAGCACAGGCTGTGATTCTGCACTTGCTTGATATTGAACAAGCAGCTGAATCCTTGAATGGGATAAGAATGGAAATGACTAATGCTGCCTTTCCTCTTCTGAAAGGTATGTCCCTTATCTTGAGAGCTAATTCTAGGTAGGTAGAATTATTCTCTTCCCTCAGGTTTCTTCACTCATGTCATGAATATGGTTTAATAGGTGTGGTTGCTACCACAGACGTTGTTGAAGCGTGTAAAGATGCCAATATTGCTGTTATGCTTGGTAGATACCCATGGAAGGAAATTACATTAAGGAAGGATATGTTGTCTACAAATGTGTCTATTTACAAGGCTCAAGCTTTGGCCTTGGAGTAGCAAGCTGTTGCAGATTGCAAGGTGACCATATAAATGCACTTGGAGGAGCATGATGCTCAGATTACAAGGCTCAAGCTTTGGCCTTGGAGGAGCATGTTGCTGATGCCAAAACAATTCAAATCACAAGTGACAATTCAAGAAGAGATGAACATCAATAGAAGAACCATTAGTGAAATAACAAAAATAATGTGGGACTCTGATAATAAGGTAAGAAAAAAGAAAACCTTGAACAATAGCATTATGTCCTTAACATTGCTTTATGTACTATAGACTTGCTTTTACAAAATTTAACTATAAAATTATGAGTTGATTGATATTCACTACTTAAATGGAAAAGAATTTGTTTTCCAAATACAACTAAATGACTATAATCTCAAGTATGGATGGGAATTCTTCATCATCAAGAAAGTTTTTGAATCTTTTGAAGAAATTGACAAAGCAATTCAGCTTGATAAAATGACAAAAGTATGTATTATTTAATATAGCAAAATTAGTTACAAATTTGATTTTTAACTTCTATATGTTGTAATACATTTCTCAACCTGTTCTGTTGCCAAGCTTACATCAGTGATACTTCAAATGAATGTAACAACAAATTATCAAGTGAACAAGATGGTGATTTTACAAAGTTTCAAAAAGTTTATGTTCAAAGTTATGTATAACTCACACCAACATCTATAATCAAGGAAAAAAATGGCATATTTAGTGACTTCTATGAAGCAACAAAGGAAGAAGATACAAAGAACACTTTAAAGTTGTCTTTCAATTTATTTGAAATATTGATTGAGTAGTTCTTTAAATTTGTGTTTCATACATTTAATGGTTAATTGAGGATGTTAAAGATTTGATTCTTCATTTTAATTTAAACTTAAGTTTGATTTCTATTTTTCATTACGTAATTTAATGTTTCATATCAACAATTAAAAAGGAAGAGAAAAAGAATAGTTTACATTCATATACAATAGCTTTCCCGTGCATCGCACGGGTTAGCGACTAGTGTGTGTATATATATATGCAGTAATACATAACATCAAAAACGTGCATATTGCCTATATTTTCATTTCAGTCATCGCATTTAGCTTCTTAAACTCAGCTCACAATGCGCATATTTTATCTTCATTAATTAAGTCATTGCACTGGCTATCTCATACTCTAGCTCATCACAACAGTCATTCGTAAACGACTTTCGCTATTAGGTGTCTTTGCACACAAGTTATGGAGACTTTAAAAGAGTCTAACCTTTATTAATAAACAATAAAAACTAATAAAATTTAAATATTAGGATAAATTCCATTAACCTACTTTTAGGTTTGGACTAATGTCAAACAAATCCAAAACATTTCAAAATTGATCAATTTGAACCCTTAATCCAATTTGGTCACTAAGAGACAAGAGAAAAATAACTAACAAACTTAATTAATGTATAGGGAGTAAGTTGGGTTTAGGGACCAAATTATTAATTTCTTAAATGTCTTAAGGCCTAGTTGACATTAATTCAAATCTCATGATAAGTTAATGGAATCTACCCATTTTAGAATGAAAGTTACTCGATTCCTTTAAAAAACCTAATGGATATAAAATTCAAACTTAGGGCACATGCACAAATTAAGATATTTATTCTCACTAAATTTGGTTCATATAGAATTCAAACTTAAGCCTGAGCATAATGGAATTCTTATAAGTGACTAAATGGTCCTTCAGCAAGCAATATATCCAACTGGTTTTCAAATCTTTCCATGGCTTGGACTGGCAGGGAAATTGGCACTACTATCCCATTCTCTCCTTTACTATTCTTACTAGGAATATAGAAGCCAGACACTCCAGGTATGGCCCCTACCTCACCCTTGGCAGGCCCACCATAAAACGGTTTACCCCACCCAAAGTCCACCTCTCTAAATCCGGCACGTGTCACATTCGACACAACATACGACCCCACCCCATAGAAGTGGGGCCGACCCTTAATCATCATAAGATCAATCACCGACCGTATGTACTCCTCTGTTACGTTGTTTTTTGCCTTCTTCAGCAATTCCACAGCGTAACCCAATGGATTCTTACAAAGTTTCCCTGCTGTTGTGAGTGCCACAGAGAACGCAAAAACGTTACCGTAATAACCGTTGGGTAAAGGAGGGTTGAATTTGTCACGGGCACTGACAATGCACAACACACGAACCTCTTCTTGGGGGTTTGTCAGGAGAGCTAAGGTACGACAACGCCAGAGGCATGCAGTGAGCAACTCGAAGGTGGAGCATTGTTTCAGGTGATGTGGCATGAATCTTCGGAGGGCGGAGACCTCTGTGGAGCCGAAGAAAATGGTACGATGGGCCATGTCATCGTTGAGTGGGATTGGAACAACAACGGTGGAGGCCATGTCATCATACTCACGGTGCGTGCATGTCACTTGAGTTGGATCTCTTGCTTGAAGGAGATGTCTCTGCCACACGGGTAAGATGGAGGGGGCACATGCACCACGTGCTATCTCGCCGATGGCCATCATGAATTGCACCAATCCAGCGGCGTCACACATGGTGTGGTTTAGGCGAATGGCAAAGATGAAACCACCACACTTGAGACGCGTCACCTGCCCATCTCCACCAAGCAAAATGATTATTGGTTTACTTAATAATAAAGAGTGATTCTACAGAGAGATATATATATAAATTTTGAGTAATGCTATATCACAATATTTTCATAATAATTTCACAAAAAACTTAAGTGACAAATTGTTATTGGTTCTAATTTGGCTTCACCACTAATGTCATTTTTTTACTTAACAATAATAATTTATCTAAGATTTGTTGTAAAATTATTATAAAAATATTGGAAAAATAGCATTACTTTTTATTATCTAAGATTTGTTGTAAAATTATTATAAAAATATTGTAAAAGTAGTATTTCTTATAAATTTACTATGTAACATTTAGATATGTCACCAATTACATTAAAATAACATTGACCTTCATATTTTCCATCTACAAAAGAACAAGGTACCAATAATTTTCTATCCCATGATTCATATTTACGCATAAGTGAAGTTTCTCAATATAAAAGTTTTCGGAAGTTTATCATGAACTAGAAAACGCAAAGTTAACATGTTGCAGTATTTATTTTCTTACTTTAATCATCCAATGATACATCAATTTAGATGTACACACACATACACACATATATATATATATATATATTAATGAGTTTTATATTAGTGAGTTTTAGAGGCACAGTATATGAACCTGAATAAGCAATAATGGGCAATTAAGGATGCCCCCAGAGCCGGGAACATCAAAAAGGAGCTCCTCTAAGCATGGGAATGGAGGATGAAGTACGTCACCAAACTGTTCAAGCGTAATATCGGCGTTGGCCTCAATAAACATAACACCCTCACCGGTACATTCTACAACAAGCTTTCGGCCAGGTCCTTCCCTAAGCCTACCAGCAAATGGGTAGTAAAACACTAGTGTTTGTGCAAGTGCTTCTCTGATGACTTTCACTGGGTCTCTGATTGCTTTCAATATTGAGGAATCATGTTTATAGAAATGTATGGTTGGGATTTGAAATCGAAGACTCTCTTGGTCATCAATATCGGAAAGTTGTTTGAATTCATAAGGTGTGGGCTTTGCAGGAGCAACCAGTTCTGGTTTGTACCTTTGTACTTTGAACACTAGAGAGGTGGGTGGTGCCAGTGCCATGCCAAGAAAATGGATTGAATATGAGACTAAGAAACTTGGGCAAGCTTACAGGTTGTAGTGTGTGTTATGACTTATGATGGACAGGAATTTATAGCCAGAGATGACGTAATCTAGAAATAGAAATATCTTTCAAAATAGGGAAAATATTATCACACACAATATAAGTATTACACACCAAGTATGAACACTCATAAAAACAAGAAAAACCGTGTGCAACAAGTCATGTATAACAAGTATTTCCTTTCTTTAAGTACATTATCATTTCAATAGTAATACTAAAGCTTGTGAGTGGGTGGCCAACTACACAAGATAATATAAAAAAAAATACAATCAGTTTGCCAAAAAAATGAATAGGAGTTTTCAAATGGTTCTACTTCATGTGATGGTTAGTGGCCTAGTGGGTAATGTTTTTCCTTTCTAACAACTGCAATTGCAATTCAATACAAAGTAAATAATGTTTGCTGCAATTCAGTGGAGGCATAAATCCCCTATTTTTTCTTCATTATTCACAACTTTTCACATCACAGTTTTGACAAAATTTCTGTAATTTGTTGAGATCTTAACTCTTTTTTCCCCCCTTAACTTTTGAAGTACAAGAAAAAAAAAAATCTCGGCTTTTGTAAAGTCAAAGTTCATGGGATATGCACACGCCAATTAAGAAGCCCCCTACACTTCGCCCACATTACAATTAAAAACGAAGTAATAAAAAAAAATAGAGGAGAGATAGGAATAACCAAGGTTCACGCCGGCTAAGAAAACGAATAAAGAAACAGCAAAGAAGTTGACAAATTGAAGAAGAAGGATCGAGGGAAGGGATTTTGGGGTTAAAGTGATATTTAGATTGAGACATTTAATATATTTAACTTTAATTGAATAATCCTTTTTACTTAACTCTATTCTTTTAATTTGTTAGGTGTAACAAAAATTGTTCTCGCTTATATTTTTTGTTAGTCAATTAGTGTGTATATATATAAATATTAAGCTACCAACAGTGGCGGCGCCACGTTATGCTCAGGGTGTTCCTAGGAACACCCTGAGCTGGAAATTTTTTTTTTATATATATATTAATTAAATTTTTTTTATTTGTTTATCCTTAAAAAAAAAATTAGGAACACCCTCCATCAAATTAGGAACACCCTTAATAATAAAAAAATATATATTTGTTCTACTTTCAAGCCCAGGAAAAAAAAAATGGTAACAGAACAAGAGGCAAGCCCACGGATTCTCAAAAAATATCAACGGACGGCAAGCCCACGGCAAGACCAACATCAAGCCCATGACAAGCCCAACAGATGGTAGCAAACCCAGTAACCCACGGATTCTCAAAAAAAAAAAAAAAAAAAAAAAAAAACACCCTAACCTAATATATTGAAATCAGATCCGGCCTCAAAACAGAACCCAAATTAAAAACTCTCTCTGTCTCTATCTCTAAAAAAAAGTCTGAAACTTTTCTAAAGTCCTAATTGAAAAAGAAAGAAGCAAAAGGGTCTCTCTCTCTGTGTCACACTCACTTGGGAGTAGGAGCGGTGCTGAAGAGGCTGGCATTTTGGAGCTCGATTTCGGTGAGTTGTTGGTCGCGGTCCATCTCGATGATGAGTGGCACAGCCAGGATCAGGAAGCTGGTGCCGGCGATCCACGCCGCCTTGCTAGTGCTACGGAGGAGCTTCTTGGACACGACGGCGGCTTTGGAGGCGGCGTGCTTGGCGTGGATGACGATGGACGACTGGGATACGTTGCGGCTGGCCCTGGATATGAGGGAATGTTCGCTTTCCTTGCCTTGGGTCATTCGCTTTTTCCCTTGGGTCATTCGCTTTTTCCCTTGGGTCACTCCTTTCTCTGATCTGTCGGAGGAGGAGTTTGAAGAGTTGTACACAGGTGTGATCTCTCTCTCTCTCTCTCTCTCTCTCTCTAAGTCTTTGAACCGTGAATCTGTGATTGTCATTTGTCTGTTGTGTTGCCTTTTGCTTAGTTTTAGTTTACTTTATAAATTTTTATTAATATTTGCCCTGTTTTTGGAGTTATCCGTTGGTCAGTGTTGGTGTTGGTGTTGTTGGTGCGGTGTTGGTGAGATAAATTAATTGTATTTTAGTGTTGGTGTTGTGTTTTTGGTGAGATACAGTTAATTGGCTTTATTTGATTGGCTCTAGTCTTGTGATTGGGGGGCTTTGGGACATTGGAATTGGGGGTGGATGGGGGCATGGGGCCGGGGTAAATGCACATGGGTGTGTGGTTGTGTGCTAATTTATAAAAGACAAATAAATTAATGGAACAACTAAATAACAAATAATTGGGGGAAGCAACTAATAAACAATAATTAATAATTTAATTAACCAATACATTATAAAAGACAAACAAATTAAATTACGTTACTATATTAGGTTAAATAACAATTAATAATTTTATAATTAATGAAACAACAATATAACAAATTATAGTTTATAAAAGACAAACAAATTAATGAAACAACTAAACAACAATAATTAATAATTTTATTAATATTTCAAATGACCTTATAGTTTATTGTTTATTCTTTTGCTAGAATTATGGACAAGTATTTGATAAGAAAACCACGTACTCAAGATTCATCTCCTGTGCAAAATACATCTTCATCTTCTAAGCAAATTCGCGTTGACTTTAACTTAGAAATTCTTGAGGAACACCCTGGAAAAAATTCCTGGAGTCGCCACTGGCTACCAAAAATAAAAAATGAACTAAAAACACAAGAAATGAGTGGACAATAGTCCACCTACACTATGCTATTTTTTTTTTTTTTTGGGTCTTCGATAAACAATTGAGTAATACTACATCCACAATAATTCCACAACAAATCTTAAGTAGTAATCTAATATTGATTCTAATTTAGACTTGTCATTAACATCACTTTTTTACCTATCAATAATAAATTGCCACCTAGAAATATTTTTTTGTGAAAATGTTTTGGACGTAACATTATTGTAAACATTTTCTTTTGAGTAATGCCAGGGATACAACAATCTCACAACATTCCTAAATTAGCATAGCAAAAAATTAAAATTAGAGATTATGCAGAGCCCATGTAAGTTGGCATGTTAATTTAGGAATGTTGTGAAGTTAGTATAACATTTTGTTGTGTCCATTGCATTACTATATATATATATATATATATATATATATATATATGTTAAGTTCTGATTTTTATCATGACATTAGTGTTGACTTATTCCATGACAAAAAGTGTCGTAATTGCATAAATTTATTTCCTTGTATTTTTGTGAGATTTATTTGTAATGGGTTTAGTATTAAGTGGTGGAGATTTGATCAAGACAACTGATCATGTCTTGATATTATATGTCTTCACATGTCAATTTGTTTTTGAATTACTGCTTTAAATTCATTTTTATGGCTTTAATTCATAGTCTATTGTGTTGGAACTAACTTGTTACTAATTAAGTTTGTTACCATATTTTGTGCTCTGTTTTGTGGCCTTTGCTGCTCTGTTTTACAAATGGCTCCAATATATGATACTTTGCCCTAGTTTGCACACTTTTGCAATTAATGCGCGCACACACACACACACTTGACATGTTTGAGTGCTTAATGCCATGATTTTATCATGTTTTGATATTACATGTCTTCACATGTCAATCTGTTTTTGAATTACTGCTTTAAATTCATTTTTATGGCTTTAATTCATAGTCTATTGTGTTGGAACTAACTTGTTACTAATTAAGTTTGTTACCATATTTTGTGCTCTGTTTTGTGGTCTTTGCTACTCTGTTTTACAGATGACTCCAAGGAAAACCTCCGCTCAGCGTGTTGACAAGAGGAAACACGTGGATGCGTCTCTGTTTCGCTCCACCCAACATTTTGAGCGATACAACCAACACTTTGTGAAAGCTCCAATCATATCAGAGCGGTTTGTGGATCTTGTTGATCTCAAGGACTACTTTATCCCAAACTGTTTTGCGGACAGAGGTTGGGAAAGGCTTCTTAGTGATCTCCCAGGGGTTTGTGAACCACTGATTCAGGAATTTTACGTCAATGCCATCCTATGAGAGGATGTTATAGACTGTTGGGTTAGAGGCCATGAATTCACCATTGAATTGGAGGACATTGATGAGATTCTTGGATTTGGAGATGTAGAAGATGACCTCACTCACTTCAAGGATAGAATGCTCTCCATAGAGACAGTTCAATCTCATATTGGTGGTGTTAGAGAGGGGAGATGTCTCAACATAACTGCTTTCCCAACGGATTTGCAATGTCTTACCTACATCATGGTGTTCAACCTATATCTGGTAAGGAAGATGACCACCATTAACCATGCGAGAGCCATCTTCCTCATGGAACTGCGGGAGAATACCTACATTGACATCAGTGCTCATCTATTCTCCATTCTTATTGATGAAACAAGGACAACCTCAAGGCCTAAGCTTATCCTCCCTGTTCGTTTTTAGCCCCCTTAAAACACACTCAGATTAACCTAGTAAATTAGCCAAGTGATTACTTAGTCAAATTTCAGATCTAGGTTAACACAAATATATCATATCAATGTAAAGTACGGAAAATAAAGAACACAAAGATGTGATGACCCAGGAAACCAAACCGGTAAAAACCTGGGGAGGATTTAACCTAACTATCCTCAAAGTAAACCTGAATCCACTATGAAAGAATTGAAGTTTACACAATAGCGACTTAGACCACTAACATCCTATTGCTACTTCAAGTAGGAAACTTACTACCACGACCCCATGATAGATCCGAGTCCATAGACTACTTCTTTCTTGGATTCACAGCAAGTACAAGCACTCTCGCTTATGTATCTTTAAGCTCTTATTGCAGCAACTGAATTGATCACCAAGTTCTTGACATAATCTTGAATCTTGGAAACCCTAAGTATGTGTGAAGGTAAACACCTCTTGATCTCACAAAAGATTCACACACACAGCATAAGGAGCAACCTAAAACGTGGCTAGGGTTTTCCCTTTTATACTTAAGATAAAACATAAAACCTTACACGTCAAACCGGCTTGGGCTGAGTTGGAAAAATCTGCAGAAAAACAATCTGCACGAGTTTCGACCGATCGAACCTAATTTTCGATCAATCGAGCCAAGTAGATTTACACAGTAAATCCTGTAGAACACTCGATTCCAACTTTACATATAAACACACTTTGAGCAAGTCTAAAACAAAGACTAAAACGTTTTGATCATGATTTGCCAACATTACAAATTAAAGTTCTAATACATTTAAACCTAAAGTCTTAGAACCTAACAAACTCCCCCTTTGGCAATCCGTGACAAAACACAAACTAACAAAAATGCTCAAAGTTTATAAAAACAACCCATTACAAAAATATTGCCCAACACAACAATTTCAATCTAACTACTATCTATCAGTTGCAAGTGTAGACAGCAGCACGACTAAATCAACCTGTATATTTCCTGAAACACTCAACAAACGCTTAAACGCATGTGTGGAAAATACAAGTAAAACATAAATAATTTCTTGATTTCACATAACAAAAAATAAAGATATATATCATGGATAACCTCATAAATATAGATCAATAAGCAATGTGAAACAAGAAACATATACAACCAATGTATCTCCCCCTATCATGAATAACCCAATCAAAACAAAGAATACATCAAGAGCCAAAAAAAATCTTATTGTAGATCTAATAAGCACCAAGATACAATCTAATAGCTCCACAAGCTCCACAAATACAAAAATCACCCCCTAACTACAAAAACCCTCTACAAATGTACTCCCCCTTTTTGTGATGAAATGCCAAAGGGCAATCACACATCATCAAAAGGAGGAGGCGGAGGCGACCGTCTCAAATGCTCCAAATCTGCTCGCAAGGCATGAAGCTCATCAAGCATGTCCACCAAAATCTGACCATGAGCCGCCTGAACGGTCATGACAATCTCCAACATACGTCAAATGTCGGAATTATCCGAAGTAGAAGGTGGAGGAACATCAGCAGCTGCAGGATCAACAGACTCCTTGGCCATAGTATCACCTGTAGAAGAGGGAGAAGGAGGTGCTACACCGGAATGCTCAACCCTAGGACGTTTAAAGCTTGCTCTCAACTAAGCAGCCCTCTGCCTAAGAAAGGTGGCACCGATGGGAGCAATAATGTGTACAGGCTCAATCGCCGGAAACTCATCTAAACCTAGATGCAAAAAATTCCGATGAAGAAAAAGGGGGAAGAAAAGAGCATAAGCAGTAGAACCACTCCTATGAACCTCAATCAAAGAACGAATAAAAAGACGAGGAAAACTCATAGGAGCATCAAAGACAAGGGCAAACAAAAACGCACAATGCTCCAAAGGAATGGTGTGCAGATGAGAGATAGGCCACAAGGAATGACAAGCAATCCTAAAGAAGAGATAGTGAATTTCAATGAGCTCAGCAGTAGTGATCTGAGGATCAGAACCCCACTGGATAGAAGACCCAGTGATGTAAGACATGATGTCGTCTAGGAGAGGAGACTCATCATAAGGATAAACAGGATGCTGGACCAAAGGTACCCCAAGAGTAGCAGCCACTACTGAAGGAGTAATGGTGTACTCATCACCCCGTATCCAACTTCTCACAAGAGTGTTGGAATCATAGGAGTGGACAGAGAGTTCGAATAGAACTCTCTGATCAAGGTAGCAGGAGGAGGATGATCTACATCCAACAATGGTAACTAGCCCCGACACTCAAAGTTACACCTAATCTTAGGATCAAGGTCATCTAAAAGAACCTTTCTCTCAGCCCAAACGTTTCTCTTAAGATTAAGCTTCTCATACGCTTCCTGGTTTTTCTCACTTAAAAACCTCTCACTATCAAAGGTGGAGGAAGAAGTGGAGGTGGATTTCCTATTGGCTCTAATTTTCCTAGACATAATGCTAAAGAGCAGAAGGACAAACAGAAAAGAACCAAAGAAAAAAAAAAAAAAAAAAAAACCCAAGGGCAAACTGCAAGTTAGCGCAAAAAAAATATAGAAATAACAGTTCTATATGATGCATGAACAGTATAAGCAAATGATGCATGCTCTAATGCAGTGAAAATAAGTTCAATTTAACTTTAATTTCACAAAATTGGCTTGAGAATAGAGTTTATATCAAAAACCCCAAAATTTGAAAAACCACTTGTTCAATTTTCAAGAAATTTGACCAATTGATCGTTAAACAAGATAGATAACACAATATAATGATCATATGAATCAATCCAATAAACCAATTTCATCAGATTAAACCTAATTGACCAAAATCCCCAATTCGGGTAGTTTCAAGCCCTAGAAATTCAAAATTTTCCCAAATCATCAAATTGATCAAATTAAATCTCATAGAACAGTTGTATAACATCCCACAACAAAAACCCATTGATCAATTTTCAAAGAAAAAATTAAAATCATCAAAAACCCCAAATTTTCATAGGTTTGAAAATCACCCTTAAATGCATGAAAAAATACATGAATAATGAAAATAAATGAAAAATGAGGGGCAATAAGGTCTTACCGGCCTTATATGACAAAAACCTTGCAGAAGATTCGGAGGAAAGCGACAAAAAATTTGCTATGACCCTTAGATCGATCAAAGAGAGAGAGAAAAGAGTTTGAAAAGTTTTGAAAAGTGATGAACACGAGAAAACCAAAGCTTTTAAAAAAAACTCTCTATACGATTTTCGATTGATCGAAAATTAGGTTCGATCGGTCGAAAATGCCTTCGATTGATCCAGAACCAATTGAGCAGCAATCGAAATGGTCAGGTTCAAACCAAAATTTTAATCGCATTTTCGATCGGTCGAAAAACAGGTTCGATCGATCGTAAATCTGGAAAACACAATTTTTTGAAAAACAAAGCAATTTTCTGCAAAAACTCCTCAAAGCATTTAATTTTATGAATAAAATGCATGAGTATGAGATGAAATGTTTTTCAAAAAAACTTGTTTTGAACCCAGTTTTCCCAAAATTAAGATTTTCAATCAATTCACTTTATATTCGCAAGTATTAAACATGTTTTGTATAAAACTCAAGGAATTTTCAAACTTGGTTGGCCAAACCAAAATTACACACAATAACATGTACAAAGTTTAGCAAAGAGTAACTTGTGTAGTGTGTGCAACTAGCAAAAACTTGAGATACATGTGAGGTGATATGTAAATAGAAATCAATCACAATTTCTACAAAATTCATCACATAAATTTGAAAGAGACAATCACCTAAAGAGTTACATCATATAACTCCCATATCTCCTAGAAAACAAGCTTGCAATCATGTAAGTTTCTTGATTTGCCTCATATTGTACACACAAATTTTATTTGATCAGAAACTTATTAATAATAGCCGGGATAATGTACACACCAATTTTATTTGATTGTGAAGTTATTAAAGCCCAATAATGTACACACCAATTTTAGCATTTAAAACCAAGGCTACACTTTATGTTCTTTTTGTGCATGTGCTACACTTTCTCGAGCACTAAATCTTACGATATGCACTAAGGTGTTCATGATTGACTAGTAAACAGTGGTGAGATGGTTATTTATGCATTTCTCAATAAGTTCAAGTCCGACAATCAAAAGCATGTGACTTCAAAATCAAGATAAAATGATCAAAAACTATAAACATCTTCCCACACAACATGCACTACAATGCTTCAACTAGTAAAGTGTAATAAATGAGCTCATCCAAGCTAAACAAAGTACATAAACATATTATGTAAAAATAAATTGGCCAACCTTGATTTCAAATCCAAGAAAAATAATGCAAAACACATTTTGCTTCCTTTTTCCTTCCTTTTTTTTTTTTTTTTTTGAAAAGAAGAAACAAAATCAATCCTAGAATGAAATGCATGAGTGTTATGCAATGCAAATCCTAGAAACAAAAACAAGGAAAAAAAAAATAACAAAGAAGAATGGTCATCAAGAATAGAGCGATGAAACACAAGGACCATGTCAGAAAGAATTCAATTAGATTGAGTTTTTTGCATCCAAAACCTTTTAGATGCACCTCGAGCATTGGAGTTCTTATTCACATTGGAATGATTTCCAACTCCAGGATTGGAATAAAGGTTTAAAGCCTTTACCAATTCACCAATAAGTACCATAGGATCTTGTACTTGAGGCATAGGTACTTTTGGCTTATTTACTCGCTTAGCGGCTTGCAACTTGAAACAGTTTGGATGAATGTGCCTAGACTTTTCACAAAAATGACAAACCCATGCAGGCTTATCATGTAACTTGCCCTCAGGAGGGTTAGGAGCCTTAGGTTTAGACTTTTGAAGATCAACCCTAATCTTCCTAGGAGGTGTAACTTCAACGGATTTAACAGCCTCACTCACAGAAGGTTTGACAACCTTACTCACAGGGGGTTCAGAAGAAGGAACAAAGTTTATGAAACGGGGTTCAGGCACAGAGATGCTTTTTACAAAACTTAATCCAGTTTTGTTAGAGGGAGACTTTTGAACACTCAGCATGTGATCAAGTTTGGAGCTTGCAGACCTATTAGTTTGTTCTCTAGCAGCAGATAATTCAAGTTCCAAATTCTTAACTTTATCAAGCAAAAGCATGTTCTCAGTCTTCACATTATTTAGCAATTCATTAGCATCAAACAGTTTCATAAGCAAATTTTTCTTTTCAAGTTCAAGAGATGCAATTTTCTTTAAACCTAAATCAACACTCATAGCATCCTTTGCAGCAACTTTGCAAAGTTTATTGTAGGCTTCTTATAAATCTGCATCCTCAGAGAATTCCCCATCAGAAGGGTTCTCCTCAACAGAAACACTCTCATCAACTACAACAGTAGCTGTGAAAGTAATGAAGTTTCCATCCTCATCACTACCAGACTCATTGTCAGAAACTTCATCATCACTAAGGGTTACAGCCATAGCCTTACCCTTAAACCTCAAGAATGTTGGACATTCTGATTTTATATAACCATACCCTTGACATCCAAAACATTGTTAACCCATAGAATTATTAGAAGGTTGACCTACTTTCTCTTTAGATTTTTCAGTGTTATTAACCTTATTGGGATCATTCCTCCTAAAATTTCTAGGTTCACCAGTGTTCTTACCTCTTGCCCTTCTGTTATTATTCCTAGGAAAATTTCTAAAGCTCTTGGCAAGGTAAGCAATCTCTGTAGCAGAGAGCTTATCATTAAATCCACTCACATCAACATCATCAACAGGCTTAAGAGCCATTGATTTGGATTTGCTAGTCTTAGGTAGGTCCAACTCATAGGACTGAAGAGATTCTACAAGTTCATCAACAGGGATGGAGTCCACATCCTTGCTTTCAGTGATGGCAGTCACTTTGGGTCTAAAATCTTCAGTCAAAGATCTAAGAATCTTCCTAACAATTTTAGGTTCATCATAGATTTCACCCAGATTTTAAGCAAAATTAACAATATCATTAAGCTTAGCATAGAATTCATCAAAAGATTCATCATCAGACATCCTAATGCTTTCAAATCTAGTTGTTAATTATTGTAACTTATTAATTTTAACAGCCTTTGTGCCTTCATGCACAGTCTGGAGAATATTCCAAGCAGTATGAGCAACCTCAACATTAGAGATTCTCTTAAATTCCTCCATAGAAACAACATTAAAGATAGCATTCATAGCTTTGCTATTGAACGCGGCTGCTTCTTTTTGAGAAGTTTGCCACTCACTAACAGGAGTAGTGGGCTTCTCTCATTCGTATTCAACGGAGTTTCAGACTCTTTCATCAATAGATTTCAGGAATGCTTTCATCCTTACTTTCCAATAAGCATAGTTATTCCCATCAAAGTGAGATGGAATAACAATAGAGTGTCCGTGTTCCATGACAATAAGGTCAAGGATCAGCTCTTAGATCAAAAGATCTACAATAAGAGAGCAACCCACTCTGATACCACTTGTTCATTTTTAGACCCCTTAAAACACACTCAAATTAATCTAGTAAATTAGCCAAGTGATTACTTAGTTAAATTTCAGATCTAGGTTAACATAAATATATCATATCAATGTAAAGTGCGGAAAATAAAGAATACAAAGATATGATGACCTAGGAAACCAAACCGATAAAAATCTCGGGAGGATTTAACCTAACTATCCTCATGGTAAACTTGAATCCACTATGAAAGAATTGAAGTTTACACAATAGCGACTTAGACCACTAACATCCTATTACTATCTGGAGTAGGAAACTTACTACCACGACCCCATGATAGCTCCGAGTCTACGGACTACTTCTTTCTTGGATTCATAGTAAGTACAAGCACTCTCGCTTGTGTATCTTTAAGTTTTTGTTGTAGCAATTGAATCGATCACCAAGTTCTTGACATAATCTTGAATTTTGGAAACCCTAAGTATGTGTGAAGGTAAACACCTCTTGATCTCACTAAAGATTCACACACACAGCATAAGGAGCAACCTAAAACGTAGCTAGGGTTTTCCCTTTTATACTTAAGACAAAACATAAAATTCTATACGTCAAACGGGCTTAGGCTGAGTTGGAAAAATCTACAGAAAAACAATCTGCACAAGTTTCGACCGATCAAACCTAATTTTCGATCGATCGAGCCAGGCAGATTTACACTAAAATCCTGCAGAACACTCGATTCTAACTTTACATATAAACACACTTTGAGCAAGTCTAAAATAAAGACTAAAACGTTTTGATCATGGTTTGCCAACATTACAAATTAAAATTCTAATACATTTAAACCTTAAGTCTTAGAACCTAACACTTCCTAGTCTAATCATGAGGATCCTTCATGAAAAAGGTGTGGAGAATCCCTAAGACATCAGCCTCATGCCTACACCTCTTGCTATCAATGCTTTAACAATCACAAGGAGCAAAGTTCGTCTTCCAGGTGATGAGGAGGAGGTTGATCCTACATAAGAACAACCTATGGACACCAAGACTGAAGCAAAAGGACAACCATCTTCGTCCCAAAGGGTTGGTGGTAGAGGAAGGAGTAGAGCCTCATCATCTTCAGCAGTGCCTCCGATGCTTTTCAGATCATTCTTGAGAGGATTGATGGCTTGCGAGAAGTCCAAAATGACCTCTCCGACAGGCTGACTACTATTCAAGAACAAATCAACTTGCTTGGAGCGAAGTTTGATAGCTTCACTGACCAGCCTTAGCCCTTTGGCCATTCCGGTCAAAAAGGGGGAGTAGCTCTTGAAGGGGAGTCTTACCTTGAAGGGGAGAACTTTTATAAGTTTTTTATAGCTTTCATGGTTTTATTTTCTATTATGGGTTTTCATAGCATTTATAGTAGTACTTTGGTTTGGTTTTTAAGTACTCTATAACTTTAGTACTTGGTTTTAAAATATTTGGACATGGTGTGTTATGAATGCTTGAATGTTTTAGCTATTTAAACTATGCTTAATATATACCTTTGCTTTGTAACTTTTTAGTACTTTTAGATTATGTATGCATTATCTTTAGTACTCTACTCTTGTGCCCTTGTTGGATCTTGTATCCTTGATGCATCTACCTTAGTGTTTTTGTATCGGTTGAGTATTGGACATACAAATGATACTTTGCATTGAGCTTATTAACTTGCATGTCCGGATGTTCATTCCTTGTGTGAATGATCATTGTGATCATTATTTATAGTGATTTTTCATGTTTGGTCCAGTCATGCTTTATTGTTATATTCCTTATTGCTTGATTGCATTGTACTTGCTCCATATGCATTTCAAGATTTCTGCTTACAATGATCATCTTGTGTTATTGATTTCAAGAAAACTTACCCGTATGTTTCAAAAGTTTCACAGTATCTAGAGTTAGGTGTGAGTGAGTTTTGGCAACTTTTCTCAACTCACATTTTAAGTCTAGAGTCTGTTTTAGGGTTTTGTCACAGAATAGCCAAAATGGGAGATTGTAAGGTTGAATTCATTCAATCATGTGTTGGCTTTATTCCACGCCAAATTTGCTTGTAATTTAGCAGTTAGATACCTTGTATTTAGGTGAAAATTATGTAAGGGATGTGTGTGAGAGAGTGTGAAGAAATTCAAGAATATGTGCATTTGGAGGTTTCTTGCGACTGGATCTTGCGAGTGACTCGCGACTGGCAACTCGCCAAAATGCCACACCAGTGAAGCATGCAAAAAGCTGAAGGGTCACGACAGCTAGAGCACTACAGGACAAAAAGTACAGTCTGGCCAGGCAGTTACCTCACGACTCATCCCACTCGTGAGACTGAGTCGCCAGAATGCCCTGTTATGCAAAAAAATTACCTTTCACATTCCTCATATACACTATTATAAATACCCTTATACTCACGAAATGTAAAGAGCTTCCAAAGAGAATTTTGAGAAAGAAACTCTAGAGAAAACCAAGATTGACTCATCCACAATCTTAGACATTTGATTCTCCAAATTCCTCTACTCTCACCCTCTCCATTGACATGTCCTTGGGAGGTATATTTGTCAAATCCTTATCTTATCATAACTATATCAGTGAAGAGGTATTTTGGTGTTTGGGAAGCAGTTTGGAGATGATCAATTCATTTGGTTGATGCAATGAGCTTATTGTGGGATCCGAAAAGCTAAAAAAGACACGGTTAGGCTTAATCCTGTTAGAGCAAGAAGTTTGGAGGGCTTAGGTACATTGGATAGATTAGGCTTGGAGAGTCTATTAATATTCATGTATTCTAACTTTATTCTTTAATGGATCATTTTACCACTTGGAAGGCGGTGAAAAGGTTTTTCGGCGAGTTCTTCAGTTTCCTCTTCTATAACACATGCCGGTGTTATCCTTATGTTTGCAGGGCAGTAGCCCCACAGATTTTTTTTAAAAAAAAAATTTGTATGTATATAATATATCATTTTTAGCAATTTGTTTCAATAAAATTGAACTTTATCCCTCAACAATATTATTAATATTTTTAAAAGACAAAAAAAATTAGCCCCGTAGCAAAATTAAGCCTAAAAAAATAATAATAATAATAATCAAAGCCGATTAAAACACCCAATAAGGCACATGTAATAAAAGGGAAAAAGAAGGGAATTTCTAAGCCACTCAAAAAAAAAAAAAAAAAAAAAAAAAAAAACCTAACTTAAGGCAGAACGCAGACTGAGGGGTTGGGCAGCGGCAAGCACTAGAAGCAAAGGCAGACAAGCACAGTAGCACACCACGCCTGACGCCACCAGCCACCACCAGTCCACCGCAGACTTGCCCTGCCCCTGTTAGAACAAGCCTGGTAATTTATATCCAATCTCTTTTATTTTTTTGGATGAGAATATTGTATCCTCCCTCAATCCCTCTCATATCTGAATCTCTAATTGTTTGATTAAATTGTGAAGAGAGTTTGAAGAGAGGCAGAGACTAAAGAGAGAGTGAAAGAAAGAACCAGAGACAAAGAGGTAAACTTGCACTATGACTCTAGACTCATCTTTTATATATAAAAAGCTGTCTAGTCCACTGAGTCCAGCAGTCCTCTCCTCTCTCTGTTTAATGAAAAGCATAAACAAACAAAACACGCAAGCGACGCAACAGTACAACACTAGCAACAGTGCAACACGTCTCAACACCTATTGCATATATGCTTTTGATGTAGTTTTGGGTGGTAGTGGTTTGGTGTCTTTTAAAAAATTAAAAAGATGTTTTTTGGGTAAGTAATTAATGAGATTTTTTGCATGTTTAAAATTTATTGGTTAATTGTCAAGTGTTTGTGTATATAATGTTTGTCTATTGTGTACTGATTATAGATTATTGACCATATAATGACATGATAATTTTAAATTATATTTTATTTGTAGATTATGAAAAAATCAATTACTATATTTGATTTTTTTCAAAAGAAAAGTTTCAAATGATTTAGAAACTAATACTAGTGGTGTAACATTACCAACCATTAATGTTGAGAAAAATACTGATGTCCCAATTGAGGAAAATCTCGACGTTACAATTATGGGAAATCCTGATAAATCAGTTGAGAAAAATTTCGACATCCCTATTGAGGGAAATTCTCAAATAAAATTTCAAAAGGTTGATATGAGTTCGTTGCAATTACAACGTGATCCCAGATGGCGTAGGCAAATATATACTTATCACGTTAATCAACAAGATAAGATTCGGCGACGTTACATTAAGTTGGGTCCATACCAATCTCGTTTTAAAAATTTTTAAAAATCTAAAAAAGGGTTGAATCTTTCAAGGTTCTTGGTATGAATATGATCATTTTAAGTCATGGCTTAAATATTCTCCTAAAAAAGATGCTGTTTTTTTGTTTATACTTCTGCCCCCCTTAACTCTAAGTTCTGGTTCCGTCCCTGGTTTGCATCTCTCTTCCCTTACTCTTTAACCGTTAATTGCTACTATGTTTGTGATTAATTATGTGTTAAATTAGTTTGTCAAATTGGGTATTGCTTATATTTCATTTTCCACACATATATTGTTTGAATATAAGCTTGTGTTGGTTATTTTGTAATTGAGGGTCTAAACATTCATTAGTGTTTTACACACTAATTGAACATTCATATTTCAAAAATAGGGCTTTTGGCTAAAAATATCACCAATGAAAGTTAAATGGCTGATTTTCCCTGTTTTACTAGGACTCATATTGCTAACAAAAAAACATTAGATTTTCTATAGTTTAGATTAAATGAACTTGTTAGGGTTCATCCAAACTTCAAAAACTTTTTAACGAATTTAATTATTTAATCCAAATCTTAAAAAGTCAAAACGAAGCAAATAAAAAGTTTGTAGAATTGAAGTGTATTAGGGACAAACTAAAACCGGTAAGGATTTTTGATGATTTTTTTTTTTTTTTTTAAGTTGTAATTACCGTTTGAGTTCTGCTTTATGTGTATGTTTCTGAAATAGAGTTCAGCTGTATTAAAGCACCCTCGTAGTTCTTGTCACAGGCTCTCTTAATTTCTGCACTTTTTGACCATACAGATCATTAAATGAATACAATCATTTTTTTCTTTTCTTTTTTTGCGCTCGCTAAATTCTGCCAGTAATTAAGCTCAGGTTTAAAGGCAGGAGTAAAATTTTCTAGCTTTGATATTGCACAGTACTCCCCAAATTTTATGGTATCCCTTGTGATCTGGAGGTGCAGAATATCCTTATCACATGACAATCATTCCAGTAACTACTCACGAAGCAGTCTACGCTTGATGAAAAGTTCAAAACATTTTCTTTTCTAACTTCTGTTCTCTTGTGATCCTAACTCCCAAGCGTGTTAACTTCGTTCTACGTACATTTATCAACATGAAAGTATGAAACATTTTCAACATTAACTTCCCAGTTGAAAAACATGGTTAAATAACCGCCCCTCAAGAATATAATTTAGTTGAGCAGAAAAATGAAAATAAAGTCTTCAAATATGCATGCAGTAATACATAACATCAAATACATGGATATTGCCTGTATTTTCATTTCAGTCATAGCATTTAGCTTCTCGAACTCAACTCACAACGTGCATATTGCTTATCTTCATTTAATCATCGCACCGGCTATCTCATACTGTAGCTCATCACAACAGTCATCGGTAAACGGCTTTCGCTATCAGGTGACTTTGCATACAAGTTATGAAGACTTTAAAAGGGTCTAACCTTTATTAATAAACAATAAAAACTAATAAATATTTAAATATTAGGATAAATTTCATTAACTGACCTTTAGGTTTGGGCTAATGCCAAACAAATCCAAAATATTTCAAAATTGATCAATTTGAACCCTTAATCCAATTTGGTCACTAAGAGAGGAGAAAAATAACTAGCGAACTTAATAATGTATAGGGAGTAAGTTGGGTTTAGGGACCAAATCATTCATTTTTTAAATGTTTTAGACCTAGTTGACATTAATTCAAGTCTCATCATAAGTTAATGGAATCTACCTTTCTTAGGATGAAAGTTACTCAATTCCTAAAAAAAACAAATGGATATAAAATTCGAACTTAAGGCACATGCACAAATTAAGATATCTACTCTTAGTAAATTTGGTTCAAAAGCTTGAGCAGTGAAGTCTTATAAGTGACTAGTTCGTCCTTCAACAAGCAATATATTCAACTGGTTTTCAAATCTTTCCATGGCTTGGACTGGCAGGGAAATTGGCATTATTATCCCATTCTCTCCTTTAGTATTCTTACTAGGAATATAGAAACTGGACACTCCGGGTATGGCCCCACCCTCACCCATTGCAGGCCCACCATAAAACGGTTTACCCCACCCAAAGTCCAACTCTCCAAATCTGGCACGTGTCACATCCGACACAAGATACGACCCTACCACATAGAAGTGAGGCCGACCCTTAATTACCATAAGGTCAATCACCGACCGCAAGTACTCCTCTGTTACGTTGTTTTTTGCCTTCTTCAGCAATTCCACAGCGTAACCCAATGGATTCTTACAAAGCTTCCCTGCTGTTGTGAGTGCCACACAGAACACACAAACGTTACCGTAATAACCGTTGGGTAAAGGAGGGTTGAATTTGTCACGTGCATTGACAGTGCACAACAAACGAACCTCTTCTTGGGGGTTTGTCTGGAGAGCTATGGTACGACAACGCCAGAGGCATGCAGTGAGCAACTCAAAGGTGGAGCATTGTTTCAGGTGATGTGGCATGAACCTCCGGAGGGCAGACACCTCTGTAGAGCCGAAAAAAATGGTACGATGGGCCATGACTTCATTGAGTGGGACTGGGACAACAACGGTGGAGGCCATGTCATCGTACTCGCGGTGCGTGCATGTCACTTGAGTTGGATCTCTTGCTTGAAGGAGATGTCTCTGCCACACGGGTAAGATGGAGGGGGCACATGCACCACGTGCTATCTCGCCGATGGCCATCATGAATTGCACCAATCCAACAGCGTCACTCATGGTGTGGTTTAGGCGAAGGGCAAAGATGAAACCACCACACTTGAGACGCGTCACCTACCCATCTCCACCAAGCAAAATGATTATTGGTTTATTTAATAATAAAGAGTGATGCTAAAGAGATATATATAAATTTTGAGTAATGCTATATCATAATATTTTCATAACATTTTCATAATAATTTCACAAAAAATTAAAGTGACAAATTGTTAGTGGTTTTAATTTGGCCCACCACTAATGACATTTTTTTACTTAATAATAATAACTTTATTATCTAAGATGTTGTAAAATTATTATAAAAATATTGTAAAAGTAGCATTACTCATAAATTTACTACATAACATTTAGATATGTCACCAATTACATTAAAATTATGTTAACCTTCAAATTTTCCATCTACAAAAGAACAAGGTACCAATAATTTTCTATCCCAAGATTCATTTATTTTATATATATATAACCGAAACCTTTGACTTTTGGTTGACCTCTCCACAATTTTCCACATCAGCATTTTTTATTTATATTTTAAAATTTGATTTAATTCTTTCGATTTTAAAGCACCAAATTGCAGAAAATTTATTAAATTTCTTTAAAAAAAAATTAAATTTAGTTTTTTGGTACCATACAACCACTATACTTACAGGAGACCTAAATTATCACCTAATCAGGAAATTTTTAGATAATTCTAACAAACTATATAATAACTCAATTAATATAAATCTATCCCAAAAATCAGAATATATCTCCATTAATTTTATAATTTCTACGTTGATGACATTTTAAAAAAAAAAAAATCTATCATATTTCCTTATATCTACCGATCACGTTTTCTTTCTCTTCTTTTTTTCATTTTTTTTTTATATTAACGTTGATTAGAAATTATAATTTCAATAGGATTTAAACTCTATAATTATATCAAATGAGACTCAACAAATATATATCATTTTTAATTTCAATAAGATTTAAATTTTATATCAAATGGACTCTACCAACATATTCATCCTTTAATATATATATATATATATATATATATATATATATATATAAAACCAAATTTGATTAGGAATCCATAATTCTATATTATATTACAAATAGTTTTTTTTAGGGATTATTTGTTACAATTTCAACTCAGGTTTTCATTCTTATATTATATTTTAAATAGTTTTTTTTTCTTTTTGTTTTTTGGGATTATTCTTCCGACACCACTCTGCTGTACAGTCTCTTGCATTGATTTTGTTTCTTGGAGCGCCTTCAAAACAAAAGGTATGCAAAGTTTTCTTATCAGGTTTAGTGTTAATATATATGAGAGATATTTTGGTCAATTAGAAAAAGTTTGATGAAATATAAAAGGAAAAAGAACTAAAGAATGCATAATCTGAAAAAATAAAAATAAATAGTGACTGTATTAGGCAGAGGCTTTGAATATTGTTGTTTTTATTTTTGGAATTCTTTACGTCCATGTGTATATATGTATTGGGTTTAATTGAATTGAAATTATCTTTGAAACTTTGGTTTTGATTGAATAATGAAAATGGTAGAAGAAGTATCTTCCAATATTTGGAGTCTTCTGTATATATGTTGTTGTAGTTTACACTTGGTATTTAAATTGTTAAATTGTTAATTCGCAGTTTCATTGTTCATCTATTAATCATAAATAATAATATTGCTATTTGCAACCATCATGATATGGTATCAATGATGTGATCATTCTGAATGCTTTCCTTTAGAGTTTAGATAGAGTCTATTTTATGATTAAAAAAAATTTACAATTAAAAGACTTTTGAAATTACATTTTTTTTTAAAAATGACATCATAAATGACTTCTATGAACTCCATCTTTTATAGCATCATTAAAAAGAAAACTCATATAGATAGGTATTAGGATATTATTTGGAACTATCATGATGGACTAACGTATTACACTTGGTACGGATCTAGCTGTAACATCCAATGTTATAAAATAAAAATTGGGCCTATGGTTATCTTCTCTTTGCAAAAAATGTTTAAATTCTCATTAATTGTGATAGTTCACTTTTAGGTAAAATAGAAACTCTATTAACTAAGTTTTAAGAAATTTAAAATTCTATTTCAAAAAATTTCCAGAACATTAAATTTTATTTTAATTATTTTAATAATTTTATATTGTAAAAGAATAAAATTTATACACTACATATATAGAATCATTACTTTAGTTACCTTCTAAATGATAGAGGATAAGAGAATGTAATTTGTAGATCTACTATCAAGATAACATAGATTATATTGGTGGTGGATAGTAGATTTAATTGCAGTTGAGTATTGTGTGAAATCATCACCGTAGAATAGCTCATGTCGGGATGTGTTATGTGGAACCAATGATATGAAACAAAAAGAATTTTTCTACACCATTATATTGAACAAAAAATTACTTATTTCAATTCACTTTCAAATTATACATTTTTTTAAGTCAAGTCGTAGACCTTTAAGCAAAATAAATACTTTTAATTTTTATTTAACTATCTCGTGCATCATATGAGTTAGCAACTAGTATATACATATAAGTGAAGTTTCTTGTTATAAAAGTTTTCGAAAGTTTATCATGACCTAGAAAATGCAAAGTTAATAGGTTGCAATATTTATTTTCTTACTTTAATCATCCAATGATACCTCAATTTGGATGTACACACACACATATATATATATATGTATGTATATGTATGTATGTATTAATGAGTTTTAGAGGCGTAGTATATGAACCTGAATAAGCAATAATGGGCAATGAAGGATGCCCCCAGAGCTGGGAACATCAAAAAGGAGCTCCTCCAAGCATGGGAATGGAGGATGAAGTACGTCACCGAACTGTTCAAGCGTAATATCGGCGTTGGCCTCAATAAACATGACACCCTCACCGGTACATTCTACTACAAGCTTTCGGCCAGGTCCTTCCCTAAGCCTACCAGCAAATGGGTAGTAAAACACTAGTGTTTGTGCAAGTGCTTCTCTGATGACTTTCACTGGGTCTCTAATCTCTTGCAATATTGAGGAATCATGTTTATAGAAATGTATGGTGTTGATTTGAAATCGAAGACCCTCTTGGTCATCCATATCGGAGAGTTGTTTGAATTCATAAGGTGTGGGCTTTGCAGGAGCAACCAGTTCTGGTTTGCACCTTTGTGCTTTGAACACTAGAGAGGTGGGTGGTGCCTGTGCCATGCCAAGAAAATGGTTTGAATATGAGGCTGAGAAACTTGGGCAAGCTTACAGGTTGTAGTGTGTGTTATGACTTATGATGGACAGGAATTTATAGCCAGAGATGACGTAATCTAGAAATAGAAATATATATCCTTCAAAATAGGGAAAATATTGCCACACAATATAAGTATTACACACTCTTCACCAAAAAAATAAGTATTACACACAAGTATGGACACTCATTAAAACAAGAAAAACCATGCGCAACAACTCATGGGAGTGGGTGGCCAACTACACAAGATAATATAAAATAATAATAAAAAATACAATCAGTTTGCCAAATAAATGAATAGGAGTTTTCAAATGGTTGTACTTCCTGTGATGGGTAGAGGCCTACTGGGTATTGTTTTACCTTTCTAAGTACATCCACAATAGATGTTTTATAAAAAAAGTCATTTTGGCATACTAAAAACTTACTTTATTATTTTACCACATTATTTTATAATATTTCATTTATTAGATATTTTATCATTCAATTCTATACATTAAAATAATATTTACTACACATTAAAATAATATATTAACTCCTCCCACAAAACACCAAGAAAGAGAGAGAAGAGAGAAAGTCAAAAAGGATGAGAGAGAAATGAATAAAACACTTTTTTTTTTAGCATTCTTATTTGTACTGTTTCAAAATAGAACGATACTGTTCACATATGACAAAAATTATGAGATTTGAAACATCTCATAAAAGAGATTTTTTGGTGTTTGATGTGTCAAATGTGCCAAATATTTGACATTTAATACATTTGACACATCTGCTCTTAGGTACATAATGTTTGCCGCAATTTCTGGGATTTGTTGAGATCTTAACTCTTTTTTCCCCCTTAACTTTTGAAGTACAAGAAAAAAAAATCTCGGCTTTTGTAAAGTCAAAGTTCATGTGATATGCACACACCAATTAAGAAGCCCCCTACACTTTGCCCACAAAACAATTAAAAACGAAGTAATAAAAAAAAATAGAGGAGAGACATATAGGAATAGCCAAGGTTCACGCCGGCTGAGAAAACGAATAAAGAAACAGCAAAGAAGTTGACAAATTGAAGAAGAAGGATCCAGGGAAGGGATTTTGGGGTTAAAGTGATATTTAAATTGAGACATTTAATATATTTAACTTTAATTAAATAATCCTTTTTACTTAACTCTATTCTTTTAATTTGTTAGGTGTAGCAAAAATTGTATTTTTTAAAGAATTTCTTGTTCATATGTGAGTAATATTCTAAATTTTTTATTCATTATTTTGGATTTATCTAGAGAAAATTATTTAGACTTGATTGAAATTTCATAAAGCTTATTATTTTTTTGTTAACAACTAGTGTGTGTATATATTAAGCTACTAAGAATTAAAAATGAACTTAAAAAAAAAAAAAAAAAAATGAGTGTGTTGGGTTAAGATAGATTAACCCCGGTTAATCTATATATTTCTAAAAGTTGAAGCGTAATATTTATTGCTGCTACGCGCCAGTTAAGCCACATCTGCGGCCACGTCATTATTTTTTTTTTTTTTTTTTCTCCCAATTATAGGAAAATTGAGCTATTTCAAGTACAATTATAGGAAAATTGCAATTTTCCTATAATTGTTTTTAACTTTTTTTTTTTAATATTTACACTTGTCCAACCTTTCTCCCGCACTTACTTTTTCATCTCCCCCACTACTTCTCCAACCTTTCTCTCTTATCTTTTCATCTTCCCATTACCATCTAAATTATTATCATTCTTCCTCTTTCTCTTCATCTTCCTTTATTTTTGTCTTTTTTTATTCACACTCTCTTACTATAAATTTGTCGCTATTTCTTCCATTCTATGCATAGTTTTCCCTCACAATAAAAAGGTTCTCTCTCTCTCTCTCTCTCTCTCTCTCTCTCTCAAATTTTTGGTTGATTTTTTTTTTCTTGCATATCTGCCTTAGGTCGATAGTTTTTTATATTCTTTAAAAATCTACTTTGGGTTAATGCGATTTAGTTTTGTTTTTTAAATTGTTTTTCTTCTTCTTTTTTTGTTCTCTTTGTTGTTAAATATTATCCAATTGCATTATAAAGAATTAAATATAGCATGTAAAAATATAATATTATTTTATTAAATAACATGATTTGGATAATTTGGTATTTATTGTAAATTAATATTTCTTCTATTACATAGCATGGTTTTTATAGTGCTCAATTTAGATGTTAAACTATGAGACTTTACTAATTTTTGTTTATTCTTTAATTGTTTGTGGTGGACAAAGTACTCTAAATAGTTGTATTAGAAGTACACTATAATACCATTTATTTTATTTTTTGCAATTTTATTTTAATTATTATTATTATTATTATTATTATTATTATTATTTTATAACAATGAATATATAGAAATTTAATTCTTAGATTTTGCTAATAATTATTTATTTAATAATATGTTTTGGGTGGATAAAATTACAAAAATTGTTTCCTAATTGGTCTAATTAATTATTGTTAAGTTTTATTAATTTTCTTAGTTACATTTTTCGGTATTTTGGATTGTAGGCAAAAAAAATAAGGTTTGAGAAAGGTTGTTTAAAACTAAAAGAACAATTTCCAAATTTTATATTTATTAAAAAATGAATATTTTCGTTAACTTGCCTTTTGACTTTCTGAGAAAAATTTTATTGTTTTCATTTTGGTACGACAAAATTTATATTTATTGTAGGGGCAGGCTTTGGTTCTTATGTCCAAAAGATGAATGGATTAAGGCCCAAAGAGCTCAATACAATAAATTTGTAGAGAGTGTGCTTAAAAGTTAGGCTTCAATGAAGTTGACAACACCCTCAATGGGCTAAAGATGGTAAGAGAGCAAGGAAAATTAATGAATAGACAAATGTGGTGCACAGAAATTTTTCTTCAACAATGTCCGAGGAGAGTAGTTCTTGAATATATTTCCCTTAGATTTGATTACAGTTACTGTTCTTAATGTTACTGTGATTTCTCTACAGATTTTCTGCCCCCCCCCCCCCCTTTGGAGAGTCTCTCACATTATGTAGCTCCCTTCAGGGGATTTTGGCCCTCCATTTGTTCATCGTCTAGTCCACCACTTAAGTGTTTGTTCCATCAGATACCTTCCCAAACCCCTTGTGAGTTGCGGCGGCCAAAACAACATTGTCCATGGGTCTTCTCCACATAAATGCAGTCAGGAGGTTTGGTGGGATGTACTAAATGTGGAGGTAGCCACTATCCCTTCAGTCATGTCAGGGCTAACTCCCTCTCCGAAACTTTTTCTTAGTAGTAGGACCTCCTCTGGCAATGTGCCACTGACGTGGCTTTACTATCTGAGCATGTGGCCTCCTTGGCACGATAATGGACTCCTCGGCCATGAATACGACATGTGGCACAGGTACCTTATTTAAATTCTTGTGTCCCACATTTATAATTTATGATTGTTCCTATATTACATTTATGATTGTTCCTATAATAAATAAAAATATGATTACAAAATACATTACTCTTCATTAAATTTGTTTAAATTTTTTTTTTAAAAAAATTAATAAAACCATCATAAAATAATTATCATGTGCAATGTGCGGGTTCACATCTACCTAATTTAATTACCCAAGTTGATTTATTAAGTTCAATTGCATGTAAGTTGTGGAGACACTAACAAATCACCAAAAATACTAAATGCAGCAGAAAATAAATTTAAAACGGTGATTTGTTCATAGATGGGGAAAACCTCGCAAGGCAAAAATCCCACCGGGTAATTTTAAGGTCACCACTTTCAAAAATCCACTAATCAATAATCAAGCGATTACAAGTATAAGAAATCTTACCAACTACTCTGGCCTATCTTGAAATACCAACCTATAGTTGAACTTTCGCTCCAATACCCAATTGGACTTGATCTTGTAGTAACATTCTTTCCCTTGACGCACAAACCTCCAATTTGTGACTAACCCTTTGTACAGATCCCAATACGTGACTAACTCCAGCAACTTGAACAGATGTTGTTGGCTGCAAAGTTCTTCACTTTACCAACAATAAAGATCTGGAAGCACTTAGTTACAAAACCCTATGGTGTACAAACGTAATAGATTCTCACAGAGTAAATAAATCTCTTGGTCTCTATATTCATGTGTAACGATTTTTTAAAATAAGCTTTATATATGTCTAGGGTTGTAAGAAAAGAAACCCTAAACAAATCCAAAAGCCTGGGCTGAAATTTAGATCTGGAAAATTGAAAATTGTAGTTCTCGATAGATCGAGCTGCTGTTGAGCTATCTATTGAGCTTCACATTAAGTCTCGATAGCAGACATCTATCGAGCTATCTATCAAGACTTAATAAACAGCTTTTCTTCACTTGTTTCTTAGATCAATCTTTATGTCTTTAATACTTGACTTGAACAACATGCTTCTTGAAGTACTAAACTCATCTTAGATCTATCCAATTACAAGTAAAGTGCATTTTGTCAAAGGATTAGCCAATTACAAAAAATGACCTTAACAATCTCCCCCTTTGAGAATTCGTGACAAAACCACAAACAACAATTATGAGAGAAGTCTAACACAACTGTCCCATAACTAACAAAAGTACATAAGTCTAACCCTACTATGAACACTTGAAAAACTTTGTAAGAAGAGAGATCATGGCATGGTAGACTTGCAACCTATCTTAACTGAAACACTTAAACAAGATTCATCAAGGCATTAAGTGTGAAACATAGAAAAGTTGTATATAAGAAGAAACATGTGTGTAAAAAGAGAAAAGAAATAACGCATGAGAGAAAATGTGAAAAACATACATCATCATATATATAGAAAGAAGAATACAATGTATGTAAAAATAGTCACAAGACCACAGTACATAAAGTGAGAAAAAATACACCAAAACCTCACTACATCTCTCAAATCACTCTTCCCTTATCTAGTATATCCTATGCTAGCTCTCCTGGGCCCTAACACAATAACTACTCTGTTAAAGCACCCTCATTGTTCTTGTCACAAGCCCTCTTAATTTCTGCACTTTTTGACCATACAGATCATTAAAGGAAGGCAGTCTTTTTTTTTTTTTTTTTTGCCCTCACTAAATTCTGCCAGTAATTAAGCACAGGTTTAAAGGCAAGAATAAAATTTTCTAGCTTTGATATTGCATAGTACTCCCCAAATTTTGTGGTATCCCTTGTGATCTGATGGTGCAGAATATCCTTATCACATGACAATCATTCCAGTAACTACTGACGAAGCAGTCTAAACTTGATGAGAAGTTCAAAACATTTTTTTTTTTCTAATTTCTGTTCTCTTGTGATCCTAACTCCCAAGCGTGTCAGTCATCGCATTTAGCTTCTTGAACTCAGCTCACAACGCGCATATTGCTTATCTTCATTAAGTCATCGCACTGGCTATCTCATACTCTAGCTCATCACAACAATCATTGGTAAACGGCTTTCGCTATCAGGTGTCTTTGCACACAAGTTATGGAGACTTCAAAAAGTCTGACCTTTATTAATGAGTTTTCTATTTGTGAGTTTTAGAGGCACAGTATATGAACCTGAATAAGCAATAATGGGCAATTAAGGATGCCCCCAGAGCCGGGAACATCAAAAAGGAGCTCCTCTAAGCATGGGAATGGAGGATGAAGTACGTCACCAAACTGTTCAAGCATAATATCGGCGTTGGCCTCAATAAACATAACACCCTCACCGGTACATTCTACAACAAGCTTTCGGCCAGGTCCTTCCCTAAGCCTACCAGCAAATGGGTAGTAAAACACTAGTGTTTGTGCAAGTGCTTCTCCGATGACTTTCACTGGGTCTCTGATCTCTTGCAATATTGAGGGATCATATTTATAGAAATCTATGGTTGGGATTTGAAATCGAAGACCCTCTTGGTCATCAATATCGGAAAGTTGTTTGAATTCATAGGGTGTGGGCTTTGCAGGAGCAACCAATTCTGGTTTGCACCTTTGTACTTTGAACACTAGAGAGGTGGGTGGTGCTCAGTGCCAGTGCCATGCCAAGAAAATTGTTTGAATACGAGACTAAGAAACCTGGGCAAGCTTACAGGTTGTAGTGTGTGTTATGACTTATGATGGACAGGAATTTATAGCCAGAGATGACGAAATCTAGAATAGAAATATGTCCTTCAAAATAGGGAAAATATTATTATCACACACAATATTACACACCAAATACGGACGCTCATAAAAACAAGAAAAACAATGTGCAACAACTCATGTAATACAAGTATCATTTCAATAGTATAAAAAAATAAAAATAAATAAATAAATACAGTCAGTTGGCCAGCTACACAAGATAATCTTAAAAATAAATAAATAAAAGTACAATCAGTTGGCAAAAAAAATGAATAGGAGTTTTCAAATGGTTGTACTTCATGTGGTGGGTAGCGGCCTAGTGGGTATTGTTTTTCCTTTCTAACAACTGCAATCACAAGTCATAACAGAGGAGAGATAGCCATAACCAAGGTTCCCGGGAAGAAACAGCAAAGAAGTTGGAAGAAGAAGGATCCAGGGAAGGGATTTTGGGGTTAAAGTGATATTTAAATTGAGACATTTAACTTTAATTAAATAATCGTTTTTTCTTAACTCTATTCTTTTAATTTGTTAGGTGTAACAAAAATTGTATTTTTTAAATTTCTTGTTCATATGTTAGTAATATTCTAAATTTTTTATTCATTATTTAGATTTATCTAGAGAAAATTATTTAGACTTGATTAATATTTCATAAAGCTTATTATTTTTTTGTTAAGGACTAGTGTGTGTGTATATATATATTAAGCCACTAAGAATTAAAAAAGAACTAAAAAAAACAAGAAATGAGTGGACAATAGTCCACCTACATTTTGTTAATTTTATTTTTTGGTCTTCGATAAACAATTGAGTAATGCTACATCCACAACATTTAAACAACAATTCTACAACAAATCTTAAGTAGTAATCTGTTACTGATTCTAATTTAGAATTGTGATTGACATCACTTTTTTACCTATTAATAATAAATTTCTACCTATAAATATTTTTTGTGAAAATGTTGTGGAGGTAACATTATTATAAACATTTTCTTTTGAGTAATGCTAGGGATACAACAATTTCACAACATTCCTAAATTAGCAAAGAAAAAAAATTAAAATTAGAGATTATGGAGAGCCCATGTGTAAGCGGGCATGTTAATTTAGGAATGTTGTGAAGTTAATATAACATTTTGTTGTGTCCATTGCATTACTATATATATATATATATATATATATATATATATATATTTATATATTTTATATCTATTGAATAATATCTGAGCCTAATTAATAATCATACAAGTATAGAAATATCTTTATTGGTTAAAATTTGGAGGCCTTATTCTACTTGGGGGCTTTAAGCGAACGCTTAATTGACCTAATGGTAGGACTGACCCTAAGAAGGAAACCAAAAACCAGCAATGATCTAGTGATTGTCAAAGAGTTGGGCTATTAGTATGGATGGGTTGGGTTTTTTTTCTCTATTTTCTAACTAAAATAACCAATATCCTTTGGTACGTTCGGTATAGACCGATACAACTTGGTATCTGGAGCGATACATTGACAAATATTGGTTGTATTAGAGGTATGGTACAGTATTGTATCAACTTCCTTTATCTCATTTTTTGTATTCCATTTTATATTTCATTAATCACAATTTCATATGAATCTTTTTTTTTTTTCATTTTAAACTTTGGTTATTTTATAAGGAATGTAAAAAAAAAAAAAAAAAAAAAAAAAAAAAAAAAAAAAAAAACATTACCAAGTTGTGATTAGTGTAGTACAAAATGGAACACTAAGAGCGATACAGAGGATTTGTATTTGATTTTTTGTGTGAGAGTAAAATGAGAATTTCAAATGGAAAGTGAGGGTAAAAGTATAAATATATCAATTTCTCTTAACAAGTTTAGCGATATTAAGTTACTAGGTAGGTGAATATAGATTATTTTAAAAAAAAATAAGGAAGGTCTGTGTACAGTTCAATAAAAGATCTAGGCCTTCTTTTTATTTTATTTTGTTCTAATCCAAATTAAATTATTAAAGTCAAGTTCAAAAGAAAAGTAGAAGAGAAATTGGAATCTTTCCCAATGACATTAACAAATGGCCTCAATTAAGGCTATCTAAAGCAAACTGAGCCCTAACTAACTTTTCCAACTTAGTGCCACCCAACTGGAACCAACTCGATCCAAGTAGAAAGGTGGTCCATGGCGGATCTCTAGCGTCAACAATTGATGTGAGTGGGTTGAGTGGCAGGTTAGAGGTTTGAAATCCAATGAAAACCGAACCGACCGACAAATCTCACCGGTAATTGCCACTCTCTCTCTCTCTCTCTCTCTCTCTCTCTCTCTCTCTCTCTCTCTCTCTCTAGCAATATCTTGACCAGATCAGTCGAGATTTGAGCTAGATCTGTTGTGATCTTGTCGAGATCTGACAAGATTTGGGCTGGATCTATTAAGATTCAACGTAATCCATCAAAATCTGGAATAGATTCAACGAGATCTCGTTCATCGTCGCTTCCCTTGGTTTCAACCAAAACTGACTCGATCCAAACAAAAAACCACTAGATCCAACCCAATGATGCTCACAATCGATGACAGGTCCTCCGTTCTATCACTAGCTGAAATTGGGTCTAGCCTGAGTAGAATCCAAACTCAACCCAAACCAACCTATGGATATCCCTAGCCACGATTGCGAAGAAAGGGAAGAATGACCATGTCACTAGAAACAATTGGTAAAGTGTCGAAAAGTGTAAATAATATCTTAGGTAGTCTACAATTCGTAAGTATATATATTTTTTCGTATTTAAATAAACATTGAAAAATAAAAATGAAGTTAGTCTCGTCTTTACCAGTAACCAACCCCTTGCATAAATCAATTTTAAGCATTAAAAAAATTGAAAAGAAGGGCTTTCTTTTAGTTGACCTAGCCATATATATATATATATATATATATATATATATATATATATATATTGTGGGAGGGCCGAGGACCAAGCAACCCAATCCGAGGATAACTTTGTCTAACCCAAGCAAAGAAAGGCAGGCAGACTCCAAGGGCAATGCCCACCTGAGGAGAATTAAAGAGCCAAAGGGCAATTGGCACCCCTAAAAACCCCAAGGATAAGGGAATGGATGGCAAAGGAAATGTACAAGACGTGCAGGGGTGGAGGAAGGAAGTATCCTGAAGAAGACACCTCCCACTCCACATTCAATGCTCTACACCAACCTAACTAGCTGCATTAATGAGGAAATGGCTCCTGAACAGTAATTTCACAGCTCACAGCTCTTTTTACTACATTCAAAAGGATTTTGATGGGATAAGCATCCAAAGAGTTCCCTTGAAACGTACAAATGGAAGCTGAGATGCAAGGAAAGGGACAACATAAAGAAAGGAAACCCCTAGAAAGAGGGGATGAATGTTTTCCAAGAAAAAAGAAACAAGTGTGAGAACAGAGAATTACCCTGTAAAGAAATATCAACCTTACTTATCAATACAAGATCTATACTTGAACCCCGAGGAAGAGTTTACATTGAATTTTTGTTCTATTCATTCCTATTTGTTACTTAGGTTCCATTAGTCTTAGACTTGTGATTATCTCAACATTGCACTTGACTTAGAAGCCCACTCTCTTAAAAATTCATTGTTTGGGCTTGATTTGAAGATCTAGGCATCACTATTCTAAGTGGGCTTGGGCTTTTCTTTTTGAGTCCTTACATATATATATATATATATATATATATATATATTTATGTTACATCAGTCATTATTTTTTAATTAGATGTGAATTTTGACATATTTATCATTGGATTACATTATCTTCATATATTCTCCATTATAGCAAAATTCCAAGGTGATCAAAAACCAATAGTAATATCATTAATCAATTGCATTAAATATGAGTTTATGAATCAATTGGTAAATAACATGAAAATCGGCATGCATGTTAAGAATATGTAGAACATGTAATTCAACAGTAAGATTTTCCAATTGAAAAATTATTGAGTGGAATAACATTGATTACAGTTACACCACCAGGTGTCACTTGTAAGAGATCCAATTGATGTCAATGACTTTATTAGCGGAAAAATATCTTACAAGTGAGGTTAGTCTCACCTTTGCCTATAACCCAAGAAAAAAAAAAACATACATAAAAGAAAAGGAACCCATTCCTAACAAAAACCATACCAAACCAAATACTTAAATCAAATCCAAACTAGATACTTAAATCAAATCCAAAAACCTAAATCAAAACCAATCTAACAATACCTAGAACACACCTAAACAAATCAAATTTTGAAAGTGAAGGGAAAAAGGTATATTGTACCAAAACAAAACAGCTACCGGTGATGGTGATGGTGGTCATTGTTGCATCAACAATGTTTGTGACCTCCAACATTAGGGTTGGGTTGCCACTCTCTCTCTCTCTCTCTCTCTCTCTCTTGACCATTAAAGGGTTGTTTGGTTGCGTTGTTTAAACAACAAAAATTGTTGTTTAAACAACACAATACATATTTCCACAATACATTTTCACCGACACATATTTCTACAATACTTAAACAATGTTACTAGAACAATATTACCAAACGGGTCTTAAGTCTTACTGTCCCTTTAATTCTGTTTCTTTTACTAAACTTATATTTCATGTATTCTATTTTGGTAAAAATATCATTTTGGTCCTTACATTTTGGGGTTACAATCAATTTGGTCCCTACATTTTGAAAGTAGTTAATTTGGTCTCTAAAATTTTAAACTGCAATCAATTTGGTCCTTACTACGGTGTGCACTGTTGGCACACAAATGTCATCATTTATATTATAAAATAATAATAACAAATTTTAATTGCCTATATTTTAGTCCCTATATTTTGGGCTTTTTTCTATTTTGGTCCCTATATTTTCATTTTACCACTTTTAGTCCCTAAATCTATTAACGTGTGACATTTAAATCCTTATCCTCACTCAATTAACAGAAAAAACTAACGTGGCTGATAACACATTAAAATAATAATTAAAAAAATCTATTCTAGCAATAAAAAATGTCACATCAGCATCTAAATTAATTTTAATTAAATAAAAAAAATTAAAAACAAAAAATTACAGATGTAAGAACATGAGAACTTGTTCTTCAATGTCCTTCTTAAATCAAGAAATAAACCTAGGCTACCCAGCAACGACATCAAACCCATAATCAAAGAGCAAACCCAGATTGAATATCAAAGACATCAAACCCAACAACAACATCAAACCCAGAATTAAAAAGCAAACCCAGCAACGACATTTTCCTTTATTTGAAATCCAAATAAAAAACAAACAAAATTTTTACTTTTTTTAGTTTTAAAGATTGAATATCTGTTCACCTAAAAAAATATTCACATCAGCGAATATGACCAAATACATTTTCATAGATTTTGACAAATTCTTTCGGAAGAAAAAAAGAATTTGTAATTAATGGCTTCGATTCAACGATCTGCGAGTTCTGGATTCGGATCTGGATCTGGATTCGATGTGGCGATCGACGAGAGGAAGAGGAAGAGGATGTTGTCGAATCGCAAATCGGCGAGGATCTGACGGACGAGGTGACTCGGTTGCAGCTCTCGAATCGCGATCTGGTGCAGAAGATCAATGCCAAGGAGCAGAACTACGGGGCGATCAAATTCGCCAACAACGTTCTCAGAGCTCAACATGCGGAACTCACAGATCGCTTGCGATCCTTGAACTCGGTGCTTCAGATGATCGAAGAAATGAGTGGATTCTCCATGGATATTCTGGAGATTCCTAATTCTATGATGAACCCATGGCAGCTCAACCGTTCAGATGCTCAGCCCTTTCTGCTCCTTCAACAACATCGACAGTAACCTTTCACTCTCTCTCTTTCAGAGAAATGTGTGTGTTAGGTTTTGATAGACTTGTGCGTGGTTTGATTGGATCGTGTTTTTTCCAATTTGTTGCAATACCTGTACGGACAGCGAGTGATCAGCCTTATCGGTTTCAAAAGTTCAAGTTGCAGTTGTTTATTTCTTGATTTAAGAACAACATAGAAGAATAAGTTCTTATGTTCTTACATCTGTAATTTTTTATTTTTTATTTTGTTTTTAATTTTTTTATTTAATTAAAATTAATTTAGATGCTAATGTGGTATTTTTTAATGTCGAAATAGATTTTTTAATTATTATTTTAATATGCCGTCAACCATGTCAGCTTTTTCTGTTAGTTGGGTGACGATAAGGACTTAAATGTCACGCGTTAATTGGTTTAGGGACTAAAAGTGGTAAAATGAAAATGTATGGACCAAAATAGAAAAAAACTCAAAATATAAGGACTAAAAGTGCATTTATACCTATAAAATAATAATAACAAATTTTAATTGCTATTTAAAAAATCCAATGTCAACATTTATATTAAAAATTAAATCAAAATTTAGAAACCAAAAAAGGAAAAAATCTGAAATATGAATTTTTAAAACATCACCATCTTTTTCTTTTTCTTTTCTTTTCTAGGGAAACAAACACATCAACAATGTCTGTGGAGAAAATCTGTAACAATGTATAAGCAACCAAACACATCTCCCGTAGCCATTTGCTAGTTCATTTAAAAGCTCAAGAAATTAACAAACAAAATTCAAATAAAGAACCTAAAATGGCGAAGAGAATTCCAAACAAAGAAAATCAAAATGTCAAAACGAATCCATCAACAAGAAACTCCAAAATGCCACAACAAAAAAAAAAAAAAAATGAAGAAGAAAAACATCAACCCCATTGGAGAAAACATTGTTAAAGGCCGATTTTTTTGTCATTAATTAGGCCCATGCTCTAATTTTAAGGCGTGGGCTCTTCAAGGCCATAATAGAGTTATGGGTGAGCAGGGTTTGTTTCCACTACGAAAGATAAATCCGTTTCTCAAAACCAACCTATGCGCAAACAAAAATCCAAAAATCCAAGAGGGAAAAATACATATATGTATATGAAGGAACTAAAAAAATTAGAGAGAAAAAAGAATAGTTTAATGGATTTTATTATTTATTTGTGAAACCCAAAATATTGGTTCCTAGAACCACAAGACCTTTGAATCCCAAGTTCCACAGACTTCAATAGACCCTTTAAGATCCACAAGACTTGTGAGACTTGGAAGCCTAGATCAATGTGGTTTTCAAAAATACAAGTTCTATAAGTATAGATTTTCCTTTCTACAATGCCTCTTTTTCTTAGAGAGTCTAAGGAAAAAGTCCACAAAGCCTATAAATCTCAAACTTCATAGACTTAGGTAGGTCCTTAAGAATCTACAAGACTTGTGAGATTTGGGACCTTAGATTAGTGTAGAGCTCCCAAGTATTTCTACAAGTTTAAATTTCTATTCATACAATATTTCTTCCCAATGTCCTTGACCTAGGCTGGTGTTTCTTGCTTTTTTTTTTTTTTTTTTTTGATATTGTGCAGATCTTAGATGCTCAGTTTTTTTCCTCCTCCCTTTCTCTTCTACTTTGATGTTCCTTTATAGTGGGTATGGTTCGGTTTCTTAAAACGGTGTAGTCTTTAGTCCGCTGGATCAACCATGGCTTCCTGCCATGGATCTAAAGGAGCTTTGTGGGCCTTTTTTCCTCTTTCCACTCTTGTTTTGTTTTTCTGGGAACCCACATCCAAAAGTATTTTAATTATTTTCTCTTCATAGAAAGTTGTAGATCAATGCCATTTGAGTTCAACAAGGAAAGGGCCCATTCTTCAAGGTTGAGAAAGAGACATTTCGAAGGTTCCTTGGGCTAATAGCAACTTCTCTCGTTGGCTCTTTTTCTTGAAAGTAGTATAAATGTTTTTTTTTTTTTGGTGAGATTGGTGAACTCCAAAAGCCTCCCAAGCATCTTTCTCCTTTTGCTTTCCCCCTTTGGCCGAGGTCCCTCAAATCTTTTCCTATAGATTAGTCAATTTCAATTCCAAAGTTTCAACACCTTTTAGAGCACAATGCATCTCCTTCATTCTTCTCTTACCAAGCAAGAAACACTAGCCTAGGTCAAAGACCTTAGGAAGAAATATTTTATGAATAGAAATTTCAACTTGTAGAAATACTTGGGAGCTCTACATTGATCTAAGGTCCCAAATCTCATAAGTCTTGTATAGTCTCAAGGATCTACTTAAGTCTGTGAAGTATGGGATTTATAGGCTTTGTGGACTTTTTCCCTAGACTTTCTAAGAAAAAGAAGCATTGTAGAAAGGAAAATCTATACTTATAGAACTTGTATTTTTGAAAACCACATTGATCTAGGCTTCCAAGTCTCACAAGTCTTATGGATCCTAAAAGGTCTATTGAAGTCTGTGTAACTTGGGATTCAAAGGTCTTGTGGTTCTAGGAACCAATATTTTGGGTTTCACAAATAAATAATAAAATTCATTAATCTATTATTTTTTCTCTCTAATTTTTTAGTTCCTTCATATAATATATGTATTTTTCCCTCTTGGATTTTTGGATTTGTGTTTGCAAACAAGTTAGTTTTGAGAAACAAATTTATCTTCCGCGGTGGAACCAAACCCAACTCAACCATAACTCTATTATGGCCTTGAAGAGCTCACGCCTTAAAATTAGACCCTGGGCCTAATTAATGACAAAAAATCGGCCTTTAACAAACATTAACCAAAATTTGCACCGATTCTAAGAACAGGAAGTGGTTGGTTTGCTCGTCTTTGTGTCGGAACCGATGTGGCTGAGGCAGAGCTTATACTGTTGAGACTGATCTACTATTGCTGACGCCAATCTGCACCAATTCGTGGAGGCTAGTGGAGATTTTGGACTGAGAGGGCCCAATAAACGCTGGTGTAATATCAGTCCCAATAGTAGCAGTAGCCATAGAAGTTGCCGTAGAAGTTGTAGCAAAAGAAATAGATGCAAAGGACAACACTAATGGCTCTTTGGGAATCTTCGTGGGGTTATGACTAGGTGTGAGTGTTAGTGTAATAGTATGAGAGGCTAATGGATGATGTGTTGATGTGTTTGGCTCCCTAGAAAATAAGAGAAAAAAAAAGTAAAAGAAAGGCTGGAGTTTGGGTATTTAGGTTGATTTGTGAGGGTGGTATTATGGTGGTTGGGTTCACAGTTGGGTTGATTTTGATTTGGACCGATGGCTATGACGAATGATTGCTGGGTTTGATTTTTGTGTTTTTAGATTGTTTTTGGTTGCTAAGAAAGATTGAGAAAAGTTGAGGAAATTTTTGTTAATTCAAAGTTTCAAATTTTTTATTTTAGTATCCTGGCATGTATAAATTTTTTAAATAAAAAAAAAAAGTTATTGACATGGCTTTTTAAATAGCAATTAAACGTTTTTTTTTATTAGCCACTTTTTTTTTTTTTTTACTGAATTATTTTATTAGCCATTTGTATGCCAATTATGCAAACCTTTTGTCACTAAAATGTTTTTAGGTACCTCTTATGGTTCAATGAATCATAAAAGAGAAAAATTCGAATTATAAAAGAGAAAAATTCAAAATTTTTAAGGTCAGATTGAAGTCAAACCATGATTTTGTCATAATTAATTTAATAATTAATTAAAATATAAATAAATATATTAAATTAATAAAAATTAAAGAACTGTCTAAAATAATTACAAATATTTGACTAGTTAATCCAATAAAATTTTTTATTTTATTTTTATGAAACCCAATATAAAAGTTAACAGACATTTTCCATGAAATTAATTGAAAAAAAAAAATTATAGACATTTCTGGTTTCCCTAAAAAAAAAAAAAAAAACTTTTGTCTCTCACTAAACTTTTGTTGAGAGACCCAAGGCTCTGCTATTTTACCTATTTTCCCATGAAATTTTAAAAACAAAATATAAAGGGATAATTACAGTAAACCCACCTGAGGTAAGGCCCGTTTTCGCTTTGCCTACCCGTGATTTAAAACTTTACACTTTGCCCACTTGAATTTCAATACGTTACCCACCTCACCCCCAGCCGTTAGAAAAACACATTTTTAGGGAAAAACAAACATAACAAAAATCAAAAAGTTAGGGTTTTGATTGCTTAAAGAACTTCTATAAGAACTTCTTTAAGAACAAAATGGAGGAATAGCACACAAATCTCAATCTGATCTTGGCTTCTCTCCCCACTGTGGCTGGGATTCAAAGTGGGTTTGAAGTTGGAATTGGGGCTGGGTTTGCTACTGTGGTTGGGTTTCATTTGAGCTGCCTCAAATGAAACTCCATGGCTGAGCTGCCTCAAATGAAACTCCATGGCTGACCTTTAAAGCTCGTTTCCCTTAATCATCGACGCCACCTCAGCGGCGAGCTCCTCCTCACCAAAAAACCTTACCAAGCCCTCACCAATCCCGAGCTCTCACTCCAATCTCTAAAGCTTTCCCAGGCCGAGCCTCCATTGGACCTCCATGGCCGACCCTTCAAGCTCCCACAATAAATCTCACCGAGCCCTCTCTCTCACTCTAAACTCGGGGCAATCCTAGCTTTTTGATGGGTCGGAAACTCAAGGACTCCACCACCACCGGCGTTCTTCCTAGTGATTCAGAACCCCCACAAAACCCAGAAAGTAAGATAAAGAAGAAGAAGAAGAAGAAGAATAAGCAAAGGAACAAGGACAAAGCCGATGAACCTGAAGCTAATAATCTCAAGCGAAAGCATGAAGAAATCGAGGCCAAAGAGAAGAAGAGTAAGAATAAGAAATCGAAAGAGGATGACAAGGAAAGCAAAACCCACCATGGAAAAGAAGAGGACGAAACTGTGAAAGATGGTCTGGTTGTGGTGAGCTGGCATAATGTGAAATTGGGTAAGTATGCTCCTTTGAAGTCTTTCGCTGAGTTGGGTCTGCCCCAAGAGGTTTTGGAGTGCTGCAAGAACTTCCAGAGCCCCTCTTCCATTCAATCCCGTGCCTGGCCTTTCTTATTGGATGCTCGTGACTTTATATCGGCATCCAAGTCATCCTTGCTCCATGTACTTTGTTCTTATAGAAGTTCTTAAGGAATCAAAACCCTAGCTTTTTGATTTTTGTTATGTTTGTTTTTCTCTAAAAATGTGTTTTTTTAACGACTGGGGGTGAGGTGGGTAACGGATTGAAGTTCAGGTGAGCAAAGTGTAAAGTTTTAAACCACGAGTAGGCAAAGCGAAAACGGGCCTTATCTCAGGTGGGTTTACTGTAATTATCCCCAATATAAACTAAAGCTAGAAGCCTAGAAGAGCGAGAAAGGAAAACATTGTTTTGTCCGCCGGTTTAAAATCAAAGCCCAAGAATATAGGCTGTGGCTGAGAGTCAGGCTGAGTAAATGAGAAGGCAAAAACACAGAAATAACAAGAGAGAAGAGAGAGAGAAAGAGAAGAATACCAACACAGAGTCCAATCCAATTGCTATAGCTGGCTCACATGGGGGTTTGGAAGAATTCAAACACAACTCTTGCTGGCCTTTAGTATTAAAATAATGAAAAAATGAAACAAAACTACCAAATTTCCCTATGTTCTCCATTTACAATAATCAAACTTTCCTCCCTTGAAAGTTGCTGTAAGCTCTGAGCATCTATGGCAATCATGGCTCCATCATTCACTTCTCTGGTGTTCACAGTGAGAAGGTGTGAACCAGAACTAGTAGCTCCAGCCAAGCCCACTCCTTATGAATTTAAACAACTTTCAGACTTGGATAATCGAGTCAGCCTTCGATTTCAAATCCCAATTATACAATTCTACAAATATAATCCCTCAATGCAAGGGAGAGATCCAGTGAAGGTCATTAGAGAAGCACTGTCACAAACACTTGTATTCTATTACCCTTTTGCAGGTAGACTTAGGGAAGGGCCTGGTGCAAAGCTTATGGTAGAATGTACAGGTGAAGGTGTCATGTTCATTGAGGCTGATGCTGATGTTTCACTAGACCAGTTTGGACATGCAATTCATCCTCCATTTCCATGTATGGATGAGCTCCTTTATGATGTTCCTGGCTCAGGAGAAATGCTTAATTGCCCATTATTGCTTATCCAATTAACATATGCTTAATTTGTTCTTAATTTCTACAGATTAGTGGTTTACTGGTTTTTCTCTCAAAATCAATTGAAATAATTTGAGGTATTAGTATGCCTAATCTCACTCATTTTAATGTTTTTGATAAACTAATAAAATACCCTTAAAGGTGTTTGATAAATAGTTCTATAACTATTTATTTATTATTGATATTATTATCGTTGTGTATATAATTATTTATATATTACTGTAATATGTTTAATTGTTAAACATGTATGAGAGTCTTTAAAATTATAAACTAATACCTCACCTAATATGCCAAAAAAATATTAAAGCAAAGCGGCACATATTATTGGTTAAACAAGTATTAAGGTTCAATAGTTGCAAAAGCGACAAAACATCTTAGGCACAAAAAACAAAGAAAAAAAATAAAAATGATAAGCTGACAAAAAGTTTTGAGAGATTTAAAATAACAATTTTAAAACTCAAAACTTATTTTGGTCCCGTTAATGTGTTCGCTAGGGAACACGTTAAATATTTATTTTGAGAGAGATTTATGGAAATTTAAAAAAATTATCAAAACAGTAAATTAATTTTTCCTTTTTTTATAAAAAGTTTTCAAAAATAATTTATTAGTATATGTTTTAAGGGCACACGTTAGTAAATCATTTTTACAAATACTTATTTTAAGGATCTGTTTGTGATCTGTTTATTTTGCTGAAACTGAAATTTTTTTGCTGAAAGTACAATAGATAAAGCTAAAAATTAGCTGAAATAATACAATGTAACCCATAAATAGTAAAAAAAATGTAATAAAAATCATAAATAATAATAAAAATAAATTAAATAATAAAATAAATTGACAAAATTACGAAACTAGATTCAAAACATAGTTTTACAAGTTTCCAACAGCTAATAGAAGCGCATCTAGAATAAGGACAAATGACATTGACGTGCGCTATGGAATTGGCAATTTTTTATTTTTTTATATAATTAAGATATATTTAACATGCTCATCTTACAGATGGGAGTAGGTTCTATCTATAGGATGGGTCGATGACTTTGAGGATTTTTTTTATTTTTTTTTTAGTTTTTTATTAGTCTGACTGATTCGATTGTTAATTTCCGATCGAACTGTCCATCCACCATTCCACCCCATTACATATATTTGGTATATTCCAGTATTAATTAGCATTTGGAACGGTACCAACCGGCATGATACAATATCAACAATGTGTGATTCATACTAATAACTAGGAGACATTTGTTACAATGCATGATGCAACCCATATATAAAATGAGTAGATGTAAGACTATCAATTATTTCACAATTTTAACATAGCAGATTGTAAGTGATTAACTATCACTTATATATAGACCCACTATTTTTTCTTTACCCATCATACTCTGTCACGTCATAATTATGCTAAAAAGTTGTGAAAAATTATGTGGTCTTAAACTTTTCCATATAAAATAATTCTCTCCCCTCCCCATAAAATATATCCTACTTAAAACTTTTTTAATATAGAAAAACTTTTTCTTTTTTTTTTTGTTTGTGGTGTCCAAAGACTTCTTTTCATTTAAATAGAGTCCCGGTATCATAAAACAAAAACTAGAGGCTTGGTGCTGTTTTTTACTACTATTATACCATTTTTTATAATAGTGACTTGTGGAATGTTGAAAGAGTTATTACAATTTTTATAATGTCGGATATATTAATTAAGAGTTGAGTAATGTTATGACTACAAATTATTTTACAATATTTTTATAAAATGTTAATGTGACCAACTCTTTATTGGTTTTCATCTAGACCCACCATTAATATCACTTTTTTATTTATCAATAACCACTGATCACCACATTAGCAATTTGTAATTTTTTTTTGTTAAAAAGATTGTATCTCTAGCGTTTCTCAGTTATAATATCATTAGCATATGCATTCCACCTTGTTATTTAACTGCTGGGTTAATCCTACATGTGAAATTATAATAACAAGTCTAAGACATCTAAAGTATTATCATTAACTAAATTGACTCTTCTCCATACACAAAATGCTTAGGATCTTACAAAAAAATGTTCGAACTGCGAGATTAGTAACGATGGTAACTATCTCAAAAAAATATTATCATTAGCTACAAGAAATGTTCCTAATATTTGTAAAAACACACATGCTTTTTTAATTGGTTTTAATTGTGTTAATCCTCAGGTGACACGACTAAGGTGTGGTGGATTTATCTTTGCCCTACGCCTCAACCATCTTATGAGTGATGCTCCCAGCATAGTTCAATTCGTGAATGCCATGGGTGAGACGGCATGCACGAGGAGTATGTGCACCTTCAATCCCACCTGTGTGGCAAAGGGAACTTCTCAACGCGCGCTAGGAACCCACCACAGGTGACATGCACACATCACGAATTTGATGAATTGGTTAAGCCTCAGAGCTTGATCATCAACTCTCTTCATGAACTAGCCTGTTGCTCTTTCTTCTTTGGATCAACCCAAGTATCTGCTATTCGTAAAAAGATATATACCTCACCACCAAGGTTTTCAGACCCGGACCGTTCATTGAACCGTAAAAGGGAGAGGTTCAAGGTTTTTGAGGTCGAACCGAGATCGAACCGGGGTTGAACCGTGATGACGTCATAATTAATTTAATAATTAATTAAAGCCTAATATAGATATTAAATTTATAAAACTAGCAAAGTTGACAATATATCTATATATGCGAGAGAAATTTAATGATTTTCAAACATATATTTAATAATTAAATAAGAAAGTTAATAAAATAAAATAATAATCATGAAAACATTAAAATTTATAATTAATTTTTGAAGTAAAGTTGAATATCTTTGAAGGATTTTAATTATAATTTTTTTTATTCCTTGTAAGAGATGGATAATTTAATTAAGTAGAATAAAATTGTGTTAAGTTTTTTTTAAAAATTAAAAAAAAAAAAAATTGCTAAGGGGTTGGACCGCACGGTTCTCACCGGTTCAAGCGGTCCAACCCCGGTTTTAACGGTTCACGGAATTAATAAAAAATCCGGTTCTTTAGGCTTAAAAACCGGTTTTCATCCCGGTTCCCGGTTTTTACGGTCCGACCTCCCGGTCCGGTCCGGTTCTGAAAACAGTGCTCACCACTTGGGTAAATATTCCACATTTGAGGTACTAACTGCGTTCTTGTGGCGATGCCGTACCATAGCACTTTCACCAGACCCAGAAGACCAAGTGCGCTTGATATTTATGAATAATGTGCGAGCCATATTGAACCCTCCATTACAAAGAGGGTATTATGGCAATGCATATGCAATCTCACTAGCAGTAACAACAGCTAGGGAGCTTTGTGAGAACCCTTTAGAGTACGCATTGGAACTAGTTCGAAAGGCAAAAGCTAATGTCAATGATGAGTACATTCGATCATTTATAGACCTCGTGGTGAGTAAAGGCCGACCTCGTACCACCATTGTGCAATCCTTCGTTGTGTCAAACACGGCACGTGTGGGGTTCAGAGACGTAGACTATGGGTGGGGAAAGGCAATCTATGGTGGAGTAGCCAACATTTTTGAAAGCCCGAGTACTAGGGCTACTTCATTTTACATTGAAGCGATGAATAGTAAAGGAGAGGATGGGATTATGGTGCCTATGTGCTTACCAACCCTAGCAATGGAAAGATTTGTGCAGGAGCTGAATAATATCTTACAAGACCAATCAGATGGCGGTCCGATGTCCAAATTTATAATTTCTTCCATGTGAATTATATATGTATATATATATGAAAAAAAAAAGTTCATCAAAATCAAATTATTATAAGGTTAAACGGAGAAAAATGAATCAATAAGTTGAAACTTGGAAAAAGAAAAGTTATGTTACTTAGTGTTAGACATATTATGATCCAAGTGGCTTATACCAATTGTAGGCCTATGTACTAGTAGAACAAGCACATTAACCTTAGGTTAGTCTATGACTCTATGGTTAGCCTAGGATTAATAATGTATTCTCTAGTATATAAATTTTACATTGAGTTCATTATAACACAAGTGTTTAATATAATATGTAGCCGTCAAGAACTTCTTCACTATACGTAGGCCGTTAAGACAAATCACGTAAACCTTTGTATGTGTTCTTTTCAATGCTACCGTTCATTATTCAATCATTACACAGTTAAACAACAACTTTTACAGGTTGTTCCACCATTTCATTAAAACATAAGCAACATTAGGCTTCAATATTGGCACCAAAAACAAAAAACAGAGCAAATAAGGAGGGAAAAAAAAGACCACAAACAAGACATTGGAGATTGAAAAATATAGTTTGTTCAAGGACATTCCTTACTGGCTAAACTAAAATGTTCAATGAATTATAGTAGACTAGCTCAAAGCAATTACAAATTGGTTTCGGTACTTCACAATTCATCCTACTTTGGCAGCATGTAGAGTAGGACTTTACTTCTTACCAAATTTCCCATAGAATAAATAGAAAAACCTCACACATTAAACTTCCAACAAACGAATTAAAAAAGATATATTTCATGAAATTCCGAGTTATAAATAAACGAACACTAGTCTATTTAAAAGATCTCTTTTTTCATAATTTTTTATTTTTAATGATAGAATGCATAAAGATTAGATATTTCTGAAAATAAAAATTAGATAAAAATTATAAATTATAAATTATAAATTATTAAAAAATGAAAAATGAAAAAAAGAGAGAGCCTGAGGATTACTGTGATGAGCAATATATAGTCCATTAGTCCTATGTGAAGCCCATCCAATAGTCATTGTTGCTTTCAAAATTCTTAACTGCAAAAGGGTCTGCTCCATCTTTTCTCCAACCAGCTGAAAATGAAATAAAACAATGTTAGTGATAATCTTTTTCTCTCTTATTTTTTTTCGTTTGTTTTTGGTAACCATACTGGTTATAATCTGGACTATTTTTACAGTGAAACTCCTTTAAACTCTCCTTCTTCATTGGAAGGGCAACAACTTAAGTAGTTTATGGAAAGAACAAAGATTAGTCATAAGTCAAAAAATTATTAAGATTCGGGAAAACTAAGAACTTATAGTATAAACAAAAACAATCCCGCATTAGCCGTATAATTATATGTAGAATAATAAAAAGAGAATGGTGTAGAAAATTTTGACGCATATATGAATCTCTTTTAAAACGTTAATACTCGACTTTAAAAAAATTGATGGGTCGATTCTATTGTTTCAGCTTGTCTAGCCCGACCCATTACATGAGCCCACAGTTTCAGAACCCCAGTCCAAACACAGCCCACTCACGGAAATTAACTCTAACCCAATCTGCCAGGCCCAAATAAAATCAGGACAATCCACATTCCTGGGCCCAACTAAAACTAATTAAACCCAACAAGTCCACCCTTTGGGTTTTGGCAATCTCTTTTAGTTGTTCCAACACTGGGTTTGACAACAAACTCAAAATGGAATTTTTTGGTCATTTAAACCGTAAAGAAAAATCACCTAGCGATTTAAGAAATCAATTTTTTGCTAAGAGAGAATTATACCAGAAAGAAACAAAATAGCATAATTTCCAAAATCAAACTGAATACATGAAAGACAGCACTTTAGTCTTTATGAGGTTTCTTGCAGAAACCATCCAAGAAGGACTTTAAGGATGGAGGAGGAACTAACTCACGAGCCAAGCTTCAATATATATGAGCTGCTGTCTGTGAAGCCAAATCTGCTCGTCAATAGTGCATTGAAAATGGTGCACAAACAGTGAGACGTGTGCTTAGCCAAAACCTATTCGCAAAAGCATGACAACCAAGCAACATGTCTACTAACTTGCCCTTGCAAAGGTAAAGTCATATTCACAACATATCCAATCAAGCATAAGTCATTCTCAAGAGACTAAATGCATGTGTACAATCTATCAAAGTTATGCTACTCAACCATAAGCAAAAACATGCTCAAAACCTATTAAAGAAATGTACAAACTCATTCTCAAGGTACAAATCATTCTTTTCATTCCAAAATTCAAGATTACATGTTGAAACATCATATATGTGTTTCTTTGTACAACATACAAATTGTATCTACTAACCATGACAACACAAGCTCAAAGTTTCAACAAATACTAGTACATAGAAGGTGCTCTACACATAAGTGGGTTGTCCACAAAAGCTAAATACAAATGAAAGTGTTTCCATGGTAGCAGCCCCCATTGCACATTACAACCATCTCAAATTCTCAAAGATTCCAACAAATACAAAAGGAAAACAAGTAAAAAAGAAAGAGAAGACTCAAAGAAGATCAAGACTCGCAACAATATCTGAAGCCTTCGCATTCAAAACACTTGCTTGCGATTTCTCTCTATGAATTTGTGGCTACAAGTTTCTGTCTCTTCCCAACAATTTGGTTGCCAAGATATGCAAGTTGAACTTTCAAGCCTCACTTGAACCATGTATCGACAATGCAGCAAAGGTAGTAGAGAATAAACTCTACAATCGACTCATCCTTAATTTAGTTCTTGGTAGCACTCCTTCATTCAAACAGCCACTCCTTAGCCAAGGAAACAACCCAAGTGCTATGTACATTTATTATCACAGTTTCTCTCTAGCTAAAGAAAAGGGGAAGCTCCATTGTCATTTCTATTATTCTCCTTAAACTTGACTAAGGAAACCTTACAATCTTCTTGAGATGAGCTATGGGTACTCAGTTTGTATCAACTTTAGATGTTGTCTCTCAATAAAGAAAGTTAAAGCAACTGGGTCTTGTGCACAGATAGCAAGTCGACAAGTTCATCAAATGTCCAAAGCCAGCAAGAAACGAACCAAAAAGGGTTCAATGTTACTAACAGCGGCCGTGGTTCCATCTATTGTAGCTCTATGTTGCTGTCTGCAGTAGCTTCAACCTTAAAAAATGATGCATTGGTAATGAGATTGGCCTCGTGGATGAAAGTCCCAACGAAGGCACCACAATTGCCTAAGCCAAAGTCATCCTACAAGAAACCATATTACAATGCGCTTAATATACTATTATATGCAATCAAGAAAAGAAAACGAAAAAGATATGTGACTAACCAAATGAGTTACAACTCCCCGCTCGATAATGGCGTAATTCCCAAAGTACATTTATTCTATGTAAAGCAGAGAAGCATCACACCTAGCAAGTCCTATTAGCATGACAAGAAAGGGTGATAGCAAGTTTTGTCTTGCCACAATAGACTTTGACTTGCCCAAAAAATTGCGGCTTTGTTCTTAAACAAATAGAGCTGCTGTATGTGTACCATTTTCAATATGTTAACAATGATGTAAAAAGAATATTGGTTGTGGCATAGCCAAAAGCGAAAGCATCTCAGCACAACAACGTTTCATTGAACAACATTTCTTATAGCCACACATCATTGAGGAGCCTCTCATTCGATAATAAATTGCACTATCCATTTCTTTTGGCGAACACAATGACCATCTTACAAGGTGTCTTCTCATGCTATCATGGCCTATTTTGCCCTATCAAGGCCCAAGACATAAGGGCTATTATGGATGGGCAATACCATGATAAAAAAGATGCACATTATATGGAATCACTAATCTCGGCTTCGCCAACACTTTCCTCATCAATACAACAAGCACAAAGTAACAACTTGTGACCCTAACTTCTACTTGCATTTGTTACACGATACAGGGAGCTGCCAGCCCACATAGTGGCTATGCCTTATCTCTATACTACATCGGCAAGTGATATATTCGCTCCATTTCATCTCAAATGCACTATCCTAAGGCAGCCAACAATATCACTTATCGCTCATGGTTATAGCTTCATCGAACCAAATCTTGGCAAACATAAGCTCATCAAATTGACCGGTAATCAAGCAACTCAAATATTGAAGCATCCCCAATGTGATCCAATTTGTATAGAGGTTCAAGATAACCTCTCATTCATCATCATCTTCTCCTATGGACCCTTTTAGAGACATGTTTTATGTAATTGGCTAATCCTTTGACAAAATGCACTTTACTTATAGTTAGATAGATCTAGGATGGGTTTAAGACTTCAAGAAACATGTTGTTCAAGTCAAGTGTTAAAGCCATGAAGATCTAACCAAAAAATAAGTGAAGAAAAGCTGTTCATAAAGCTCGATAACAATATCGATAGAAATACTTCTATCGAGATTTAAAGTCGAAGCTCGACACAAGCTCGACACAAGCTGTTTCTGTTGAGACTTACGAAATCAGAAATTCCAGATATGATTTTTGGCCCATGCTGAAATATTTGTACAGGATTTCTTTTCTCACAACCCTAAACATACATAAGGATTATTTTAAAGGTCGTTGTGCATGAAGAAAGTGCCCTAGTTCATTATTCTCTCTGAAGAAGATACTGCGTCTTTACGCCAAGGGTTTTGTGACCAAGGAGCTTCCTGATCTTCATTGTTGATGAACTGAAAAACTTTGCAACCAACAACCTCTTCAAGTTGCTGGAGTTAGTCACGTACTAGGATCCGTGCATCATTGGTTAGTCACGTACTGGGATTCATGCATTGAACTAAAAGATTGCCGCTACAATACAAGTCCAATTGGGTATTGGGGTAAGGGGTTTAACTATAGGTTAGTATTTCGGGATAGGTCAAAGGGTTTGGTAAGAATCCGTATACTTGTAACCGCTTGTGATTGATAATAATGGATTCTTGGGAGTGGTGACCTTAAAATCACCCGATGGAGTTTTGCCGTGGTGGATTTCTTCATTCGTAAACAAATCACTTGTGTCAAATTTATTTTCCGCTGCATTTAGATAATTTTGTGATTTTTTTTTTTGTGCTACCACGCTATTGCATGAAATTTAATCTAATTAATTAACTTGGATGATTAATTAATTAATTACAATGGGTCAATTCATTTTAACCCAACAGACCTAAGTCAAAATTTCAGTCAGTTATTCTACTTCAAAAATTATGGCCAACTCAAAGTTAAGTATAGCCGCATTGCAAACTAACTTCCATGCCTTGCGACTATCAAAATTAAAGGGAATCGGCTTCAACGTGAGCTTTCAACTTCAATTAGAACAATGGCTCAACCTCATAAATCGACGCAAAGAGACTATCATTTTTTCAAAGAAAAGCCACTCTACAAATTTAATTGAAAATTGTGTTAACATATTAGCAAGCCCAGCCAAGAGATAGCGACAAAGAACAAATCGTCTTACCAAGGTTAGCGTTGCATTTGCCTTTATCTAATATGCTAAAAAAAAAAAAACAAATTCGGCAATTTATTGCCATGTTCAGCAGTCTTCCTACAACAAAACCTTGCTCTTTAGCAATGAAGGTTATTTTCTCACTGTCGTAGGTAGCGAGCTGTCACGGATCTTCGTTGCTTGTTGTTGGCAAAGTTCGTTGCTTCATACCATTGGGTTCCCTCTCTTCTTCAGCAACGACACTTTGTCCCGCCTAGATCCCGACTTGTGGACAGCGTACGGTGCCAAGCTTTTTCAAATTCCTTTCAGTGGAACGCCCTTGCTCCTCACTTAAAAGATATTCTCTATTTAGCTACCACCGCCTCATCATCCTTCTTGGGTTTTGATAACACGAGTTGTTAAAACTGGAGATCTTGTTTCGAAGAATGCAAGTGCGAATGGAAATTAGAAGCAAAAGAAAAGAGCAGGTCTAGAGTCTCATACCCAAAGCAAAATTTCTTTGAAATTGAAAGTAATATAGTGTGATGGCTAAAGCAAAAATTAAAGAAAGAAGAAAGTGGCGTGAAATGCCTGAAGCAAAAGAAAATAAAAATGATGCACAACGATTTTCAGTTTGGTACTATGTTTTAATAACAGTTTTCAAATTTTTTTGAAAATATATGTGAATAAAAAAGTATGCAAAAATACATATAATATTTAAAAACTAAAAAAATGTGTTTTAACTTGCATATCAAACGGAGTCTAACCTCTGCCAAAAATGAAGTTTTAGGCTCAGTTTGGATCCACGTTGCGTTTTGCTGCGTTTAAGTTTCCTGCGTTTTCCCCTTTTTTTTTTTTTTTGCACGCCTTTTCCCCCAACAAGCGGCTACTGTTCATGTACTGTACATGAACAGTAGCCGTAACTTTTGACCAGTCTTCTGTGAACAGTGCATTCGTGCACTGTTTATGGACCCACAAATTTCATTTTTATCAATTTTTTCATTAAAAATGGGTCCCACGGTACTATTCACATATTTAAAAATTATTTTACCACAGTGTTTTTAGTTTTCAGTTTTCAATTTTCCGTTTCAGCAAAATAAATTCTATCCAAACAGACCCTTAAAGTCCTAACGTATATCGCCAAGCCAAGTAACAAATGGCGTGAAAGCCAAAGTCATTGAAAAGAAGAAAAAAGTGGCTACATCTCACTCCCTTTGGCAAGACACTAATGCAATTACCAAAAGGGACCTACTATATATTGTTCAACATGACACACGGGTTAAGGCTTAAGCTTAAGGCCTTGATTATTTGTCATGACCCATGGGCTTTAAACTAAATCAGCCCACATCCCTATGCACAAACATTGCCAAGATCATTTCTTTGGCAGCCACCAAGTCATATAAAGTTTAGCACTCATCAAACATCTATGGTCAATGCCACGTTCAGGTTACAAGAAGGCCGAAGAAGAAATAATAATATTATATAAGAATATTATTATTCTTATATGTGTGGCTATGAAGGCTATTGATCAAATAGTTGGACTTAAAGCTCAAAGAGTCAAAGTTCCAAAAACAATTTCATCCGGTTACAACTTGACTCTCAGGTTCCATTTGGATACAACTTATTTTTGCTGAAAACTGAAAACACTATAACAAAATAATTTTTAAATGTATGAATAGTGTCGTGAGACCCACGGGTGTGATGAAAAGGGGTTGAAATATGGCTACTGTTCATGAACAGTAGCATGAACAGTGAAATTTGTCCCTGCTAAAACGCGTGGTGCAAAAAAAAAAAAAAAAAAAAAAAAAAAAAAAAAAGGCAAATGCAAAACGCAACAAACGCCGAATCCAAACAGATACTCATAATCTCACGGGCTTCATCCCCACAATATTTCAACACATACAAGCTTTTTCTTCAACCGGTGATTTTTCTTAAAGCAGGCTCTACAGCCGACAACATTTCAACATATGGGCTTCTTTGACCCATGTCATGTCAACAAAAAATAAAGCATTTGGGTAAACTAATACTCGAACTCGCAACATTTACAAGTAATAAGAATCATCAACTGCTCACATATATGCCGCAAGCACCATGCGTGCTCGGAAGGCTAATATTGATACTTATTTTCGCAACACATTCTCTACAAGCTCGACTAAATCAAGCTTGACCTCGTTATGGGCCCGATTCATATACTAAATTATATTTTATTCTTTTAAGCATGGCCCAAACCCATGTGATTTATGGGGGAAATTGAGGAAGTGTGGTTTGGAGGATATGGGTCGGTTCCTTTCAAACCTTTTGCATGAGCTTAGCCCATACGTGCTACCAAGTGGGTAAGGGACACTAGTAGTACCTCAGGCTCATAGAGGAAGTCTTGTACCTGAAATTTCCACCTTAAAAGAGCATTTATGCTCTGACTAACTATGGCCCGACTTTCTACTCTACTATTTTTTGCATAAAACATGAAACATATAGCTGATCCTAAGTGACTGACCTTATCTGCTACAATAACCAAATGCAGACTCCAAGAGCTTGCTACGTTTAGGAAACATCCGCCCATTAATTTAGGCCACTCTATTTTCTAAATTATGTAAAAAGCAAGCCAACCCATGTGACCAAACCATATGGAAACCAATTAATTAATTTTGTTTCACACAATCACTTCAGCCTTTCAAACCACATCACAATTTTATCTTTTTATTATAGGCGAAAAGCACATTTTAGTCCCTACATTTTCAGGCGATTCCCATTTTAGTCCATACATTTTATTTTTACCGCTTTTAGTCCCTATCCTGAAAAACGCTTCCCGTTTTGGTCCCTGCCGTTACATCAGAAACGGAAAAAGCTGACGTGGCAAACGGCAGGAATAAATAATACTAATTTAATGTCAACGTGGCCTAAATTAATAATAAAAAATGTTTTTTGGCATTAAAAAATGCCATGTCAGCATCTAAATTAAAAAAATTAATTTATTAATTTTAACCAAATAAAAAAAATTAAAAACAGAATTAAAAACTAAAAATCATATGAATTGAGATCTAAGTATGTCTTGAACAAGAACACAAACCCAGATTTAAGAACACAAACTCAGAAATTAAAATTCAAAAATTAAAAATTTCAAAATCACCATTTTCTCAAACCCAGCAAAATCATCAAATCCTAAAACTCCAAACTACCAAATCAATCCAAAAGTAAATCACAACCAATCCAAACAAAAAAATCTCAAACTCAGAAAAACCCATCAACCACCACGTCTAAAGCCACGAACCCAGGGACAATCACAGTGACCAAACCCACCAATAAATCACAAACCAAACCACAAATGAAGAACCAAACCATGAAGCAAGCCACAAACCAAACCCAGATCGGAACCACCAACTACCACCACCCTGACCCAAATTGGAACCACAACCCAACAAAAACAAGACCAGTGACAAAAGCCAAATGCGAAAAATGGAGAGAAAGAGAACTACCGCCGCCATGCCGCCGCCTTGGACCTAATCTAGTCGAACTGATGGGTTCACGATGGGCCGATGGTTTTCAGGTGGATGGAGACCATTGAGGTTTGATCGGGCGCTAATTCCAAGAGTGTGAGATTTAGAGAGTTGTTGGTGATGATCGGAGAGAAGAGTTTGAGTGGCTCCAGCCATGGGGTTTCAGAGTGAAGGCTTGGGCTTTGGGTTTGAGAACTAAGAGGTAGAGAAATGGGAAGGGATAGCTTCGGTGAGAAAGAAAAGTTGGGTATGAGATGTGAAGTTTACATTTTGTTAACGCTGTTTTTTTTTTTTTTTTTTTAATTTCTAGGTTTGTGTTCTTAAATCTGAGTTTGTGTTCTTGTTCAAGACACACTTAGATCTCAATTAATATGATTTTTAGTTTTTAATTCTGTTTTTAATTTTTTTTATTTAGTTAAAATTAATAAATTAATTTTTTTAATTTAGATGCTGACGTGGCATTTTTTAATGCCAAAAAACATTTTTTATTATTAATTTAGGCCATGTGGACATTAAATTAGTATTATTTATTCCTGCCGTTTGCCACGTCAGCTTTTTCTGTTTCTGATGTAACGTCAGGGACCAAAACGGGAAGCGTTTTTCAGGATAGGGACTAAAAGCGGTAAAAATAAAATGTAAGGACTAAAATGGAAATCGCCTGAAAATGTAGGAACTAAAATGTGCTTTTCGCCTTTATTATATTTATTACATGTCAGAATTCAAGGTTTATGTGGCATTCCACCGGCTTCCAACTACGTAAGATGAAAATGACTTCGAATAAAAGAGCAGTTTTAGTGTCATAACAAAAGGTACAATTTGTGCCACAACTCGTCCATATAGTGAGTTGTTGTTGGTAGAGGGGTGTCTTCACATAAATCAATCATCACCCCTTCACCAACCACAACTCACCATGTGGCAAGTCGTGACACAAATTATACATTTTTGTTGTGGCATCAGATTTTTTCCGAATAAAATTCGAATATTCTACAAAGTACAAACATCCTCCATTAATATTCCCACATCATCAAATCCATATTCCAACTTGGCACTTGTGAGACCTGGCGTGCGTGTCAGGGGAATATACGGTGCACGCATGGAATAATTCTATTTGGATATTCGAATATTCATTTTCTTCCAACCCCGCCGGAGTTTTTTAAATTATCAAATATAGCCGACATTTGAAATGACAATTATGGCCCTGATATGTTGAAGGAACTACGACTTTACCACAATAATTGGGGTTAGTAAGTTTTGATTAATTTAACCAAAATGCCCTTTTAACCTCCACAAAAAGGAAACTCGTGCCTAAATGATTTGTGGACCGTTGGATTTGAATAGGGATTTAGTGAAGGGTTTGGATTTCAAGTTAATTGGATTTTTTTTTTTTTTTTTTTTTGAGAGGTAATTGGATGTTTAATTATTGAAAAGTTAGATTCGGCGGGACCCCAATTTGTTAATTAAGTCAAAGTCTCAAACGTAATCAATCACTTTGTTATTCTTTGCTAATGACCTATGTGACTAGATTGCGTTCACAACATGCAATTTGAAAGGTTAATAAAGACATGCACATTCCCTCCTCGCCCTTTGATAAGTATATTGAGCAACTTGAAGGGTTAATAGAGACATGCACATTCCCCCCTCGCCCTTTGATAAGTATATTGAGTTATTGACCTATATAATTATTAAATCAAGTCTAAAAGGCCAATTGTTGGGTATATATGTGTGAATGAAGTCTCACATCGAATAATGATGAGAAGAATAAGTAGTTAATATCACATAATTGAGCACATACCTATTAGGTTAGGCCTTTTGGGTTAAAGTGTGTCTCTATATGTTATATTAACTATTCAAAGAAGCTTTTCAAGGTGTTTATCTCCCCAACAAGTGATATTAAAGTCCATGGTAGTGTGAGACAAAGGAGGCAAGGTTAACGAGGTTCCTTTTGCAGTTAGAGCGAGAGCGGGGTGTGTAGCGTACTTGAAACCCTTTTGCAAATGGAGCAGGGTGGGTCCCTTTCGTAGTTAGAGCGGGCATGGTAGATTGCACCAAGCAAGCCTATAAAGCTCACACAAACGATCTTTCAAAAGCCCAACAAATGAGTATTATTGTCAATAGTGCTAGACAACAATGAAGTGTAAGGTTCCCATAGAGGATAAAAGACGTGCGGGATTGACACGTGGAAGCTCATGGATGATGACCTAGTGAAGGGAAAGGCTCATTAGGCAAGGGGGAGTGAGTAGGACTTGTTTGTTCATGGACCACAGAGAGGTAGAAACTCACACGTGAGGGGGAGATTGTTGGGTATACACGAGTTAGTAAAGTCTCACATTGAATAATGATGAAAAGAATAAGTGGTTAATATAACATAATTGAGCACATACCTATTGGGCTTAGGCCTTTTGGGTTAAAATGTATCTCTATATGTTATATTAACTACTCAAAGAAGCTCCCCAAGGTGTTTATCTCTCCAACAATTTCCCTGTGCTCCAATTACAATAATCAAACTTTCCTCTATTTAAAGTTGTTGTAAGCTCTGATCATCTAGGGCAATCATGGCTCCATCATTCACTTCTCTAGTGTTCACAGTGAGAAGGTGTGAACTAGAAATGGTAGCTCCAACCAAGCCCACTCCTCATGAATTTAAACAACTTTCAGACTTGGATGATCGAGACAGCCTTCAATTTCAAATCCTAATTATACAATTCTACAAATATAATCCCTCAATGCAAGGGAGAGATCCAGTGAAGGTCATTAGAGAAGCACTGGCATAAACACTTGTATTCAACTACCCTTTTGCAGGTAGACATAGGAAAGGGCTTGGTGGAAAGCTTTTGGTAGAATGTACAGGTGAAGGTGTCATGTTCATTAAGGCTGATGCTACTGTTTCACTAGAGCAATTTAGACATGCAATTCATCCTCCATTTTTGTGTATGGATGAGCTCCTTTATGATGTTCTTGGCTCAGGAGAAATGCTTAATTGCCCATTATTGCTTATTTAGGTAACGTGTGCTTAATTTTTTTCTTAATTTCTACAGATTAGTGGTTTTTTGGTTTTTATCTTAATGATTTGATGCATTAGTATGCCTAATATCACCCATTTCAATGTTTGATAAAATAATAAAATACCCTTAAGAGTTATAGTATCATTAGCATATGCATTCCACCTTGTTCTTTGGGTTAGATGTATATGTGAAATTACAATAACAAGACTAAGACATCCAAAGTATTATCATTAGCTGAATTGGCACCTTCCTATGCATAAAATACTTGGGGTCTTGGAGGAAAAGAATTTGAGTTACGGAATTATCAGCATATTGTAACTATCTTTAAAAAAAAAAAAAGTATCATCACTAACTACAAGAAATGTTCTTAATAATTGTACAAACACACATGCTTTTTTAATTGTGTTAATCGACAGGTAACAAGACTAAGGTGTGGTGGATTTATCTTTTTTATAGGGTTAATTCAGCAGAAATTATATCTAAATTTTCTATATAATTCTAACATTAAAAATGATATATGAATAGGAAAAAAAAAAATAGAAGTGCCTTATATTCTTGACATATATGTCACATGCTTTCCTTCCAATGTATAAAATGCAAAAAAAAAAAAAAAAAAAAAAAAAAAAGAAAAAAAAAAAAAGGGAAATTGCACTTTAACCACTTGTGGTTTGGCCCGTTTTAACAATGTCCACCCGTGGTTTAAAAGTTGTCACTTTACCCACCTGAGGTGGCCTCCGTTAAACCCCCGTTACCCACCTCTGCCCTTTCCATTAGAAAATCTCATTTACTATATAAGCCAAAATTTGAACCCAATTAGAACCCTAAAAAAGGACCGAGCTCTCTCCGTCTCTCTACCTTCGAACCCCCAAACCCATTTCTGCTATATCAAGATCCCTCTGTACTTCGATTGCCAAAGTGAAATCTGAACATGTCTTCTTCAAGTTATTACTCGGGTTCCAGTCACCATTCATGCTCTGCTGCCAGTTGTTGGCTACGGACTACTCTGACCTTGAACAATTTTGGGAGAAGGTTTTATAGGTGCAGCTTGATGTGGTGAGTAATAGTTGGTTTTCATATTTTTTCCTTTTTTATTTTCTGGTTTTGTTGGTTTTCGAGTTTTGTTGGCTTTATGAATAACCCTAATTTGATTTTGTTTGTAGGATGATGAACCTACTTGTAAATACTTTAGGTGGTTGGATGACAAAACATGTAAGCGTGGATCTGAAGTTGCACCCATTGTCCTTGCCAGATTCAGTATGTACAAGAATCAAGCAAGAGTTGCAGAGGAAAAGGAAAAGGAGGCTTGTGATAGGGAAACAACAGCTATTGAGAGGGAAAACAAAGCCAAGCGAAGGGAAGAAAAAGCTAGGGTGAGAGAGAGGATAACTAAAGAGAAGTTACAGAAGTACAAATTTGCACTTGTTGTGTCATAAGGGTTTTTTGCTATTTTTTATGTGTTTTCTGGTAGGATGGGAGAATTTAGAACAAAGTCATTGTGTCTGCTTTGAAGGCAAGTCGTTGTAATTATTGTATAATTTTGGGTACTACCACTTTTGACAAGTGTATTCCATGTATTTGGCACTATGTAATGTTGTTGATTATTTGAATAAAGTATGCAATTTGTTCTTTATGCGATGTGTTCTTTATGTGATGTGGTCTTCTTTATGTAATTTGTTCTTGTTTATGTAATGTGTTCTTTATGTAATGTGATCTTGTAATTTGAATAGAGCATGCTGCCTTGTTTATGTAATGTGTAATGCTGCTTTGTAATGTGTTCTTGTAATTTGAATAGGGTATGCAATCTGTTCTTCTTTATAAAGATTGTGTATGTTGTACATCAATTGGGTAGGCAAAGACATGCACCCCACAAGATTCTGTTTACATCAATTGAAGAAACATAAAGAAGTATGTTTTAAAGTAAGACCATTCCATACATATATAATAAGCATTGTTCAAAACAAGTGGACTCCACCTAACATTAATGACTAAACACTGCCAAATTTCATCTACATAATAGGTGGTTCTGTCCCCACTAAGACAATAACAAAATAACTTTACAATATAAAGTTCTGCACAATAACAAAAAAACAAAAAAGTGGTGACATGCCACTATCAGACATGCACAATAACAAAAAAAAGTAAAGTAAAGTTTCTGCTTGCACATTCTCCAATCTTCATTTCCCAAAGACCTTGCCCTTGTCCTTGCCTTTGCCTCTGCCTGTGCCTGTTGAGAACATTGCACCAGATGTCTCAGCTCTTAATCCACCTCCTCTCCCATATGAGAACAGGTGATTGCTCCCAACTAACCTTGGTGGTACCAACCCCCTTCGAGGCTGCAAAATACATAAAAACTCCATATCAAGATCTAATCCAGTGTTTTATGTAAGTATAAAAGATGGTGTTTGTGTTTGTGTTTGTGTTTATATATATACCTGAGATAGAGGTTTTCTTGTGTCTCATGTTTCCTTAGGAGTATAAGAGATGGGCTGGCTACATGAGAACCATTGAGCTATGGGTGCTTTACTTAGTGGTGGTTTGCTTGAATCTGCTGCAGATGCTGGTGGTCTGCTTGTAGCTGAAGCAGATGTTTCAGTTGGCTGTGTGTAGGGTTTGCCTGTTGGCTGCCTCAGTGGCTACTTTTGTGGCTGGTTGACTGGTTGACTTGCTTGATGGGTGGTTGGTTTTCTTGTTGAATGGCTAGCTACCCCACTTGTTGGTTGACTGGTTGTTTGCTTAGCTGCATTGTTTACTGGTCCAGGTGGGTGCCTTACTTGCTGGTTGGCTGCCTTGTTTGTAGATCTAGGTGGCTGCCTTGCTTGAATGGTGGTTGCCTGGTTGGCCCTCTTATTTGCTAATCTTGTTGACTGCCTTGCTTACTCATTGGTTACCTGGTTAGCTGCCTCGGTGGTTGGCTGCCTTGCAAACCTCATTGGTGGTTACCTAGGTGGCTGGCTGGCTGGCTGGTTGGCTACCTGCCTGCCTACCTGCTTACCTGCCTGATTGGCTACCTGGTTGGCAAACCAGGGTGGCTGCCTTGCAAACCTCCTTGGTGGTTGCCTAGGTGCCTGATTGGTTGGCTGGTTGGCTGGCTGGCTGGCTGCCTTGCAAACCTCCTTGGTGGTTGCCTAGTTGGCTGACTGGCTGGCTGGTTGGCTGGCTAGCTGCTTGTTCCTTGTCCCTCTTGTCCCTACAAAAATAATTGTCTTGCATCAAAAATAGATTTGTAATATATTGTCATAGTGAACACATTCTTGCTTTACTTACAATTTTTTTTTGCCTCTCAAGTCTTTGCCACCTTTGCCATGGTGTCTCACCAGTTATTCCAACCTTACACCTTCTTGAATTATGCCCCTCCTAATGGCAAAACCCACATTTTTTAGGTCTATATGACCTAGAAACTTTGTATGGGTTATTTGGCTCATCTGCATCTTTCTTCCTTTTCATTGGTGGCCTGCCTGGAGGCTTGTACATAATTGGAGCAACAAGGGCAAGTTGGTTGGTTTCAACCCATTCATCTTGGCCAGGCAGTGGGGTAATTATCTCCTTATATGCAACCACATAGGCATCCTTTCTAAAGCATGCATGCATATAATCCTCAAGCCTCTCCAGGTTCTTATAAATTGCTGCAACTCCATGTTTACATGGGATTCCTGTCAAATCCCAAACTCTACAAATACAACACTTTCTTGTAAGGTTAACCACATGTCTCTCATACTCATTATCAACCTCATATATATAGCAACCTGATGGAATAGCAGAAAATGACTTAAAATCAACTTTCAACTGCTCAAGCTTCTGCACTATGTTTGGACATATGTCACTAGTGAATTTTTCAATCCCAGTCCTCTTACTGTACATTCTAGTCATCAACCTGACCCTAATCCACTCTAGTATGGCAATGATAGGCTTATCCCTAGCTTCTAGTATCATAGAATTAAATGACTCACTAAGATTGTTCACATAACAATCAGAGATGGCTCTTAGAGTGAAATGTGACTTGGTCCATTGGGTTGGTTGGATGTCTGCTAGATACTCTCATGCTTTATTGTCCAATTCCTTCATATCTTGCATTCTCTTCTCAAACTCCCTAACTGTTGTTACTGCAACACACCTCCATAATGCAGCCTTCAATTCTAAACCCTTGAAGTTTAACTTAAAGTTGTTGTAAATATGCTTCACACAAAATCTATGTTCAACTGTTGGAAACAACAGCTCCATGGCAAGTATCAATCCCTGGTTATCATAAATACAATCAAAAAACATCCAAAGAACAAAAATGAACACCATCTGCCTAAGAATAAAAACAAAACTTTCAAAAAACAGAAATGTAATGATTAAAAACAAACAACAGTCTAAAAAAGCAAGTGAATTGTATTACTTTCTGCCTATTTGAAATGAACACCAGATTCAACTCATTTGGCCTCCCAATATCATCTGCAGATGTTTGTAAAAACCACACCCAAGAATCCTTGTTTTCTTGCTCAACTACACCTAATGCAACAAGGAAAATATTGCCATTCACATCCCTTGCAGTTACTGATAATATATGTCCACCAAACTTGCCCTTCAAGTGGCAACCATCTAATCCTACAAGTGGCCTGCACCCCCCCAAAAATCCAACTTTATGTGCATTGTATCTCACATACATCCTTTTGAACTTAGGTTGTGTGTTAGGCTCAGTAATCTCAGTTTGCAGAATCACCTTACTCCCCACATCAGTTACTCTTATCATCTCTACATAGTCCCTAAGCTTCCCATACTGCAACCTCTCATCACCTAGTATGAACTCTCTAGCTTTCCTCTTAGCTCTGTACACTTGATTTATGCTCAAGTCCACATACACATCCTGCATAACTCGATGCTTCACACCAGAAACTGCCCAATCAAGGTTTTTGTTGAAATCATCCAAGTATTTCCTAGCCACATATGTAGAAGTGACCTGGCTATGTTTGAATGTCCTCCCACATGTACAAGTTGGAACCATAGTCTTTATCTGGAAGGTTAACTCCCCTGCAATCTGTGATGCATATATCCTCCAACCACATTCATACTTGCAATGGACAGAAACTTTGGTCTTCTCATTAAGCTTGAACTTAATGTCCACAGGCTTTTTCACTGCATATTCCCTCAAGGCAGCCCTAAACACCTTCCCATTTGGGAACTTCATACCCTTGCATAACTCTGGGTTACTTATGCCAGTCTTCTTATTAAACTTTGGACATCTCACCCTTTCATCCTCATCCTCTGAACTGTTTATGCTCCTAGTGTCATCATCATCAAGAGCTTTTTCAGCCCAATCATTATTATCACCAACTTGATCACTGGTAGCAGCTTAATCACTGGTAGTAGCTTGATCACTGGAAGCAGCTTCTAGTCTCTTCCCATTATCTATAACTGGCTCTCTCACACCATCTCCCTCATTTACATTTTCAGTATCTCTTTGATGCTCTCTCATATTGGGCACCTCATTGTTCTGAGCACCAAATATGTCATCAGGATACTCTGGTCCTTCATACCCTTCATCTAGCCAATCAGGTTTATCCACATGAACATCTTCACTACCAACAGTTTGTCCATGGGTAGCATGGTCATCCACATGCACAGCTCCACCAACACTGTCATCCCTTAAACCCTCAACAGGTTCTTCACTAACATCATTTTGGTCAACCACAGATGATCTAACAGTATTGGTCACCTCCTCACAATCAGTATCATCATCTTCATCATTTATTTCCCATGTCTGGTCTACTACAATTGGTTGCTCTGGTTCAACTATTGGTTCTTCAATAGCAATTGGTTCAACTTCAGGTTCTACATAAAGTGTGATTCATTTGTTGGTCATTCAGCATGTAGTTCACACATGTAGATCACATCATCATCTGAAGTAATTAACCTTAACCCTTGCCCTAAGTCACCACCAGGTATTAAATAATAAATCCTACTGTTAATGGGTCCCCCAGCCTCAGCACAAATGTCTTGTATCTCAAAATGACTTAGTAGATCTAGATCAACATTAGCCATTGTAGATACCTCACCACCTACATACTCTAAACCAGGGTTCCACTCAAAATTCCCACTATAGTGAATAGTAAAATCAAAATGAATTTTAATAACCATCTGCAGGAGTTAAAACACATGCACAAACAACAATAATTAAATACATAACCAACACATGCATAGAGAACACCAATGACAAAAGCAAAATAATTTCAGTTACACACCAAACACCAAGTAACGTGGGGTCAGAGACAAGAAACACAACCAACTAAACAATTTTTCTCCATGGGACCACAGACAACCTAAAGATGCATCTAACCAAAATATTCCTAGGGACCACAGTCATCAATGTTAACTATAAAAGAACAAACACACCAATGGTAAACCCAACAATGGTAAACCACTAATTTTATGACAGAAAAACTTTAATCCGAATCACCTTCATCAATCGTTACACATTGAAAAAAAATAAACACAATAATGGTAAACCCTAGAAATTCATTTCATACCAGATATAGAGGAAAACCCAAGCTTCAGCACACCTCCTCCTTGCTTGCAAGTGTTCGGGGATTTCACTTTGGCAATCAAAGTAAAGAGGTAAAGGGATTATGGGTTTGGGGATTTTTGGGGGTTCGAAGGTAGAGAGACGGAGAGAGCTTGGTCCTTTTTTAGGGTTCTAATTTTGACTTATATAGTAAATGAGATTTTCTAACGGAAAAGACAGAAGTGGGTAACAGGGGTCTAACGGAGGCCACCTCAGCTGGGTAAAGTGACAACTTTTAAACCACGGGTGGGCATTGTTAAAATGGGCCAAACCACAAGTAAGTAAAGTGCAATTTCCCCTAAAAAAAAAACAAACAAAAACAAAAAATTAGAGCCTTGCTACTATTTGAAAAAAAATATAAATCTATATATATATATTTTTTAATAAATTTAGATTTAGAATAGGTACTCTCAACCCGAATTTGTCTTTTCTCATTCTTAAGTAAATGGACGAAAATTGACTAGATTGGACCGAATAGACTGAAAGGATTGAAATAAACCAAATTCAACCAAAACGCCATGCTTCGGTTTTTAGATGTTAAACTTGAACTTACCTAATGAATTTTTTTATGTAGGATGTGTAAAATTGCACCCAAAAAAAAAAAAAAAATGAAGCAAGCAACTGGTTAGATCATTTTTATTATCAAAATGATTGTAAAATATGTAATGTTGTTATCAGTTATGAAATTGAAAATAAAATAGAAAAAAAGTGCAAACAGGAAAAAGGACTGTGTAACACCCCAAACAAGAGTGGTCCACGAAGTTCCCCACTAACACCCACATATGATTCTCTCACTCTCCTTATGTTTTTCTATTGTTTCTTCTTTCTCTTGTTCTTTTCCTCTTCTTCCTCATGGCTGAAAGTCCCCTCCTCCCTCACCCTCACGTGAATCGTATCCTATTTCTCTTAATTTTTTTCTCATGGCCGGCCCATGGAAGGCTTTCCTTCACACATTGGCCACCAATAAGAGTTCTAGAGGCTTCTTCCTACCCTCTAGGAATGGCTAGTTCAATAAATGAGGTAATATATATATATATATATATATATATATATATATATATATATATATATATATATATAATTTCTCTCAATTCCTTCCATTAAAATCCTTGGGTTTTGTTATTTGATGATGTTTATGGATATACTTGGTGGGTTTGGTTAATGATGGAATATTAGAGGGTTGTGAGAATTTGGGTAGTTTTATTAAAATATGAAATTTTCAACCCATATGGGGGAATTTTGCTTTGAAGAGGTGATTTGGTTGTCTAGTATTACTATGGGTATTTTAGGGTTGATTTCCTAGAGTAACCGTATGGGTTTTGTTGTTTCATGTGGTGAGTTGAGTTGATTTTAAAGTTTGTTTTCTTGCATTTGAAATGGTTTTGGCATATGTGAGTGTAGTGTGAACTCAGCCTTTAATCTTGGGGAAACCATTCCCGAACCCAAGATTGTTAGAAAGGTGCTTAGATCTCTACCAGAGAGATTTCATGCCAAGATCACTACAATTGAGGAATCAAAGGATATTGACAAAATTCCTTTAACAGAGCTGGTTAGCAATCTACAGACCTATGAGTTGGGTTTGACAAGGATAGGGAAATCAAGTAAGGGAAAGAGCATGGCATTAAAAGCCAAGAGCAGTGACAATGACGAGTCTTCATACGATGAAGATTCTAAGATGAAATCCTATATCACTCAGTAATTCAAAAAGTTTATGAAGAATGCCAATGCTAAAGGATTTGACAAAGATCGCAAGCAGTCCAACTCATCTCAGTTCAAAAACCTAGATAAAGGAAAGAAGGATGCTAGGGATGGCGGTCAGTACACTGTTCCCTCAGGACCAAAATGTTTTGGGTGTCAAGGCTTCGGTCACATGAAACAAGAGTGCCCTACATATCTCAAGACCATTGGGAAGAGTAAGGCACTTGCTGCTACTTTAAGCAACACCGAGCCTAAAGATGATTCTGACAATAAGGATGATGGAATCCTAAATGCCTTCACTGTTACTGTAAATCCTACTGAGGGGATTGTTAAAGATGTGGACGAAGAAGATGACTTGGTGGAGTCTAAATTTGAGAAGATGGATGAACAAGATGACATTCACACAGCATCTGAAAAATTATACAAGGTCTTAGAAAAACATAAGAAGTTGTATAGGTTGGCCACCAAGAAGCTAAGTGAAGTGGAGCTTGAACGAGAAGAAATCTCCACGAAATTTGATGACGCCAATCAGACCATTGAAGCACTATGATTCGAGAACAACTTCCTGGCTGAGAAGACCAAGAAACTTGAGGCAGAGTTGTTCGAATTCAAAGCTTAGTTGGAAAGGACTTCAAGTACAAAGCTTGATAAGATGCTCAGTCTTCAAAAATCTGCTTCCGATCGAACCGGTTTAGAGTATGATTTCTCTTCTTCTAGTATTGCTTATGCTAGTACTACTATTTTTGTTTTTCCTACTAATAATGTTGAATCTGAGAACAATGATGTGAAAAATGTGTTAGCTAATGAGAACATAGACAAAGGTAAATTTATCTTAGGAGCACCCCTAAGCTTGATAAGAAAGAAATTAAAAACCCTAGGGCTAAGAAGGGAAACACTCAAAAGCCTAAACAGAAGAAGCAGCATCTCTGTCATCACTGTGGAGCAGCTGGACATACTCGACCTAATTGCTACAAGTGGTTAGCCACTCAACAGACCAACAGTATGATCTCATCAGGAAACCAGAATCAGTTTGCATCCTCCTTTGCTCCTCTTGGAGATCTAATCAAAACCCTCATGTTCCTTTCGAACTTGAACGGTTTCAATTCTTCCCCCTCACCACTGGATAAAGGGTTTGCAAAACGAAAAGGTTTTTCCAAGGTGTGGAAGGAAAAATGCTCCAAGTGATTTAGTCACTTTTTCTCTCTCTCCCCCTTCTTATTTTTGAGTTTGCATTATTTGTGTGTTTTGCTTTCTTGTTTTGAGTCAGTCTAGTTTTATGCTTTGCTTTGTTTAACATATTTTTGCTTGTTTATTTTTCAGTTTTGCTTTATTTTGTTTTTCATAAAAAAAAAAAAAAAAAATTGAAAAATCAGAAAAATACAAAAATAGTGTGTGTTTGTGTACATTAGTACTTGTGTACTTTGGATGGCCATTAAAACAAAGTTTTTTAAATTTTGTATCTTTTGTAGCTTAGATGAGTATCTCTATGCACAACTAAGTAAGTGAGCTTTGTGGCTTGTGTTTGTGATGAGTAAGATTAAGTAATCTCTTGTACTTAACACTCGTATCACTCTTTTTGACGGGAAGGACTAGAAAATCCTAAGAGAAAGGCATAAATAACCATCTCACCACTGTTGCCCACTAATCATGAAATGAAATCTGTATGCTTCGGCATAGCAAAAGTGTAATGTCAAAAGCTTAACATTATTGGGTATTTCGTTTCTCTCTCTTATATGCCCATGCATGGTTTGCTTAAAAGAAAAATATGCAAAGAAAAATAAAAAGCAAATAGAATCAAAATGTTTTATATATGATTACAAGCATGTATTCTAGGAAATGTGGGAGTTATATAATATACCTCAAAGGTGATAGTCCACATCAAGCAGTTATGATTATGTGTGAGTTAAAATGATTTTCTTATATCTCAAATCGTCATAACATGTAGACTCTTATGCAACCTTGCGATGTTTTTCACACACAACACGCAATACTCTTTGTTACTCTTGATACATGTGCAGGTACAATGTGATTTGACCATCATAAGGAATACATGTGTTAATGTATTCTCACTAAACTGTCTTAACTTGTTTTTGAAATATAAAATAGGTTAGACTTGTTTAGTGTGTGTGTGTGTGTGTGTGTTTTGGATCTAAATCCTTGACATTTTTCTTGATGAGAGATGATTGTGAGAGCTTAAAATGTTAGTTAGATCTTTGGTTGAGTAGCATGTTTGATTGCATTCATGTCTGTGTTTTTCTCTTCTTTGAAAAACTGTTTTTAAGCAATCTCAACAGCTTCTCGATACCTCTCGACAGCTAGGCTATCTATCAAGCCTTTTCATCTTCCTTTCTCGAAAGTTGTTATCGCAATCTCGATCCATCAGGATTCTTAAGATTCAATCTCAATAGCTTCTCGACAACTACTTGATCCATCGAGGAAGTTTCCGGATGCTTGATAGATGCTTGATAGCTTCTCGATCCACCGAGCCCATTTTGCTATGGACACCTTTCGACAGATCCTCGATATCTCCACGATAGCTATTTCTCGCGTTTTAATTCTCGACAGATCTTGATACCTCTCGATCCATCGAGAAACTGAAATTCCTATAAATAGGGTCCGCACAATGTTTTCTTCATTTCTCCCCGATCTCTCTCGACAAAAAACATCTCTTCCTCTTCCTAATCACCTCTCTCTCACTCCAAACTTCATTCCCAAGGGTTTTCGGCCTAGATAGATCTTTCTTCTTCTGGTAAGATCTTCTTTCTTTCACTTTTTCATGCATTTCACGTTTCTGACCTAAATTTTGGGATTTTTTTGATAAACTTTGGGGTTTTTCAAAAATTTTGAAGTTTTTGTGAAATTTTTGGGATGGGTTTTTGTTTAAATGATTTTAAAACATCATGCGTTGCATCACATCTACATTATAACAATGTTTCATGCATTTTAGATGCATTTTTACTTTGTTGCAATGATGTGTGCTGGTAGGTTTGGATTGGGCTAAGTCCATGATGTTTTTAAGTTTGCATGTTACATGTCCATGCATTTTTCATGCATACGTACCTTCATTTATCTTTATTTTGATATTGATCTGTGTTGGTGCTTTTTTGTGTGTTTCTTTCTCTCTCTCTTTCTTTCGTTTAGTTGCTCTATGGCAGCTAAACAAAAATCTACTCCGTCCCAAAACCCTCTTCGTTCTGGGGCATCTTCCTCTGATTCTACCCCCTCCCATGTCCGGTTCCGTGATGAGAAGGCCAAGTCGGACTTCTCGGAGAACTTTTCACGACGCGACATTCATTTAGAACGCCAAGTCGTTCTATCGGATTTTTCCGATACTGACCTTCCCATTGTCATCTACAGTCAAGGTTGGGAGTCAATGTGTGGCATCCCGGTCACTTGTCCCTCCGTGATCATATAGGAGTTTTACTCCAATATGCATAGATTCGATACTTCAGTACCTCATTTTATCACTCGCGTTTGAGGTATACGCATCGTAGTTACTCCAAATATTGTATCCGAGGCACTACACGTTCCTAGGGTAGTGCATCCTAACTACCCTAGTTGCGTTCATTTAAGGACTGTGACCAAAGACGAACTTTCGTCTCTATTTTGTGAGACACCTTCATCTTGGGGTGACCATCAAAACACCCTTTGCTCGGGCTTTACAAAAGGTCCGAGATTCCTTAACATGGTGATGACATTTGTTCTCCATCCATTATCTCACTATACCATCACAGAGCCTCATGCTCAATTTTTGTTATCCTTTCTTGAGGGACTCACTATTGATTTTCCCTCTTACTTCATTCTATCCCTTACAGATGTCTATAGGGATACGGCGACCCGTGATAAGCTCATTTTTCCTTCGGCTATCACGCGGATCCTTCGCCATTTTTTTGTCTCTTATCTCACATCTCCTCATTTCTCGATCATGTGTGCCATAGATGCGGCTACCGCCAGATAAAGTGAGGCCCAGCTTCGACCGAAACGGCCACAGATAGAGACAATAGCTCCTCCAGCTTCTTTCGCTCCTTCCACATCCGCACCTTCTTCATCGGCGGGTGGTGTGACCCTTGAGGTGGTCATGGCGCAGCTATAGCGCATGGATGCTCGCCTTGACACACTTAGTGATGAGTTATGACAGGTGAACACCTATGTCGACCGTATTGCTAGACGGCAGGCTCGCCTTGGTGGCTTCGTGGAGTCTCCCTCTCCTTCCTTCTCCAGAGGCATTTGAGGACGAGGACGATGACAGTGACTTCGACAACGATGATGATAATGAGGATGAGGATGTTAGCTCGCCCAGTGATGATGAGATGTCTACTTGATTTACTTACCCTTTGTCACTCGTGACAAAAAGAGGGAATAGTTTTGATATAAGAGTAGTCATATACATAGGGGGAGAGTTAGTATAGGAGATTTTTGTTAGGAGGAGTGTCTATATTTTTTGAGGGATGTAGTGAGGACTTATGTATTTTTTTTTTCTTCTTTTAGAGATACATTGTTCTTACATTGTGATAGCAAACCTTGTACTTATGATGTTATATATATATATGATGAGGTTGTTATTACTGTTCTTTCACCTATCCTTACATGTGTTGTTTCTTTTCTCTATTTATGCACATGATTCTTATATATTGTATGCAATCTATTATTTCTGTTTCACACTAAGATACCATAATGAATTTTGTTTAAAGTGTTTCAGAAATACAGGTTGTCAAAGTGTTCTTGCCATAAACTCTCTTCTTGCAAAATTTTTCAAGAGTTTGTGTTAGGATAGATTTTATTGTATTCAACAAGTGAGTTTAAGTTGAGTGATTTATGACTTCTCTCATATGTTCATTTGTTTGTTGTGATTTTGTCACGGATTGCCAAATGGGAGATTGTTAGGACATATGTGAATCATTGTTAGGAACATATGTCAATATAGAATTGGCTAATCCTTTGACAAAACGCACTTTACTTGTAATTCGGTAGACCTAAGATGTGTTTAGTGCTTGAAGAAATAAGGTTTCAAGTTCAAGTGTTAAAGCCATGCAAGTTTGTCTAAGAAACAAGTGAAGAAGTGTTGGATTTTAAAGCTCGACAGCTAGTATCTATCGAGATTTAAAAAGCTGTTTAAACCCGATACTTGACAGCTGCTCGATAGATAAGTTATCTGTCGAGGTTTATGAAAATCAGTTTTTTAGATCTGATTTCACTCCAATCTGTGAATAGATGTTTGGGCTTTCTTTTCTCACAACCCTAAACATATATAAGGATTGTTTTAAGGGTCGTCACAGCTGATGCAACTCAATGTAAAAGTTTTTCACAAGCATATTGTGAACTGGATACATATGCCTTAGTTCATCTTTCTATTCAAGAAGCTGCTGTGTTTGTACACCGTAAGACTTTGTAACCAAGGAGTTTCATGATTTTCATCGTGTTGTTGAACTGAAGAACTTTGCAGCCAACATCTTTCTCAAGTTGGTGAGTAAGCCGCGTACTGGGATCCGCGCATTAAATTGGTTAGTCACGTACTGAGAGCCGTGCATTGAAAGGAGAGATTGTCACTATAGAACAAATCCAATTGGATATTGGGGTAAGGGTTCAACTGTAGGTTAGTATAAGATACTGAGATTCTTTTACTTGTAACCACTTGTTGTAATAATAGTGAATTCTCGGGAGTGGTGACCTTAAAATCACCTTGTGGAGTTTTTGCTGTGTAGGTTTTCCCTATTCGTAAACAAATTACCATGTCAATTTATTTTTCGCTACATTTTAACTTAGTTGGTGATTTGTTTGTACTATCACGCTTATTGCATGCTAATTGAATTAATTAATTAACTTGGTTAATTCATCAAAAGGGGTCAATACATTCTTGACCTATCAATACATGATATAATTTCTACTTTAGCCTAATCTAATTGTATATGTGTGTAAAACTCTATTGTGAAGACTTAAACCCCGACCCTTTTCCCCGCACTCCACAAGCACTTATACTTGTGGAATGACCACTGCATCAAGGGTGCGCGGTGGTCGACTCACTCGTTTTTGGTTTGGTGTAATATATGTGAATTAATAAATACCTCGTTAACGAGCTTTCAGATTAGTGAGATATGGAGGCACAAAAAGAAAAAGAAAAAAAAAAAAAAAAAAAGACTAATTGCAAATTACACCTTTAATATATTCCAATGATCAAATAAAACTGTCTTAATAGTCACGTAGGGCACAATAACTCTAGTCGATCTGATAAATTGGTTTTTGTAGCCTTATAATGTGAAATGTCCAAGATGGAAAAGGCAAAAATGACATAGAAAGCAGCACAAAATTATCATTGGGAATTTAAATGTTAATCTTAATCTTACATGTCATCTATCATGAAAACTATATTACTTTGCCAAATCATTCTGGGGAAGCTTTTTTAGAAAGAAGGGGCTTAAGATCCTATAAAGGCTTACCGAAAGAGAGTTACATTCGTTAAGGTACGAGAAAAAAAAAAGTTATTCACCCTATATAAATGTTGTGCAAGGCCAGCAATTTATGGTTGCTATATATACTAATTAATATTTAGTGCTATCACGATTATGTACTTCAATATAACCCCACAATCAACACCAGTGGTTTTTCATCTCAGTTTCTTGGACCTACACCAGTGGGTACTTGGAATATTATGTTGAAATTGAAATTGGGTGCCTGATGTAATTAATGTTTACAATTTTTATAGGCTGGCTTGGACTGGTTGGTGAAAGGAGCAAGTGTTTCCACAGATACCACTGAACCAACAACGGTACCCTCTGATGGAAACAGAAAATGGGATTCATTTCTGGGAATTATAATTCTCTAACACCAATCAATGTTTCTGTCTTCAAACACAGCTAGCTATATATGCCGAGGAGCCACTGAATCTGGATTTATATTCATATTTTTTTAGTAACTGTGAAGATTCACGCAACAATTACTGCACTTTGTCATCTGATAAGGGTAATTCTGTGGTTTTGATGAAGTTGTCCATATTAGGCAAAAGTGACAGTATTAATGAACTCGTCAGCCTTGCTTGCACGTTCATGGCCTAACAACGATAGAATAAAAGTCTACGGTTCCACCTCAAAGCTGACGGTTGCACCTTGAAGACAACAAACACCTGAACAAGACGACTAGAATATATTAACGGGATATGGAGTTAACGGAGGGAAGTTGAAGAGGACAAGCGAACCTTTGACGAAGCTAACATGGCTTGGCCTTCACGCATAAGCATATAAGGAAATATTTTGTGCCCCACGCTTAACCCTAAGAAAAAGATCCCGTAAGATATGCGAATTAAAGAGGATCTCTCCCACAAGGAAAGATCTTCTAAACCAAGGAACGAATATCAACCACATGCTACTATAAAAACCCCAAGACCCTCACAAAACAAGGTACGCATAATTCCTCCGGCTCTGGCACCTTAGAGTTGTGAAAGTTCTCAACTTAACTTTCGAAGGGTCTTTGGCCGATACCACACCGATACTCTCCTAAGGTCTTATTCGTTTTTGTTTCGCAGGTGTTGTCTCGAGCATGTGAAGACTATGTAACTTACTGACGATTTTCGACATCATCATCATCCAAGAAATTAAAGTGTGTTTGGATGTGTTTTATTGATTTTTCTTACTTTCCTGAGAGTATGGTAGAAATAAAGGAGCAATTTTTTTTTTGGGACTTTCCAAACACATGATTGTCCGTATTTGTCCAGTTGCATCAAATGCATGCTAATATATAATACACTTTTTTCTTGTTGGTTCAACACAGATCTTCTCAATTTTTTTCATTTAAAAAGTGATTATCAATTTATGTTAAAATGGAGAGCATGAATTTTATGATTTAATTTTAATTTTCTTAAATATAAGAATATACATTAATTATGTCACGTTAATTTACATTGCATTCCACTGTGTGTAAGAAATAACAACTAATTAAATGACTGTAACATGATATATACTTTTAAATTTGTTGATTATCAAATCTTTAGCTTGATTCTCTCTATTTTTCATTAAAAAAAAAGGGTAAGGTATTTGTATGCACTGTATTTTAAAACTTAAAGTTAAGATTTATGATTTTTTAGTGAAATTTATGGTGTGCCTTTATGTTAGAATCTCATTTCCTCTTCTATGTGTGTTTGTTAAAATAAAGAAAATTAAGAAATTAAAATTTTTTTTTTAAAAAAAGTAAAGCCCAGAGCCTTAGGCATACTTGCAATCTTTGTTTTGATCAATGCATTCATATGCAAAGGGTTAAATAATCAAGTGGCGTGCCTTAGGTGGGATATAATAAACAAAACTTGCGGTAGAGAGCAAGGTTGAAAATAATAAACAAAGCTTGTGGCGCAGTTTAACCAATACCAATATAATTGCAGGCCTTCATATGTGTTTTGAATTCTTGAATTGTTTAATAAAATAATTAGTTTATTTAATAAAATATTATCTAAAAGAAGTAGCTAAAAAACATGAATTTTTTTTAGGTGAGATTGGTGGTTCACCAAATTCTTGAATTTGAATCAATCACCTCCTATAAATCAATGGGTCGTTGTAATACTCTCTTTTTTCTTTGAAAAACTTTATATGTGTAAGCAGTGTAAGCCTCAAACCTAGCTCATGATTTTTCAATTTTTTCTCTTCCTCACCACTTCATTGAAAGCTTATAATTGAATAAAACCAAAACAAAAGAAGATAAACCACCAAAGCATGACTAGAAAATAGAAATATGAAAGAAAGAAAAAGAAAAAGAGGTTTTAATCATAGGATAACATCTTCATGTGCTAAATGAGAAGGATTATTTTTGAGAAGGGAAAAAAAAAAAATTGTTATGAACACACTCAATATAACAATTTTTGAATATGTCAAATTTGATTCCTTAGTGATTGATTAAAGTGTCTATGTATACACATGAAAATGCCTCCACCATTATGACCTTTATCTGAAAGGAATTATACCCACCAATTTGTCAATTAGAGCCCCACTGTGAGCTAGCAAAAAGAAATAAAAAGATGTGAAAGCATTGTGCGTTTGCATTCTTATAAGACAATATGAGAGCGACGGGTTCCAATAATCTTCATAGGAAGAAAAGAAATTTCATCTAGGAGGAGAAGCTATGAGAGAGAGACATTTGATCAAGACTGCCACTGTGCTAATAAAGGACAAGTGCAAATCCAAACTAGAATCGTAGAATGCATGCTAGGTAATACACTTTTTTCTCTTTTTGATAAATGACCCATATCACTTATACAATTTATATTCTTGAAAAGTTATTAATTTATTAGTATATAATAACCATATAAAGATTTGAATCATTTAAAGCTCTTGCAGTTAATTCAATTCAATGCTAACTTGTTTTAATTTGAAGTCTTTATTCATTTCCAAAGTTATGGACAATAATGTAGTAGAGAAAAATAAGAAATCATTAATTAAATTCTTTATTTTAAGGAGTTTGTACATAAATCAATTCCGTAATTATTGAACAAAGATGATAATGAAGAAATTTCCATTTAGATTTTAGAGAGAAAGAAAGTGTGAGAAAATGATTGCTACAAAGTCAAAATTAATTATATAGGTAAAATACAAAGTTGTATCAATAGGTTTCTCATTTTCTTTGCTACGTTATTGCCCACAATGGTGGAGATGGATAGAGGATTCAAATTGAATTTGATTCATAACTTTGAATTTTAATAATTAAAAATTTTGGACATATTGTGAAACACGCACGTATAAATTTTGAGTCATTTATATAATTTCACCTACCTTTTTTTCCCCTCTTTCTAACCATCTACCTTTAAACAAGTCCCAGTAACCATAAAACCACTTTTTTTCTATTTAATTCTTAAACTTTTAATTTAAGATAAATAAGTTTTTTTTTTTTTTTTTGGGGTATATTATGCTTTATAGATTATATACCATTGATTTAAAATGAATCTGTTTTTACCATTAATTATAAGAAAATTCCATTAATTTGTTAGGAGACATGAATAGTCAAGATCAACATGATGACCTTCACATGCAAAGTTGCACGCTGAATTTAGAGCGTTGAAAGTAAAGGCCAAAAAGGGTCTTTGCCAAAATAAGACATCTTTTGTTTTTGTTTTTGTTTTTTTTTCTTCCTCACCCATTTCATTGAAATCTTATAATTGAATGCAACCAAAACAAAAGAAGATAAGAGTAGTGATAAACCTTCAATTAAAGCAAAAGACTTATGTCAATATGTCATGCATGACTAGAAATTTGAAAGAAAGAAAAAGAAGGACAAAGGTTTTTTTTGGGAGGAAACTTAGTCTCGAACTCCAATCAGGTATTGTCATCTTCAGAATTAGCGGCACGGGGCGCAGGCCTAATCCTCAAGGTTTTGCTCAATCCCACATCGGGGAGAGACGCCTCCCACCCTTGCCTTATAAGTACTTGGTCTAAGGAAGGATGTACCATAGTGTGTGTGATTCTTCACAGTTCAAACCGGTGTCAGTCCCAAAAAAGAAGAAGAAGAAGAAGAAGAAGCTAAAAAAAGGCAGAGAAGAAGAAGAAGATGAAGCTAAACGAAGAAGAGGACGAAGCAGCAGTAGTAGCAACGTGAGGCCGAGAAGAAAAAGTAGAGAACTCTAATATCGGCGTTGTGTCGGTGACCGAATCTGTGGTAGCAAGCAACAACGTTTTTATTTTATTTTTTCTTTTCTTTTCTTTACCGGCCGGTTCAGATTTACCGGCTGAAATTCGGATTTTTCTCCGGTACAACCAAAATGGCTTTGGTATGGTTGGTATTTAAATTGGTATGGAATGCCAACATTTCTGTACCGGCCAAGATAACGGTACGGAAAATACCGACTGTACCAGCCGGTACGGTATGGTATCGTCTCCCTTGGGAAAAACAAAAATTGTTATTAACCTAACACACTCAACAAAGAAAAATACTTTTTTCCCCATATGGATTATCCATTTTAAGTAATTTTTTTACAGCAATTTTAAAAAGCACTATGTCAAATGTGAAAACATAATCCTATAACCACCATTGTGACCTTTATCTGAAAGGAACATGCCCAATCGCCCACAAAATTTGTCAGTCAGAACCCCACTTGAAGGTAACAAAAAGAAAGAAAAAGATTGCCAAATTTAGTAGTGTGTGTTTGCATATTGGTATGTGATCAGAGCGACGGGTTGCAACAAGCCCTGAGATAGAAGATTGTTCAAGACTGCCATTGTGTTAAAAAAAAGAAGAAGCTTGAAGTGCAATTACAGTTTTTGTGTTTGACACTCCTTCACGTTGTGGTCGATTTCTTATATTTTTCACAAATAGGCAAATTAGTCATGAAAGACAAATAGTATGGCAAATAGCCAAAAAGGAAACCACCGCAGTGTATGACTTTTGGTAGAAGTCTTTGTCTCGTTTTATATGTTGTTTATTACTTATTATTATAACATGATATGGGGTTGATGAATCCACGTCAAATATTCCCTTTTTTATTTTTTTTATTTTTAAAAAAGAAGTTAAAATTATGCAAGGTCAATCGTCTAAACACACACACAAAAAAAAATAAAAAATAGATAGTGTTTGATATGTCAGTCACACACACACTGTCTATTGGCAGTGACAGTTCTAAAATTTTTTTTTTAAGGTAGTAAAAAAAAGGAATTATACAAAATTTAATAAAATTTTTTTGAATATATCAACATTAAAAAAAAAAACGTAAATATATGAAGTTTTATAATTTCTTTCTATAACAAAATGAAAAGCCAGAAAACAATTAATATTAAAAGATTAAGGGAGAACTAATAATGCTGATATGAAATTAATAATATGAGATTATGCATTACTTGTATATTATTTCTTTCTAAAATAATATATTAATTAAAAAATAATTATGCGTATACCCAGCCCATTGGCATTCCATTGATGCTTGATGAGTCGGTCACACCCAATTGTTTTTCTGACTAAACCATGTGGAAAGCAATTAATTAATTTTGTTCCACACAATCACTTCAACCTTCCAAACCACGTCACAATTTTGTCTTTTCATATTTATTACACTTTACACGTCTGAATTCAAGGTTTATGTGGCATTCCACCGGCTTCCAAGTTCCAACTACGTGAGATGAAAATGACTTCTCTTTTGTTGTAGATATTGCTTCTTTTATCAATAAAATTCGTTTAGTCAACTAAAAAGGAAAAAAAAAGAAAAAAAAAAGAAAATGAAAATGACTTCTCTTTAATACAGTGCCTCGAATCTTTTTATCAGCAATAAATTGATGTTTGATTATTTAATTAATAATTAAAAGATGTGTGTCTCGTATTAGAGAGTAATATATAGATTAGTTTACAAAAGGCTCTATCTTTTATTATTGTCTTCTATCATTAGAAGGTTAGGATAATTAGTAAAAAAAAATTTAATGGCTAAAAACACATTTACTTGAATTTATTTATTTTTCTTTTCTTACCGAGGAGTGCAAGTAAAAATTTTGAGATGTTTAGCAATGAACAATAATCACTCTTAAGGTATTTTATTTTTGGAGAGTAACGTTAAAATCATAAAAATTTTCACAAAACTATTCCATACCTTATTAAAATGATAAGTTATGATTAGAAATTGGATTTTACATTTTTACTAACATATGCCTTAAGGACATAGGCTAGTGAACCATTTTATGAAATTTTTTATGAAAAAATAAAGAAAACAACTAATTAATTTGACAATTTTTGCAATTTTTCATAACAAATATCCCCTTAAAAATTTAGAATACCATGGCATCATATTAAGAATAGCACGAACATGCTCATTCTTAATTCGTATGAAGTTACTTTTATTGTTCCAAAAAAAAAAAAAAAAAAAAGTCCATTGACATATAAATCCAAAACTTCAATTTTTCTTTTTCTTTTCACACCTATTTTTAGCAACCAAGATAAATACCTAAAAATTAAAACAAATTGGATTCCATGATTACGACCACCATTAATGTTACCGTCACTTCATTATAAAAAGTTCAAAGAAAGTTTGTACCAATTCAATTTGTACTACTCCTTCAATTGTGGCCAAGAAATAAATACCACCCAACAAAAAAAAAAATTAATTAATGCAATGATTCAAAGAACTTTAGGCCCCATTTATAAAGAGAACAAAAAAAGGAAAAAGCCAGAAAACGAAATTTCGTTGTGCTTTCAAGTGAAATACTACAATTTAAAAATGTTATTATGATTCGGACTAGCAATTAGCACATAGCCTAGTGATGCATTTTCACGTGTCGGTATAATGCTAGAACTATAACTTCTGTTATAACTTGTTTACATGATAAGTCATGAGTAATAGAATAAAAACAGTGAATCCATAAATATACTATTCATAATTTGCCACGTGTGTAAGTTGTGGCAAAAGTTATAATCTTAACACTTTTCGTCAGTCCCTAATTGGATAATTAGCTCCTTTAAACATCCTCCATTAATATTGCCAAGTCATCAAATCCATATTCCTACGTGGCACGTGTGGGCCCGGGCGTGCTTGTCAGGGGATATACGGAGCACGCATGGGATAATTCTTTTTTATGTTTTTGATGGAAAGAATAATTCTTTTTGGATATTCGAATATACTTTTTCTTCCAACCCCGCCTGAGTTTTTTAAATTATTAAATATAGCCGACATTTTGAAATGACAATTATGGCCCTGATATATTGCAAGAACAGATTTTACCACAAGAATTGGGGTTAGAGAGTTTTGGTTAGTTTAACCAAAATGCCCTTTTACCCTCCACAAAAGGAAACTCGTGCCTAAATGATTTGTGAACCGTTGGATTTGAATAGGGATTTAGGGAAGGGTTTGGATTTGAAGTTAATTGGATGTTTCATTCTCAAAAAAAAAAAAAAAGTTAATTGGATGTTTAGTTATTGAAAAGTTAGATTTGGCGGGGCCCCAATGGACTATCACGATTCAAGATCATAGTCCTGGTAATTATGTCAAAGTGTCAAACCTAGTCGATCACTTTGTTCTTCTTTGCAAATGACCTATGTGGCTTAGATTGCGTTCACAACATGCAATTTGAAAGGTTAATAGAGACATGCACATTCCCCCCTCGCCCTTTGATAAGTATATTGACATATATAGTTATTGAATTGATATCTTATGTTTGATGTTTATAAAATTTATGATAAGAGTAAAAAAAAAATTAAAAAATTTAGAGTAATGTTACAAATACAAATTATTTTATAACATTTTTATAAATTGCTGATAATTAAACAATTTCCAAATAATTATTGATAAGTAAAAATGTAATATTAGTGGTGGTCCTGATTAGAACTAATAAGAATTTGCCACATTAATAGTTTGTAAAAATGTTTTAAAATAATTTGTGAATGTAGCGTTATTCAAAAGTTTATATCCCTAATTTATACCTTAAGATTATGACAAAAAAAATTTATGAACCTAAGGATGATTTAGATGACTAGATATATGACAATTAAGGTAAAACAATGTTAAAACTTATGGTAATCTGAATTCATATTGCATGTTAAATCATATAATTGAATTGACTTATTTATGGTCATGCTTTAGTTTTATAATTGAATTGACTTTGTTTTATTTTTTATTTTTATTTTATGAACAATTGAATTGACTTATTTATGGTCATATTGTAGAAATGTTTTATAACTATCTTGACTTTGAAGTGTATCTCATCTATTCTCTTATCCAGGAATTTAGTAGAAAAGAATTGAATGATTACTATAGAATGCTCATTTTCTCGTAACTTTTGCATCCAAAAGTACTGAGTGAAACACTCATTCATTTATATGCATTTTTTAGAGAGGAAATTAATGGACTGAAAATGATGTTTAAAATTATTTCATGTACTCCTTGTTTTAGAGTTGAGCGAAAATTCTCTCAATAAATAATAATAATAATAATAATAAAGAGTTGAGCGGAAATAAATTGAATGATTATGAGGAAATGTCTAATATTCCTTCTATCTATTTCCTTGTAAGCACTATTCTCAAAATTGGAAAACAGCCAAAACACTCATCCTTTTATGGAATAAATGTAAATATCGAATTCATCTGTATATTGAGAAAAGAAAAATAAAAGTTAAAAGGCATAATTGTAAAATTATGTATTTATTTTCTTTTATTCTTTGTTTTATAAACTCTCAAGTCTCAAACACATTAAAAATATCATATTACATTCAATTTTTATATATATTTTTCCATTCCATTCCAATTTTGTATAAAATTCAAGGAAATTGAGATACAATACTATTGGTTTTTTTTCTTATTTTGAGAAAATACAAATAAAAAGTAAATTATATATGTAATCTCCTAAACACATTAGAGAAAAGATACATCATATTCCGTTATAATCTATTCAATTATTATTTTATAAACTTTCAAACATAGGGTTAATGATTAAATCCATACATACATAGTCTATTTTAATAAGATGGAAGTAACAATCACCATTATTAGTTTATTAAAAAGAATCATCTTCTTCCCCCTAGACATAGCTATAGCTTTATAGACCCATTTCTGATAATGACAAATCGGAATATGGGATTGAAAGGGATGTAGCATATTGTGAAATTGTTGGAATTTTTTTTTTTTTTTTTTTTTTTTAAATATTCATCTTTAACAACTTATAGTGATTGAAAATGGATGCAACATTGCAACCAAATATTATCCAACTCAGTTGCTTTCAAGACATTTTAGAAGGCAAGGAGTGTTTTCTCATTTAACATTAGTTTTAAGGGAATCATGGATTCCAACCCAAAGAAAAGAGGTAGACCGCGGATGGAAGCATGGATGTCTTTCACGGGGAGCATAATTGAATATGGTCTATTTTTGTCTTTTACTTTGAAGTCAACATTTCTTCATAAAATAATTTTAGACCTCATCAGCTCATCAATAATACAATTATGTTGGAACTAAAGAGTAGAGTAAGGGATGAGTTTGAAGTTTCTATATATTGATCCAATCAAAATATATATACAACAAATTTGAGGTGAGGTTTCAGAGCTATAAACATGTTGGGATTAGACATGAATTGCTAAATTTGTTAGATAAAAAAAACATGTAGAAAAATAACACACACAACATAAGAAATTACATAATTCGACAATTTACCTATGTTTACAGAGTTATAGTGATTTCACTATTTTTTTTTTTTTTTTAAAAAAAAAATATATATATATATATATACACACACACACACAAAAGATGTAGCATGATGATGCACAAAATCTAAATTTTGTGATGGTGAAAATATTCCCGATCATAGCAGTAACATTTTTTCTCTATAAAACAATACACCAACCATAATCTAAAACAACAGTATTTATATCTCACACATCAGATTCACAATGGACTAAAAATGGATCAAAGAAAATCTCCCATTAAAAATATTAACACTTTTATATTGAGTTGGATCATAATTTGGACTAAACATAAACTAGGTTCTACGTAACCCAACAGAACTTGTGGAAAGTTGGAGCTTGAGTCTTCCTAAAATTCCATTATTCCATGTTGAAAAATTATCATATGTTAGTAGCTGTTGCACTCCTTGCATTTCCTTGGATGGGATGGTTACTGTAAACTCAAAGTTACATATACCATATCAAAGAATGTTTTGGATTGATTAAGTGAATGAAATATTTGGATTCCAATCAATATTAGTGTACCATTTAAAAAGTTACTAAATTATTTTGTTTTAACTTATCATTATATTAGGAATAGACTTATATTATTCTCTATTCAAAATAAATTATTCATCTATATTCAAAATTTTGATTTTTTACAAAAAGAAAAGAAAAGAAAAGATATATGTAGATAAATGTGCATGGTATGGTATTTAAAGCTTTAGTACAACTCACAAGTCACAGCATATTTTTGGGATCCATAAGCATATATATGTTGGAATCATAAAAGTTAGCAATAGCAATTATAGAGATTCCAATTTTCAACACCTTCACATGTGTGAGAACTTGTTAGATGAGGATGCGAACGCTGATTGGACTGATGTATCAAACATTCTAAGAGGCTTGGACGTATTCAATGTTCCTAGTTAGACGTTACTTTCCTTCCAAAGCTAGCTCACTTGTATCCGCTATTCTAAATCCATATAAATCAAAGGAAATCATTGACCATTTGTTACATACACTGATGTAACACTGCGGTGAGAATAAGGAGTTAATACACAGTTTTTCAAGAGAGAGCATGTTGTGATTTTTGTTAATAAATTTGTCTAAAAAGTGTTAAAGACTCACTAGATTTTCAAAAAAAAAAAAAAAAAAAAAAACTTTAACAATTCTCTAGAATATTTTCTAATTGAGAAAGACAAATGAAATTCGCTAGCAATCAAGAAGATAGCTTACCCATTATTTATGTATGTATGTATTAAATTGTTTAAAAGTTTGAGTATATAAAAATATGAATTTGATCCCGTAAAGTTAAATATTATAATTTTACAATTTCAAGCAAAAATTGCTAGTTCCACCACTAAATCCACACCTTTCCGATTGCATCATAATGGAAAATCTAAAACATTTTCCATTATAGAAGTTTGTAACAACAACCATACTCCAACGGTTGGCATACTTGTTGAAACAACTTGGATGGAGTAGATTTTTTCACAACTTGTTAAGGCATCAAATTATAATTAATGTAAAATGACTTTACATTAACTCATCATGTATACAACTTTTATTATACACCAATCACATGTCATCTCAAAAACAAATTATAATAAGTGCAAAATCATTTTTGCATTGACTCATCATGTATAAAACTTGTATTATGCACCAATCATATGTCATCTTAGTAGTCGCAAGAGCTTTTTTGTGACAAGAAATAAGCAAAATTGTATCAACTTGTCTTCCTCTCCCAATATTTCTACCCCCCAAAGTTAACTCGATAAAATTTTGCTTCTTTCAATAAGGTTTTACTTTTCTATAAATATATAAAAGTTGTATTTTGGCCTATGCACAATTCTTTTGAGGTTTTACTTTTCTATATACATTTGTACTTGGACGAACTCGGAATGGATCGAAAACATATATAATGACCAAGTAGGCGAATTTCCAAACAGCCATCTCACATCGAGATCATCCACCGAATACTAGTCCATCTCGAAAAGGAAGGTTTTTGAGATGGTCGAGTATTTAACCATCCAAGTAACATCGATCGTCCTCGTTGGGTAGACCTTTGATATTTCTATATAATGTATTCGTCGTTTAGGCTATAACAACTAACAAAATACCCCCATTTTTACCTCGTTCCAAAGGCAATTTCTTTCCTTTTCAAATCCATCCTCCCACAATACTATTGTCAAGTCTTTTTTTTTTTTTTTTGGTGGTCAAAGTCAAATAAATTAATAATAATAATTAATACTAGACGAGCACAATATGTAGAGATGAAACCATATAGGTAGTCTTAGTGGGAAAAAAAGAAGAAGAAGAAAAAGCAATTTTACAAATCAGTGTCGAATTGGTTGTAGTTCTAGAGATTTTCATTTTACAAATGTATTATTTTTCATTTTTCACGCTTTAAAATGCAATTAATTTTCTTCCTCAAAAAAAAAAAATGCAATTAATTTCATCAAATGAAACCGAGAAAAAGTGGGAAAAAAATGGAGCTAAATAAAGAAAATTTAGTGAATCTCAATTATGTACCACATGATCCTTCCTATGGTCCCACCGGGAGTAGTCACTGTAAAAGGGATTCTAATGGCTACTTTAGAAAGCAACCTATGTGTTTATAATAAAATAAGTAAGTGTGCAATTATTCTCCTTATTTTTTAATTATCTTTTTCACCAAGGTGATTTTCTTTTATTCTTCCACCTCTTGTTTTTTTTAATATTTTTATTTGTTTTTGGAAAGTAATGACATATCTTATTTAATTATACTTACCCAAGTATAAAATTCATTACTCATAGTCATAGTCTGTTAGGCAGGGTAATTATTTAATACTTTATAAAAACAATACTTTAGCCTCTCACAAAAGTAAATTCTTTGTGAGATGATCTATTGCTCATGAAAGTTTGTATAATTTTTAACCTTATTTTTACCCAATAAATAAAATAAATTAATAGATACAAGTTCTAACTACAATGATTATTGATTACATTATAGTATCTATTTGTTTAATGAGGAAAAAGAAAACCAAAACACCACAACAAGAACATTCTAATGAGGGTCGATTTCAAAAAAAGAATATACTAATGAGGGTTGTTTTTGTCATTTAGACAAATTCAATTGCGGTATCGTAATACAAAAAAGCAGTTTACGCGAAAACCATCAAAAGCAAGAGAGTGGGCATTATAGTAATTTACTAAAATATTATTACTGACATAAGAATCCTCAACGTGTTCTACTTCCGCGTTCGAAACAAAGCCTTTATAAACGGAAGTGTGTTCTGTTCGTTAAAGCAAAAGCAGAACCAGAACCGTAACCAAAACCAAAGACATTACTGAGAGAGAGAGAGTGTGTGTGTGTTTCTTTTATTGTGTGTATTTTAGAGAGAGAAAGTGAAAGCAAGGAATCCCAGTTAGCTAAGCTAAAGCTAAACTCAAAGGTAAGTTTACAGAGTAATATAAATTTCTCATATTTGTTTTGGTATCTGGGCAAGTTTTCTGTCAATTTTTCTTAGTTAATTTTATAGTATTGTTTTGGGTGTTGAGAAATGGGTTTTGTCTAGGAATGATCCTTCAAGGAAGGAATTTGATAAAATGGTATTTTTTTTCAAACATACATTTTACTTGGAATTTTTTTTTTTTTGGTTTTTTTGTGTGACTTTTTGATCGTTTCAATCTTTTTTAGTTATGAAAAAGAAATTGTTTTTAGTTGATGATGAGGAGGTTGATTTTTTCAAAGATTTAGATTTGAGAAGTTAAATTTAAAAATTGGGTAAATGTTTAAGGATCACTTTTGGTTTGAAAAATTGTGAATTTTTCTTTGATTGTTGAAAGGTGTTTTTTTTTTTTTTTTGGTCTGTTAGAGTTTGGTTTAAGGATTTGTTTCGAAGTATGGATTTCTTTTCCTTTTCAATCTAGTTTGTGATTTTGTATGTATGAAAGAACTGAAATTAAAGTAAAGTAGAGGATTCAACCTGAAAGGTGGTTTTTAGCTTGTAGTTCAGAAGCACCTTTGGCCATTGGCTTTCCATCAGCTTATTGAACCATTAAGTTCAGAATCAAACTTTTGGGAAAATGTTTGGGACTTACCTCCAAGCAAGTTAGGGAGCTGGTTTTAAAATATTGCTGGATAAAAAAAAATGGTGCTTTTTGAAGAAAGTTTGAAAATTGTAAATTGAATAGGTCAGAACAAGTAAAATAGAAGTCAAATTGAATCTGTCCCCGACTCATTGTCTAGGAATTTGAAGTACTTATTGTCGATCTGTTTTTAATTGTATGATATATGACAGTAGTTGATTACCTCAGCTGAATTTTGTGATAGATTTGGTGCAGAAATAGGCAAATAGCTCTCAGTTTCTTCTTTAAATTCAGTCTCATGTCTCCTTTTTTTTATTATCTTATTTTCAGATTGCGGATTGTGGAACCTATAATAGGAAGTTAAACTTCTTCTTCCTCTTTATCCCCTTCAGATTGAGAATAGATAAATGGGTTCATTGTCAGAACCAACACCTGAGAGCAACTATAGCAAGCCCCCTGGAATCAGATTCTTGGAGTACATCAAGGGAACCAAACTTTCCTACAAAACCCACCAAGCAATTGTTTTGATTGTAACATTTTTAGCATATGCAAGTTACCATGCCACTAGAAAAACCACAAGCATTGTTAAGAGTACCCTTGATCCAGAATCATCAGATGTGATATTGAATTTCACCCCATGGAGGAAATCTTACTCTGAGGAACCAGCTAAACTTTCATGGAAAGCTGGGGATGGCTGGGCTCCATTTAATGGACCAGATGGGACAGCATTGCTTGGAGAACTCGACGTTGCTTTCCTTGGGGTTTATGCTCTGGGAATGTACTTCTCAGGTCACTTGGGTGATAGATTGGATTTAAGGATCTTCTTAACTGTGGGAATGGTGGGAACCGGTTTGTTTACTTCACTCTTTGGTGTTGGATATTTTGGAAACATTCATTCTTTTTGGTACTTTTTGGTAGTTCAAATGGTTGCTGGTTTGTTCCAATCAACTGGATGGCCTTCAGTGGTTGCAGTGGTTGGTAACTGGTTTGGGAAGAGCAAGAGAGGGCTAATTATGGGTATATGGAATGCTCACACTTCGATTGGAAACATCACAGGTTCTTTGATTGCGTCTGCTCTATTGAGCTATGGATGGGGTTGGTCCTTCGTTGTGCCCGGTCTCATGATTGTATTCATTGGTTTGGTGGTTTTTCTTATATTGCCTGTTAATCCTGAGTCTGTTGGAACTGATAAAGAAAATGATGAATTGCATTCTCCTAAGAAAATTGGCGAGGGAGTAACAGAACCTTTGTTAAATTCAGAGACAGTGGTTAAGGAGAAAGCTGTGGGGTTCATAACAGCATGGAAAATTCCAGGAGTTGCTCCTTTTTCTCTTTGCCTTTTCTTTGCCAAATTGGTTGCTTATACATTTCTCTACTGGCTTCCATTCTACATTAGCCACACAGGTATATTAGCTTTTTTGCTTTTTTGTTCCTATGATTTGGTTAAATTTGCATACATTTTTAGTTGCAACTATAAGATGGTAAAAAAGAGATGAGAGGATATTATGAGTTACTGGACTAAATGAGTCTTCTATGAATTAGCTTGAACACACGATTCTCATAGTTTTAAATCTCAACTATACTCAATAACTTCTTGACAAGTTATTGGACTAAATGAGTCTTCTATGAATTAGCTTAAACACTTGTCTCTCCTAGTTTTGAATCTCAACCATACTCAACAACTTCTTCACAAAATTTGTTATTGGCATCCAAAGTAACGCCTTGATCAATTCTCATTTCTGTTTCTTCATTTTGCAGCTATTGATGGAAAGTATTTATCTAGCACCGCAGCTGGAAACTTGTCTACATTGTTTGATGTTGGTGGTGTGCTTGGAGGAATCCTAGCCGGTCACATTTCTGATCGCTTAGGTGCCAGAGCCATAACAGCTGCAAGTTTCATGTACTGTGCTATTCCTGCTCTCTTCTTCTATCGAAGCTACGGACATGTTTCCTTGACTGTAAATATCATTCTCATGTTCATCACCGGCATGTTTGTTAATGGGCCATATGCTCTTATAACAACAGCAGTTTCAGCTGACTTGGGAACCCACAGTTCACTAGAAGGGAACTCCAGGGCACTGGCAACTGTAACGGCAATTATTGATGGCACGGGCTCTGTTGGGGCTGCTATAGGGCCTTTAATAACAGGTTATATTTCCTCTACAAGCTGGAGTGAAGTTTTCACAATGTTGATGGCAGCAGCTCTGATTGCGGGGCTGCTTCTAACTAGACTAGTTGTGGCCGAGGTGGCTGCAAAGATAGAGGAATCAAGATCACAAGGGGGGTCTGCATCAAGATCTCCAGTACAAGCACTTGAAGTGTGAGTTTTTGGAGGGCTTATAGTGCTACTACTTGTGTTGTACATGTGTGACTTATACATAAGCTCCAGTTCACAGCCTCTGTTGAGTCTGGTCACTATATTGAAATGAGGATCCGTGTGTTATGGTTAAAGAAAGTAGAGGATATTCTTTAACCTTCTCCATCATTTGGTTTGGTGGGGTGTCCAAAATGTGGAGAGGGTTGAGGCATCCATTGTACATTTTGTATCTCTATCAAATAAATCATATATATAGCATCATCCAGAAGGATAACCAAATTACAATCAGTACCATTTTCTCTCAACTGGTTTGCCTTATTTAGAGCTGCATCTTTTGAACAACTTATGTTCAATAGTGCCTGTGCTTGGCTTCTTTACTTGGTTTCAGTCACTTGGGGAGTTAAATTCATCTCAATTTTTAGGGAAGATGCTACAGTATAGAACAGGGTAGGCTAATTGGCTTTGTTGCTTTAGTGAATTGAGCTCAGAAGTTGAATTGTAATCAAGAATGTGAATTTCAGTTGTTTGTCATCAAAATCCTTCGTATCCAGTACAAACACAAATATTTTACAGATTCCGAGAGAGTAAAAAAGTTAACACCAGTGTTGTGACTTGAGAGTTGAGACATAAAGAAGTGCCTAAAATGATGATGCACTTCCTTTCACACTAGACAAAGGTCTGAAAAGAATTCCCACCTCACTTATCAGTCTAAAAAAGGTGCAACAACTTTAGCCCCTGAAAGTAAAAAATGGTCCACACATAAGGTTACATGCTTCAAGATCAGGTGACAAAAAAGTACTAGGAGGTTTGTGAGCCCAGCATTGGCACTGACTCCTGTAACATGTGCAAAGACCATAGACCATTCTTGGTTTTTTCTCAATTAAAAAAATTCAATGCTTTGTAGTTTATACCTATGGAGGGAGGACAAAGAAAGTTGCCGATGAAGTGGGAACCAAAGAATATAGTATATAGCACCACAAAACGGAGGTGGTATATGGTGTTTTCGGTATATGTATCCACTGTGAAGTCCACTCTCATGTGAGAGGGAAGATACATGCTAAAGGTGGTATATAGTGTTTTCGGTGTATGTATCCTTCCTCTCACATGAGGGTGGACTTTACAAGTGTGAAGTCCACTCTCATATGAGAGGGAAGATACATGCATCGGAAACACCATATATTTTCTCCTCAAAATGAGCCCACCAAACTTTCTACTTTTGACCTACAAAACCGTCTTGTAAGAGGCACTCAATTACCTATCATGAATAATCCATGGTGCAGATTGTTTTGGTGAAAAGAATAAAAAAAAAAAAAAAAAAGGTAGAAAAATCTTCCTTATCCAAAAGAAAACACATGGTATTCTCTATTCAAATAGAATAGCTACTAGTTTTTTCATCATGGGTTTCTTTTAGCCATTACACAACTACATTATAGGTGAGTTTGGATTAACCCATCTTCCTCTTTTCTTCTTCTTCTTCTTCTTCTTCTTCTTTTTTTTTTTTTTTTTTTTTTTTTTTTTTTGAGCTTGTTAGTTTATTTGTTTATGTATAGTTTTTAAAGTTCCACTTTTAGACATATGACACCAAAAGCAGATTTCAAGAGGTATAAATATTAAATAAATCAAACTCTATAAAAATAAAACTCTTGCTACGAGAACGAGTATGTCTGTTGTTCACGTTTCTATTATTTTGTGACTTTGTGTGGTGAGGGACTATACAGTATATAGTTTTCTGTGCTATTACCAATCCCAATTGATCTCTATCTAAAACTCACGCGGGCTTGAAGAACAAAGAACCATGTGTTGTCAGAAATTAAAGACTATTTTTTCTTCCTCTTTCTCCTCTAGCACATTTGATAATTTGTGTTTCCACGTATGTTTAAGCTAATTGGATTAGCATTAGGCATATTTCCTCCTGTCATTTATTTTTTTAGTTGACAAAGGAAGTAAAGGAATCCATATTTTCAGTAGTAACATTATGAATGCATTTCAAATCAATTAAAATTTTGGAAATTTTGCTCTTAGGGAGTCTCAAACGTAAGTTTGAAAGTGGATTAAGTTGGGTGTTTGAGAAAATATATAATAAAAAATAGAAAGAAGAATGTGGCCAACACTTGAGAATTATGATGGGGATCATGCTAATCAATTCTGAATTAGATGACAAATATTTAGGTTAGGTGAATGTTTTTGCTTATCCATGACCGGGCTAGTGTTAGTATTGGTTTGTCATGACTTTCACGGTTTAAAGGCAACAAAAAATTTTCATAACTGTTGATGCAGCTTATTGGGATTAACAGATAATCAAAATGGTGTTACTGATCAGCTAATGTGAATGAAACATTACAATTACAATAATCACAACTTGCTAATATGAGAAATTGTGAAAAATTAACATTATTCACGAGGCAATTATGGGGATAGTGCAACAAATAGTGTAAAAATGATTACTTTATAACTTATTAAAGTACTTTTTAAAAAGTCTATATCAGTTTTTTTATCAGTCACAAATTAGATACTTAAAACGAGTGGTAACCACTACATATAATGACTCATATAAGTATTAACCCATAAGATACCAATTGCATTGGAACCACAAATTAAAAGATTAGTTTTTGTTTAGTGACCTTATTAAATTACAATATCTCTAATTCTAATCACTAGGTTAAAAAAAAAAAAAGGTTTAACATCTTCATCTTGTGATTCCTTTAGTTATTGACTAATATATATTTCTCTTTCTAGATATATATATTATAACTCCACGAGATCATCACACATTCACACTATTATTATGGGGACCACTAGAATCCTTCTCTCTTTTCAAATAAATTCTTGCTAGAAATTTTTCTCTTCTTTCTGTGGGTCATATAAGATTCTCAGTTCCTACACCGAATCTCACAACATCAATTAATATATCTGAATTTAGGGATTAGCATTTTCATTCAATTATATGTGTAATGTGATTGTTTGTGATCACGTTCATGCATTCAGATAGATAGCATTTCTTTGTTTTTTTAATGTTCAACTTTTTCAAATATAGTTTACTTGTCCAATTCATACATATTTTTGTCAATTTTTGTTTGCATTAACAAGGTAGCCGACACTACCGCACACCCTTGGTGCGATGGTCATTCTACAAGTATAAGTGCTTGTAAAGTGTGGGGGACAAGGGCTGGAGTTCAAGTCTCCAAGAAGGAGTTTCACACACATATACACTGTAAATAAATAAAAGAAAAAAAGAAAAAAAAAAAGAAGGTAGCCGACATTATTGACAATTAAATTTAAAACCACATAGTGGATAGTAATATTTAATTTCAACTTCTACCCATAGAAAACGCAGATTCATTCCCTTTAAAGTTTAAATAGTTTTTAACCCAATTCACTGTTCTTTTTTCATTTTTGGATTTTAAGAATTCATTTTTTTGTCTCCTCATGTGTGTGTAAGGTGGCTAAGTGAGCTGAGGTGGCAGAACAATTGGAATGGTTGTGAAATAGATTGTGAAATATTTTTGACCTTACACATATTAGTAATTTAATAAAATATTTATAGATGGAAAATATTAGAATTACAAATTTTTTTACGATTTATTAATATGACAAGCAATTAAGTAAAAAAATGATATCAGTCATTTGCCTAAATAAAAACTAGTAAGAATGTTATAAAATATTATAAAATAGTTTATGATGGTAACATTACTCTAAATAGATATAAACTTTTTTTGACAATGCAATCATTTACTTTCTGATTTCAATGTAGATCAGACCCCACATCATTTTATAAGGAGATGCCCAAAATAAAAAAAGAGGTGTTGCTGGTTATTTATTACATATTGGAATGTTTCGTTGAAATAATTCAATTGTTACTAGTGTGATTAGTTTTGCAGTCCAAAATTTAGTTCCATGGACTTGGACATTGAAGTAGAATAGGGTATATTCCCATTGCGGATTCACTAGGTTCGGTCCAGTTAACAGAGTGTTAAACGTGGGATAGATATAAGCAAGCAGGAAATTTTATTAGAACACCACAATCTCAGTTGCAGGACCCCAAGCCCAAAGCCCAAAGGCTTAAGCCGTGAAAAGAAACTACACATTAGCCACTAAAAAACAATAAACAGACCCCACAAAAAGGCCTTGTTCTACAGTGCAGACAAAAAGTAACTCCAAGCTATATTTAAGGGAGTAATCTCCTTTAAATCAGCTACTCAAGTTTTAGCTTCCCATGATCTGATGCTATGAACAATATACTTTCTTCAGATTTGATCAGTTCACCGTGAATAATTTTGTTTCTTTGAATCCAAATACGGTAAACAGTAGCATGGCAGCTTGCTAGCAATCCACAATTTTTTTGTTTAATGAAAACTTTTATTAAATTCAAAAAATAGACCACTTACATAGGATGTATATGCAGTTTACAAGAACAAGCATCAAGCATCTCAAACATAGTATCAAAGACATATAGAGGATTCATTCATCCACTCAAATAAAGATTTGAGAAGAAGAAGAAGCTTTTAAGTTCGTGCACTGATTTCTCCCATCTCTCGAATGTCCGAGCATTTCTCTTTGCACTATAGGTACCACATAAGACGATGGGGAATTGGGCTCCAAATTGTGTGACTTCTAATTCCACCCAGCCTTCGGTTCCAACTATTGAGGAGATCCTCCTCCCCATCTGGCATAACCCACATAAACCGAACAACACCCCAACCCCACCATCCCCACCCACCCCCCCCCCCGGGGGAGATTTGCACATACAACACCAAACAATAACAGGATATTGAAGGGATCACACATAGGCTCCTTAAGTTATCAATGAAGAAGCAAAAGACATTATAGCATATTATTTACCAAAAAGATAGGTTCCTCATCAAAGCTAAATGGTTAAAAGTGCTTTCAGCTGTCACTACAGAACAGTTGAGACAAAGGCCTATGTTGAGTTTGGCTTAGCTAGAAATATATGAAGTCATAAAACATGCCAATATATAGAAGTGATATATAAGAAATTCCATAAGTGTAGGTGAGTGACCCAACAAACTCACACACAATCACTCACAATAAACTATACAATCAATGCAACAAAGAGCTTAAATGCAAACTCGATGAAATGCTCAATTGCCTTCTTTTGGAACACCCAAAATTAATAAGACCTCACTCCACAATTCATGGCCCTTAGTATTCCATGCCTCAAAAGGCTAAGTGCAAATGAAATGCCCATTATATTGCCAGATATGTGCTTATCAAAATAATAACCATATATGCACAAAAGCAGCTGATCAACATCCAAATCCATATTGCAAAAGAAACAACATAGACAGACCCATAGCCCCTATTCTAACTGTAAGGACATCAACCATGAAAATCTCACAAAAGTGATTGTTGAATTGAAGAAAGCAACATGAAACTCCTATGTTTAAGCTTGATAATAGGCCATGTGCGCCTAGCCACAATTTTAGGTGATAAGGGAAGAGCACCATGAAGACCTTTGATGGGAGCACATCTAGGGTTGAATATGAGCTTTGACTCTATTATAGGCATTGGTAAATAAATATTATCTAAGTTTGTACTTTCTAATTTCAAAAATGTCGAATACTCTCCACCAGTCCTCCTCCGTTCCTGTTAATGCTATAAGAAATGTGTGTTGTGGCACCAGTAGAGTATAAACTACTTCAAACTATAACTTGATGGTGTTCTTTCAACGATTCTACATGGTTGGATATTAGTGACCTAAGTTGAGATTGCCAAACATTGATTATTGAACACGGAACAACACCCCCCCCCCCCTCTCTCTCTCTCTCTCTCTCTTTATATTTGGTAAGTTACATAGGCAACTAGTGAGTGTTGAACCCACAACCTCTCCCTCCACCACTAGATTATCAACATTAAAAAACCCATTTGGGAAGTGAAAAAGGACTGGAATGAAATGGATCTTAATGGGAAGAAATATAATGGTTATAAGGGAATACACATTCCATTCCATCCCCTCCATAGAATTCCTCCCAAAAGTGGGAGAAACACCCATTCCTTTTAATGAAATGGAGGTGAAATATCAATGTTATCCCTAGTTTGAGAAAAGACTTTTTTTTTATAAGTAAAGAAAATTTTATTCAAAGACATAATAATGAGTCACCCAAGTATACAGGAAGTATACAACAGGGGACCAAAATAATCAAATACATAAATTACAAGCATCCATCAAATCATAGACCGAAAAAATAAAATGACTTCCGATGATAGACATCCAATTTGATAGAGTTTTTAAGAAGAAAAGTTTTAAATCAATTATAGTCCTTTCAGAACCTTCAAAACACCGGTTGTTTCTCTCCCGCCAAATGCACCACATCAAACAATGAGGGACAGTCATCCAAATAACACCATTACGATGATGACCAAAATTTCCTTGCCAACATGCAAGGAGCTCAACCAGAGTCTTTGGCATTGCCCAGTAGATACCAAACAAGGTGAACACCATAGACCACAACTTATAAACAATAGGACAATTTAGTAAAAGATGGTCTACCGATCCTCCATTACTTTTGCACATAGACATATAAAAGGTGAACAGTATATCGGTAAAATTATAAAATTCTTTCATTTCCATTTATTCTTTTATAAATACTAAATACAATATAGAAAATACACAATATTCCTTCTATTTTCCATTCATTTATGATTTAACCATTAATTCTTTTCTAAACTCCCAAACATAGCGACTGTCTACATGGGTAATCCAAATGAAAAACAACTATTACAAATAGACATACAAGGTCTACCAAATACATAATGACATTGCTAGAACCAGCTTTTGATAGGTAAAAATAATATTATTGAAAAGAGACTCTGTCGTGAAAATAAACACGAAGTAGCCTAAAGAATTACAATGGGATAATATCTACATATGAGTTGACTCTATGAAGGAGTGAATAGAGTTAATATCAGTAAGACTAGATACAAAAGACCACTCATAAAGAGAACTAACGAAGGATACATGTATTTGAGAAGACATGCACTCCACATCTTCAGAAATATGCCAATTTCATTCCCTCCATATAGTCCACATCAAACATAAAGAAATAAGATTCCAGATATCCGAATTTGGTCCACGACATTGCCACCCACTTAATAAATCAAGAACCTTCTCCTGTAAAACCCACTGAACCCCAAACATCCTAAAAATAAAACTCCATAACTCGAAAGCCATGCTACAGTGAATCAAGAGGTGATACACTGTCACCCTGCTACAACGGCACATACAACACCTACTCACCATTGAAAAGGCCATCTTGATGAGATTCTCATTCTCACAGGTGAGAATCTTTTCCCGAGCCGCTGTCCAGCTCCTCCCCCATTTAGTAAACTCCCTTAATCAACTAACTTGTACAACTTCTTTTCGTCATAGCGTGTTATCCTACATCTACCATCCACCTCTATGTCAGCAGTTTCAATGATTTCTTCAAGACAATAACTCATCCTTTCTGTAAAATATGTCATATTGCTTTCTCCCCCACATAGGTAGCCCATCAGAACCCCTCCATTCCTTTATTTCAATATGTAAATAAGAATTTTACTGAACTATACTACTTCATGTACACAAAAATGAATCTCAAAAATTCAAGAATGGAGTAACAACTAGTAAAACCCCGCACCCGAGACCAATCAAACAATAATCTAGCAAACAATTCTATAAAATTTGTCCCTGAAATTTCCAACTGAAATCCAAAACATTAAAAATCATATACACCTACTGTTCGGTCCGGTTCGGTCCATTTCCAATATTCTATTAAAAAAAAAAAATGTAAAAACACAATCTTTTTTCTCTTTTTGTTTGATAAGTGATTCCAAACTATTATTGATGAATAAAAAACACTGACTTTACACAATTTTCACCATCAATATCTGAATTAAAAAAATTAAAAATTAAAAAATCACTGTATTCCTCTAGAATTCAAAGTACAAGAGTTTATCTTGAAGACCTGGTTGGATTTGGCAAAACGGGGTCGCGTCGGGTCGGGTCCTAGCCATCGTCGTCGTCGTAGTCGGCCTTGGTCTTGGGCTTTCGGTACTTCTCTTCGACGAGCTTGGCCTTGTAGAGGGCGTTGTGGGCGAGCTTCCTGATGTTCGGAACGGCGTAGTTTTGAGCTATGTATATTCCACACACCGTCCCTACTATGAACGAAAAGCTACTCTTTATGATTCCCATCTTCCAAAATCAACAAAACAAAATTTGGGTTTTTTCGATTTTGATTAAAAAAAAAAAATTTGGGATTTTTGTTTTTGGAGGTTGAAGAAGAAAGAAGTATGAAAGACTCTGGATTCTGGAAACATGAGCTGAGCATAATGGGTGCTACAGTGTGGTGATCTTGACTAGTATATTATAGTATAGGGCCCATGGGCCGAGCCCATCTAGCTTTGTACATCAATGGCCCAGCCCAGATTAAATTTTTTTTTTCAGTATCATTTTTAGATTTTTTTTTTTTGAAAAGCAAGAGTGTTCGGAATCTTTAGTTATCTTCGAGTATTTAACTATTCCCTCAGATGTACTTTATTTTTTCATTAACTAAATAGGTAATTCATGTATAATTTTTTTTTTCACATTTTTTTTTTTTTTTGGTGAATGACACAAATTAACAACTATATACATATTTTTATATTATAAAAAAGATAGTTGATTTCAGTTAGTTTAAATAATAAAATCTTTTCCCAGCTGTAAATTGAAATTCTATTGTATTTTGTGGGAACTTATATATCTCTACTTTGTGGGTGCCGTATTATGAGCTTGAACTTGCTTTTATAAACTTTGAGGAATAAGTTTTTGCTTTCTATACTTATTTTACGGACAATGAATTCATATATTGGCTTGTTTTTCAAAATTTGAATTAAAGTTCTTTATTTGATAAAAAAATTATATATTAGACTAATTTGAACCTATTGATATACTATATATATATATATATTTATTTTTTTTTAGAATACTAAATATTTTTAACACATACACAAGGAGAAGAGAGAATGTCTTAAAAAAACTTACAGTGATGTATATCCAAAAAGGCTTTGATATACTATATATTTACAAATTGGCTAAAATACTATTTATATTATGTAAAGTTTATGGTCTCTTTTAAAATTAGTATTTTGAATATTACAATAATATCGATGTGCCTCTTATGTTAACATGTGTTAGGACATTGCTACTAAAACCATTGTTTTGGTCCCAAAAAAAGAGAGTACAACTTTGTTATTGTTGCAAACTTATGTTGTTTCTTTTAAAATTAGTATTTTGAATATTATAATAATATCGATGTGCCTCTTATGTTAACATGTGTTAGGACATTGCTACTAAAACCATTGTTTTGGACCCAAAAAAAAAGTACAATTTTGTTATTGTTGCAAACTTATGTTGTTTTTGGCTGTTTAATCCGTTAATGACAAATATACAATGGGAAGTTATATTATAACTGTAGGGTCCTGATTTGGGGTCCAGGCCCAACAGGTAAGTGACTCTGGCCCAAGGAATCCAAAACAATGAATTTTTAGAGAAGTGGGTTACAGAACTAGGCCTTGACAGAGTGCATGCTAATTAATGTTGGGTCACGCAACAATCATAAACAGGAAAACCTTCTCTATGTCCGTTTGATGTATGATCCGAGGAGACGTGGGAGATATATCTCAGTCATTGCTTAATGATTCTGGTTTTTCCCTTCTTTTTCTGTCTTCCAATCCCCTCTCCATGGGGAGTCTTCCCTCTTATATAGCCCCTTTTAAGTCATTAGGACCCTACACTTGTTGATCATCTGGGCCTTCACCTGCGTGCTCGTCCCATCGGACATCTCCCCCGCCTTTCTGTGAGTTGCGGTAGCCAAGATAACACTGTTCACAAGTCCCCTTCCCATTAATGCGGCCGGAAAAGTAGCTATCATGCATTTAATGCAGTTGCCTGTAGCCTCTCACTTGACCTCATACACTGTCACCCCTCTTACGGGCTTGGGGGACTCATCCCTGTTACCAACATTCACTGGAGTGAGCTTTCATAGCTGGCAGAAGACATGTTCAAGCCACATTTGATACGTCCGAGGAGACCTTCCTCTTTGGATCGCCCCTTAAATGACTGGACCCACGAAAATTGGGCTTGGAGCCTTTAGCATACCTACACCTTCTTCTCGGACTCGGTAAATCTTCCCATACTGGGCCCAAGGCCCATTGTATGACCTTGGGCCTCTGCCCCTACAATAGCTCCTCAAAATTCCGGGTTTTCCCTCTCATCCGAGGAGAAAAGGTGGAATTTTGACACTTGTGTGACGCCTTATTATAATTTTCCGCTTCCCGCGTGTGGGACTATTGTCTCACGTGCCTCATTATTGCCTCTGGCGCTTCGTAACCCACGAGGCGCTATTAATTGCGCTGGGCGGCTTTATGTTCCTAGCATCCAACGGTGGGGAAATTGATCTAACGGTGGGCATTTCCCCAATTTTTGGGGGCGGGAGCAATCCTATTCAGTTTTCCTCCGCTATATATATATAAGGTTTCTGTGGGGAGTTTTCTTTTAGAAAAAGCACTTAAACGCTCCAGAGCACTTCAGCATTCCGTCTCACAAAACATTCACAAGTCCACAGTCACGTCCTTGAAGATTTCTGGTGGATTCTTCGAAAGCTTGGAAGATTTAAAACCTGCGTTCACCGTAAGTGTTTATTTCCCCGCATTACTAACTCTCCTCCGTTGTTGTTCTTCTCGGCTCCATCCTATTAGAAAAAGAAAAACCCTTTCCATGCCACCTAAGGCTAGTAAGATGGGTAGGTTTCAAAACCTGGTAGACTCTCCGGCCGGTATGGAAGGTTTCAGGGCCAAATACCGTATCCCGCCGGGAGTGGGTCTGGAATACTGCTCCTCGGAGGAGATTTTACTCAAGAGGAAAACGGGGCAGGTCGCCATTCCTATGATTGCTTTCATAGAGGGAGGAATGACAATTCCCATGAGGAGTATAACTAGGGATTACCTTCGCGGTCATAGGCTGGCCCCTCACCAGTGCGCCCCGAACATGTTCCGGATCCTAGGGTGCGTAGACGCTCTAAACGAACAGATGAACCTCGGCCTCACATGGCGCGATGTAGTTCACCTGTACGAGTGCCATTGCCTCAATGAGTCGTATTACCTGAAATCCAGGTCCGACGAGGTAAGGTTGATATCCTGCCTTCCCAAGTCCAAAAAAGGCCTGAAGGATGACCATTTGATTGTCTCCGGAGCATGGCACGACGGTCTTCATTGCCCAGTTAGGGCGGGAGCACCAGGTGGGGCACCGTAGGGTCAGGTCCCCTGGCGGGAATCTTAGTTTTGAGCTTTCATTTCACTTCTGCATTGGTTTTAACTGTTTGCCTTCTCAGACTGACACATACCTCTCTTTGGGCGTTTTGCAGATAAGAAACACAAAGCTCCTCGGCTAAGTTTGGTCAACGTCCCAGCCCTCAACTATCTGCTAAGGTCCGAGATCTTTGTGAGCAAGGACGGACAACTGCGCGCAGCTCACCTTATCTTAGATTACGAGCCCCTTTCTCGTGCTTTTGTGGACGTAGGCCAAGCAATAAGGGCTGGAAGTTCCCGGTTAGCACGCATAGACGTCTCTAAGCCCGGTTTCCTTACCCAGAGAGACCTACCACCAGTCCAACTGCCGATCCAGCGCGCTCCCCATGAAGTAGCTGTTGCGAGAGAGGTAATTGACTCATCCCACTCATCTCTCGAGGCGGAGATCGATCAATTCCGTTTCACTGAAGAAGGTGAAGCGCAAACTAGGCTTGTGGAGCTCTCTGATTCCGGCTCGGATCTTGACCGTTCCTCGGCTGCTCACTCACCTGGCCTGATAATTGCTCGGATTGATTCGAGCTAAGAAGTTGAAGAAGAAGGAATGGATTTGAAGCAGAGGCCCGGTTTGAGAGGGCTACTGTCCAACAGGAACAAGGGACAGTCCTCTAAGGATGCCCCCAAGGAGCAGGCTCCAGCTAGACTTCCCCCTCCTCCTCCTTCATCCACCGACCCCTCACTACAACCTATTCCCAATCTGAGGCGGAAGAGGCCAGTGGAAGAATTAGAGGAGGGTGAGGTCGGTCCTCAACAAGCCAAACAACAAAAGAAAGGAAAAGAGCCTAAGGACAAGAGGGCAAAGTCCACTGACAGCCGAGATGAAGCTGCGCTGAGGAGGGCGCAACGCACTTGGTGCCCGCGGTTGGAACTAGACGGCGCTCCCATCCCTTGGGATGCAACCCTTTGGGAGTCTCAGCGGGGACAGGCGTCGTACCTCGCCGAGGCCCTGTAGCAGCCCCTGCTTTTACCCCTCGACATGGACGGGCTCAGAAAAACGGGGCAACCAGACCTCTTCAAGTCTTTGAAGAGGGATCTTGCTATGGTAAGACACAAGTCCTAGCTAGGTTGGACACCTTACTCCATCCTCATCTAGCCGTTGTTCACGTTTTAATGATACTTTTATTAATTCTATGCAGGTCACCCAGCAAATCTTCGTGGCCGAAGAGCGGGCGAAAAATGCACGAGACGAGGTGAATGCTGAGGTTCAATTCCGCATAGCCGCGGAGAAAACTGCTGCTGTCCTTAGGCTGGAAAAAGAGAGCCTGAAAGAAAAGCTTAAGGAGGCTATAAGGGATCGGGACAGCGCCAATGCGGGTCTTGAGAGTACAATGAAGCAAGCTGAGGACATGCGCCAACAGTTTCATTTATCAGAAATAAACCTTGCGACCGAGAAGCAAATGGTCTCGGATCTCAAGGCGCAGCTGCTACAGGTGAAAGAAGGGGCTAAATTGGCCAGGGAAGCGGCTGAGGCTGCGGTGGCGGCCTCTTATGAACGGGGAGTGATGGATACTGAAGCCAGGCTGACCGAAGAGGTAGCTGTGGTTTACAGGGACTATGTTACTGAGTCCTGGGGAGTTGCCATGGACCGGGCAGCAGTTCCTGCTGATTCCGACCTTAGGAGGATCGAGAGTATCTTCTTCCCAGAGGATATTCGTGAGATCCCTAGCTCGGATCCCCCAGTGGATCTCCCCTCTGCTCAAACCGTTCCTCCTGGTTCTAACATGCCAGAGGGAAAGAGTGGAAACGAGGAGGTGCAGCCACCAGTCAGGGATAAATCGCCAGAGGAAGCCCTTACGATAAGGGACGTTGTTGCACAAGCTAAGGAAGCCGGCCCCAAACCAACGGCCGAGGAAGAAATCCCCTTGGCCGTTGTCCTTGCCAAGAGCTCAGCCCAAGACAAAATTTAGGGCACTAGTGTAGGGTTTCGCTTGTAGTTGCTTTTACTTTTCATTTGCTTAGGCTTCGTTAATGCTTGTAAAACGAAACATCTTGGGACTTAATGAATGATATAATTTCTTTTGCGTTTTGTTTTGTTGCTTCCATTTTGTCTTTGTTATGAATGAATCTTGACTATGTCATTAGACTTCCGAGGACAAGCCATTACTTGTAATTTAAGCAATGCGATTAAGTATGAACGAAGGAAATAGTAGTTAATTTCACCAAAACTGTGGTCCGAGGGAATGAAGGACTTAGGTACCTTTCAACACTTAGATAGATACCTCGTAATGGTTAATTTCCACCAAGCCTGTGGTTCGAGGAGCCATGCAGTGCTTGGTTTCTGTTTAACACTTAGGTAGATACCTCGTAGTGGTTAATTTCCACCAAGCCTGTGGTCCGAGGAGCCATGCAGCGCTTGGGTTTTGTTTAACACTTAGTTAGATACCTCGTAGTGGTTAATTTCCACCAAGCCTGTGGTCCGAAGAGCCATGCAGCGCTTGAGTTCTGTTTAACACTTAGATAGATACCTCGTAGTGGTTAATTTCCATCAAGCCTGTGGTCCGAGGAACCATGCAGCGCTTGAGTTCTGTTTAACACTTAGGTAGATACCTCGTAGTGGTTAATTTCCACCAAGCCTGTGGTCCGAGGAACCATGCAGCGCTTGGGTTCTGTTTAACACTTAGGTAGATACCTCGTAGTGGTTAATTTCCACCAAGCCTGTGGTCCGAGGAGCCATGCAACGCTTGGGTTCTGTTTAACACTTAGATAGATACCTCGTAGTGGTTAATTTCCACCAAGCCTGTGGTCCGAGGAGCCATGCAACGCTTGGGTTCTGTTTAACACTTAGATAGATACCTCGTAGTGGTTAATTTCCACCAAGCCTGTGGTCCGAGGAGCCATGCAGCGCTTGGGTTCTGTTTAACACTTAGTTAGATACCTCGTAGTGGTTAATTTCCACCAAGCCTGTGGTCCGAGGAACCATGCAGCGCTTGGGTTCTGTTTAACACTTAGTTAGATACCTCGTAGTGGTTAATTTCCACCAAGCCTATGGTCCGAGGTGCCATGCAGCGCTTGGGTTCTGTTTAACACTTAGATAAATACCTCGTAGTGGTTAATTTCCACCAAGCCTGTGGTCCGAGGAGCCATGCAGCGCTTGGGTTCTGTTTAACACTTAGGTAGATACCTCGTAGTGGTTAATTTCCACCAAGCCTGTGGTCCGAGGAACCATGCAGCGCTTGGGTTCTGTTTAACACTTAGTTAGATACCTCGTAGTGGTTAATTTCCACCAAGCCTGTGGTCCGAGGAGCCATGCAGCGCTTGGGTTCTGTTTAACACTTAGGTAGATACCTCGTAGTGGTTAATTTCCACCAAGCCTGTGGTCCGAGGAGCCATGCAGTGCTTGGGTTCTGTTTAACACTTAGGTAGATACCTCGTAGTGGTTAATTTCCACCAAGCCTGTGGTCCGAGGAGCCATGCAGTGCTTGGTTTCTGTTTAACACTTAGGTTTTCTTGACGTAGCTAGTTTCCCCATAGGTTTGAGTCCGAGGACCATGCAAGACCTTGGTTCTGTCTAGTACTTAATGGGGAAATAAAATACAAGACATAAAATCACAATGGGCTCAGAACTCAAATGAAAGAGATGCTTTTATTAATAGAAATACCTTTTGAGGTTATTTACATTTCATGGGCGGGGTACAGTTTTCTCGTCTAAATCTTCTAAAAAGTAAGCCCCTATGCCCGCCACCGAGGTGATACGATACGGTCCTTCCCAATTCGGTCCAAGCTTTCCCCACACAGGATTTCTTGCAATGTCCAGGACTTTTCTTAGCACTAAGTCCCCAGGAGATAGTGGTCTCGGCCTTACCTTAGCGTCATATCCTTGTTTAAGTTTATGCTGGTAGTAGGCGAGCTGGACCATTGCTCTGTCCCTCCTTTCTTCAATGAAATCCAAACTTTTTTCCAGCAGCCCGTTGTTAACACCAGGAGAGAACGTGCTGGTCTTGAGTGTTGGGAAGTTTGTTTCTAAAGGAATGACAGCCTCAGCTCCGTAGGTCATCGAAAAAGGAGTTTCCCCCGTGGATCTCCGCGGTGTGGTACGATATGCCCACAGGACATGAGGCAATTCTTCCACCCATCTCCCCTTCGCGTCATCCAATCGCTTCTTTAGCCCGTTTACTATGACCTTGTTCACGGTTTCGGCCTGCCTGTTCCCCTATGGGTAAGCCGGTGTGGAATATCTATTCGTGATTCCCAACTCGCTGCAATACCTTCTGAAGGCTTTACTATCGAACTGGAGACCGTTGTCCGATATTAGGGTGCGAGGAACTCCGAATCTGGTGACGATGTTCTTCCAAACAAATTTCTTCATATCTACGTCTCTAATGTTTGCCAGAGGCTCGGCCTCGACCCATTTTGTGAAATAATCTGTACCGACGACTAGGAACCTTTTGTTCCCCACTGCTTTAGGAAATGGTCCTAGGATATCCAAGCCCCACTATGCGAACGGCCAAGGGCTGGACACCGGGTTTAGGGTCCCTCCTGGTTGATGTATGTTTGGGGCGAACCTCTGGCATTGGTCGCACTTCTTCATGTATTCGTGTGCCTCTTTCTGCATGCTCGGCCACCAATAACCTTGGGTTAGGGCTCTATGGGACAAGGATCTTCCCCCTGTATGGCTCCCGCAAACTCCTTCGTGCAACTCCTCTCGGATAAACTCCGTGGCATCTGGGTGTACACATAACAAGTACGGCCCTGAAAATGAGCGCTTATACAATTTCAAATCCTCGGACAGCCAGAATCTAGGAGCCTTTCTTCTAATCTTATCGGCCTCACTCTTCTCCTCGGGAAGCACGTCGTCCTTTAGAAATAGTATTAGAGGATCCATCCAGCTAGGTCCTGCCCTGACACTATGAACGTGCGTCGACTCGGCTTTCACTACTGAGGATCTAGGTAGATCTTCCACAAGTATAACATGAGGCACGCTTTGCGCCGAGGAGGTTGCTAATGTGGCAAGTGAATCAGCATGGGTGTTTCCGCTCTTGGACACATGCATTAGGCTGAAGAAGTTAAATCGCGCCTGCCCCCGCTGAGCTTGGGCTAGATACTCTTGCATTCTTCCATCTCTCGCCACCAAATCTCCATTCACTTGTCCCACAACAAGTCTTGAGTCTGAGAACATCTGTATGGATTTCCCGCCCAGCTTCTCCACCATAGACATTCCTTCTAGCAGGGTCTCGTATTCTGCCTCGTTATTCGTAGCCGAGAAGCCTAATCTCAACGATTTTTCAATTGCAATCCCCTCAGGGGAAATGAGGACAAGCCCCACCCCAGAGCCCCTTTGATTGGCTGCGCCATCCACATATGCCTTCTAATAGGAGGGGCTCTGCTGGGAGATTGCGCCAACCAATTTTTCATCCATGTGTGGGGTTTCATTCCCTTCTTCTGATGAGGGTTCAGCAAACTTTGCCACCAGGTCCGCAAGAACCTGGCCTTTAATGGCTGCGAGGCATGTACTTGATGTCGGAGGACCCAAGAATGGTCCCCCATTTGGCTATTCTCCCTGTGTAATCGGCACTTCTGAGTATTGATCTGAGCGGGAGTTGGGTTAGTATAACTATGGTGTGCGCTTGAAAGTAATGGGGAAGCTTTCGCGTCGCTTGTACGATTGCCAGAATTGCCTTTTCTAGGGGGAGGTAACGAATCTTTGCCTCATGCAGCGACTTGCTCACATAGTAGACAGGCCATTGTGTGCCGTTGTCCTCTCGGATCAGTACCAGGCTCACTGCGTGGGGTGCTACCGCAATATAAGCAAATAGTACCTCATCGGCCTTAGGATTGGACATGATTGGTGGCCGAGACAAGTACTCCTTAAGCTTCTGGAAAGCTACGGCGCATTCTTCAGTCCACTCGAAACCTTTCCACTTGTTTAATAAGAGGAAGAAAGGCCTGCACCTGTCAACCGAGCGGGAGATAAAATGGTTTAAGGCGGCAATCATGCCAGTGAGTTTCTGGACTTCCTTGGGGTTCCGGGGGGGTTGCATGTTATGAATAGCTTTAATTTGATCGGGATTGACCTCGATACCTCTATGGGTCACCATGTAACCCAAGAATTTTCTTGACCCCACCCCAAATGAACACTTGGACGCGTTCAGGCGCAGCCTGTACTTTCTCAGAATTTCAAAGACATCACCAAGGTCACTGACGTGGTTGGATACCAGCTTGCTCTTCACAACCATGTCATTTATGTAGACCTCGATGCTTTTACCCATTTGTCGTTCGAACATCTTGGTCATCATCCTCTGGTAGGTCGACCCGGCATTCTTCAGGCCAAAGGGCATCACCTTATAGTGGTAATTTCCAACGGGGGTGACGAAAGCCGTTTTTTCTTAATCCTCGGCAGCCAGGGGTATCTGATGGTAACCCTGGAAGGCGTCCAAAAAACTCATTCGAGGGTGTCCCACCGTAGAATCCACCAATCGGTCTATCCGAGGTATGGGGAAAGGATCCTTCGAGCAGGCCTTATTCAGGTCTGTAAAGTCCACGCAGACCCGCCATTTCTCGCTCTTCTTCTTTACTACGACCGTGTTGGCCAGCCACTCGGGGTAAAATACGTCCTTAATTGCCCCTGCTCTCTTCAACTTCGTAACCTCCTCTCTAACGGCGTCCGCATGCTCTTTCGACGATCACCGTGGAGGTTGCTTCTTGGGTTTTGCGGCCGGGCTAACATTCAGGTGGTGGCAAATGAAATCTGGATCGACCCCCGGAGCCTCGTAGGCGTCCCATGCAAACATGTCCAAATTCTGTCTGAGAAATTCAATTAGTATTTCCTTATCTTCGGACGGCAGCTCTGAGCCGACCTGAAAGAATCTTTCTAGGTCAGAGGCAACAAGAACTTTCTCTAACTCCTCACAACTCGCTCCCTCGGCAGGTCCCTCGCTACACTAGGCCACGGCCGGGGTTGTTAATTGCTATAGGCCATTCTCCATTGAGGTGGAGGGTTCAGTTCTCGATCGTCGTGAGATGGCGGACACCATGCATTGCTAGGCCACGACTTGGTCTCCCACTATTTCCTTCACTAGACCCTCGGACGGATACTTCACCTTTTGGTGTAAGGTTGATGACACAGCCCCTAGAGCATGAAGCCATGGTCTGGCTATGATGGCGGTGTAGGGGGAGTAAGCATCCACTACTATAAAGTCAACCTCCACTACGTCCGAGCCCGTTTGTATAGGCAGCCTAATCAGGCCTTTCGGAGTAACGGTTTTTCCCTCGAAACTTATTAAAGGGGAGTTGTATGCCGTCAGGTCTTCTGGTTTTAGCTTCAACCCCTTGTACAAGTCCGGATACATTACTTCCACGGCGCTGCCCTGATCGACTAGCACCCTCTTTACGTCATACCCCCCAATCCTGATCGTGACGACTAGAGCATCATCGTGGGGTTGGATGGTTCCCAGTTTGTCCTCATCTGAGAATCCGATTAGGGGTGTGGCTATCCCTCTAGCCCTCTTGGGCTCTCGAATATCTGCCTCAGCGGGCAGTCGGCCCACCGACATCACTCTGAAAGGCTGAGAGCCGGTTCTCCCTGGTATGGCAAGAATGACATTTATCGTGCCAAGGGGCGGTCTCAATGTACTTTGCCTTGTTTCGACGTTCGACTGCTCCTGCCATTCAACGGGATGATGCAAGAGGTGTCTCAGCTTTCCCTCTCGTACCAATCTGTCCAAGTGGTATTTCAAATTTCTGCAGTTATCAGTAGTGTGGCCCGGCTCTCGGTGATATTCGCAAAACAGATGCTGGTTTCGTTTAGTGGGGTCGCCTGCCATCCTGCTCGGCTATTGAAAGAACGGTTCGTTTTTCACGGTCTCTAGGATCTTATGTAATGGTTCTCGGAACACAGTATGGACTGCTTGTACTCCTGTGGATCCTGATTGCTCCGAGTAATCCCTTCTCGGCCGGTTGCTGTTGTTAAAACGGTCCGACCTGAAGTCCTTCCTTTCCTGAGGGACAACCTTCGCTTTTCCTTTCGCTGTCTGCTGGTCCTCTTCGACCCTTTTGTATTTGTCAATCCGGTTCATGAGCAGGCGCACGCTGGTGACCGGTTTTCCAATCGAGGACTTTCTTAAGCCGTGCTCTGTCGGCAAGCCCCTCTTAAAGGTGTTGATGGCGACATCGTCGTAATTTCCCTCTATCTCGTTATACACCTCCTAATACCTATCCGAGTAGGCCCTGAGGGTTTCGCCTTCTTGCATGGATAAGGACAGGAGGGAATCTAAGGGCCGAGGAACCCTGGTGCTTGTTATGAAACGAGAACCGAAAGCTTGAGTCAATTGCTTAAAAGAATTTATGGAGTTTGGCTTGAAGCCATCAAACCATCTCATCGCCATGGGTCCCAAGCTGGATGGGAATACCTTGCACATCAACGCCTCGTCCCTGGAGTGGACGGCCATTCTCTGGTTAAACTGGCTTACGTGCTCTACTGGGTCCGTGCGACCATTATATATAGTAAAGGTAGGTTGGTGGAATCGCCGAGGAAGCTCGGCCTTCTCTATCCTTCGCGTGAAGGGTGATTGGGAGATACGGTCCAACGCCTTACTCATGGCGTCATTTGCTAAGCCCTTGTAAGATGGGCTTTTGTGGCTGCATTTGTGAGGCTGCTCTTCCTCATAGGAGAAAGTTTCACTTGGCGGGGTTCTCGATCTTTGTCTGTACTCATTGTCCTACTCAACGCTAGTGTCCGGACTAGGGGAAGGACGCCTTCGTTGCGCCTGACGTAATTTTTTCTTTAAGTCGTCGATTTCTTGCTGTAGAGCCTTGTTATCGTTTCGCTTTTGGGATGCGTGACCTTTGCCTTTCAGGCAACTTTTGCTTGTGTGAGAGGTGTTTACGCTACCCTCTCGTTGCCTGTCTTGATCTTTCTCGCGTTCTAGGTTCAAGAAGTTGTCCTGCCGTTGGGAGCCTGCATGTCCCACTTGGCGCGGAACTGATCCTTCCATCTCTAACGGTCTTACTTGTCGAGGCACAAATACTTTCCCACAGACGGCGCCAATTGTAGGGTCCCGATTTGGGGTCCAAGCCCAACAGGTAAGTGACTCTGGCCCAAGGAATCCAAAACAATGAATTTTTAGAGAAGTGGGTTACAGAATTAGGCCTTGACAGAGTGCATGCTAATGAATGTTGGGTCACGCAACAATCATAAACAGGAAAACCTTCTCTATGTCCGTTTGATGTATGATTCGAGGAGACGTGGGAGATATATCTCAATCCTTGCTTAATGATTCGGGTTTTTCCCTTCTTTTTCTATCTTCCAATCCCCTCTCCATGGGGAGTCTTCCCTCTTATATAGCCCCTTTTAAGTCATTAGGACCCTACACTTGTTGATCATCTGGGCCTTCACCTGCATGCCCGTCCTATCGGACATCTCCCCCGCCTTTCTGTGAGTTGCGGTAGCCAAGATAACACTGTTCACAAGTCCCCTCCCCATTAATGCGGCCGAAAAAGTAGCTATCATGCATTTAATGCAACTGCCTGTAGCCTCTCACTTGACCTCATACACTGTCACCCCTCTTACGGGCTTGGGGGACTCATCCCTGTTACCAACATTCGCTGGAGTGAGCTCTCATAGCTGGCAGAAGACATGTTCGAGCCACATTTGATACGTCCGAGGAGACCTTCCTCCTCGGATCGCCCCTTAAATGACTAGACCCACGAAAATTGGGCCTGGAGCCTTTAGCATACCTACACCTTCTTCTCGGACTCGGTAAATCTTCCCATACTGAGCCCAAGGCCCATTGTATGACCTTGGGCCTCTGCCCCTACAATAACTATAAGTTTTGAAAATTGAGAAACAACTCATAAATTAAAAAGACTATAAAATGCCTTCCTTAGCTATAATTAAAAAAAGGCGTAAATGCACTTTTAGTCCCTACATTTTATTTTTTCCACTTTTAGTCCCTAAAACCAATTAACGCGTGTTATTTTCGTCCTTTCCGTCAGTCAACCAACGGAAATAACTGAGGTGGCAGCCGGAACAATTAAAATATTATAAAAAATGCCACATCACGATGATACATCAGCATATAAATTTAAAAAATTGATTTATTAGTTTTAACTAAATAAAAAAAATAAAAACATAATTAAAAACAATAAAATCAAACCCAAACCCAGAAATTCAAACCCAAGAACATGAAATTTATACCCACCAACAGCAACCCACAACCACCGAAATTTATACCCACCACCGAAACAACACCACACACCATCGAAACTTCAAAACCAACCTAAGAACCGCAACCTATTCAGACCCATAACCCATTCAAACCCAAGCCTCAAAACCGATTCAACCCACGGCGGCAAACTCTGGCGATCAAAAGCCACAACCCACAACAAGTGAACCCCAGTGAGCAAAAGCCACAACCGACAACAACAAACCCAGGTGAGTAAAAGGTCGTCTTCAAACTCTGTCATCGCCTTCAAGATCTACCATCGCCACCGTCGCATTCAAGCACTGCCATCGCTGCCATCGCCTTCAAGCTCTGCCACTATCGCTGTCATCTTCAAGCTCTGCTGTTGCCTTCAAGCTTCGCCATCAAGTGAGATAGCTCAACTCTCATCCTTAGAGACAGTGCTCCGAACCCACCAAAACGAAGAAGAATCCGACGCTGGCAATTTTCAAGCTCGGTCGAAAGAAGCGCTGGAAGCACTGGCTAGATCCGAAGCCGAGTATAAGAAACCCAGAACGAATACCCAAACCCAGAAAATCAAACCCGAAAATCAAATACCCAAACCCAAAAAATGAAACCAGAAAAACAAAAAAAAAAAAATCAATGAGTCGAGTTTGATTCAATGAGCTGAGTTTGGCTGGGTTTTTCTAGGTTTGTGCGTTTGTTTGATTCAATGAGCCGAGTTGGCCAGGTTGGTTGATTTTGTTGTTGATTGTTTGAAATAAACTGGGTTTTGTTTGAGTTTTTGGGTTTCTGGGTTTTTAAGTGTTTGAGATTTCTGGGTTTTCTTTGATTTTATGATTTTGGCTATGAATCTTTGGGGAAGAATGAGATAAACTGATGGATTTTCAGCATGGGTCTTTCAGCATTGGTCTTTGTTCTCTTCTCAAATTTTATTGCATTATTGATTTGATTTTAAGTGGGAAAGGAAGTTGATTCAATGGGTTTAATTTTGAATTCTTGTTCTTGGTTTGATTTTCTGGGTTTGTGTTCTTGTGTTCATAGGCATTTGATTTTATTGTTTTTAATTCTGAATTCGTGTTCTTGGGTTTGAATTTCTGGGTTTGGGTTTGATTTTATTGTTTTTAATTATGTTTTTATTTTTTTTATTTAGTTAAAATTAATAAATTAATTTTTTAAATTTATATGCTGATGTGTCATCGTGATGTGGCATTTTTTATAATATTTTAATTGTTCCGGCTGCCACCTCAGTTATTTCCGTTGGTTGACTGACGGAAAGGACGAAAATAACACGCGTTAATTGGTTTTAGGGACTAAAAGTGGAAAAAATAAAATGTAGGGACTAAAATGGAAAAACGTCAAAATGTAGGGACTAAAAGTGCATTTACGCCTTAAAAAAAAAAAAAAAAAAAATCAACCTTCCTAGTCCTTAAAAACAATATCCCCGTATACCCATTTCTCATATAGTCATATGCATGCCACCTCCATATTTGTCTTCAAAATAATGTCGTTATATTGAAAAGGACACTCACCTTTAGATTCCGTAAATTTAGAACTATTATTATTACAACCGTCCAAGTAAAAAAGAGAATATTGTTTTGTCATTTACACATACTTTCTCTCAATCCATCCCACTACCTAAAAGTAGAGATGGCAATGGGGCGGGCAGGGCCGAAGGATGGGATCTTCGCCCCCGCCCTGTATGGATTTTTCTTACCCCATCCCCGCCCCGCCCCGCATGATGGGGAAAATTTCTTGCCCCATCCCCACCCCTTAAGGCCCCGCGAAGACCCGCCCTACACCGTAAAACTTTATTTCTTGTTAATTTTCCTTACAACTATTACCATTTTTTCAAATAAAATGACATGTTTCAATAATAAAAATATACTTGAAATTATAAATAAATTTATCCTATCAAATCAAACTAATTTTTAGCAAATACTAAATAATATTATCTCAATGTTTAACAAGATAATATCACAAAAAAAATCTCATAGTATGACACAATAAAATAATCCAAACTCCTAATACATAACAAAATAAAAATTGTCTAGTTCTTCAAAAAGAATCTCCACTTAAATAAAATAAGATGATGATATTTTTATTTAAATAGTAGGGTTTTAGGGTATGAAAAAATTACCATTTAACCCTTATTAATGCGGGGCGGGGCGGGTCTAAAAAGTGTAAATCCATCCCCGTCCCGCCCCGTGGTGCGGGTCTAAAATCTCGCCCCATCCCCGCCCCACCACCTTTGCGGGGCGGGAAAAACCCGCACGGGGTGAAGCGGGGCAGGTCAAGCGGGGCGGGGCAAAATTGCCATCCCTACCTAAAAGCATTGAATGGGACACTTGACCAAAACAGCAAATTAACAGGGAGATCTAAATAACATGGCTGTAATTTAAAAAAACTTATGATGCAAGGAAAAGCAAAACAATTATTTACATTAACTTTATTACATAAATCATCAATTACATTTACTACCATATTTTGTGTAAACTTTTTTAGTTTCCCAAAAAAAAAACTTTTTTAGTAATAATATTAGTATTAATGTTAACATTTTCCTTGAAATATTACTGATTCCAAACAAGATCAACAAGGCAGGGATAAAACAACGGCATTAGTGCATTACCTTAAAAAAATAAGTAAAGTCAAGGAATATATATATATATATATATATATATATATTTATTTATAGTATGATTCACACACTTACCAAAAGCAAAGCATAAATTTTCTTTACAAATAAATCTCCCAATTTTTATTTTAAGGTTAATTTAAGGCTGTCGTTTTCACCTTTATACATAGTACTCTAAAGTAACAGCAATAACTCTCTAAAAAAAAAAACTAACAGCAATAACTCTCTCTCTCTCTTCGTTTACCCCCCCCCCCCCCCCCCCCCCAAAAAAAAAAGAGAAAAAAACTCTCTCTCTCTCTCTCTCTCTCTCTCGCATGAAAAAGCGATGCTGGTGAAATTTGCAGAAACCCCCACCGACGAAAAAGCAATATGATCATAGATCGAATCAGGTCCGTTCATTTGCTTATTCATTCTCAGATTTTCGTTTAATTACTCCACAATTATATCAAAAAATTTCAGAGATTCAGAGATAAAGTTTGACTTTTTCTATGCTCTTCAATTGATGGGATTAATAATTTTAGCTGAATTCTTTCTGGGGTTTCTCAAAAGTTCATGTTTTTGCATTTAAAATTCGAAAATTTTTAATCGGGGTTCAAGGTTTATGTATCGGTGATTTGAATTTATAATTGTTTTATTGCACATTTAATTTATTCTAGCTGGCAAAGAAAAATGAAAGAAATGTAAAAGTTTTGATCTTTATGTGTTTTGGTTTCTGGGTATTGAAGAAATGAGAAATTCATAGCCTTTTAGGCAGTTTTCTATTTGGATGAAGTATCACCTGGTTACTTGGTTATTTGTTTTTAATTAATTAATTATTTTTTGTTTTGGATTTGGGGACAGGTTTTGGGATTTGATCTTGGAGTGTTTGGCATGGTAGTGAATTTTTGGTGGGTTTTCAATCTAACTTAAAGTGTGTGCCTGACTGGTTTACTTCACTGCCAAATCGTGATTATAAAATGGGGAGAGTTATGCTAATGCCATTCGGATGAAAATTTTGGAGTTGGGTCGTGGTGAAAAGGCTGAATATAGAGTTACTTGTAATGGGTGTGCGCTACATAGCCGTGTCAGCGGCGTCTACGGTGCTCAGCTTTGTCTTTCTTCAATTCTGGACTGAGTTGTCTTTAGATAATCTTAAATCGGATGGACTAATAGCTGAGAATTATATTCATTCGGAGAATGCAAGCCGTGTCATCGAGCTGCTCTCGGGTTCTTATGCTACCATTGGACTGCTGACAAATTTTGTGCTCAATGTATTTGTTTTACTAGTTCTATGTCTAAAGGTAAGTTTGCTATCTTGCTGAGGGACTTCTAAGCAATTATGTCTTTGTGTTGGTCAATGAACTATTTGCATAGTGGACTGTATGCTGAGTTAGGCAATGTATAGATCGCATTTACTGTTGCTGCCATAGGATATGTTATTTATATAAAGCAGGTAGATTTTTTTTTGAGAATATGAATTTTACTTTGCTATAATGCCACAGTGATTGAGCAATGAGAATGATGCTAAGACATTAAAATCCAACATAAGTGGCTGCAGTAGGTGTAATAGACTAATAGTCTGTAAAATCACTGAGTTATGTCCATCTTTTCTGTAAAGCGGGCCAATTTGTATTTACATTGCATGTATTGGTTTAGATGAAAAACCTTCTCTAGGTTTCAGGAAAATTTGTAGATTTTTTTTCTTTGGTGGAGATTATTGTGAGCTGCTCTGGCAAAGATAATTGAGTTTGATGAATTGTATTAAACAATAATGCCATCAGCTTATCCTCTGCTAGCTGGATTATGCAATGGTTAACCACTAATTGGTGTTGGCTCTGCCAGTACTTATAAATGGCATTGGAGAAAAAAAAAAGCAAATTGATATTATGAATATTTTTGCTATTTTGTTGTTAGAACTGATTCTTTTAGAGTATCAAAGTCATAGATAGATTGAATACTTGTCTTCTGGAATGTTCATTTGTGTAGAGATTCAAATTCTTACATTCTTTTTCACGTGTATCATTTATCTCCCTTAATTTCATGCTACTTTTCATCACAGAAGTGGGTGAGGGGTCTTTAATGGTTCTTATATCAGATAACCTAGGACTTATGGTTTGTCAATGCTGAATGGTTGTAGACTGAGGTTCAAGCTAGTAAACTACTGGTTGCTGTAATGAAGAAAGAGGCTTCTGGAATATATTAATTAAAAGAACTATACACTAGAGTCTCACTAACCTTGGAACAAGGGTCAGTAAACTTATACAGGCACTCCTGACATACAAGCATCTAAGCACTCATGCTGAAATGTATTAATATCTAGCTTAGAGCTAGTTATATGAACTACAAAATTTTTGAAATTGGATTACAACTATGCTTTCCATTTCAGAAAGTTAAACACTAAAATTCATCCATGCGATTCAGACTATTAGTTATCAAAACATTGTATGGAACTTCAATTTAAGAATAGGACCTCCTACAATGATCGAGTTCCATAGTTATACGGGTAAGATTGAGAATGTTTTTGAAAGTTTATATGATTAATTATCAAGTCAACTCAATGCAAATAAGTTGATGATTGAGTGGAATTATTTATTTATTTGTAAGATGTATGGGCTATTCTTTTGAGTTGACTAAAGAGTGGCGTATTAGCAACAAATTTAACATTGGACATGATACCTATAAAATGATGTTTACGAACTCATCATCAAAGTAATGATGAATTTATGACCAATAACACTGTCTTTGTAATTATGGTTTATACTTTTCACTTGCAGACCATATTCTTTGTGGAGTTGTATCCTCCTGAGACTCGGAAATTGTTGGAACGTCTTGTCAATTATGTTATTTATAAGGTAATTTTTTTTTTATTTGCAATTTTTAAAAAAAATATTCTGATCATTCCTACTAGTAGCATGTAACTATTTAAATATGTGAGATATCACTTTTTCTGGAACTTGTTTTTGGGATCCAAATTTCCCCATGAATCTTTATAGGATTATGTATGGGGATATATGTGGTGGAGCCTCTGAAGATTTGTGTAAAATATCACACCATAATACATAAAAAATTTATTACAGCGGAAGTGTTAAAAAAAAGTCACATCATGACATTGAAGTTTATATGTAATTCTTAGTTTTTGTTCTTCTTGTTTTTCTTTGAGTATTTAATATGTTTTAATTTTAATGAGAATCTAATCTAATGTTGTAGTATGCGTGCATGTTTTAATTAATTAATTATTTCTACATCTGGTAGTGGAGTTAGGCCTTAAAGGGTTTGATCCTGTTGGCTATCTTGGGTAGTGACTGTGGCAACTTTTGGTTTGGTTGGGCTTTGATGAAGGGAGTTTTGATGGTATAGTGGCTGTTTGGTGGAGATGGGTGGTAATGCATCTAGCTACATTTGGCTCTAGTGACAGCATAGATGGCTTCATAATTAACTAAAGTGGTTGTAGCATGAACCAAATGCACATCAACTCCAAAATAATTGATAAAATCAATTTCCACCCTACCACTTAGTTGTTGTTGTCTTCATCACCAGCAAGTTCATGTCACTACCTTCAGCCATGGTAAAAAAAGAGAATAATAAAGGGAAAAAAGGAACAGAAATGATAACAACGTGATGCATTTCCTCACTAGATACAAGGGAGCTCTTCTCATTTTGTGAAACCCTGAGGCAAATTGATGTGTTTACTTATAATACCTATAATTGAAGAGGAATAGCTTTTCTGATTGATGAGATTAAAAGGGGGCTGTAAGCTGAGGAAGGTAGGCCTGATCTGTTTGGTTTTGGATTTAGGGTTTGGGTTTAAAAGACCTTTGTAAATTACTTATCAAAAAAGTTCAAGAGACTATTGTAGTTGGATATGTGATCTGTTGGGTGTTCCTTCAAGCCATGATGCTAAGTTATTGTTTCATGCATTTTCTGAATTTTACTTTCCATGCAGTAGTGGTTTTTTTTATAAGTAAAAAGATTTCTAGAAAAGCACAATATGCTCCATGTAGTAGTAGTTTCCAGAATGGTGTAGTTAATTGATCTATATGGATAATAAAGTACTTATGGAGAGAAGTATGACTTCATGCACTGATGTTTAATGTTTAGCAATGCAATATATAATGTGTTGGGACCTAGGTCAAGTTATAAGGCTACTTAACATATTTATATATGTATGTATAAATGTATATATCTATGTATTGAGTCCTTGATATTATCTTGATTGATTTGCTATATTTATTTATGGCAATGTCCTTTGTGCCATCAATTCTCCAGGAGGATGGGGTGGTGGTTAAGGTCATGAGTTCAAGTCCCATGAGTTAGATGTGTTTCTTACCAATTGAATTGTTTTTTTCCCCCCCTGATGTCTATGGTTCAGTAATTGTGTGATGTCTGTTGCTGAATATCAAACAGGGGACGTTTCTACCACTGGTTATTCCACCAACAATATTTCATGCAGGCTTGTGGTCAGTCTGGTTGACTGTTCTATGTTCTTTAAAGGTAATATTTTATGAGGGTTATGCTGATTTTGGATTTAAGATGAAAGAGACTATTTAAATGCATGGTGGTTTGTCTGGTTGACTGTTCTTCTGGGTATTGTCCAGATGTTTCAAGCCTTGGCTAGAGATCGACTTGAACGTTTGAACGCATCTCCTTCTGCTACACCTTGGACATATTTTCGTGTATATTCAGTCTTATTGTTGGTCCTCTCTGTTGACATTTTTTGGTATTGCTTAATTTCTCCTCTCTCTCTCTCTCTCTCTCACACACACACACACACACACACACACACGCGCGCACATGCGCTCTGAAATTGGTTGGATGGTAGTCTTTGTAGGGTGGGGTTTCTGAGGTTCAACAGCCCATGCCTCCCTTTCTCAAAATTTATCTATCCAAAAGCACACCCTTTTTTAATCTAGTTTCAATAAAATTTTCACCTTTTACTGATAAATGTGTTTTAGGAAATGCATTTTAGGAAATGAATTGTACATGTCTATTATTATTATTATTATCTTCATTACTGAATGTGTCAGAATTTGTTGGATATGTGTCAACTTTTTACAGAGACTATCTTAAAAGGCAACACAGTTTAGACTTTATAATTGGGAAGTTATCATTATTTGTACAACAAAGAAAGACTATGATTTTTGCTTTTTAAAAAAAGAAAAAAAATTTCTTTTTTGGTAGAGTGATGAAGCAAGCCCTTATTTTCTATTTTACATAGTTCTTTTGTATAAATTTTCCCTTATTACATGTTTTTAGTTGGCAGTTTTCCTTGTCATATTTTTTGGTCATTTCTTGTGTGCCTTGTTAGAGGACTCTTTGGAAGGTTTTAAAAGTTTGAGATGTTAGATGGGAGTAATAAGTAGACAAGTACTTGGGTTTGGCATATATTTACAATTTCTTCAAGTTTCATTTATGCTATTTGTCAGATTCTGTTCTAGCAAAACTTTTAAAAGGTTAAATGTTGGAAATTGGTAATTTTAGCTGTGGCTAGCTGTATACTTCTTAGTTTGCAATTCCATCTAATAGTGACATCTGCAAGGCAATTTTATATGGGATTTCTTAGAGGTTGCTAGCTAGGTGCAGACTCGTAGGCATTATAGTATTCAATGAGTTTTCAAGAAAGTTCTAGATAGGTGTTTGACCAGCAAGCTACTTAATGTTGGGCCCTATGATGTTTTAATTAGGAGTCATGTTGATTGCTGTAATCATGCATTTTTAGTAAGTTTTCTCTGCAGGTCTATCTACGGGTCTTGATTTGTTACCATATACCTTTTATTTTATTTTAGTTTTGCTAGGATCTTACCATATGCCTTACGTTTTGTTGTAGATGGTCTTTGTATATTAATAGGGTTTTGCGTTGCCAATGTATAGGCCTTTGTTGTGAAACAAAATGGAGACCATGGATGAATTGCAGTTAATATTTATGAAGACCTTGTCTCTCATTCTTTCCCTCGTGCCTTTTCTATTCTCTCCTTCCCTTTATGTTGTCTTTTTCTTATATATATTTTCTTTGGTTGCTATCAGGATCAGGCTGTGTCTGGTAATATATAGAATGCTGGGTTCATCGATGTTTCTGTTGTTATTCTTTGAGCCTTTCAGCATTGCTTTTGAGACGCTGCAGGTAATGCTATTAGAATACGTCTTGGCAAGTTTTGGATTAGTTGGATCCTGTAATATATCAGAACTCAGGTTGACTAGGTTGTTTCATTCATGAAATATGCTTTGTAGGCCATTTTAGTTCACGGATTTCAGTTGCTTGATATATGGCTCCATTCAGCAGGGAACAGTGCCAATTGCCAAAGGTTCAAATTTTTAGATACATCAGCAGCAGGTAGTTCTTAAGAACTTTTATTAAAAAGTATAGGAAATTTATATGAACACTACATCTGGCATGTTTGTATTTTGTTGTTCTTGTTCATTTATGTGGTTGTCTTACTAAACTAACGTTTTGATTGTAGTCATTTTGTTATTTTTCTTTTCATTCTTTTTCTATTCTTGGAATGCACCATCTGGATCATGAGGTTCAAAAATAGACTTAAACATATCATTTATTGATAAATATATATATAAAATAAAATTTTCTTTTAGTTTTTTTCTGTTTATGTGCTTCTTCCTCTTGTTCACTCTAAGTTTGTGTATGGTTATTTATTTTTTAAAAATGCTCACGCATTTCATGTTTGATTGAAAAAACAGAAGCAAACAATGTAATAAGAGAAGATTATATTGAAAAACACATACCTAAATTAGTGGGTAATTATTATTATTATTATTTTTTTGGGAGGGGGGGGGGGGTTGGGGATGGACTGATGAACCAAACAATATAAGTAGTGGGTAATATATATATATATAAAAAGCTTAAATTTGTGGTGATTGGTAAATGTGAATTTAACACTTTTTTAAGATTGAGGGGGTAATAATGGGAATTATTCATTCGTGCATCACCTCTTTATTAGACAGTGAGGTGTATAATGAGAATTATGCACATTAATGAGTGGAATATGTTGTGAATGGAAACACACAATCCTCTCACATGGAATATAGATAGCAATTTTTAAGATGACCTGTAGTGGATGTAATGTTTTCTGATTAAGGAGTGTGACTGCAGGTTCATTGTGGGAATGGAAGGGCATTCTTATTCGGAATGTGGGGTTTTCCCTGGACATGGCAACATTGTTAATGGCACTTGGTCATTATGTGCATATTTGGTGGCTTCATGGCATGGCATTCCATCTTGTGGATGCAGTCCTTTTTCTAAATATACGTGTAAATATTTGTGTAAATATTTCATTCTACTCTCTGATTTGGATGTCAATTTTATTTGGTTATGTGACATTCAATGTCGTGTTCAATCTATAATCAATTTAGAATTTCTGATCAGGCCTTGCTAGGTGCTATGTTCAAGCGTATAAAAGGATTCATCAAATTGAGAAAAGCTTTAGGTGCTCTTCATGCTGCTCTTCCTGACGCAACTACTGAAGAGCTACAAGCTTATGATGATGAATGTGCCATCTGTCGGGTATGATTTGGTCTTTTATTGTTTAGCTTTTAGTTATTATTCATGCCTCAATGTTGAACTCGGCTAATTACAGGAACCTATGGCCAAGGCTAAAAGGCTACACTGCAAACATCTTTTTCATCTTGCATGCTTGAGATCTTGGTATGATTCATGCTTTTTCTGATTTTACACCTTTTGGTTTTGTATATTCAAGCATGTGAGTGTGAGTCATGCTGAAACTTACTCATTAATGCCAGGTTGGATCAAGGTTTAAGTGAGACTTATTCATGTCCCACTTGTCGAAAGCCGCTTTTTATTGGCAGACCTGAAAATGAAGTTACCCCCCGTACTGGAGAGGTTTTGACTGATGAGCAGCTTGCCCGTCAAATAGGTGCTGGACTTGATCGGCAAAACAATTCTGAACATACCCTACCTACTGGAGTATTCCCCAATCAGACACAGAACCCTATAGAAGGTGGTCCTTGGAGGTTTGTTTCCTAACTTTACATCATTGTAGTTTCTCTTGCCTGCCTTGAAATAAGAACCTTGCTACCTCTAACTGAAAAAGCATACAAATTGGCTTTGGAGTCCACTTAGATTATGGGAATCTTGTTCTCTTTTGTTTTGTCAGTAGTGCAGCCTTCTTCAAGCAATATATATGAATAATTGTTGGTGCAGTAAATTAACAAAAAAAATTTCTTTTTTTGGGAAATCTTCTCCTTTTGCTCCATAGGACTGCAGGACTGGAATCAAGTTGGTTAAATGCTTGGCCAAGCCGGGGTGCTGATGGGGCTGGACCCTCTACTGCAATCAGATCAGTTGGATTAGGGAGAGTTCAGATGGTGATGAGGCATCTTGCATCTGTAGGAGAAACCTATGCACAGACAACCCTTGAAGATTCTGCTTGGAGCCTTTGGCCTATGAATCCCTCTCAGGCTGCCGCAACTGGTGGACCCATCCCTCATGCTGGTGGTGGCAGATACACTGGAGGCACTGGTGGTTTACATATGAGGACTGCCTCACGCCCTGCAAATGATAACATAGCGAACATTCTTGCCATGGCTGAGACAGTACAGGAGGTTTTGCCACACATGCCTGATGACATAATTTTGCAGGTATAATTTGGACACACACACTATTTCTCTATGCTCCCTGAAGTTGGTTGTCTGAGTCAGTCATATCACCTGAGGTATAATATATACATGTATATATAAAAATGTATAATTTGTGAGGTATAGTATGACCATTTAAGTTATATAATTTTCTTTAAAAATTGGTCATGTAGATTGGATTTTTTGTTTGTTTGTTGTATTGAAGTCCTACATTCTTTCCCTTTTCTTTCTTTGTTATATATTTGCTTTCCAAAATTTGTCTAATCTATTTGAGATCCAATGTACCAAATTTTGCAGGACTTGCAGCGAACAAATTCTGTCTCTGTTACCGTTAATAATCTTCTTCAAATGTGAGTATGTAATATGTTTTCTTTTGTTGTAACATACTCTGAGTTTTCAAATGAGGTTCCTGGTTAGTCATACACCTCTTAAGGCTTTGTTGGCACGCACGACTTGTGGTTGCCAAATTGCCTGATTTTTTTTTTTTTTTTTTTTGTTGAATTTCTCTTTTCCTCCCTTTTTAATAGTATACATAAGCTTCTTTCTCTGTATATAAAGGCAACTCACTCAAAAAGTTTTATTTGTGTAGGAAGAAAAAAGGTGCAAATATAGTTCTTTTTTTCTCCTCTCAGAAAAATTAAATTGCTATACACAACAAATATGTGGATGGTCCTGCATTGTGTTGCCTTCTTCTCAGAAGTTGCCATTTTTACTAAATTTTCTACTGTGATTTAGTGGCTATATTCTCTCCTACATGCCGTAGTAAATTTCAAAGTAAAATATTTTGCTGCTTTGATCGATTAGGCGTTAGTAAAGGGAAGATAACTCATAAAATGGAGAGCTTGTCACCATTTTTAGGCTGGTTTTTCACCTTATGAAATAAATTTCCATCTAAGTCATGTTGGAAACTGAACTATTTGAGATTTTGCATCATGGACCTATTCTAGATGAGTAATGCTACAGAGAGCATTTTTCACAACCTCTTAAGTGGCATTTTGTGATTGGAGCACCACCACTTTCCCAATGGCTCACCTCTAACTCTACTTTTATTATGTACCAATAATAACAGGCCACATTAGAAACTGTGATGAAAAAAAAGTGAAAATTTGTGTATAGGTTTATTGATTCTAGATTGGTTGATCAAACTTGCATTCAGGATGTGTTGAAATTGGGTGATGAATTTTCTGTTTGGGCTAGATATTTGCTCCCTAGGCACATATGCTCCCACTCCACAAGAATATTTTCCAAAAATTGTAATTGTTGTGTGTATAGAGGTCACTATGTATATGTATTATGTCCGCAGGCATGTTTGGGCCAATGATATTGAATTTCTGTTTATATTTGTTTCAGTGTCGGCCTAGTTGATAAAGGGTCTGTTAGACGTTGCTATAAGTAGAGTTTTAGAGTGTGTTTGGATACTGTTTATTTTGTTAAAAATTGAAAACACTGTAGCAAAATAATTTTTAAATGCGTGAATAGTGTAGTGGGACTCATTTTTAATGAAAGTTTTGCTGAAAAAAGAGGTTTGTGGGTTCCGTGAACAGTATATGGGACCCATTGAAAAAGCATGAAATGCTCTTTAAAAAAGAAAAAAAAAAAAAAAAAGGTGAAACGCAGAGTATCCAAACGGATACTTAGCTGTAGCTGTAGAGCTTTTAGGACTATATCATGTTTATAACAACTAACAAGAGGAGAGATCTATGAGAAAGGAGAGAGCTACCTCTCATTGTATAACTCATTTGTCCAATAAACCTCTAGTGGAAAATAATAATAATAAAGAAAAGGATTTATGGGTTATTAGAAAAAAAAAAAAAAAAAAAAGAAACCAGATGTAATGAGAAGGAATTTTAAAGGAATCAAAATTGAATCCTTCTATTTTCTTGAAATATAGGAGGTGTTTGGTACGGTTGTTTAAACAATAGCTTTGAGTTTCACAAAACGTATTTTCAGAACACTTTTTAATTAACACGTATTTTCATAACATTTAAACAACGATACTAGAAATCTCTTACCAAACGGATATTCAAGTGCATGATTTTTGAACTTTTTTGAACTTTAAAGCATATAGCCTACAAGTATTAGGGAGATAACACCTTGAGAAAATTCTAATTAACACTAAAATATAAGATAAAGCATATTACTTAAGTTAAAAGCTTACTCATGGATTTGTAACCAAATTATATTATATTTCTTTTTCAATTTTTTATTTCCATGTGGAGACTTCTACTTACACATTTATATCTATATTAAATCTAAAAGTTGAACATTTATTATTGTTACGCTTCCATTGAGCCTCATTAGTGTAGCATTTTAGTCCATCTAGTCTAGTTCAGTCACTTTGGTCCATTTTTGTCCAATTTTCTTCACTTGGGTTCAATTCAGTTTACCTTAGTCAAATTTGGTTCATTTCTCTTCATTTTGGTCCAATTTTGTTCGGTTCATTCAGTCTACTTCAGTTTATTTTTGTCCAATTCTCTCCACTTCGGTGTACTTACTTAATAATGAAAAAATACATCTTTGGATTGAAATAAATTATTTTAAGGGTTATGCTAATAAGTGTTTTTAGGGCATTGGTTAACAATCCATTTTAGGAAAGTTTTGACACCACTTTTTGGGAAATGAAAAAAACTGTCAAAATATTAATTTTTCTTTTCTTTCCCAAAAAAACTTTCTTTAAATGAATTATTAACTAATGCCCTAAGGGCATTAGTTAACATTTCCCCTATTTTAAATCCAAATTTATTAAAAAAAATATATAGATCTCAAACTTAATAGACAATTTGATAGGTTTAATGGATCAAAAAATAATAAATGTAGATAATTTAAGATATGATAATTATTGTTGTTGCCTATAATTTGAGTATAAATCCGATAGATTTGGAATGTCTTTTGGAAATAGAATGTGTCAGTCAATAGAGTAGCATTTTCTCTCCTTTCCCTTTTTATGTTCCAACTTCTAACTTCCAATCACGCAATATGATAAGGAATACGATAACACACTGTAGGCTGTCTGTTATTTATTATTCAAAACTTTTACATATAAACATTATAATACAATTGGATTAATTATTCATATCAATGTAAGGTTCCAAACTGAATGTGCTAAAAAAATGCAAGTCCAACTATGAAGACAAGGGCACTGAGCAGACCAAGAATGCTGTGCTTTTAAGAAACACACGTACGTTTGAGTATTTCAAGCTCAAAGTTCAAGGTCTTTGCTTGCCGACCATATCAACAAACATTAATTCTTTAATCTCGGTACTACTTCATTCTTGTTCTAACTTCTAAGTGTGAAATTAGGGGTTGTGTCTTGTTTCAAACCAGAACTAGAAGTAACATATACATATATGTCTGCATCCTTTTAACCTAACATGCTCAAAGTTACAAAATTCTCAATGTCCAAATTTAGTCAAAGCTCAACATGATTTTTCTCTTTTCTAACTTTTCTAACTGTTTCTCAAATCCCGATTAGTTAATGCTCCATTAAAATTATTTTTATTTTATTTTTTCTTACTTCAAGTCTACAATAACTACCGACACGTGTGAATTAGAGTGAAACTATTTTTTTTTTAAAGAGAACTTCAACCTATGGCGTCTATTTTTTATGATAGTTAGACCAAGACAATAATCGTTTTTTGGTGTAGGCAAAAATTGAATTTCAGATCTCTTATTTAACCATCAAAGACTTTACCAGTTGAACTAACTGGAACCCATAGAGTGAAACCATTTTCTTTTACAGTCAAGACTCAAGAGGCTTAGAGGCAAGAACTGTAAGTGCTCCTCCACAATTTACCACTTGTGTCTTCGCTTGGTATATATAAATATAACACATACTTATACATACATATATGCATTATACATATACATTATTTTCTTCCACTTTTTAAAATAATGGCCTACCATTTAATACCAATGATAGGAAAACAAGTATGTAGACAACATTTTTTATTGTGATTGAACTAATATCATTTTCATATGATTCCATAATAAATGTTACTTTTATTATGTATCAATCGTAAATCGTCAAGACAATAATTGTGAAAGTTTTTGTATATCTATACTTTCTAACCATTTAATTTGTCACATTTTGTCTGGGCCCCATGCATGGCAGGATGGTCCTAATTTTAAGCCATGATTTAGACCTAATTTGATTTGTTGTATATTGTCTGAGGTCATAATTCATAACTATCACCTCAATTATAGCCAATCATTTTCTTATAAAAACATTTTAAAAAAAATTAACCAGAGGAGAAAAAGCTGAAAAGTTTAAAGGACATGACTTGTGTGTCCAGTGCATTAGTATACTAGATATGTTGGAATACGGAGACGTGTCCAAAACTAGACACGTGTCTACATTCTAATGTGTCCATTACAATTGATGAACAGGACACAAAGATCTTCTCAAGTTTAAATATAAGTCTATGGACATGGTATTTTTTGTAATTATTCACATGACATGTTGTGATTCACACATAATAAAAGTGGTGTACTGATGGACCCATATCAAATTAATGTTGATTTGATTATAACTTACAATCAACTCAACAAGTTGCGAAAAAATTGTTTCCTTAGCCTTGCTTAAAGAGTAATATATCACTTTTCTGGATTGTTCTTGGATTAAACAATTTCTTTTTTTAATATGTGATAAACTAGGGTTAAAGTTTCCGTAATACCAAGTACAAGGGGGAGCAATATTAAGGATTCATCTTTTTGAGCTTATTGTTTATCTCTTGCTCGGATCACAATGTCTAATGTGAAGAAAAAGTGTAAAGAACATGTGACAGTGAGATCTGTGGTATAAAAAACAATACGAACTAAAAGTTATTTATTTATTTATTAAATTTATTAATCTATAGTTGGGGTCTTCTAGTAGAGGATTAAAAAAATGGAATGGTAAGAATTTTGTCGAGGTGAAAAGGTGCGAAAGAGCAACAAACACGGAGCCACAACCCACAAATCACAAGCATGAAGTAGCTACGAGTAGAACGACAAATATTTGGAGATTTTCGATGGAAACAAATTAACTGGGTTGGACTTGGACTCTCTAGCTTGCTCATCCTGTTCCTACTTTTGTTTTTCTTTGACCCTCATTCACTTTTTAAGGGCATATTTTTCCTCATCATTAACACTTTTATACCTTTTTTTTTTAATAGTATATTCCCATGTGTTTTACCCTATCAATAAGGATGTTTTATAATTTCTGTACATTTATTATTATTATTTATTTAAATCTTAAAATTTTGAAAACGAGAAATTCTTATCAAATTTTTGTTTACATATGAATATGTTACCACATGTAAATGGTCAATACCCTAGTTGCCATAATTAGCGGTGAGCCGGTGAAATTAAAAATTAAAAAAAAAATTTGTTTAGTTACAAATCTGATACTATTTTTTTTAAGGGTTTTCTTTTCTATCCCAAGTGATTAATCATTATTCATTCCCCTTATATCTTTGGGATATAATATGAGCCTAAGAATACATTCCATATTCTTAAAGAAGAATTTATACTCATCTTCTCTATCTTGGTAGTAATGTAAAGCTATCAATCATGTTGTGTATATTGTGGGTTCAAACATGTTATATATTGTTTTGAAAGGAAAAAAAAAAGTATTCTCAAGTATACAAATACATCACAAAACTCAGAAATTCAAACTGCTATATATATTTTTAGGAATGTTCTGATTCAAATCTTATGGTAAGAAAATGATGTGGCAAACTCTCAGACATGGTAAAAAAGATGAGTTTTAGTTTTTTTATTTTTATTTTTATTTTACAAAGCCATAATTTTTTTGTTAACAGAGGTGAGCGTTTGTTTTAACCATATTAATTTGTCTTGTACTACTTTGTTTTGCATTTTTGTCTGTGGCACCATCTTAAATATTAAACTTATAGTTTACATTTACTATTCAACTTGCTTAGTTTAATCCTAGCTTCCTAGGATTAATTAAAATACCTAATTCTTTTAGTTTATCTTTCTTGCACAAATTACTATGTTAGCTGCTATTCCTGGTTCATGCGAAGTTAATTGAAAGAGTAGTCCAAAATCTCCTCCGCAACCAAAGGAATTAAGTCTTAGGATGGGTTTGGATGGCACTGAAAAGGAAAAAAATGCGCCATTTGCGTTTTTTCTGTGAGTCTCATGCACTATTCACGAGAGTTGCAAGTACAGATTTCAACAAATTTTTCTTTAAAATTAGGTCCCACGACACTATTCATACGTTTAAAAATTATTTTGTTACAGTGTTTTTAGTTTTCAGTAATAAACGGTATCTAAACGGACCCTTAAACTTTCTATGAAAATGTGAAAACTAGTATCCATTTTACTATAAAAACTCATCTAGGTCCGAATGTGATTTGTACCACTACCACATCAAAAACATAATCAAAAAAATTTCATAATTGTTTATTGTGTATATAAATATTGACACATCAATTTAAATGGTAAAATTTATAGCATTCATAATATCGATTAAAAAATAAGTTTGAAAGTTGTAAAGCTCGAATTTCCCTTCTATATATATTTCATTCTTGAGTTCAAAGTTGCACCTCTATCTCCTTTGTTCGGGTAAAACGCCTATGTTTTGGGGATTCTAAGTCACTTAGAAGTGATTAAAGGGCACAAGTGAGGCCACCACCTTGCATTCCCTACAGTTTTCTTCTTCATAAGTCTTATAAATTCCAGTTTGTTCTCTTGGACAACCTCTTCTGTCTCTTACAAAACCTTTTCTTAAATAATTGTTTCTTTTGGTAGCAACATTCTGCACTTACTGCACTACTCCCTTGTATATACACAACATAAACATATACAGTAATCAGTTCTCTTTTCAACTTTACAACTGTTGAAAGAGCTCTCCTCGATCATGTCTATCATATCTTCTGTTTTTATCCTCCTCTTGTTCCTTTCCATGCATGGATATTGCAATGCTCGCGGCCTTGGAGTAGTTGATAAAGCTTCCAGCTTACAATTCATTGTTTCTGAAAAGGTTGGTCTTGTACTTCTATGCTCCCCATTTTTTTTTTCTCACTAATTTCTTCATGTAATTTTCTGGAAGTTTAAATTTTGGTATTTTCTTTATGGAAAATTTTTATTATCAAATTTAAACTAGCGTGTAAGTGAATGTGATTGATTACATTTCAACAACATGGTAAATGAATGTATAAATTGTTTTTTTAAAGATTGATGACAGATCGGTTTATAAGAGTTATGATGTAAAATTGTTAATGTCCCTTGCATCAGTCTTAATTGCTAATAGTTTTGTTTATCCTTTGGGGTATGTTGAAGGTAGAAGAGAAGGTTACGCATAACATGGAAACAATTCAAGGAGGAACAGATGGAAACAACATTGATGACAAGTCTCAAGGTGGTGCAACTACACAAATTCCAGGTCTAGTCCCAATCAAGCCTTTTGTTTCAGTTTCTAGGCGCATGCCCCACAAGAACCACGATGAACATCCCGGCTTTAACTCGGACTATTCTCGGCCTAGAACTCGCCCTCCCTCCCATAACTGAAGTTGTTCACTCTTGCTTTACTATTAATCACTCATTAACTTCCTCTTTTGAATTGCTTGGCGGCTTTCTTTCATTTTCTATCATACCTTAAATCCTTAAGCCGTCACAACCACATAGATAGAGCCTTAGAATGTAAGGACTATGTGTATTTACTACTTATAAAACAAAATTCCTTATTCTTCAGTTTTGTACACCAAGGTTATATATGAATCTATAATTCATTATGCTCTATCTTCATCTTCATTATATTATTATCAGCATTATTATTGATAGGAATGGAATATGCAGGATGTGAGAATTCTAAGTCATATTGTCACATGGGCTTGCTAAGGGAAACACGTATTAATAAGGTAAATTGTCCAATGCTTTTATAGTTATATAGAGGGTAAGTTTGGGTTTAAATATGGCAAAAGGGAACCTATTGATCCCATTTTTTTCATCATGTCCATTGTGAGGGCGACAAGTGCAAATGGTCTCTATGCATAAATTTATGAATTTTCCTGTCTATGTGATATATGTCTGGCCCCAAAACTCAATATATTAGGAAGTGCACGGAAGCCATTGTGAGAAGTGGAGCAAAACAGCTTGTATATGATGCTATATATAGTGTCTGCAAAATCAATGTTACCTTTGTTGAGAAGCTATTAGATAAGTTTTAAAGCCCCTTATATGATAAGTGAAAACATTGTTTTCTTCTTCTTACAATTTGAACCCAGCTGGTTTTCTTCCTATAAAGAACACTTAGCAATGTATTGAGTTATAATAAACATGATCCACAACAATATTTTAAGTTTACCAAAACTTTTGAAAACCAATGTGATAGTTGATATTTATTAAATCACATTACTTTTTATCTTTTAGAAAGTGATGAATTTGGATTATATGACAAAAAGTCAGGTAATGAAAAGATATAAAAGAACTAGGAATTGACGCGCATGACCGGGTGGGTAAGCAAAACCTTAGTAGATTATATTACAATGAGTGTAACATGTTACTGTTGCCTATGTAGGGATCAAGAAGGCGAGCATTATCAATAGTAGGATCTAAAGTCAAAGAAGATATTGTTTTCAATGGTAACAAAGTACAAGATGTAGAAGTGACAGACTATGAATCACCACATCAGACACCACCGATTCACAATTAATATAGAAATCCAGCAAATTTTGCTACTTGTGCTACGGTTTCTATGATCATATCATATACATTTTCTTTCACCATCTATAAGAAAATAACAGCTAAGAGAACATTTGTGTATACTATAAATGGAAGTAGAAACATAAGAAATGGAGAATTAGTGGCTTAGATTGCTACTAGTTAAAAAAAGTGGTAGTTGGTGTATTGTTAAATGACGTTATAACTTATTTCAATGCTTTCATGAGTTGGAATGGTTTTGATGTTCCATGCAAACAGTTGCCAGAAATCACTCCTTAAAACACTCCAACATTATACTTTAATTAATATCCAAAGGAATATAATTTCTTTCCTAATGCTTGGAAATCCTCTGCATTTAAAATCAAGAGTAATTCCAAAGTCCAACTCTCAAAGGCGAAAATATTGTTCCTTTTGTTATTAAAGTTCGAAGTTTGAACTAGTAGAAACATATAGCATGCTGTATATTAACAATTAATAACAAGCTTTAACGTGGGAAAATCTGATTTGTAACTGTTAAGTAACTTCAGGCTTAGTTTATTCAACTTTTCCTTACAAGTTCCAAGGCAATTGAAAGGAGAGAAGAGCAAAACAAAGGGTTCTATTCTTATCTTGAGGAACTCTATATCAAATTTGATAAACAACATACAAGAACAAGAACAAAGTAGTTCCATGCAAAAACAATTTATAATAAAAAAGCACTATTATCAAATTTTTTTTTTCAATCTTTTGCTCTCTCAACCAAGACGAGCAAATGTGGTGGAGTTGGTTTGACTCTCGGGGAAAAGACAAACTTTATTAAAAACTAGCCTCTAACCTGCGCAAAATACATATGCACAATATTGAAATAACATTTTTCCACTATCTAGAGATTAGAAATACAAAAAACGTTATGATAGAATACAAAAGAGATCTATTATTATAAGATAAAAATCCATTTATAACATGACACTCAATTTGTTCTAGAGTAGAATTTATTAAAAAAAAAAAAAAAAAAAAAAAAAAAAAAATCCACACCATGAATCTAAAATCTACATGGAGTAAACTCTATGATTAGCTCTCAATGTGAGCAATTGAGCATATCTGATGATGGCTACAATCATCTCTTAAAACTACTACTTGTCTCTACTACATTTTTCATTGCTTAAGAGTGTTATTTTTCTTGTTGGTGAATAGTGAATCCATTCTTGGCAAAATGCAATGTCTTAGACGGAGAGTCCATGATTAGAAAAGACCCCAAGGTCTTGTTCATTTGTGGATCAAAGTCTTTATTAGTGGTCTACATGTGAATGCAACTCCATTGTTAGGTTCCTATGGTTATGTAAAAATGCATTAGTTCTAATTGGAGGCAAAGATAGACTACTCTTTTTTTTTAGAAGAATATAACACAACTTAAAACCCATAAACAATAATATGAAAATTAATATTAAGAATACAATGAAACTTATTTGAAATCTAAAATTAAGAAGCTAACACAAATCATAAATTAAGATATAAAAGTAGAAAAGAACAAGAACAAAGAACAAACCTGAGAGAGAGAGAATGGAGAGAAGCTTACCTGTGAGAAATATCAAATTAGTTTAAAAAAAAAAAAATTATTTAGGTCATGTGGCATTCTAAGTTGCTCCCCAACAAATGTTTTTACCGTATTGTTAGCTACGTCAGTTTCTAGTCACATTGGATGGTATTGCCCAATGTTCCGTAGCTATCATTCAATGAGACTAAAAAAAATATAGGAGTCGCCAAATGTAACATTGGTACTAACCAATTTGAAATTAAGGGAATCACTAAATGTGATAATAATACGGTCATATGTAATGTTAGTTCTACCAAATCGAACATTGACACTATCCAATGTAAGTTAAAAAAAGGAAAAAAAGAAAAAAAAAAGAAAAGAAAAAAAGAGAACCATCGAATGTGATAATAGTATGATCATATGTGATGTTGGTACTGTCTAATATGACTTTGGAACTTGGAACTATCCGACATGAGTATAAAATAAGGGAATCACCAAGTGTAATAAAAATATAGTCATATATAATGTTGGTATTACCCAATGTGATGAAAGAACCATTTGATGTGAGTAAAAAATAAAAGAATCACGGAATGTGACAATAGTATGGTCATATGTGATATTGGTATTGTCCAATATAAAGATGAAACTATCAAATATAGTAAAAAATAAAGGAACTACCGAATGTGACAAAAGTGCAATCATATGTGATATTGGTATCGCCCAATGTGACCATGAAATTGTCAAATGTAAGTAAAAAAATAATGGAACTACCGAATGTAACAAAAGTACAGTTATATGTGATGTTGATACTACGCAATGTGATGATAGAACAATCAAATGTGAGTAAATAATAGGGAACCACCGAATGTGACAAAAGTACGGTTAAATGTGATGTTGATATTGCTTAATGTGACAATGAAACCTTCAAATGTGAATAAAAAATAAGAGAACCACTAAATATGACAAAATTACGGTCATATGTAATGTTAGTACTACCTAATGTGACTATGGAACTATCAAATGTGAGGGAAAAAAAAAAACTATCGAATGTGACAAAAGTACCATCACATGTGACATTGGTATTGTCTAATGTGATGTTTTGGTAACTTAGTATGGTAAGTTGCTTATTCGTGGGTATTGTAAAAAAAACACGAAAAACTATTTTCACACAACATTTTTTATCGAAATGACTAGAACATACAAGAAAATTCTAAAAGCCCAAAAAAAAAATAAATAAAAAACTACAAAATGTTTTGCAAAACTTTTTTTTACTGTTGCAAGAGTTGTGCAGTAATTTCTCTATTGCAACACTTTTGAAAGTGATGTAATAAAGTTTTTTGTTTTGCAACGGTTTTTGACAAACATTGCAATAAAGTATGTATTGCAACGTTTTTCAATACACTACTAAAAGTTTCAAAAAAAACTTTTTTTTTTTAATTATATATAATCGATTTTTTAAAAATTAACATTAATTTTAGTATCTTGATTTCAAGTACTAGCTCATATTTAAATTGCAAATTCAAAATGCTCCAAATATTGAAGAGTACATATGTAAAAAAAAAAGGATGTTATCTATTCAAATAACATGATTACACCACAAAGTTTCACCAATACATTATAAGTACAAATATCAATGTTGAAAAATTCAACAATAAAATTTACACTCTATTCAATTTATCAATTGTTAATTACAAAATAATGATTTTTGTCTCACGCCGAATGATTATTGCATCAAACTGCTATTTATGCTTTTTATTACAACACAAATTACAATAACAAAAATTAGTAATGTTATTTACAAAATTTATAATTGCTATGTCACAAAAAACCCAACATAAATTATGAAACATATAAAAGAAAAAACTATAACTTTACTCAATTAAGATCTCATATACACTAAATTTGCTTCTAAACAAACCATATGTCACACAAACATAATCTTAAACACTAAACTTTAAACATACCTAATTCAAACCAATCACTTTTAGTTCTAAATCTCAATGACCAAAAGGCCACTACTAGCTATTTACTTCAAATAGTACATAATTTAAAAAAAACAAAAAATTCGAATACCAATTTACAAAGCATGAACTACAAAATAAAATCAACAAACACAAATCCCCCACAAAATCACTTCCAAAAGCAAAAACAGAATACCTCAACCACTCATAAAAAGAAATCATTCAAAAAAATTAATTCCGCAAAAAATAGGGAGACAGAGGGTGATAGATCATCATAGCACTACTTGTTATTGTCTCTCTTATATGAATCGTATGCCCTGTTTAAGAAAATACAAATAATTATTTTAAATAAAATAAAATTCATAATTAGCTAATAGGAGAGAGAGAGAGAGAGAGAGAGAGAGAGAGAGAGAGAGAGAGAGAGAGAGAGAGAGAGAGAGAGAGAGAGAGAGAGAGAGAGAGAGATAAGCGAAAAAAAAAAAAAAATTCACAACTGCATCCATATATGTTGAATTTAAATCTTTTCTTTTTAAAAAAAAAAAATCAAATTAATATTGTAGTTGATTTTCTCATGATCTACAAATAAAATAAAAATTATATTTATTATCTCAAAAAAGGACTAATCAAACATTGACAATTTTATTTTGATAAACTTGTGTCACATATATATTATATTATGTTATTTATTTAATTTTGTTTCTTTATCTTTGCTTTTTATCTTTGTCATTTTGTCTCTTTATCTTTGTCACCCATTGCCCCAAACACACCGGTACCCCCACTACTAATTTATAATGCATTATATGTCATTTATCTCCTTCTTTCTCTTTATCTTTGTTACCTATTCCCAATATTGCCCCACTACCAAGAAACAGTCAAAGTGTCAGACAATCAAATGCTTTATATTTTATCACTTTATAAATCACAACTCACAGTCAAATACTTTAGCAAAAACTATATATAAATCACAACTCACAACTCACATCTCACTTTCTCAACTCAGGCTCTCCTACTCATCAGTTGCCTAAAAAAAAAAAAAAAACAATTAGTCAATCACAAATTCACAACACAAACATTATATCAATGTTAGGTTAGGTTTTGAAGTTTAAAGAGAGAAAAACTACTTGAAAGGGTAGATTGAAATTTTGGAATGGAGGCTGCAGCTGTTGGAGACAATGGTGGGTTGGGCAGATTAAGTTGCCGGAGGCGCTAAGGGCAGTGGCAGCGACATGGGTCTATGGCAGCTGAGGCTAGGCGGCGTGATGGTGGCTTGTGGCGACTTCGTGCGAGGTTAACGGTCTGTGTGGCGCCGTGGCTAACCGTTCACTCTAGTCAGTACTCAATACCCTCTCTCAATCTCTCCACTCCAATCACTCTCTCTCTCTCTCTCTCTCTCTCTCT